>CM021105.1:186978949-187317772 GCA_007115665.2 Sequoiadendron giganteum | reverse complement strand
CCTCAACCCTCAACGCTCAACCCTCAACCCTTCAACCCTAATCCCTCTACCCCTATACCCTCTTAATCCCTCAACCCTGAACCCTTAAACCCTAATTCCTCAACCCCTATACCCTCTTAATCCCTCAACCCTCAACCGTCAACCCTTCAACCCAATACTCTCTACCTTAAACCCTAATCCCTACCCCCTAATTCCTCAACCCTTATACCATGAAATCCAAGAAAACTCTACCCTAATCCCTAAACCGTCAACCCTTAATCTCTCAACCCCTTTAAAATCTACCCTATTTATTGGACCCTCAACCCTAATCCCTCGACCCTATACCTTAAACCCTCAATTTTCAACCCTCAACTCTTAAACCCTATACATTAAACCCTCAACCCTCAATTGTCAACCCTCAACCCTTAATACCTCAACCCTCAATCCTTAGACCCTAAAACCTCTACCCCTATACCCTCTACCCCTTACATTGGACCCTTAACCTAATCCTTCAACCATATACCATCAAACCTATACCCTAAACCCTCTACACTCAACCAAGTAAACCCTTAACCCTAAACCCTTAAACCTTCTACCCTATACCCTCAACCAAATACTCTCTACTATCAACCCTATTCCCTCAACTCTCAAACCTTAAACCCTAATACCCTAGAAACCATCAACCTTATAGGTCCTCCACCCTAATCCCTCAACCCTATACCCTCAACATCTATCACTTTCTCCTTATCTATACATCTCACCTCTCCCTCCTTCACTCCCTCCTAACCTCTCTAATTGTCTCTATCTACCATCTCCCTCTTTCTACGTACCTCTCATTTAATCAATCCCTACCACCCTCTCTCGCTCCCTCTATCCATCTCTCTTTATGTCACTTCCACTCTATCCCACTCTCTCCTTCCACTACCTCTCTCTCCCTCTCTCAGGTCTCTCCCTCTAGAAACCTACCTAGGTAACTCTCTCTTTGTCTCTCTCCCCTCTCTCTATCTATCCCTCCAACCCTACCTAGATAAGTCCCTCTCACTCCAGCCCCCTCTTTCTCTACCTCTATTAGGTCACTCCCTCCCACACCCTCTCCCTCTCTTAGGTATCTCACTCACACTCCCTCTCTCTCCCACTCCCTCTCTCTCATACTCCATCTCTCCCAAACTCCCTCTCACTACCTATCTCTCAAGTCTCTCCCTCTCACCCCCCTCACCATATCAAGTCTCTCCCTTTGGCACCCTACCTACATAACTCTCTCTTTCTCTCTGTCTCTCTCTCTCCCATCTCTCTCTCTCCCTCTCTCTCAATTCTCTCTCTCCCACCCCCCCTCTCTCTCTATCTCTCCCTCCATCTATCCCTCCCAGCCTACCTAGGTGAGTCCCTCTCACTCCAATCGCTTCTCTCCCACTCCCTCTCTCTTAAACTCTCACTTCCACCCCCTCTCCATCTCTACAGACTCTCTCTCTCTAAATTCTCCCTCCATCTAAAGAAATACATAAATGGACACATACAAGAATAATATATATGTACATATAATCTTACATCCATACAAGCATACATACATACATGTGTAGATACAATCTAACATACATAGAGGCATACATACAATATATATGCATTGATATATACATACATGACATACAAGCATACATGTACATACAAACATACAAATATATCAACATACATTCAATATATTAACATTTAACATAAAGGAATACATAACACGAGCACGTTATAACACGCTCGCATTATGTCTTAGTTGACATGTTTGCCACATAAGCAAAAACCATGTGAAAAGTGAGATATAATGCGAGTGCCCTATAATGCGCTCACGTTATATCTTGTTTTTGAAATTCCCAAGCCTTAGGCTTGGTATTTGCCTTGGAATACCAACCCAAAGGCTTGGAGGGCATTCCCAATGACCAGAGACGTGTTTTTAAAAAATCTACCATATTTCTCATAATCGAGTTCATGCTCACTGTCAAGATTGCACGTGGTTCAATATCAAAAAAATGGAACACATGGGTAATGTTGGGTTCTCTTTTAGCTATCCAACGATATATTTTTTTTCACTTTCTGAAAATGTTAAGCCTTTCATCCATAATTTATTTTATCTGTATGTCTTTTTTTTGCCAAAAAGTAGTGTTTGGTATTTTTTTCATTATAAATTGACTATTCATCGATTTATCAAATAAATTACATTTTTAGAAACTAGACTCCATTCTACAATTTAAAATTTTTTTTTAAAAAAATCAATTAGTTTTCAAAACTTGTAGGGGTAGCACGACAAAAATTATGTTTTTCAGGAAATGTCCACTTCGCAAATTAGTAAAAAATCAAATATTCATTAAAAAATTATTAGAAAAATCATGCATCAACTATATACTGTTAGCTAACTTCTGACTATTGCCATTATAAATATACTAAAAATAAGTTCACCGTACGAGGGTCGTACAAGAGTTGCTATGTTATGTTTTTCTGACAAAAACAACACCAATTTGTGTACGTCCCTCGTTTGAACCCATTAATCTCAACCATTTTCAAAATAAATTAGTAGTTTAGAAAGTAGACTCGGAGCACTTGAATCCTTCTTTTTGTTCCATCTCAAAATTTTGAGTGTAAGTATCCTCAATTTCACGTCCAAGGTCAGTATTTCCTGATTTCAGAAAAAAGTTGTCCACTTAAGTCCCCTTTTTGGGAACCATCTTTGTGCACTTACCCAATAGTCAAAAGACAAAAAAAATTTAACTCCACCTATGCATTTCACTTCTTACAAATGAAAGATCCCCTTTTCTAACTAGATGATAAGCTTTCAACAAATAGAGATTCAAATATGAATCAAACAAATTCCTAGCGACACTTTTGATGGTGTCATCAATGGAAATAACATGATTGCGCTTAGCATGCTTAATATCAGGACATTGGTGAACATAAACCATGTCTCCTATAAAAATTATCACATTTGAATGCACAAACTTGTTCATTCTATTCTTATCTTCCAAAGTAATACACATTGTATCCTTCCTCTTGTTTCCCTTGATAAGGATTGTGTCTTTATGAACAATTGTAATTTTTTCGTTGTTTCTAAGTGCAGACAAACAACCAAGTTATCATTGTTAATAGCTTCACCCACAACCAAAAAGAGATTATAGATTAAAAAATCACCAACTTAAACTCTAGAACAAACTTGAACTCACTTATGTAGAAACAATACCACAATGGTATTTCAACAAATAGGACAAAATATCACTAGCAATTTCAAAAAGAGAAGCTACATAAAGAAAAAATATTTTAACAAAACTATTGGAGCGGAAAACTACATGTTGCTACATGTTTAAAAAATTCCTTAACCTAGCATCATCCCTTCCACTTGTGGTTCATAGAAACTTAAATTCTTGGCAGTTCATAGGGTTTGCTTTTGTAAAAGAGAGAGTGCCATATTTTCTCTTACAGATAGGATTTGATGTGACGTACAAAGAAAAATTAAATTAACGAATTGATCAGTTTAGGGTCCTGACTGATCTACCAAGATGTGCACTCCACTAGTTTCTTGCACCTATGCAACTTTCTCAATAACACTCATATGCTATAGGTGCCTCTTTCCATTATTCAATTTTTTTCATGGCCCTGTCTATGGTAGATACATGCTTCTATCTATCACATAGAGGCACAAAACCATTGTTGCTATGATACCAAATGAAGGTGAATAGTTGATTGATACATTTGATGGTTGATTCTATGATACCAAGTGAAGGTGAATAGTTGATTGATACATTCAATGGTTTGCAGATACATTAATAAAAGAAGAATATGTGCAATTAATAGTTCGAGAAGATGTGTAGTTAACAGTTGAGTAATTATGTCAATGTAACTGCATGGAGTATAACTACATAACTGTTGTGCAGGTACAAATGTAAAATGGCAACACATATTTCAAGAAATAAGAAATGAAACATCAATAAATATTATCAAATCTAATGAAACAATATAGAGATACAATCATGTTAAAACAAAGGAATAAGGGGTGTTGGTATGGTGTGATATGGCGGTTGGTGTATTGACATTGTGTTTCTTGGGTGGAGTTTTCATGTGGTTTTATTATGTGGAGATGAGATCATGATATTCCATTTATATACCTCTTTTGGTTGAACCCCTACTCCCCCTTTTGTGGTTTCCCTTGGGAAAACCAATGTGGTAGACTTGTATTTGTGTTATTTTGATGTATGTGCACTATATAATATATGTGGTCTTTTTGTTATATTGTAAGTTTTGTTGTGGCTAAGTGAATACTCCATGCTCGAGGGTGGGTTGATTTACAACCCTATGGTAGGGTGGAGAGCCCATCAGCAAAATTTGTTTTTCCCTCTTGTGTATTTTTACGCTCTTGAATGAAGATTGAAGATGGATTGAAATTGATTGAATCTTTAAAAAAAAAGAACTTATGTTGTTTTGGATTTCAAGAAAGATATCCTTGTTTCATATTGTATTTTTTGTATCAAATGTTGTAGATCATTTGTAAAAGTGTTAAGAGTTGTAAAATTTTGTCGATCAAAGTTGTTTCCAAGCATGAAACTATGTATCCATTGTGAAAAAGACATAATAGTTTACTTTTGTCATGCAAGATAGATAAAAAGTTTATACATTGTTCTAATAGTTGTTTTGCAAAAGTCTTTTAGAAAAATAAGAGAAATGATATTCCTTTATTTGTAATTAACATGAGAACAAAAAATAGATTTTGAAAATACATGTAGTAATGACAATCTTGTAAATTGAATAAGCTATATTATATTTGAAGTTGAAAGTAGAAAAAAAGTTGTTTTATTCATTTACTATGCAAGTTATTCTTTCAGGATTCTCAATAGAACATTGATTTTATTTTCTAAGGAAAAGGAAATTAGGTTTCCTTTTAATATAGAAAACTAGGAAAATACATTGAGGCTATTTTGACTACGTAGAGATTTATAAATACTTATGCTTATATAACCTTTATTGAATACAAGAGAAATTAAATGCATGCACAAGGTTAAATACAAATATTTAGTTATGAAATTAGGAATAATGTCCAAATTTTTAAAACAACAGATAAATATAAAATAATAGAAATTACAACAAAAATAGTAAACCATAGTCTGAAATGCAAGTGAGAATAAAATGTAAATAATTGTTTAAACACAAGTAATTAGTAGAGTTGGGCGCTAGTAGCAACCAAGAGATTTTGACTATAATTTTCAAACTCGGCTTCATATTATCAATAGTAAAATAAATTTTTTGATCATAAGAAAAGTATTAATGAAACCAAGTATACACATTAAATGTCAACATCTATTTCGTTTGACATTTGACCTCCAAAAAAAATTATTGGCACACATTACAATATGTTGTTGGAACAACAAATTGGAGGCAATTCTAGATCAAAAAAGTAATAATACATAGATTAATATATTTGTAGTAACCAACAAATGTAATAAAAGATGTGATACAAAAACAATAAAAGTAAATCCTATGTGGTTCAACTGGAATTTGAAATGCATCTATTGTTTCCATTCAACCTATAAAAAAAACCAATTTTAAATTAAAAACTTAAAAGACAATGAAGAGATAACTCAGTTAAATAATTAAAAGTTTTTGCAACGAAATAAACAATCTAGAAATGACTGTCAACAATTTAGAAGGGCAAAAAAACAAAACAAAAAACTGTTGTTCTGTAACTTCCCAACAAATCTGGGAATACACAAAATCAAACGGAGAAGCACAAGGAGACATGCAACATTCTTATTTTCATTTAATAACTAGAAATGACAATACATAAAGCATAAAACTCAGAAAATAAACTAAGACTACGAATTACAAACTTGATGGGAGCGTTGCTCAACTAGACTGTCAAACGTCAAGAGCTCTTGGGAGATCACTGTCAAGAGCTACGTAGAGCTCGACCTCAAGCAATCACTGCTCACTTACAAACAAATATAGCTAATGTTGTTCAGGAGCTATTGGGAGCTCACACTGAAAATATTCACACCCAAACTGTTGCTGTCGGAAAATTCTTCTTCCAATTTTTTGACTTGCAGAAATAATTGCCTTCATTCCTTTTATCTCATCAACATTCCCTCTCAAAATTCAAAATTACCTACCAGCATAAATGCAAAATTTAAAATCAGCTACCTCATTTAATTCTAGAGTTGTCAAGAGCAGGGAAGATCCCCAAAATAGAAAGAACTCCTGACTGGTAGGTGAGGGCTATAGGGGGTCTGACGGATGAACGGGAGGCTTAGGAGAATTCAATTTTCCAACACTCCCCCTTGGTCCTAAGATGAAAAAATAGGATCAATCCTGATCCAAATCAACAACACCCAATCTGCTCCTTAGGTGCTCGAAACTGTCCTTGGTCAAAGGCTTGGTGAATATGTTTTCTAGTTGTTGCTCAAACATGCAAAATTCTATTTTAACATCACCATTTTTAACCAGTTCATGAATGAAATGATACATGATTTCAATGTGATTGCTTCTTCCATGAAGCATAAGATATTTCATCAAGGCTATCGATGAAACATTGTCACAAAAGATTGTTGTTTCATCCTCTTGTTCTTCTTTCAAATCTACCAAGATTCTTCTCAGCCAAATAGCCTGACATGTTGTTGCATTTGCTACTATATACTCATCTTCAGCTGTTGATAGGGAAATATGTGATGTGCTCTTCCTATCATCCAAACTTCTTGTCCAATTGTTGTTCATGTATCCAACCAACCCAAACTCTTTTGCTGCTACATACAAAATGCCATATCCTTTGGTGCCATTCACATACCTCAGGATCCTTTTACCCGCTTGCCAATGGATGTCCCTTGGAGTCTCCATAAATCTAGAAATTAGACTCACTCCATGCATTATATCTGGCCTAGTTGTAGTCAAGTACATCAAACTTCCAACCAAACTTTTATACATGGTCGGATCCACATTGTTGCTGCAATCTTCCTTGCTTAAATTTAGACCCACAGTTGTTGGTGTTGGGTCAGGCTTGCTTTCAAGCATCCTAAATCTCTTCAAGATATCATTTGAATACTTTTCTTGAGAGATAAATATACCATCATAAATTTGTTTTACTTCTATGCCTAGAAAATATCTAAAAAGACCTAAATCTGTCATTTCAAACTCTCTTCTCATGACCTCCTTAAAATTAGCAATGAGGAAATCACCATCCCTAGTAAAAACTAGATCATCAACATATAAGACAACAATCAAAATATTACCATTTGCTGCCATGATGTAAAGAGTGGGCTCACCATTGCTTTTTCTAAAGCCATTGCTCATCAAATATGAGTCAATCCTACTATACCATGCTCGTGGAGCTTGTTTCAACCCATAAAGAGCCTTCAAGAGCCTATACACCTTGTGTTCTTCATCTAAAACTTCATATCCAAAAGGATGCTCCACATTAACTTCCTCTTTCAACACACCAGCTAAGAAGGTAGACTTCACATCCATTTGAAACACCTTCCATTTGTGTTGGGTTGCAATTGTTATGACTTCCCACACAGTCTCCATCCTTGCAACAGGGGCATATGTCTCATCATAATCTCTCCCAAACTATTGTTTGTACCCCTTGACCACCAAACATGCTTTGTGCCTCTCTATCCTTCCTTCGGCATTTCACTTGGTCTTGTAGACCCATTTCACCCCAATAACTTTCTTGTTGGGAGGCAAATCAGTTAGCTCCCATGCATTGTTCCTCTTTATTGCATCTATCTCCTCATCCATGGCCTCACACCATTTATCCTCTTTCACATCATCCTCAAAATAAATTGGATCACTATGAGAAAAAAATGAAAAATTCATGTTCTCATCAAACTCCTCATCATACCTTCCATCTTGGTAGATCTCCCTTAGACTCTTGGTCTTCTTTGGTATTAGGGAGGCGAGAGTGGGGTCTAAAATTTTAGTACTGCTGCTGCTCTGCTGAATAGGCATGTTTAGGAGCACTCGGGAGCCAATCTTCTAGCTGCCTCTGGTTGCTTGCCTTTCTATTTGCTCACTTCATGATCTCTTAGGAGTAGTCGAGAGCTCTCTTTCTGTGACTATCTTCCTGACTGTCTTCCAGCTTCAGGAGCTATTAGGAGTCGATTGGAACTCTGTCGAACGAAATTTTGTGATAGTCTATTTAACTGCCTATTTGCTTCAAGAGCTCTCAGGAGCTATCAGGAGCTGACTATTTCTCCTACTACAGGATCTTGTTGATCTTCCTTTTCATCTTATTCATCTTCAAGAACCTTTGGGAGCTGTCAGGATCTCTTAGGAGTTGCCGAACCATCCCTGCCGAACCATCCCATGACTCATCCTCTAAGAACTCCACGTCTTTACTAATGATGACTTTCTTGGTGACCGGGTTATACAACATATAGGCTTTGGAATCTTCACTGTAGGCCGTGAAAATGCACTTTTTAGCCTTTTCATCCAATTTCTTCCTCTTTTCTTTTGGCATGAGTGCATATGCCACACAACCGAACACTCTCAAGTGCTCAACCGTCCACTTGCACTTCATCCATGCTTCTTGTGGTATTTTGTCATGGACCACCTTTGTTGGACTTCTATTTATCAAATAAAAAGTTGTTGCTATAGCCTCTCCCCAATATTTATTAGGGATTCCCTTTGCTTTCATCATGCTCCTTGCCATCTCCATGGTGGTCCTATTCTTTCTCTCATCCACTCCATTTTGTTACAGAGTATAACTGGATGTTAGCTCCTTCTTTATTCCATTTTTCTTACAAAAATGCACAAAACGATTGGAGGTGTACTCTCCTCCACGATATGACCTTAAGACCTTGATGAAATGTCCAATCTCCTTTTCAGCTTGGGCTTTAAACAACAAAAACTTATCAAAAGCTTGAGACTTATGCTGTAGAAAATAAACCCATGTCTTACAACTAAAATCATCAATGAAGGTCATAAAAAAATAGCTTTTACCAATAGATTTGATTTGCATAGGGCCTACCAAATCCGTATGCACTGGCTCCAATGGTGCTCTTTCCCTTGTAGAGTTTCTCGATTGAAATGGTTGCCTATGTTGCTTGCCCAAAATGTAAGCCTCAAACCTAACATTGGGCTCTACTATTCTTGGCAAACCATCAACCATTTATTCTTTGAAAAAAGACTCAAACTAGAAAATCCTAAGTGTCTATACCTGAGATTCCATAGCTTGGAGGGGTCTTCAACAGAGCTCCTGAGGGCTATTGAATGTACTGTTGTACATTTTCCATTTATGAAGGTGCAACAACAGACTGAGATGAGAAACACGTCTCAATCTTCAATGGAAACATCTAATTCTTTGTCATTTGAACTGCTGCAAACACCTTTGTCATCTTATTCTTGTCATAAATGACACATTGACCTTTCTCCATCAGCACTTTGTATGCAATTTGGATCAATTCTCCAACACTCATGAGGTTATGCTTTAACCCAGGTGCAAAAAACACATTTTGAACCTCCTTCTTCTCACCTTGCTTGGTGTGGATCATAATAGATCCTTTTCCCTTGACTAAAACAACTCCATTGTTCCCCATTTTAATATCAGATTTTACATTTTTATCAATGAAAGAAAAAAGACTTTCATTACCACTCATGTGGTTGTTTCAACCGCTGTCCAAATACTAGACTTCAGGGTTGCCTTCTTCATGAATGTTGCACACGATGAAGGCTATGGACTGATTTCCTTCATCCATATTTGAATCAACCACATTTTCATTTTCTTTTGATTGATTACCGTGCTTTTTCCAGCACTCATTGGCATAATGCCCAAACTTATGGCAGTAGTAGCACTCAATGTTTCTCTTGTCATTTCTCTTATTTGAATTTCTATTCTTCATGCCTCTTCGAGAGCTTGTCTGAGAGCTGATTGCTCCCTCTTGGCTGCTTACTCATCCCGAGCTTTCTCTTCCAACATTTCCTTGTCCGGATCTGCCTCTGCGTGATCCCACAAAGTTGGTTACAATTTTTGAGAGGAACTGATTTTTACTGAAATCTCATATTTTTAGAAAATATAATGATTTAAGCCTTTAAAAGTTCCATTTTAAGGATTCTAATTGAAGAGGCTTTGATCAAACCACCTTAGAGAAAACCCCCTTGGATACAACCTCGCTAGTTTTAAACCATACCTATAAATGAGTCTCCTTTACACCTATCAAAATGTTGATAAAAAATCACTTATGATTTACCTTTTGGGGGATCAAACGAATTCATTTAAAATTTATTTCAAATGATTATGGTAGTCCTCGAAATGATCTATCCCACAAATATAATTTTAATATGTTTTGGTTTTATTATGTATGTGTTTTTTTAGTTTTATTAAACATAGGTTTTTCACCGAAAATCAAGCTCTTTGTTTTGCACATATGGAAAAACAGAAAATTATCAAAATATATATTTTTTAAATATGTTCATGTTGGGTATTGATGTCCTTGATCCATTAAAATAAAAAATTGAATTTTCATACATACAGAAAAAGTTATGTTGTATACAGTCCGCCTATGTCTGAATTGCAATTGGTTTGACTTCGAAACTCTATTAAGGAAAAAATATTCAATAAAAAACTATGAGACCAAATGAAATTGCTAGATATCATAGTTTCAAATCTAAATTCCAAAAAATTAGAATTTTATCCTTCATACAAAAAAAGCTATGTTGTATACGGTGAGCGTCACTTTTTAAAAATGTTGTTTTCTAAAGAAAACTAGCTTTCGTGGGAGATGAAAAACGAAGTGCAATCTTATTCCAAAAATTTTGAAAAAAGTATTTTTAGAATCTACAGACAAAATGTGATGAGACTCTAGTTTGCATTATCTTCAAATTCCTCACGGTTTAGCCGCTATAGGTGCCCAAATGTGAAGATTTAGTTAAAAATAATAATTTTAGTGTCGAGTTTGGCCAAAAATTGTAAACCACTATTGTGGGATCACCCCTCTACCATGTCGGGAGTTATTTCTACCTCTCCCCCTGCCTCTTTCATTTGATTGAGCTTTAAAAACTTGTTCTTGGGAGGAAGTAGCAGACCTATTTAGGCACTGCTCATGGGTTTGGAGAGAACCCACCAACTCATTTGTCGTCAAAGTAGAGAGGTCATTTTCCTCTTCAATGGAAATGACGAGCGCATCATACCTTGTGGGTAGATACCTGAGAATTTTTTCCACAATCTTCTGCTCCTCCATCATTTATGCATTCGTTCTTAGCTGATTTATCAAACCAGAGAACCTTGTGTGAAATTCTGAAATAGACTCACTTTCCTTCATCTCAATAATCTTGAACTCTCTTCGAAGTATCTGGAGCTTCACCGATCTGAATTTTTTAGTCCCTTTATAATCGGTCTGGAGGATTTCCCAAGATTCATTTGCATACTCAGTTGCTCCTATTCTAGAAAAAATTGCCTCTGTCAAGGTTGCTTCTATTAAGCTCAATGCCTTAGCATTTTTCTTTCTCTGCTCTTTCAACTGGGTCTTCTGGTTGTTTGGGAGAGCTGCAAACTGAGCTCGGTCAGTGACATCCACAAACCCATTTATCAAAAAATCCCACAAATCATTGGCGACCATAATGGTCTTCATCTTCTTGGCCCATACATCATAGTTCTATCCATTAAAGGATGATGGTTGTTGCCAACTCTTTCCTTCATCTCCAGCCATGTTTCCTATGGAAAAACTTGATACCCAGAGAAAAAAAACAAATTCCCTAACTCACGAAGAAATGGGGCCTATGGCTTTGATACCATGTCAAAAATTTAGATGGGCAAAAAAATCAAACACATAACTGTTGTTCTGTTTCCCAACAAATTTGGGAATACACAAACTCAAATGCAGAAGTACAAGGAGACATGTAACATTCTTCTTTTCATTTAATAACTGGAAATGACAATATAGAAAGCATAAAAATCAGAAAATAAACTAAGACTACGGATTACAAACTTGTTGGGAGCATTGCTCAACCAAACTATCAAACTTCAGGAGCTCCTGGGAGCTCACTATCAAGAGCTACACAGAGCTTGACCTGGAGCAATCACTGCTCACCTATAAAAAAATATAGGTGTTGTTGTTTAGGAGCTACTAGGAGCTCACACAGAAAATCTTCACACATAGACTATTGCTGCTAGAAACTTCTTCTTCCAATTTTTTGACTTGCAGAAATAACTGCCTTCATTCCTTTTGTCTCATCAACATTCCCTCCCAAAATTCGAAATTACCTACCAGCATAAATGCAAAATTCAAAATCAGCTACCTCATTTAATTATGGAGTTGTCATGAGCTGTAAGAAAGATCCCCAAAATAGAAAAAACTCCTTATGGGTTGGTGAGGTCTGTAGGGGGTTTGACGGATGAGCAAGAGGCTTAGGAGCATTCAATTTTCCAATAATAAATTATTTTTTTCAAAATCTCAAGCAAAAGGATTAAGCCTTCAGGTAAGGGAGATGGGATTAGTTGAGAGAAATTTCAATTATAGTTATTAAAAGTTGTGAGAAAACTGATTTCAACTTAAGAAAAGAACATTAAATATAGACAAAAAATTATAAGTATCAAAGATTGAGGAAAACAAAATTATCTATAATGCCAGTAAGATTTATAAAATGTGCTTCTACAATCCTTTAAACAGTGATAGGAAATCTGGGATCATAAGCAAAAACATACATATATCCTTTTCCTACAACACAACCACAAAAGAAATAAGACGAAAAGTAATTTCATTGGAGAATCAAGAATAAGAAGAAATGCTCATTTCGGTAAACAAACTAAACCTAGATTTGAAAATAATAAGAAAAAAATAATTAAATTTGATTTTAGTTAATGTAAAGGAGTTGATTTTCCAAATATTGTTAAGGAAAAATCCAAATAAGCAATTGTTCATTAGTGAATAGATTTAAATTTTTGGGAATGAATTATTGTAAAAAGGTTTTTTGATAATTAAATAAACAATTAAATATATGGGATAAATAGATAAAAGCATAAACCATTTATGGAAGTTTGGGGAAATGAGAGTTAGCTGATATTTCTTTTTCCTTTTTTTTTGTGCTGTCAACAAGTAGTAAATCTAGTAATATTTAATTGAAAGCATAGTAAAGATTAAGAAGGGAATTTAAAATTAGTAATTGGAAAGAATAAATTAAGATAGTAGTTATGGATTTTTTTTTGAGAAACCAATTAAATATATGAATTAAAAGCAATAAATCAAGGTAGATAAAAAAAAATTAAAGACTTTAAATTAAACTTCTTAGAGAGAATAAATAATTTAATTAGAGTTTGCATAGTTAATAATTGTGAGAACCCCTGAATCACGAAGACTGAAATTCCAAGCACAAAACAAGAATTTGCACAAAACCGATCTGTTCATTAAATGAATGAGATGTACATAATATAAGAATTAACAAGAAAATCAAGATCCACAAGATGTGGAAATCAAGATCAAGATCCACATGAAGTGGATAGAAGTGAGGTGTGAAATCAACTAACTTGACACCTAACTAGGCTTAAGTAAGCCAAGTATAAAGCTAAGTGTACACCGATACCCCCCCTTAAGCATAGCTCAGGTGGGCACACAAGCAATGGAAAATTTGAGTCCCGACAACAAGGCCTAATAAGGTGCTCATTTACAATGCAAACTCTTATAAAGATGGAGAAAGATAGAAAACCCAATGAGAAAAAACTATCCTCCAAAAAGAGTAATTTTCATATTTTCCTCTTTTTGTGATTTTGTTGCTCCTTTATTTCTTCATCCTTAACTGCATTTGGATCCATGCTTACTGCATTTAGCTCCATGCTTAGTTGTGATCTTCAACTTTTAGAAAATTGAAAGAAAATAAATTTGGAGTGAATTTTTAACCACAACTCTTTGACACCCCCCTCTTTTTGTTAATATTTTTTTATTTTCCCCCTTTGTTTGGGACTTTATTTTAGTGCATATATTTGCATACAAGAATGATGGTAAAAAATGACACTTTATATATTAGTGCAAATTACCATCATTAAATAGAATTTGAAAAAATAAACATTTTAAGAAAACACTTTTAAATTTTCATTCCATTGCAAATTTACACCAATAAAATTAACATTTACAAAATCTAGAAAATCAAATATTATAAGAAGAGTTAGAAAGAGGAAAATATAAAATAATAAAGCCGTCATGGAGAGAAAAAGAGCAGGGGCGGAAAGCCCATGTGAACAAGAACACTCCACCCTTTTGCTGCTTTAATCTTGACTCCCATCGCAGATTTTCAAATCTTTCCGATGGCACTCAGATTTTCTGCACCAAGTTGCAGATTTGACTGGTTCAAATGGCGTCCAAATTTGGCATGCCTCCTCTACAGAGATTTAACCAGTTTTGAAAAGGTTGTTACTCCACTCGACTTTGGACTGATGCCTCCAACCGGAAATCACGCCTCCAAACCAAATCATGCCCTGCAACAGGTTAATCACACAAATTGTCGAGCAAAGGGTTTTGATGATGCCAAGAAGAAAATTCGCAACATGCAACAAACAGATTGCGCTTGTTGTCAGAGAATCGAGCCTTGTTGCCTTTGCTTTTAATCAGCCTGCCTGTGAATTGGTTGGGAATTTATCAAACCCTCCTGCTCAAGAACAGATCGCGCCTGAAGAAAATATGATTCATTTTTGCGTAGCAATTGATTCCCTCGTTCATGCAAAGGTTGAAATTGGCTCTTCGCATAAACGTCGCCTCTTCTCCTTGCCAAATCGTTGTCGAAGACTCCAAATCGTGTCCAATTGGTGGGTTTTAGGCGCACAACAACAAAGGATTAATCGATCTCCTCCTGCAAATTGGATGCCTCCAGTTGCAAAATCGTGCTCTCTCACCACAAAGTCGCCCTTTGCACAGTTGTTTCACGGTGAAACGAAGATTTCAAACGTAGAAACAAAATGAAGAGAGTCGGCCTATAGGACAACAATTTTGATACAATGCAAGATTTCCAAACATCGAACAAAGAATTCAAAACGTTTAGATCTTCACACTTTCACCAATTGCTATTCAAAGCATTCGTTTATGGCTTGGAAACTTCTTTGCAAGGCTCTAATATCATGTGAGAACCTCTGAATCACAAAGACTGAAATTCCAAGCACAAAATAAGAATTTGCACAAAATCAATCTGTTCATTAGATGAATGAGATGTACATAATATAGGAATTAATAAGAAGATCAAGATCCACAAGATGTGGAAATCAAGATCAAGATCCACATGAAGTGGATAGAAGTTAGGTGTGAACTCAACTAACATGGCACCTAATTAGAACACCTAACTAGACTTAAGTAAGCCAGGTGTAAAGCTAAGTGTACACCAACAATAATTATATTTCTTATTAACTTACTTGATTAACAAATTGTTAAAATATTATGGTGCAATATATATGTGTTTAAAATTTGACATGATTAAGTTTAGAATGGGTATATTATTAAATACAAACTACTCTCCATGCTTAGGGAAAATTTAATTCAACCTTTAACAATTGACATTAGGAGTGCTCATACTGATAATGTTGATTTAACCAAAGATTTAATTCGGAGCAAGTAACTCATACCATAGGGGAAAAGCTAGAGAACTACTTGAGTAAACATTAGTATAACCAAGTGAAATTTTTGTATTAATTTTAAATACTAGGTAAAATAATCAAATCAATTATGAATTAATTGTATCAAGATGTCATATCTAGACCACAATTCAAAACAATAAGTAAATGTTGATTTAGCTTAGAACTTGAAGTTATGTAATTAATCCGTCTTAAAATTTTGATAGTATCGAGGTTATTTTTGTATTATTAATATTGATAGTAAAGTAAAGGAAATTTGTTGTCATTTAATTTTGACTTTATTCCAATTATTTTGTAAGGTAATTTTATGTATTATGTAAATCATAATAGTCTTGAAATTAACATACAATAGTTTTTCTTTTATAGCTATGCTAAGGAAAACCAAACAATCATTGGTATTGGATAGTGGATCCTTATCAATTAACTTAGAAGGGTGACTAATTTCTCTACTCTAGGATATCTAGGAAATTGTATAGCATCTCGAGTTAAACACCCTTAGAGAAATACACAACTAGGGTTGCTTAAACTTAAACAACGCGATGTCATCATCTATCTTTTTACTCTAGAACTAGAACAACATTAGCAGTAAAAAAAATTGTGTTTGGTTGGGTTAAGATAAATTTGGGGCATGACAAACCCCAACCCTAATCCTAATTATAACCCTAATCCTCTCACCAACCACAACTCTAATCCTAATTTTAGAACCCAAGTCTAATTCTAATTCTACTAGTAACCCTAAATGCAACCCAAACCCTAATATCAATTCTATCTATAAACCTAACCCTAACCTTAATCCAAAGACCAAAACTAATCCAAACCTTAACCATAATTTTATCTTTGGCATTAACCCTAATCTTAACCCTACCCTTGATCATATTTCTTTCACTAATCCTAACCCTAACCCTAATTGTAACACCTTAACCACAACCAAAATTCTAATTATATGTCTAATCTTAACCCTAACCTCTAACCATAAACCTAACCCTGATCCTTATGCAAACCCTAACCCTAATCCCATACTAACATTAACCCCAACCTTAACTCTTATTCTATCTCTAACCCTAACCATAATCCTAAGCTTACCCTTTATCCTAATTTTATCCATAATCTTAACCTTAACCCTAATTTTGGTGATAAACCTAACCCAAATTCTAATTCTATCTATAATCATAGTCATAATCCTAACCTTAACCCTATTCCTAATCTTAATGCTAACACTAACCCAACTCTTATCCTATTTTTTTTCTCTAACCCTAACCCTAGCCCTATCCCTTATTTTAACCCCAACCCCAATCTCTAACCCTATTCATCAACCTCACCCTCTTTCTAAACCGAACTCTTTTTATATATGCTAACACCAACTCTAACTCTAACCCTCATATGTAACCTCTATTCTATCTCTAACCCTAAGCCTACCCTTGATCCTAATTTTATGTGTAAGATTTCCTAAACCTAACTTTAATTGTGATGATAACCCCAATCCAAATTCTAATTCTATTTATAATCATAATCATAATCCTAACCTTAACCCTAATCTTACTAGTAAACCCTAACCCAACCCTAATCCTAATTTTCTCTCTAATCTTAACCCCAACCCTCTCTCTAAGCCTAACCCTAACCTTAATCGTATGACCCTTGATCCTAGATTTATCTGTAATCCTAACTCTAACCCTAATTGTGATGATAACCTCAATCCAAATTCTAATTCTATCTCTAATTGTAATCATAACTCTAGCCCTAACCCTAACCCTAATCTTACTACTAATGCTAATCCAACCCTAATCCCAATGTTATCTCTAATCCTAACTCTAACCCTAACCCTATCCCTAATCTTAACCCCAACTGTAATTTCAAACCCTAACTTTAACCCTATTCATAATATTAATCCCAAACCTAATCTTAATGCGAACCATAATAATTTTATTTTTCATGTATTGCAAATGCTATTAGCATATACATATTTATTAATAATATATATAAAAACGCTAAAAAATATCTTTTTGAAGACATCTATTTTTTTTTAATCAATTTCTCAAATAAAAATACGAGTGACATAATAGGTGAGGGATTACACTCTTCCAACAAAAAAGTGTGAACAACTCAAGTGTACTACAAATAACATTTCACCTAATGTTATATTTTCTTTATTCAATTTTATTGAATATCTAAAAGTAGAATTCAAGAGACCTAGTTGTCGGTTTTTTGGAACTTCACGGGCGCGATTATCCGCTTCCATGTTGTCCTTTCAATCCACAAAAGGTTAAAGTTGAAGTGCCGCCCACCTTTTTCACCAACTTCAGGCCGGCCAGTACCAGGTCGTTATTGACCGTGACGTGCTAGGAGCCTTGTGCCACCTGTCCTTACCCCTCTGTTATAGCTTCACATTATATAGTTATGATCTGAAATGAACTAGAAATATTGTTAAATTATCCATTGTTGGTGTAATGCACTGTATTTGAAGGTACTTTTGTAAGAAGACCCATTGTTAATGGAAACTGTGTGAGGAATATTTTCGAGAATCCATGACGAATAATGGCAACAGAGGTGAATAGCAAAGGATCGATCTCACAATCATTGCCAGATAATGTGATAGAGATGATAATGGCCTTGCTTTCTATCTCAGATGTTCCCAAAGCGGCTCTCGTCTGCAAGCAATGGCATTCCTTAATCGCTTCCAGTCCAGTTCGTAGAGAGCTCTCCCATTCCCTTCACAAATGCAAACCCTGGCTATTTCTTTTCGGCGCCAACAAAAGACGAGGTTCAGGGTTCGATCCCGTGGCCCACAGATGGATCCGTCTGCCGCCCTTCAGCCTTGATCCCAGCGAACAAGACGCGGTCATTAGGGAAGGCAATCGATTTCTGTTTTCCGTTGCCGGCGACCGCTTAAAATTCACGGATAGTTTCTTAAATCCGCGGAAATGGCGAGAGAGTGCTGCGGCTATGCGGGTGTGGCGACAGAATCCGCTTATTTGCTACGATCAAGGAAAATTGATTGTGATTGGGGGAGTTCATGAGCTGGAAGAAAATCCACTGAGTGTGGAGATGCTTCACTTCAAGTCAGGTGAGTGGGAAATGTGCGATCCATTGCCAGAGGAATTCAGACAAAGCGCTTCGTCCACGTGGCTTTCTTCGGCCGTCTTTAATGGCAAAATTTATGTACTCGAAAAATGGAAGGGAAATTGCTGTTGTTATGAGTTGCAGAGCAAGCGGTGGGGAAACGTGATGAGTTTGAGAGCGTTGGCGTTATCTTCTTCTCAATTTGTTAAATATTTCTGTCTAGCGTGCAGGGTTGGATTGGTTTTAGCGGGATTAAGCAGGGAGAATGGAGAACTGAGCTTCCGGATGTGTGTTGTAGAGGAGAATAAGATGGAGTGTAAAGAGGGCACGGAATTACGAATGCCTGGTGAAATGTTCAAATTGATTAGAGGCAGAGAAACGAGCGAGGAAGAGGAAGAGGAATGGGAATGTTCATCATATGCAGAGCACATCGAATGCAGGGGCGCGGGCGATTTGGTTTATGTATTCAGCAAATCAAGGTACGTAAGCACAAGGCGAGTTTGCTTGTTTGATTTCACCACAGGCATTTGGGAGATTTTGGCAGACGGTGGTTTGTGCATTGGTTGGCGAGAGAGGTTATTATTTGTGTGTTGCTCAGTTACGCTTGAGGAGACGTCGCTGGTTTTTGAAGAATAGTGACGCTAAACGAAACAATCCGTTGAAATTTTTCCTTTCTCTAAGTTTTTTGCATTCTAGTCGGATGAACAAGATGTTCCTGTAACTATGCCATTACCTTCATTTTTTTCTTTTCTTCTATTTCCAAATTATATATGAAGATCGAACTTCTTCAGATTTTGTATAAGATGTGAACGTCATTACCTAGCGGCTCTGTAAATTCCATAATATTAAAACAAAACATTATTATTAAGTTAAATTGTGTCGATTCCTTTTTGGTGAGATGTTTGTACATTTAAGACAGTAATTAGGAAGAGGATTCAATAATAATTTTATGGTGTTATATATTTATTAATGTATGGTATATATGTATTATTATATTTTTTAAGGTTTATAAACTAAATGATAATCTGATTATAAAAGACGATTTTTTAATAAATTATGAATATATTAGATTCAATTATGTTTCTACATGAATATTTAATAATTTCTTATAAGTGAATATATATTTCCATTAATGGGATTTTTAAATGTAAAGTTATCTAAATTTGTTTTTGATTTTCACTTAACATTAATAGGTGTGGAGATCTTTTAGAAAAATACAAATTAATTTCACTAACGAATTAAAGATCAATTTATTCAACTAAGAGAAGATCTATCCAAAAAATATAAACAATCCAAAATTTATACTTAAATATATTTACAATTGTTAAATCTACATATATAGACATTTGTTATATTTTCGGCAAACTACAAAAAAATATATAAACATATATACGATTATATGTGTACATATACATATAATGTTATGCTTGCACAATTATAAAAATATATAAATACAACCATATATATATCCTTGATTATATATATATACAACTAGATATCAGATCTGACCACACTAGCCTTAGTATAATTATATATGCCCATTCTTCCTAAGAATAATGGGATTTTGTGTATGCAATCATATATGGCCATTACTTGCAAATCAAATAGCTTAATGGGATTTTATGGCTTAGGGCCAGCAAATGTTTCCAGTATCCAAAACATTAATGAGGCTACACTAGATTTTTCAAGCATTACTGAAGTCAGTGAAATTTCCTCATCGCTAAACAATTAACCTCAAGTTTTTTTCCGTACTAAATGGTGGGTGAAATCGAAGGGCTTATCAAGCACAAATAAAAAACATAAAATTAAACACAATCTGTGCCTACCAAGCACTGATTACTTCAAATTACAAAATTGGTGACCCTTATATTAGGAAAATTACCAGAGATTAGTAATAGGTCAGTACTGCTTTCTTTGATTTTTTCTCATTTTCAGTTTGATAAGTTTGTTTTTCTTTTGGAATTGAATGGCTTCAAGCAAATTCATCCTCAACAATTCATCGTCGAAAAATTCTCATCATCATGAGAAATTCACTTCATGGAAAATTCACCATCAGAATTTTTTTATGCGATGAATTATCTACAGCGGTGAATTGTTGGTGGTGAATTTTCCACAAGGTGAATTTATTATGACAGTGAATTTTCTAACAGTGAATTTTCCCATGGTGAATTTTTGACAGTGAATTTTCCAAAAACTGGAACTGAATATAATACCATATAATAACTTGTCAAGCATGTTGTTTTTGATAATGTCCAAATGGTAAATAATGTAGAATTTCATGAGGTGTGGCTAGAGGAGCACTTGAGGGATATGATGGGAATACTTAAAATCCAATCCTTAGTGATAAGCATCTTGAGAAGCTTCCAGATTTTTCAGACTTAGTCTCTTTTTCAATGCTTGACATAGAGCTTGGGGAAACTTCCAAGCTTTGTTGGGTGTCTAAGAGCACTGAAATGCTTAAATCTCTCTTGGTGCAGAAACTTGGTAGATATTTTAAGTGGCATCTCTAAAGTCTCTTCTCTTGAAATACTTTTGTTACACCATTGGAATTGAAGAGTTAATGGCTCTGCTAGAGATAGATGCGGGACTTTCACAACATTTAGATAAGCTCACTTCTTTCAGAACGCTCTTTCACATGGAGAACTTGATCTAGTAAAGTCGTATACAGTGACCTCAAAGAGAAAAAAGAAAAAAAAACTAAGTTTGGTTGATGATGTTCAAATTTGTATGAAGGGCATGATCAGACATCGCATGAAACAAGATCACTTTTGTCTGTTTTTCATCAAACACTCGCCTTAATTGGTTGGGGGCAAAATTATTTACCTCTGTACGTAGCTTAGAATTTACAAGACAAAAGGCATCTGAAAAGACTTCTTCTTCAAATCTTTATAGAATTCTGCATTCTCCCATTTCAAAACTATGGAGTCGGTGGCAAAAACCAATTTTTGGGATTGGTAACATTTTGATTTCTGCGAAGAACGGCAATAGCATATCTAAAACGTCCATGTCCACACTTTCTCATTGAAGCACGTTGTTAAACAGTTGGCACACCCATTTCTTGACACGTTTCTTCTTACGTCTACGTAGTGAATGACTGGACACAAACTGCGTAGATTGTTCCCACTAACCATAAACATAATTCAAATTGGATACATGTATCCAATATTTGGAAAAAAAATCCAGATATAATGTGAGGCATGGCTAATATTATTCTAGAGATTTTGATTTAACTTTATAGTAGTATAGTTGATGTTTGAATATTATTATTTTTGGATTATAGACATAAATATTTTATATGCATGTTTAGATATCTATTTATTCATAAATGAAATAACATGTTCATTTAGATAATTTGAATATGAAGTATTATGGTTATATGTTTAATTTCCAAAAAAATATTTATTTTAATTATTATGATAGATTTTATAATTACTTGATGTTAGAAATTTTAATGTCTATATTTAATATTGAACGGTTATAATTTCCAAAATGTACTAATGTTTCTAATGAGATGTTTCAGTGGGAAGTTCAGGTTCCTTAAGAATTGAAGACAAAATCCAAATGCTAAATATTTATTATTGGTTTTAATTTTTGTCAAGGGAGTTTAATGTTTGAGTGTGTTACATCCCACCCTAGATGCTTTAAAACATTTTTACTTTTTGCAATTATGACAATTGAATGATGCAAATTTTGATTGAATATTGCATGGCATGTTGAGATCTGTGATTGAGTTATGTTAGAGCAATAAGAAATTATGCCATTATGGCCTCAACTATGATTTATTTCAATAGGAATAAATTGTGTTTATGATGCCCTAGAAAATGAAAAGTTTATTTGCATTAAATGCATAGATAGAGAATATGCAATAGTGATTTTATTATAAATAAATGTTAGACTAACTTCCATTTGTTTGGATTTTGATGTAGGATAACACGTACTACAACTTGTGAAAGAGGGAAAGTATCATCTGAGTAGAGAGGTAATGTTGAGATGATCTGGAAATTGTCATCTGAGTCGGGACTAGGGCAGAAGGATCTAGGAACCTTAGAAGTGTGTAATAGGAGTCTCATGTTGAGGTAAGTCTTGTGTGATCTGTTGGATGTGGTTTTGTTGTAAGTGGAATTAGGGTTTCAATACCAATTTTATAGTTTCTAACTGTCAAAAATCAAGCCAAGCAAACGTATATGCACATGTAAGAAGAACTCGCATACATCACTATGGGTATACACACATGGATGCAAGTGCATAATGATAGGTGAATTTACGAGCCTATGATCGTGCATATGTGTATTCACGCATATAGGCTAATACATGTGTATAAATGACTACTTAGTTTAATTTATTTCCTTTCCTGATGGGAAACCTATTTTAACACTTTGAACTCATCGGTAAGGTATTACTACCTTTTGAGTCTAATAATTGTGTCAGTCGGCCTTACTAAATATATACTACCATTATTTGTACTTCTACAGGAAAAGTATAATAATGATGCATAATATTGCCTGAAGGCATTTAATTAAATACCTGAATACCTTCTTAAGGTTTGAAAGACCAACGTTTTAAATACATAAGTATTTGAGTGATTTAAATTTTTAAAAGTGGATATTTTATTAAGTCTAAAAGAGGAAGTTATATTTGGCTTGTCGCCAAATTGATAGAGATAAAAATTTATATATTTAAAATACATTTATAACCCACACATTTGAAATGAAGTGGGGTCACCTTGAGTTGGCAAAATGTGTTATATCTTCATTGATTTTATTAAAACTAATATTGCCACATTTCTTGGGCATATGGCTAAAATCTTGCAAAGGTGGTTCCTTGTTATTAGCCACAAGAAAATGATGTAGCTTTTAGGAAGATGCTGGTTGGCTAAATCCGTCACTTATGAATTTATCATTTGATTTCATTTTTTCTATATATAAAAATTTTGATTTCTTTTGAGGAGGGAGTTAGAGAAATTTTAGGGGAGGTTATCATAACCACCTTGTAACCATTCAACCTATTTGGGTAGTTTATCCTTTTGAAAAAGAAAACTATTATTTTTTGCTGGGAGAAGGAGATTGGAGGGGTTTTTGTTTTCGAAAGAAGAGAATAGTAAAGGATAAGAATATAAGAACTATCTTAATCCACAAATTTCTTTTAAAAAGAGGAATGATACATGCATTTACAGTAGGGGCTAGGTTTGAGCTGAGGAAACTTGAAGTCCTTGCTTTCATTTTGCTGACTTTCAAAATTTTTAGTGCCAGAGTTTCATAGCAAGCACATATTACTCATTGAGTATATTATATATGGGAGTAAATGCTTTCTTGCATAAAGATAATCCATGACGATAATGCAACATATTATTTCCTTTCAAGAATTCAAATATAGTTGTTCTTGTTGTGAACTATTCTACACAGTGTAAATTTAGTATGCTTGAAGTATCAAAATTGTTTATTATGCCTTTGAAAGATGAAATATTTAGCCTTAGCTTCTTAGCACCCAAACCAATTTAATGGTTATTCTGAAAGAATCATTTGAGTGCTAAATCTGCAGCATGCATTTTAATTTGTTATTTTTTTCCTAGCAATAAATATAGGATGTCGAAAAGGTTAGAATGGAGTTTAACCAAAAACATAAGATATTAAAAAGAATGGCAAGACCTCAATTTACAAGAATAAACATGCAGATATTAAGAAAAATAATGAAAGAAATTTTTTGATTGAGAAAACATACTATTACTTCATGAAGAAAGAAAGAATTTATGGTTTTGTTTTCTTTATGATAAGTACTTAACAATGCATGCCTATTTGATGGTCAATATGTATAAGTGCAGCTTAAGCACATGATTTTTCTTGAGGGTTTTGTAAGGTTATTACGTTTCCTTCTTGGTATGAAAACCCTTTTGTTTGTTATACGAGGAGTGTTAATCTAAAGCTGAATGGTTAGCCATGAGATTCATGAAGGGTTTCGTAAAAAAAAAACCCTAGTTTTATATATAATGGTCATATGTGGCAGGTAGCTAGGTAAGGGTATGTATTATTTGAAAAACATAAATTAGTTCAAGGAGGTTTTCCCTATGACAGGTGTCCATTGTAAGATTAAAGGGCGAAGAGAAAGTCTCTTGAATGTCCTAGGTTAGAAGAGTTTTCCAAGTCAAGTAGGGTGGGTGATTTTGTACAGAAGTACAAAACTATGGCCATAGTAGGTGCAGGTGCCACTGACTACACTTTAGTACACACAGGGACCCAAATACCTAACTAACTAGAGTTGCTAGCTTATTAGGAAGGTATCCTTAGTAGCATGGTTGAGTTAGATAGGTAGGGTTTACAACTAGAGCTCAAATGGCATTTCTAGAGGGTTTCCAACATTGCCTTTCGTAAGAAAGGAAGGGCCTCTTGTAGTAAGGAAGCTGTGCGAGGGGCCACACGAGTCCATGGTTGGCAAAAAAACACTCAAATGATGCTTTCCCTCTCATGCAGATGGCGATTCGAGTCTTGAAAGAAACAATATCCATATGAGGACTTCTAATCTCTTACCTCTATAACTCTTGTTATAGTAGTTGAATTTATGAATTCATCTTTTCTCATGTTATTTAAATGGAATACTATCTTAATTTTTATTATAGTAGCTAATGGTTAGCATCTTACTATGTTTCTTTTCAAAAAAAATTACTCTAGTTTGAATGAGACATCTTATTTATTTTTAAGCTCAAGAAATCTAGATGTTACATCTGATATCAAGGCATGGTTGCATGTTAGGGCCTATGAGTCCATTACACATATATAATTTTGTGAATTGTTATACTAATGTCAAACATTATGTGTTATACATGGTACGAACTAAGAAAATCACTTGTAAGTCTATAACAAGGAACACTCTCTATTTGCATTGTAAAAATAAGCCAAAAGCCCTAAAAAATTTCATAGAAGGGTAGAATGTTGAGGGTGAAGGTTGGTTGAAGGAGAAAGAGACTTTTTCCTATGCCATGGAATGGATTCGTGATGTGAAGGCTGAAATAAAGTTGTCCAATAAATCAGCTGCCAGTATCCAAGCTGACTTGGATAAGAAACTGCCTTCAACCCTCCATATACCCAATGAGGGCAATTGTAATAATCCAATAAAGAAACAGAGGAAAGATGAGGAGCACCTGCGTGTGCATATTCCCCTTGAAATAATTGTAATCAAATCTGATGAGTCTAAGGATTACACACCTCTGACTCCTTAAGATATAGTGGAATCTTACATATATGTATGCAAGTGCACTGATAAATAAAATTCTTTTGTGTATGTTGAAACAATCTTGTGTAAAGAATTAAGTTTGTAAAATTAAGTAACGAAATTTAAGTTGCGTTAACCATTGCATTAATACAAGTTGAAGGGATTCAAACCTTAATCTAATATACTTTTTAACTGAAACTTAAGGTAGAAGATATCTTAAAAAGATGTGTACGAGAAGTATCCCAAAAGGGAGACGTGATGTTGGTGAAACCTCTGGCAATGTTGAAAATAAGTTAGATCAATTACTAGCACTTCTTCAAGATACCAGGGCTCATGTAACTCACCTTGAAACAAAAAGAGAGGAAGGAACCCTCAAGGGGTGGTGAAACTGAAAGTTGCCATGAGGATGAGACTATGGAGGGGGGGGAACTCATAACTCAGGTAAAGATTGGATAACTCTGGAATTGTCATGTGACATGAAAAAGGTGACTCCCCCAAAATTTTATGGGTTAGAATTTGGAGATGTCATTAAGGCATGGCTAGTGGAGAGGGAAAAGTATTTTGAGATTAGAGACTACACTAAAGATAAGGAATTGTGGGGAACTTACCAGTTGTCTGGAGAAACATCCACATGATGGATGACCAAGAAGATGGAATTAGAAACAAAGGCCAAGGGTTTGACATGGTCAGAATTTGTAACCATATTTAGATAGACATGGCTACCTCAATTGTTTTATAACCAAAAGCTGACCGATTTCCAAAATTTGAAACAGGGAGATCTATCTATAAACCAATACTAGGATAAATTAATCTATCTCCTAAAGTATGTTCCACAGTTCCATGGGGACAAATATTTCCAAGTCAAAAAAATTATATTAGGGCTGAAACCCCAAATTGGGGGACAAGTGGATTTGTTGGGTCCAACCTCTATGGACCAAGCATATGAAAAAGAAATCAAGAAAGAACAAAGGTTGCAATCCATAGCTGCATACAGGGAGAAGAAAAAGAAAGCTAAGTTGACCTCGACTCCCAAATCCTTTAAAAAGAAAGGGGACAAGCCTGATTTCTAGCATAAAAATGATAAAACGTCATTGAGACCAGAAGGGTGGAGGTCAAAAGGACAAGAAAGGTGGGGACAATTAGAACAACAACAACAATAATCAAGATGTTGGGAAACCCATCGAGAGAAGGGTTCCACCTAGAGGATGTTTCACATGTGGTGGGGACCATTATGCAAACCAATGCCCCACGAAAACAACTGGACCATCCCCTCGAGGGAATCAATTACCATCCCAACAAGCCACATTCCAACAACACATTCATGTAGTGATTGATAACAGGCAAGCAAAGTATCAAATTACTCCTATTGGAACTTTAGGTAAGTTATTTGGAACCCCCATTTTAATTCTTATTAACATTGGAACAACTGAATGCTTCATATCTCCTAGGGTCTTGACCAAGATATCTAGAAAAGTTTCTTATATGCAAAATAATTGGTTAGTAGAATATGAAAACCATTCAAAGGCTCAAGTAGAACAATGCTTATTTGAGGCCTAGATTGATTTACCCAATTTCTCAATAGAAGTCAACCTTTACATGTCTCCCTTAGGTACTTATGATGTAATTCTAGTCTGAATTAATTGGCTATGGAGGCATAGAGCCCAAGTAGATTGCTTTTCCAAGATAATGGAGTGTCTAGATGATCTAGGGCATAAGGTGTTCATTCAGGAAAATGTAAGGCCGGTTAAGATAAGACAAGTTTCTGCCATGCAACTTAAGAGGGCTAAACATAAGGGTTGTCAGTTATTTGCAGTTAAAATAGAAGTAGTGGAAGAGTCGATATAAATGAAGGAATTTGGTTGGTTTGATTACTTAGCCTACCTTGAAGCCCAGAAGGAGTCAGGAATGGAAGAAGAGTCATCCCAAGATATGGGTGAGGAAATAGATAAATATCCATACTTGCAAGAAATTGCAAAAGTTTTTCTTGATGAGTTATCAAGTTTTCCACCCAAAAGGGCTTTTGATTTCACCATTGATATAAATTCAGCGGAAGAACCAATAAATAAATCCCCTTATCATATAACGACTACTAAATTGATGGAATTAAAAGCTCAACTGCAAGAACTTTTGGAAAAAGGTCTAATATGACTTAGTGTTATCGCCTTGGGGAGCACCAATAATCTTTGTCAAAAAGATGGATGTTACACTTAGGTTATGTATTGATTATTAGATGCTCAATAAGGTATTTTCTACCACTTTATACACATGGCATAAATAAAGAATCATAGTCATAAATTCAACCTATTTGACACCCAAAATAATTTCTACCTCTAATCTATTATCCATTGACTACTATAGATCACTTGAACTCTATAAAATATACATTTAGGTTTGTTTTTACTCAAGACTAGGCCAAATGACATGGCCTAAGTTTTGGTTGGCCATGTAGCATGATCTAATCTAGTTTATTCTAAATTCATTGTTCTTACTCATAGGCTAGCCCTTCCAAAAACTAGTTATTTTCTCATCTACTTGTTTGCTACAAAGTAAATTGAGTGATTGTGAATGTGTATTTAAAGTCATGAATCATTAGGTCATTAGATTACACAATTTAAAATCACATGATCAATCAAAAGATTAATTGATTGGAGAGCACTCAAAAGCTACATTTCTATACTCAATCACTGCATAATATGTTAACCAATCAACAATTTATCAAACCAAAACCAAATAAAATTTTTAACCATTATTTAAATACTATAAATTTTCAATCATTTATCTAAATCTTTTTCAAAATTAAAATTATTTTAATAATTTCAATAAAATATCATATTGATAACATTCTAGTGTAAAAAATTTTACTCCATTATAATTCTATTAGACTACAAGACACATGGATAATAAGTATCATAGGTGAGTTGACAATTTTGACTCTATGAGGGATTACACTCTACCGACAAAAACAATAGATGTGAGCAACTGATGGAGTGCTAGAAATAACATTTCAACCAAAATTTTATTTCTTTTATTCAATTTTATTAAATATCTAAAACTAGAATTCAAGAGGCTAAGTCGTTGAAGGCTTAAATTTGATGGTCGTATACCTGTATTTGAAGATTTTAACTGTAAAATATAGTAAAAATAAATATTTAATCATGTGTTAATACATGCAATTTATTTTAGAAACTATAGAAAAAATAGTTCATATGAAAATTTGACTATATATATATATATATATATTTATTTATTTATTTATTTTTATATTTTTTAATAGAAACTTCTTCTATGATTTAATAAAAGAATAAACACTTTTTTTTTTTAAATGCAAATTTTTATTGTTGAAAAAAAAAATCTCAATTTTTTAGATTTTTTAAAAGATTCTAAATATTTTTGAGTTTCTTTTATTCTAAATACTTTTTGAGTTTCTTTAATAGATTTTTTTATAAAAACAACAATCTTCTCCTTCAAACCATTTTTTTGTTTTATTGGTACAAAATATTTTATTTTTATTTTATTAATATGATTTTAGAGTTTAATCTTCATTATCCAAGCTTTAGAGTTGCAAAGAAGAAGCAAAAAGTCAAAAAGGGAAAGATTTTTTTGCACACTTACAACTTGCAACAAAAACGGAAGACGATTTGCAAAAAGTAAAGAGATTTTGTTGCATAGTTACAACTTACAACAAAAAAGAAAATGATTTTGCTGCACAGTAAGAAGAGTAAGATGATTTTCATTTTTTTAAATTTTTTTATAGGTAAGTACTGTCATGGGGACAGTGCCCATAAAACACAAATCAAAAAATAGAGAAGATGCAAGCCCTTGCCACTAGGGGTGCAACAGAAGACTACCCATAATGGGCACTCCAAACCTATTGCTTACATAATAATCAATGAAGTGTTTTCTTTGAAGATCTTAATGCCATTCGGATTGAGGGAAGAGATTTCTTTTGCCTGACTTCAATCCAGTCTTGTTCTGTTTGAGAGGTGGAGACGGATGTCGTACAACCTATCATGTTCTTTTCATCATTACATATGGTTGCTAGAGATGTAGGGAGAACCCCAACACACGCATTGCCAACCGGTTGTGAAGTCACTAGAGGAACCAAGGAGGCATTTGCTATGCTTGCATCAAAAAATTTACCTTGCGAAATGACCACCAGAGAGGATGACAGAGAGTTGGAAACCTCCAAGGATGGAGGAGAAACCACATCGCATGTCACATTTGATTTTGAATCTAAAACGTTCTCAAGAATGTTACCCATCTTGGTGAGCTCATCAGAGGACCGAATAGGAACCAAACACTGAATAGAGGGAGTGGTAGGAGTTGTAGGCTTCGTAGGAGGAGAAATGGCGTAGTGGCAAGATTCAGCCCCCTCCCACCATGAGGGTTTGTAAAAAGGGGCACTCTTGTCTTGCACCCCCACCCATCTTCTTCTGTACTGAGCGATACCATGGTCTATGGCAAAATAGATTTTACATCTGAATGAAATCTTTTCGTAGTCTATTGGTTGGGACCATCATCTCTTTCCAACTTTGATAAATATTTCTATTGGAAGACCTTTTGAGACATCCATCTCAACACATAAGCGAGCAAAGGTTGAATTTTCGTAGTTGATTTTTTCTTTTGAGAGGCAGTGATATTTCCCTAGGCCATTGTCAATTGCTTTCAGGCAACCAATTTCCTAGAATTGTAAGGGGAGGTAGGGCAAATGCACCCACAAGAAGGTTGTTGAAAAACTATCTATGCATGGGTCAAAAGAGGGGAACCAAGGTTTCATGCATAAAAAATTACCATTAAAAAACCACGGACCAGTGTTGAGCACCATTTCTTTATCTTCCATTGATTCAAACTCTAAAATAAAAAACGCCTTTGCACATGGATAAATACAATTTCATCCTCCAGATAGTCCTTCCAATTTGCATCAATCCATGAATGGAGATCATAGAGTTTAGGCCATACCTTTGTGAACCGACATATTAGGGCATGATCCACCAAAAATCCTCTCTATCACAAGCGAAGTTGTCTAGACAGATCTTTGGAGAGGACAAAAGCCGAACAATAAAGGGAGGACTCACTGAAGCACCGTCAAACATTTGAGGATTAGAAGAGTGTGTTGTGGGAGATGAACCAAAATCCCACAAGCCAAAGTTACCCGTCGTCCCATGACGAAAAATTCGTGGAGAAACGGGGTGCTCGACAAGGGCATCCACAAACAATTTCTTTGAGTTACCCCCAACAGCGCCCTGATTCTAAAAGCCAGCCATTGCAGAATGAGGAAGATAATCATCGGGTCTCTTTTCGCGATCATCAAGACGTGAATCGCCCCCACCTGAGCGCGAAGAGCCAACTGATCGAGAAGAAGGAAAACATAGAGGGATTCCTCTTCCCTCTCGCAAATATCCATGCGAATATTGAGACGCCTCTGGATCTGCCTTAGGGAATGAGGAAGCCAACGACGCACATCCGGAACCCACCATGCCATGGTCTATCACACTGGAGCGTCCTTGGAGATTCTAAATGGAGGTTGCGGAAGCTACGAAAATATTCGGAGCAGAGCACGCCATTTCTCACATGATGTATAAAATCATTTTATTTCTTTTGTTCTTTTAAAAAATAATGATTTACAAATCTTATATTAAAATTTTGTAACAGTTTACCATAGTAAAATTAAATATTGTAGATTTTTTTTATCAAACATTTTGGATTGCATTTAATAATATTCCATGAATTTTTTTTTCCTATTTTCTTTGTTCTAACCACTACAACCCCCTGATCTCTATATGGTTGTTAGTTTATATTAAATTATTTTTTTATGATTCATTTTTTATAAATTTAGATGAATTTGAACAAAATATCTAAATCTTTCTTATTTTTAAAATATGTAGGGATTACAATTTGAAAATGTCTCAAAGAAAAAAGATCAGCCTTCTATCAAGCATTTTTTCCATGGTCAAGTACATATGAAGTTGTAGCACCCAATGAAAATCATAATTTTGATTTAAATGAAGACTTAGATATTTTGGGGTACATTGACGAGTATGTTGATGAATATCAAACAAGAGAAAACAATACACAAAAAAAAAAAAAAAAGTTGAAGTAAAACAAGAATTTCATAATTTAAAATGTTTTAAAAGTCATTTTTTTGTTCACATTTGTAATGGTGATGTATCCCGTATGAGGTAAAACACACAAATGCATTAAGATTCATTAGTTTCATTTTAATGTCAATATGTTACAAGTTCTATGCTAATACTATCAGAAATCAAATTTATAACAGACTTTGAGGTTTTTTAAATTGGAGATGAATGGAGAGTGGGTAAAAAATTGTCATCTTTTTCGACCTATTTGAAGAGATGGTCGCCTAGGTATTGACAATACTTCTACGACAGAGAGGAGACATGTGCCTTATGCTGAAAATGTTTTTGTCCCTCACCTATTAGTGCCTTATTATATAAGGTGCCTTATTATATAAAATTTGACTTGCAGTAAAAAAAAAAAGGTCATGCGAAAGGCAATAATGAAAACTTAACCGTATTAAAAAAAAATTGTGATGGGCAAGGTGGACCGTCAAATTTAAGGCATCGAACCGTTAGTTGTTAGGAACTTCACCGGCCCAAATATCTACTTTCATGTCGTCTTTTCATTCCACAAAAGTTAAAAAAGGATAAAAGTGCCGCCTAACTTTCCACTAACTTCAGGTCGGCCACAACAAAGTTAGTTATTGACCGTGACGTGCCAGGAGCCTTGCTCCACCCTTCTTTACCGCTCTGTTATAGCTTTACATTATATGCTTATGATCTGATATGAACTAGAAATATTGTTGAAGTTATCCATTGTTGGTGGAATACTCTGTACTTGAAGGTAGTTTTATAAGAAGATCCGTTGTTAATGGAAACTGTGTGAGGAATATCTTCGAGAATCCATGTCGAATAATGGCAACAGAGGACAATGGCGAAGGATCGATCTCACAACCATTGACAGATGATGTAATAGAGATGATAGTGGCCTTCCTTTCTATCTCAGATGTTCCCAAAGCGGCTCTCGTCTGCAAGCAATGGCATTCCTTAATCGCTTCCAGTCCAATCCGTAGAGAGCTCTCGCATTCCCTTCACAAATGCAAACCCTGGCTATTTCTTGTAGGAGCCAACAAAAGACGAGGCCTGGGGTTCGATCCCGTGGCTCGTAGGTGGATCCGTCTGCCGCCCCTCAGCCTTAATCCCAACGAACAAGACGAGGTCCTTATGGAAGGCAACGGATTTCTGTTTTCCGTGTCCGGCGACCACTTAAAATTCACGGATAGTTTCTTAAATCCGCGGAAATGGCGAGAGAGTGCTGCAACTATGCAGGTGTGGCGACAGAATCCACTCGTTTGCCACGACCGAGGAAAACTGATTGTGATTGGGGGAGTTCATGAGTTGGAAGAAAATCCATTGAGCGTGGAGATGACTGACTTGAAATCGGGGGAGTGGGAAATGTGCGATCCATTGCCAGAGGAATTCAGACAAAGCTCTTCGTCCACTTGGCTTTCTTCGGCCGTCTTTAATGGCAAAATTTATGTATTGGAAAAATCGAAGGGGGATTGCTGCTGTTATGAGTTGCAGAACAAGCGGTGGGGAAAGGTGAAGAGTGTGAGACCGTTGGTGTCATCTTCTTCTCAGTGTGTTAAATATTTCTGTTTAGCGTGCAGGGTTGGATTGGTTTTCGCAAGATTAATCAGGGAGAATGGAGAACTGAGTTTCCGGATCTGTATTGTCGAGGAGAATAAGATGGATTGGAAGGAGGGTACGGAATTACGAATGCCTGACGAAATGTTGAAATTGATTAGAGGCAGAGAAACGAGCGAGGAAGGGGAAGAGGAAGAGGAATGTTCATCATATGCAGAGCACATCGAATGCAGGGGTGCAGGCGATTTGATGTACGTATTCAGCAAATCAAGGTACGTGAGCAGAAGGCGCGTTTGCTTATTTGATTTCAGCACATGCGTTTGGGAGATGTTGGGAGATGATGGTGGTTTGTGCATGGATTGGCGAGAAAGGGTATTATTTGTGTGTTGTTCAGTTGCGCTTGAGGAGAGGTCGCTGGTTTTTGAGGAATAGAGCCGCTAAATTGAACTTTTTCCCTTCTCTGAAGTCTTTGTATTCAAAGTTGGATGAACAGCAGATTGCTGTAACCATTCTATTACCGTCATCTTTACCTTTTTCTTTTATTTTCATATTATCGGAACAAAAAGCTATTATTAAAATTAAATTTTATGTCGTTTTTTTTACCGTGAGATGTTTGTAGGCAGTAGTTAGAGAACTGGATTTACTAGTCTCCTGTAATGATATTTTGGTTATATATATTTAAGTTTTGTTTAAGGTATAGCATGTTTAACGCTTCTGTAAATTGTATTTTATTAGAACAAAATATTATTAAAATTAAATTTTGTGTTGTTTTCTTTTTTTGAGATGTTTGTATATTTAAGATAGTAATTAGCGAAGTGGATTTACTAATTTCTTTTAATGATTTTATGATGATATATATTTAAGTTTTGTTTAAGGTATAGTATGCTTAGCAGTTCTTAAATTGCATTCTATTAGAACAAAACATTATTATTAAAATTAAATTTTGTGTCGTTTTCTTTTCAATAAGATGTTTGTACATTTAAGATAGCAATTAGGGAAATGGATTTACTAATCTCTTTTAATTATTTTATGGTGATATATATTTAAGTTTTGTTGAAGGTATAGTATGATTATATTTTTAATGTGTATAAAATAAAAGATAATAGAGTTGTAAGTGAGGACTCTTTTACAAGTTATAAAATATATATTAGATTCAAATTATATTTTTAAATGAAATCTCTCTCTCACACACACACATATGTATATATATAGAAAAATCTTCTAAAGAAGTGAAAATCAACTTTACTAACAAACTAAGGGCTATTTCATTCAACCAATAAAAGATATATTTAAAGTTTACAAACAACCAAGATTTTCGATTTACATCTGAAATTCAAACTTAACACATGTAATTAAATGCACTTGAAATTCAAAGATAGAGAGTATAAATTTGTTAGATCATAAATATAACATTTACATTTTTCTTATACATTTTTAAATAACTAGAATTGTACTAATCCACAATTGAAATATATACTTGTCTATTTACAATTATTAATTTTATAATTTATATATTAATGTATGTTATATTTTCCAAAATATATATACATATAAAAATTTCTATAAATATATATCTATGATTATATATACATACATATAGTCTTATGTACATACCTAATTATAAAATATCTAGGTATGACCATATATATCCTTGATTTTATATTTATATGTGTTCATTATTCCTAAAATTAATAGGATGTTGTGTATGTGGGCATATATGTTCATTACTTGCAAATCAAATAGATTAATACAGATACTGTTTTATGGTGTAGGCCTAGAAAATGTCTCCAATATCAAGGACATGTATAAGATAAATTTTTACATTGAGGCGATGTGAGATTTTTCAAGCATTGCTCAACTCCATAAAATTTCCTCATCAAAAAACAATCAACCTCAAGTGTTTTTCCATGTTGCATGGTCCTTGGCAAGTTACAAGAGGGTGAAACGTGAAGGAAGAGGTAGATGAAAAAAGTATAAAATACAACAAAGAGCAAGGAGCAAAAAAGAAACATAGAGATAAACTAAAATGACTTTCTATTTCATATAATTTAAAAAAATACAATAATAGTTATCATTAAATAGACACAAATTTGTTGCTCTTACTTGATTTTACTAAAAAAAACACTGAAAAACATACTACTTTGTTTCAATAGTTGGTCAAGCTATTGCTACATTATTACTAGTTTTTCTACCCTTCTATTTCTCTTTTTTCATACTTACAAATGACTATCTAAGCCTACATATATGCCTAGCAAAAGATTAAAAAAAAAAAAACATTTAATTACATTAAATTTGAAAGTTTTTCTAGTGTGGGAGAAAATATGAGATAGAGATTTACATTTAATTCATATTTGAATTTTAAATACTACAAAGAATGAAAAGAGCTTGAGAAGTGTAGATCTGAGTTAGACAAAAAATACCTCACACACTTGGACAGATGAGAGATGGTGAAGAGAATGATGGGGTTACAAAGGAGTTAATTATGTAGGTAGTTGAGATCAAATTCCAACACTATCCCTTAATCACAACTGTTGACATCCATGATGTCCAAATTGTCTCTTTGATGGAAAGAACTTAACATTCCCAATGCCTTCGAGAAGATACCTACATATTGTTCCTCATACCTACAATGGTCCAAAACAACTTCTCCATCATTGATTAGTTCTCTAATGAAGTGATACCTTGTGTCAATGTGTTTAATTCTCTTATGAAAAACTAAGTTTTTGGATAGTGCAATTGCAGAGTTTTTGTCACAAAATATTGTAGTTGTTCCTTCTTATTCATGCCTTAATTCTCTTAACACACTTATCATCCAAATGGTCTGACATGCTTCCCTTGTTGTTGCTACATGTTCAAAACTTTAGTTGTGGAAAGAGAAACAATGTGTTGTTTCTTGGAAGCCCATGAGATGACTCCCAAACCCAAATGAAATACATACCCTAATGTGCTCTTTCTATCATCTACACTTCTTAGCTAATCACTGTCAATATCACCAACCAACTTACACTCATTTTTGCACTATACAAAATGTCATATCCTTCAGTTCCATTCACATACCTCGTGATTCTTTTAGTTGCTAGCCAATGTCTCGTTTGGAGTCTCCATAAACCTTGAAATCAAACTCACTACATACATTATATCAAGTCTAGTTGTTGTCAAATACATCAAACTTTCAACCTTGTTTTTGTATAGGTTTACATTTAGATTGTTACTATAATAATATTTACTCAATTGGTGTTGGAGAAAGCTTCTTATTTTAAATTTTAAACCTCTTCAAAATCTCCATTGCATACTTTCATTGAGAAATAAATATATCTTATTTTATTTGTTTCACTTCTATGCCTAGAAAATACCTTAACAACCCTAAATTTGTCATCTCAAACTCATTTTGCATAGCCTCTTTGAAATTGGCATTGAGGATATCATCATTCCTTATAAAGATAAGATCATCTAAATACAAAAAATAATTAAAATCTTACCATCACTTGATTTGATGTAGAGAGCACACTCACCATCGCTTTTGCTAAAGTCATTGCTCAAAAAATATGTGTCAATTCTACTATACCATGGTCATGGTGCTTGCTTCAACCCATAAAGGGATTTCATTAGCCTATACAATCTATTCTCTTTCCCTAGAATCTCATATCCAGGTGGCTTCTCTACATACACTTCCTCTTTCAATATTATATTCAAGAAGAATAACTTAATATCCATTTGATATACCTTTAATTTGTGTTGGGTTGTTATTGCTAAGACTGTCCACATGATCTCCATCCTTGCAACTAGAGCATATGTTTCATGAGTCTCTTCCAGGCTATTGTTTATAGTATCCCTTGACAACCAACCTTATTTTATATCTTTCAATCCTTCCTTCTACATTGCTTTTGGTCTTATTTCAACCCACTTTGCACCTACAATATATTTTCCTTGTAGAAGATTCACCAAATCCCATATATTATTCTTCTCAATAGCATTTATATCTTCATCTATTGTGCATACCCATTTTTCATCTTTAATTGCATCTTTAGAATGAATAGGATCGTCAACATGTGAATACAATGCAAAAGGATGATTTAAACTGCACTATTCTCACCTTCATTTTTCTCATAGATATCTCTCATACTTATTATTTAAATATATTCTCAAGCTTTCCAAGGTTGGATTTGATGTGTCACTTGAGGTTGAACTTGTAGAATGTGGATTTGATGACCCTACACCAAGAGTGCCTATTGTTGATGGTGTTTGTTGTCCACTTAAAAGAGTTCTTGCTTGAACATGTGTGGGGTTTTCCTTGTGCTTGTTAATAGTGTCACTTGAGGACCACTTTTTTGAGTTTGAATGGGAATAGAGTCACAATTGAGGTGATATCTACTTGTATTATTATTTTTCTATCTTCTTGTGGTAAACTTGCTACTACATTCATTTTTTCTCCAAACTATTATCCCATGCTTCCTCTTTTATGAATTGCATATCTCTATTGATTATTACCTTTATGGTTATTAGATTTTATAACTTATATGCCTTTGATTCATTACTATATCCCACAAGTATGCATTTCTCTCCTTTTTTGTCCAATTTATTTCTCAATTCATCTAGGACATGTGCATATGCCACACATTTGAATACTCTCATATGATAAACATTACGTTTTATTTCACTCCATTCTTCTTCCTAAATCATATTCTTTAAAAGAAATTGTACATCTGTTTATTATATAAATTGCACATGCCACGACTTCAGGCCAACATTCATTTGACAAGTGTTTTCCTTTTAACATACTCCTAGCCATTTTCATGATTGTTCTATTTTTCCTTTCAGCTACACCATTTTATTGAGATGTGTACCTAGTAGTGAGTTTCTTGTGAATAACATGATCCTTTCAAAATTGTAGGAGGTTATTTAAGATGTAAGTTCACCACCTCTATTTGTTCTCAATGCTTTGATGTAGTGCTCGCTTTTCTTCTAAACAAGAGCCTTAAATTTGCAAAGGAGCTCAAATACATCATCCTTGCGCTTGAGAAAGTAGACCCATATTTTTTCTGTGTAATCATAAATATATGTCATGAAATAATATCCTCCACCAATGAATTGTGTTTGCATTGGTCTACAAACTTTTGAATGAACAATTTATAATGGTGATTTTTTCCTTATTGACTTTCCTACTAGAAATGATTCTTTATGTTTCTTACCTAAAATGCAACCTTCAGATACTCTTGTTGGTTTCTCTATGAGTGGCAAACCTTTTACCATATCCTTCCTTTGTAATAAGTTTAGACTTCTGAAGTTTTGTTGTCCAAATCATAGATTCCATAACCAATTTTCATCTTTTATTTATATCTTAATGATTGCTTATTTGATTGCTGCAACTTTTCCTTCATCCACACGTGGATGTTCTTGAGAAAGTTCTATCTTCAAATCTAGTTGTATGCTTAGGGGAAACATTCTACTATTTATCATTTAGACTTTTACAATAATTTGATTACTTGGATATTTGTCCAAGATTGTGCATTCACTATTTTTAAAAATACTCTATACCCATTTTGAATGAGCTAACCAATAATCATTAAATTATGTTTCAATCCAAGAGAAAAATAGCATTAGAAAAAACAATTTCTCCTTTTTGGTTAAACTGTTGATGTTTCCTTTCCCCATAATTGAAACTTTGATGTCATTTCTCAATGTGAAACCATACATCCTTTTGATTTTTTTGTACAATTTTGCAAGCTAAGAACATACTTCCTTGGTTTTGGTTTTATTTTGTAAAGTTTAAATAATGTTTCCTAGAGTCATATTGTTTCTTTCTACATTCATTTTAGTAATGCCCATATTGTTTTCAATAATGACATTGTTCTTGTGATTTATCATACCTTTGGCCTTGGGGTTGATTTTGACTATAAATTTGGCTATTGCCCTTTTCACTTGAGTTTGATGGGCTGGTTCATCCACCTCTATATGAATTTCTTCATCTTCCTCTTAAATTTGATCTTCCTCTACCTATACCATGACTGGTTGAAACTTGTGTCTTGAAAGTATGCTCCAAAGATAAATTTACTTACTTGCTCAGCCTAGGCTAATGAGAAATGAGAGATGCATGCAACTAGTCCACTAGAAATTGAGAGAGATTTGTTATCTCTTCTATGGCCACAACAATAAAATCATATCTTGTGCATAAACTTCTTAAAATATTTTCAATCACTCTCCTATCTTCAAGTTTCTTACCATGAGACCTAATTTGATTTACTAGTCCAATTGTTTGTGTAAAAAATGAATCTACTGATTTGGAATACTTCATGAATACTGTCTCAAAGTCTTTTCTCAACATTTGCAACTTAGTTATTTTCACCTTGGTCTTTCTTTGATATGTTGTTTGGAGAATATCTCATGCTTGTTTTGACTTTGTTTCTACTACAATCCCTGAAAATATACTCTCATGCATTGCTTGGAAGATATAAAAGAGAACTTTAGAGTCCTTCTTTTTGTTATCCCTTAGTAAATTCTTCTCTACTTGAGTAAGTGCATTATATGCTATTGCATATGCTAGTTTTGGGTAACCATTTTCAACAAGCTCTTATATGTCTTGAGAACAGAATAATTTTTTCATTGTGATTAAGCAATAATCATAGTTCTTTCCATTGAATTGAGAAATTTGTGGGTTTGTCAAGCTTGTTCTTGGGACTGCCATTTTTACTATGAATATTTATGCTAGATACTTTTTAGCTTTCTGAAAACCTTTCTTGAAGACCTTCAACTCTGATACCACATGAAGGAAGAGGCAAAGGAGAAAAAAAATATAATCAAATAAACACAAAGATAAATCAAAATGATTTTCTATTTCATATAATTTGAAAATATACAATAATGATTATCATCAAACAGACATAGAGCTACTGCTCCTACTTGATTTTACTTAAAAAACACAGAAAAACATGCTCCTCTGTTTCACTAGCTGCTCAAGCTGTTGCTACAGCAGTAATGGCTGCTATGCCCTTCTATTTCTCTTTTTTCATACTTACAGAAGACTATATGAGCCTACAATATATATGTTCAATAAGGGAGCCAGAAAAAACAAAACATTTAATTACACTAAATTGGAAAGCTTTTCCAACGTGAGAGAAATTCGGAGATACAGATTCGCATTTAATTCACATTTGAATTTGTCTTAATAGAGAGAATGAGAAGAGAGAAGACTTCACACGCTTGGACAGATGATAGACGGTGGAGAGAATGATGAGGTTACAGAGGAGTTAATTACAGGCAGTTGAGATCAAATTCCAACAAAACGGAAGGGCTTATCGAGCACAAAATGTTCATAGTTTTTCAAAATCAAACATTATCTCACCAGTCAACTGCCTAATCAAGCACTGATTACTTCAAATTATAAAATTGGTGACTTTGAAACCTTTATACTGAGGATATTACCAGAGATCAGTAATAAGGCAATTTTGGTTTGTTTGATTTGTTCTCCTTTTCAGCATGACAAGTTTGTTTTTCTTTTGGGGACTGAATGTAGGAGCGTAGATTAGCTCGTGAGGCATGTTGTATTTGATAATCTCAAAATGGTGAATAATCTACCATTTCATGGTGTGGGTAGAGGAGCAATTGAGGGGTCTGATGGGGTTACTTAAAATCGAATCCTCGATGATACTGTAACAATAGGCATCTGCGGTATGAGTGGGATTGGGAAGACTACCCTCTTCAAAACCATTTATACAGAATTTATTTCAGGTTTCAAGCCTGTAACTTTGTTGATGATGTTAAGAAGTCCATGACATATGTAAAATCCTGGAACAGTCATTAGAAGGAGATATCTTAGTGAAAAACGTTGAACATGGAATGACACAAGTGAAAGCTAATGGGGAAAGAATTTCTTGGTTCTTAGGCTGGATGATATTAAGAGTTCAAGGCAGCTAGAAGCATTGAGTGTGGATTGGCTTGCACCTAGGAGCAGGGTCATTTTAACATCTAGAGAGAATCTCAAGGTGCTGCTACTAAACTGAACATGGAAGCTTCCAGGTTTTTCAAACTTAGTCTCTCTTTCAATACTTGACATAGAGAAATGTTACAGCTTGGGGTAACTTCCAAGCTCTGTGGGTGTATGGGAGCACTCAAATGCTTGAATCTCTCTTGGTGCAGAAACTTGGTAGATCTTCCAAACGACATCTCTAAGCTCTCTTCACTTGAAAGACTTTTATTACACCATTGAAATTCAAGATTTGATAGTTCTGCTAGAGACAGATGCAGGATTTTTACGACATTAAGATAAGCTCCCTTCTTTTCGAAAGCTTTTTCACATGCAGAACTTGATCTAGTAAGGCCGCATACAGTGACTTCAAAAATAAATTTAAACAAAAATGAGTTAGTTTGCTTGATTGTTCAAATTTGTATGGTGTGCATGATCAAACATCGAATGAAACAGGATCACTTTTGTCTATTTTCGTCAAACACTCAACTTAATTGGTTGGGTGCTCTATAAAAATTATTTACCTCTATCTTTAATTTAGACTGTGCAAGACATCTGAAAAAACTTCTCCCTCAATTCTTCCATTTCAAAACTATGGAATAGGTGGCCAAAGCCCAAAATTGGTTTGGTGACATTTTGATTTCTGCGTAGAGAAGAAATAACATATCTAAAACGTCCATTTTCACACTTTCTCATTGAAGCGCATTTTTAAACAGTTGGCACGACCATTTGTTGACTGGTTTCTTCTTACCTCTACATAGTGAATGATTGGTCACATACTGTGTAGATTGTTCCCACCAATCATACACATAATATGTAATACATACATACTGTTGTATCCAATATTTGGAAAAAAAAAAAAAAAAAACCCAGAAATAGCAACAAACTTCTAACATAAACATGTAATCAAAACATGCTCATCAGCTTTCTCCTTCTTTTCTTTCTTCTTTCTCTTTTCTTTTTTTTGGGTGGGGGAGTAACTTAATTATATATACAATTATATTTTTTAGGTAAAAATTAATTGATATAAAACATATTTTAATCATAAATATATATTCAATAATTTATGACTATGATAGATTTCAAAACAATTTATAGCAACATTCCATCTAAGAAGATTAAGAGCTTGGGCTTAAAAATCAAGCGAACATCTCTTTTGAAAGACAGTGAACTCAACAACACGAAAATTTGTAGGAAATATTCTTGTGATGCAACTTCGAGTGGAAGGTTGGCAAGGTCTAGCCATCTTGGTAGTGATCAAGATGGAAGACTTCAACCTCATATTAGGGCAAGAATTTATCTGCTGATGTAAGGTTACTATTATTTAATGTCTATGTCTTATGCAATTTATTGATCCAAGTCATGTTTACCTAGTCAAGACTATGAAAGCCCTTGAGCCTAGGGAAAGCTACTAGAAATAATAGAAAATTGGTTGACATTACAACTCTTCTAGGAGATTGTGACAATGGTGAGCCATATGAGTCCTTAGATCCATAGGCTATTGCAAATGTCATAGAATCCTATGCTAATGTGAAGCAAGATAAGCTCCCAATTGTGCTTCCTCTTAGGCATGGTGTAGATCATTAGATTGACTTGAAGCCATGGTCTAGGCTACGTGCTCACTCACCTTACAAATTATCTAGTCCTAAGATGGATAAACTAAAGAAACAACTAGCTAAGTTGGTAGAGGTAGGGTACCTCTCTTTGTCAAGATCCCTTTATACAGCCCGAATGGAGGTCTAGTTTTGGGGAGATATCATTGGGGGGAGATTTTTAAAGCTATATCCACAAAATTTGTAACCAATTAGGGATTGGAAGCTGCCTAGTTCATGCATTAGGTGGTTCAATTTTTGGGCTTAGAAAACCACTATCATGAGTTCATACAAAGCTACTAAAAGATCATTGCTCCTATCATGCCCACTTTTATGCTACTAAAAAATAATACAAACACCAAAACAAATTTTGACATTACGGCACAAAATAAGATATCATTTAATAAATCATCTTTACACACCTAAGAAGGATAAAAATATTTTTTGTTTTAACTTTTGATAGTTTTCTTTGGATATTTTTATTTAATTAACTATTATAATATGAATATAACAATTTTTATATGTGTTAGAAGTAGGGAAAATGTCAATCATCCATGTGATATAAGTATTTTCCTACGACCTATCATCCTAGGTCATAGTATAACAATAGTTTGTTGTAAGAAGCACTAACATGTAGTTGAATCTAGAATAGACTCTAGGGAGTCTAAAGGTAGCATGTTGTTATTATTATATTTCTATTTTTAAAATTAATACAAGAATAATTATTTTATTATTATTTATGTAGTATTTCAAAGTATTTGACAAATCTCTAAAATTCACATTTGATGTTTTTTTTTTATGGTTAGTCAATCTTCCATAAAAATGGATGTTAAAACCTCCTATCATAACATACAAAATACAAAAACAAAAAAACATAAAATTTATTTTTTGTTTAAAATAAAAATAAACTTGTATTTTATTTACATTTTAAGTTTTATAACACTAAAGTTGTTCCCAAAGGATTAACAAACTAGTCATACAATATTAAGTTTATCAAAACCTTTAAAACTATAAATTAATATTATCTTCTATGTCAATAAAAAGTGTCCAATTTTATAGTATCTAAAAATAACACACAATAGAATCTTAAATATATATTCAAAATATTGACAATCAATAAAATATTTACAATATAAGTACAAATTACAATCCAAAGATATTCATGCTTTGGTTGATAAATGATAGAGTTTAATGTCATTTGGAGTTGGTGCAACTAAAATGCTTGGTCATTGGCATCTTGGACTATAGTAGCTAGGTGTAGTGGTTGGATACAAGTCTTGGTTACTGCCCAATAACTATTATAAATTTGACTTTCTAAGCTTCTCATAATTTATTGTCTATAATAAAAACATTGTTTCAAAACTTGGGGTAAATTAAAAGTTTAGTTGAGATAATGGATGATATTTTTGTTGACATTGGTTGTAGTTATTATCTTTTATGTATCCAACCATGCTATGAATGATATTTTCTATATCTCTATCTCACTGGTTTTCTTTCCATCCTCGAATAGTTGTCCAAATGATGGGAGGGTACCACTTGAGGCTAATTCACTGCATACATTTTTCCTTCATGCCTCTTATATGTAATCTTTCCTTGGTAACACCTATCTTAAAATTTGGATAACCTAAGGGCTTTTTCTATTTTGAATCTTAGTGTGACCTCATCCTATTGATACTTACAATAAACCTACTAGTAGAGGTACAAAGTATCATCCCTTTAGCCACCTCAATCACTTTTTCCTTGGCTACCTACGCCATCTTAATGGTTTCTATTTTAGACATAAATCTAAATAGATTATGATATGCTTCCATCACCAAATAATGTTCCCCTCTTATTATAATCTCTACATTCTCTTCATGCTCACATACCTTTTTTCTTAATAGAAAAATATTGTCATTGAAGTCAAAATTGTTAGATAAATGTTTTCATTGATATCAAAGGGCATGCCAATGATGAGGAGATAATAAAGTTGTAAAGGTAATGGTTTATATTCTACATGGGCCAACCCATGTCTAGCCTCTTTGTAGGATTTTAAATTGCAAATTAAAATTATATAAATTGGGATGACTCCCCTCTTGGAGCCACCCCATTTGGTGATTTTTAAACTCAAAAATAAATTAATTTTACACTTTTATGGGGCTCTTAAAGTGGGACAACACCCTAGAGTGGTGTGCTCACCTTGGGCATGTAAATAGAAAATAAAATAAAAAATCATTTAATGCTCGGTAAGGCTAACCCCTTGGAGAGTCGCCTCCCTTGGGTGAAGGGAAACCTTGGTGAGTATAAATAGAAGTTTGAAGGAGAGTCAAATGTAATCAATTCAAGGAAAAAGATTCATATGAAAAGAAAAAATAAAAGGATATTTGAGTAGATCTACAAGATATATTTGAGAAAATTTATGAGATGATTTTAGTAGTAATTTTGTGAGAAGAAAAGAGAAATAAAGGGAAGATCATAACATTTCTTTAAGTAGAAATATTGAAGAGTATATTGCAGATTTTTTAGTGGATTTATGGCATATTTGTGAGCAATTGATAGGGCAGATCTAAGAAGTTGCAAATAAAATTATTATATTATTCTTGTAGAGGTTGGAGCCTCCTATTTGATAAGATTGAGAGGTTGGAGCCTCTTATTAGAATAGATTGGCATCTCTTGTTGGGTTGGAACTCAATGGTGGGAATTAGAGTTTCCTTTGGGTTGAATCCTATGAAATTTGTAAGAAGATCTATACAAGAAATATTTTGTAGTTTTTTTCTCTTGTAATGGTTTCGACATAAAATTTTGTGTCTCTTATGTATGTTCTTAACTGCTAGATCTTGCATGTATGGTATTGCTTTAGTGTTTTGATTTATTAAGTTATGAAAAATAAAAGTTGTTATCTATACCGATTCACCCCCCTCTCAATATAATTATGTGTTTCATTAATTGGTATTAGAGTGGGTTCCTTCAAAAATATCTTAACCACTTGAAGGTAGATCTTAGAAGCACACATGGCCGAAAGATGTGGGCTTTCCTCAAATAGGGTACCACTATTTGATGGATCATATTAATTATGCCTTTTGGAGCATAAGGATGGAGAATTATTTGAATGATCTAGGATATGACATTTGGAAATCTATTGAATTTGGTTATAATCCTCCTACAACCACATATCAAATCAAGCCAAAAAAAGGGAAAGCGAGAACAACACTAAAGCCAAAAAATGGGAAACCGAGAACAACACTAAAGCCAAAAATATAATTTTGTTGAAGAGGATTTCCACCCTGAAAGTGTGGATTTTACTGTATATTTTCTCATTCTCATTTAGATGTTAATGTGTCTCTTTATGCTAAAGCAGTTATATGTTCTAATGTTCTCTTACAGATTCAAGTGCAAGTCAACAAGGTTGCACTAGAAGTGGCTCACCTGCAGGTTCTCCTGGACCACTGGGGCAATGCCCCTTGTACTATGGCTTGGATCCCTAATTCGCCCTCCTCCTCCCATGACCGGTCGCCTTCTTGAGGCTGGAAGCCGAGTGACTCCGCGTGATCCCGCTCACAGCCTCCTACTCGACGGGATTCTCGGCCTCCCAGGCGGGCTCATTCTCCTCCGTCACGTCCTGGTCAAGGCTGGCACTCTAGTGGTGCTATGGGAAGTGGTGGTGGCAGTTCTGGGTGGCCCTTTGATGCTCCGCCTACTTCTGGCTCTGGCTGGCCTACCAGTGGCAAAAAAATTTCATGGCTGGCTCTTGCAATCTTGCCTCGACACGAGGAAAAAGAAAATGAAAAAGATGAAGATAAAGTTGATGATGGTTGGGGTGCACGTCCTGATGTCACTCCAAACCCTGTTGATGTATGGGGAAAAAATCTGGATGACAAGGATCCCCCAGGATCCACTAGCACTGCCTTGGTCGCTTAATTTTATTTTTTGTTATTGGACTTCTAGGCTAGGCCCATGTGATTGATATTTTGGCTTTTCTAGGCTCTGCCCATGTGACATTCGGGGTGTGCCTTTTCACCACCCGCCCCTTTTTTGTGAATTTGTAATTATATCTTTATATTAATATAGATATCTGCCTATTCATCAAAAAATATATATATATATATATATATATATAATTTTGTGCGGATTATTTGAATTAGAGTTCATGAAAGTTATGCATTGAAAATCAGCTAAGGATATGTGGGATAAGATGAAAATATATTTAAAGGAGATGAAAAGGTTAATAAGGCCAAGCTTCAAAACCAAAAAAGACAATTTGAGAGTTTAAAGATGGAGGACGAAGAAAATATTACTACTTATCTACTTTGTGTGGATGAAATTATGAACACTATCTATGGTCTTGGAGAGAAAGTTGAGGATAAAAAAATTATGCAAACGTTTTTAAGATCTTTTCTTATGAAATTTGATGTGAAAGTTTCCACCATCGAGAAAATGAGGGATCTAGTTACCTTGAAGATGGATGAGTTGCATGGGATCCTCACATGGTGTATGAAATGTGAATGGAAAAGGAGAAGCCATCAAAAATGAAAAGTTACCTTCAAAGCATCCAAGAAGATGAAGAATAAAGGATATATATCAAGTGGAAGTTCAGGTGATGAAGAAGCACACATTTTAAGGAAGCTTAAAGAACGTATCGGGAAAACATAGAGGTAAGTATACTCTTAAATTTTTCAATTGTGGTAGAATAGATCATTTTTGCTTCTAAATGTCCATAAGACAAGAGTTAAAGTAGTGAAGATGAAGAGGAATAAAACAAAATAAAAGGAATGAAATCTCATCATAACAAGAGAAAGAGTGTACAAGGGAAGCAAGAAAAGAATAACTTCCAAAGGCATAAAATGATTCTTTACATTCAATAAACAAGTAGCTTATCCAAAGAAAGTAGTGGAAGCTTCTCCAATAGCAATAGAGAAGAGATAATATTTATGCCAATGGAGGTAAAGGATGATGAAGACAAAACGAAAGAAGAAAAATATTTGGAAGAAGAACATACTAAAGATGATGAAGAAGAGAATCTTGAGAAGGAACTCCAATTTTCCTATCATAAGATTAAGAAGCTCAAGAAAACGAATTTGAGACTAAATTCACAACTTCAAGAGAATGCCAAGACTAAAGAAAAATCATCTCAAAATATTGAAAAATCAGAAAGGATCATCATGGATTTGAAGATTCAAAATGTTGAAGAAAAATGAATTGAAGAAGTTGTATGAGACCAGCTAAAGGGAAAGGAACTGGAGTATGAGAAGTTGGAGCTTGAATTTGTTTCCTTGAGGAAGGAATTGGAAAAATACAATAATCAATTAAATTGAAGCATGAAGTTTGAAAAGATATCTAAAATTCTAGAGGATATTATCAATTCCCAAATATTTCCTTTCATCAAGATAGGTCTTGGTTTTGAAGAAAATCAAAATACCATCAAAGAAGGCTTAGGCTCTAAGGCTACAGAGTTACCAAAAAAAAAAAAGGAAAAGTCCAAAAGTTATGCGAATGTGCTCAAATGCTCCATCAATGGTGATAAATAAAAGAAGAGAGAGTAATATTACTCACAAAGGTAACAATGAAGATTTAAAAAGATCATTTCCTCGAAATAAAGGCAAATGAAGAAATAGGATTCAAATTTATTTCTATGGTCATTATTTCTTTTGTAATAAGTTTGGTCATAAGGTGGTGGATTTTAGGGTTTGTGCAAGGAGGGACAATTTTCTTAAAGGGGAACTATAATCCATTTTATCCTCTAGTGGAGTACAACATCATGCACTACAAGTGCAATAATTTTTGTCATACAACACGTTCTTGTACAAAAGTGACTTTGTTGAACCTCTAAAAAAAAGGAGGATATTATTGATAGTAAAAAAGAGGAATCTACAAACATTTGGAAGAAGGAGCATAAAATGAAGGAGAAATCCATGCTAGTTTAAGAAACCCTCCACATGAAAAATGAAGGAAATTAATGGTACATTAACAATGGTTTCTCAAGCCACACGAAAGGAGATAAAAGAAAATTCCTCACTTTCAAGGAAATAAATGGAGGCACCGTAAAATTTAGAGATAATGCTACAACAAGGATCACAAGAAAAGACACTCTTACTTTCAACAATGGAAAGAAAAAGACAAAATATTTTATGTGTTGAAGTGTTGAAGCACACTCTTCTAAGTGTGATTCAAAATTGTGATCAAGGGAAAACTCTCACATTTAACCCTAGTGGTTGTTAGATCAGAAAGATAAGATCAAGGAAGGTTGTTGAAGATGCTAGTAGAACTACAAATAACCTCTATATTCCTAGAGAAGTCAACGGGGAAAAGTGTTACATGACACAAGAAGATGAAAGATGGTTATGGTACAAAAGGATGGGGCATTCAAACTTTGATAACATTATGAATATTAGGAATAAGGAAATTATAAGGGATTGTCGAAGATAGCTAAGCAATTCAATACTATCTACAAACAATTCCAAGTTGGAAAGTGAAAAAGGATGAGTTTTAAATCAAAGGAATACTCTACATCAAAGCCTTTAGAGCTAATACATACTAATTTATGTGGGCCAACAAGGATAATAAGCTTGCAAGGTATAGTTTATTTCATATTATTAATTGATGATTATTTGAGAATGACTTGGGTAACATTTATAAAAGAGAAATCTAAAGATTTTGAGATATTTAAAGGGGTATGTGCAGGATCATGATGGGCCAAAAAGTGGCGATATGTAAGTGATATGATGGTCCATGTGGCTAACGACTTTTTTATACCCAAAATTGATGAAATGAAAAGGGTTTTTAAAGGAGATTCTCAACTTTTCACCAATATAAATTATTCTTTAGTTTGAATTTAATAAATTATTATTATTCATTTTCTATTTGAATTACGACTAGAGTCCTGATTGATAGATTGATTGATAAACATCTATAGATTTCAAACAGTATTATATTTTTTGAATCCAAAATATGCATCACATTCTATGCTTTGCATACTATAGGATTGAAATTAAAAAAATGAATTTTAGGAAGTTTTGACCAAGTTAAGGTGGTCAAACATACGATTTTTTATGTTTTTTAAAAGTTGTAATAAAAAATTCATAATTAATTATTTACTTGGAAAACAATTACAAAAAAATCTGCATCACATTGAGACATGAGCCCTCTACTTATATCTAAAATCTTATAAAAAAATATTATCATTTTATTGTGGTTAGGGTGGTCAGACAGACACCTACTTCTTATTTTTCACTGAAATTTAAGTACTACTGCATTGGAATTTCAAATTTTCACCAAATAGATTTTTATTTTTTTAAATAAACCTAGTAGTTTAGAAATTACATTAAATTTTCTAGAAATTCTATTCTTACATATTTTTGAAATAATATAGATAACTTATTCAAATTTTTATCTCAAGTTGCCTAACTCTGATTTTCTAAATTTTCATCACCACTTAAGGGCCTATTTTTTCCATGATGATCTTGCACACATACCAAAAGCTTTTAAAGCTTTAGTAGAGAATGATATTGTCTTAAGAATAAAATTTCTAAGATCTAATAAAGGATAAATCACATCAAATCAATTTGAATTTTTTTTATGAATAACACATAATAAGAAGACAATATTCAACCACAAGAACTCCACAACAAAATGGAGTTGTTGAAAGGAAAGTTAGAACAATTCAAGGAATGGCAAGATCCATGTTAAAAGAGTCTAATATTTTTGACACCTTTTGGAGAGAATCATTTCATACAATAGTCTATGTTTTGAAATAATTGCAAATCATGGTAAACAACAATAAAATACCATATGAACTTTTGAAGGGAAGGCATACATCAGTGAAATACTTCAAATTGTTTGGAAGCAAATGTTATATTAGGTGAGATGGAAAAGAATTGGGAAAATTTTATTTCAGGTGTGATGAGTGTATCTTTCTTGTATATTATACAAGAAGCAAGGCCTATGATCTTACAACAAAAGATTGAGCAAAATTGTTGAAAGTTCAAATGTGAGAGTTAATGAAGAAATACATCAAAAGGAAATAACACAAGAAGTTTATTGTAAAAAATAAGATAGTGTCAAAGAAGAATAATTAGAGGAAAAAGTTGAAAATAGAGAAATTGAGAAAAGAAACCCAAAGACTCCATCAAGAAAACCACTCAAGACACCATCCATAGTTGTTCAAAAGAATCATCCATAAAATCTAATCATTGGTTATAGAGAAAGATTTAAACAAGGAGGAGAGTATCCAGTACATCTAAACATGTAAACTTATCCCTGCTTTCTAAAGTGGAACCTAAGAATTTTGAAGAAGCCGAGAAAACAAGTACTGGGTAATAGTTATGGAAGAAGAATTGGATCTAATACAAAAAAATGAGACTTGGGTACTTGTCCCAAGACCTAAATGAAAGAATGTCATTGGCACTAAATGGGTTTTCAAAAATAAATAAATGAGGATGACCAATTCATCAAGAATAAATCAAGGCTTGTATCCAAGGATTATGCTCAATTTGAGGGGATTGATTTTGAGGATACATTTCCCCCTATTTCTCATCTTGAGGATATAAGGATGATCCTAGCCCTTTCCAGTTTCAAGAATTTTAAAGTCTACTAGATGGTTGTAAAGTCAAATTTTCTAAATGGAAATTTGGAGGAAGAGGTGCATATTGAACAACATGACATGGGTTCATTCTATTGAAAAATCGGGACTATGTTTGCAAGCTAAAGAAGGTGCTCTATGGATTGAAAACAAGTACTTGCAGTAGAAATGTTTCAAAAGAGGCATTAAAAATAGTAATATCTATATCAAGAACAAAGGGGAAGACCTATTGATTATTATGGTCTATGTGGATGATATCAGTTTTGGAGGTAGTAGTGACAAAATGTGCCAAAAAATTTCCTTAAATATGTAGAAGGATTTCAAACATTTTATGCTTGGTGAGTTGTCTTTCTTTCTTAGGTTGCAAATTTCCTAATCAAATAAGGGGATATTCATTTCACAAACCAAGAATATTAAGGAGATTTTGAGGAAATTTAGGATAGAGGAGTTCAATCTAGTGAGCACTCACATGGTTAGTAGATATAAATTAAGTAAGAATGATGAATCTCCTGAGTTGAACCAAACTCTATACATGTCCATGATTCAAAATTTATTATATGTGATAGTGATAAGACCTGATATTATGAAAGTAGTTGGTTTGGTGGCACAGTTTCAGGTAGCACCAAAGGAAAATTAGGTGCAAATAGTGAAGAGAGTATTCAAATATCTAAAGGGCACTATGGATTTTGGGTTGTGGTATCCAAGAGGTGACTATTTTACCCTCAAAGAATACATAGATTTGGATTGGGCTAGTAGTGTTGATGATAGAAAAACACAAATGGAGGTACATTATTTCTTGGCATGAATCTTGTGGTGAAACCCATAAAAATATTTCATGGTCCCATTTGTTTCATAGTCAAACATGTGATTGCTCATGGCTTGTTGCCACTAAGGTTTAGGGTTTATGGTTTCCATTCACATTTGTACCCTTAATCCTTTTATTGGCTTATGTTTATTCATTGACCTGTTACATCACGTAACTAGTTACTTAAGTGGCATCTATGGTCTTCATCATCATTGCTTGACCAGCCCCAAATACTAAGTTTCCCATCGAGCCCAAGTTTCATTTAGGAACAACTTATGATCACGTGCATTTTGGCCTCACCTAAGTTTACCACTAGCAGTTCTTCGCTCATTGTGTGTTCCTTTGAACTAGCTTATGTCCCTCCCGAGACGAGTGAAGCACTATCCTTTTTGTTGTTTTAAGTCCATCGCCCATCGCATGTTCCAAGATCACCGCCCAAAAGGAAACCCTTGATGAGCGATATGGGTGAGTTGTTAACCCATCGCTAGCCCTATCACTATCATTGGTTGTCTCATGCTTTCCAAAAGGGAACTTGCAACCGTTGATGGGTTGAGCTTATCCCCATCACATGCGGATGGGGCATCACTGGTTGAGACTACTCGATTAAAATTGTATGAGCAATGGGAGATGTGATGTGAAGTTGTCGGCTAGGATTTCTTCCCACAATGGAGATCAATGGAGGGCAAGTTGGGAATGATGGATTTTGGATACAAATGGGTACGTGGTAGTTTTAAAAGCACCTCACCGTGCTATTTCAATGTACGGGTACGAAAGCAAGTGGTGATCCTTAATGGGCCTCATTGATCGAGTTTTAAATATTGAATGATCAACGACCAGGATTCAACATGCAGATATTGTTTTTTCTGCTTGCTCAAGCGAGCTAGGGTGTTCATTAAATCCAACTTGGGCTTATAATTCCTCTATTTAATGAGGATTTCCTGTAGTTTGTTTGACCATCTACAATTATCAGGGTGCTAGAATAATTGCCACAGGTACTAGAGGAGCGATCTTTGAGTTTTGCATGAATCATCACAAAGGTGATGGTATGATATCCCCTAGTCTATAAGTGTGCACACATGCATTATAGCTTTCCATGTTAAGTTCCTAGGGTGGTATTGTTGCTATAGCTCAATTTTACTCTATGTTATCCTGTGTTGGGATCTTGGGGTTTTCATTCCCATGAGTGGAGATTCTATAAAGGTTTCAGTTGGTGTTTTCTTGCAAAATGGGTTGTGGTTAGTGTTTTTACTCTAGGTAAAATGGGTGAGCCAAGTACTCCTATCACACCAGTTCGAAGGTCTAGGAGGTTGAGCATGCAAGAACCACTTGTATATGTGCCTAAAGCTAAACACAATATGGCAGAAGTTTCAACTGTCTCGAAGGGTAAGAGGAGTATGTGAAAGAAGGGTGAGAAATGTATTGTCAAGAGTACTTATAATCTGAGAAATAGGACTGTTTAAGAAGAATTGGTAAAAGTTAGAGGGAAAGGCCTTGTTGACTCTATGAAATAATTGAAGCAGAGTAAGAGTCCTAGGGTCTTTTCAGGGAATCCCAATGTTCCTATTGAGATTTTTGATAACCCTTCAAGTGAGGAAGGAGGAGTCGGCCCTAATTCTATCCATTGTCCCATTTCCCTTGTTCCCTATGATGATTCGTATGATGAGGTGATAATTTCTACTCCAATTTCTATCAAGAAACTAGCTAGGTGTGTTTACTCGGTTGCTGACAAGGTTAGGTAGCACCCATGTTCCCATGTTGAATGGTGTTCAGTTTTTGGACTTTTGTTGTGACTCGACCCTCCTGTGGCTAGTTCGTTACTCTGCACCATTGGTACTGATGGTGACTTCCTCTATGTTGATGAATGTGCTAATTTTGATAACAACTCCTTTTGGAAGGTTTATGTATGCTCCTCTAGCCATTTTCTTGGTGCTCTTTTTTCCTTTTTGTTTACTCGTGGTGAGAAAATGATTGAATATAATGGTTTGTGGAATGGCCCAAATGAAATTAAAATTTGAGCTGAAATGAAATATACTTAAAATGTAATTGTAATGAGCCTAATGCTTGTTGCTCCCTTAGTCTATAAAAGGGATTTCAAGGCTCATTATAGAGGCTCAAATTTTGAGTCTAGAGTGGTCTGGGTAGAATTTAAGTAAAAAAAATAGATATAATGCAGAAGGTTGGATGAATATGTTGGAAAATCATCTTGGATATAGTTCTTATATGTAATAGTCTTAAATAGTTCTACATGGATTATTGATATCGAAACAAATATCAAATTCTAAAGAATATATTCTCCTTTGTACTTTTTTTGCAGATTATGGGTATGTTCAGGATCATCATGGAAAAAATAGGCCCTTAAGTGGCAATGAAAATTCAAAAAATCAGAGTTAGGTAGCTTGATGTAAAAATTTGAATACGTTATCTATATTATTTCAAAAATATGTAAGAATAGAATCTATAGAAAATTGAATGTAGTTTCTAAACTACTAGGTTTATTTAAAAACAAAAAAAATCTATTTGGTGAAAATTTGAAATTTCAAAGCAGTAGTGCTTAAATTTCAGGGAAAAATAAGAAGTAAGTGTCTGTCTAACCACCCTAACCACAATAAAATGATAATATTTTTTATAATATTTTAGATATAAGTAGAGGACTCATGTCTCGATGTGATGCATATTTTTTTGTAAGTTTTTCCAAGTAAATAATTAATTATGAATTTTTTATTACAATTTTTAAAAACTATCAAAAATCGTCTGTCTGACCACCTTAACTTAGTCAAAACTTCATGAAATTTATTTTTTATTTTTTTAATCCTATAGTATGTGAAACATAGAATGTGGCGCATGTTTCAGATTCAAAAATTGTGATATTGTTTGAAAGATATGGATGTTTTTCAATTAACCTATCAATCAAGAATTTAGTCATAATTCAAATAGAAAATGAATAAGAATAACTTATTAAATTCAAAGTAAAGAATAATTTATATTGATGGAAACCTAAGAATCTCTTTTAAAAACCCTTTTCGTTTCATCAATTTTGGGTAAAAAAAAATCGTTAGCTACATGGATTATCATATCACTTACATATCGCCACTTTTTAGCCCATCATGATCTTGCACATACCCTTATAAATGAAAATATCAAGGATCTTTTCATTTGTTTTCAATGGTTTAATTGAATATATGGCTTTGTTTTGTGCTTTAGCTCAAAGAGTTAATTAAATGCTTGAGGAGAGTCGTTGGTCTATAAGAATTTTCATGGTATTTGGTAAGGAGTGATGCTTTGGATACTGTGATTTTTTGTAGTGCAAGGCATTATGAAGATAGTCCATTTGTTTTAGAATTAAATAATTTGTGTATTAAAGGGTATTCCATATTTGACTTCATTTACCCAATTGATGAGGCACTAGCCTGTTCATAAATAATTTGTGAAATCAAATGAATTGGTGATATGCCTAGCCATAGGTTCAAAATAAGAACAATAACCATTAAAATCTTATCAATTCTGAAATGTAAGTTTGAAATATGCCCTCATTCCTAGTAAATGGAAACTTATTTACTTAAAGATCAACCAAGTCCTTAGTGAATTTTGTTAATTTTCTAGTTGTAGGAACCCATCTGTGAAGAAGTGTTCTCCAAATAAACAAATTAGAATGAACACAATAAGGAAATACCCTCCCACATCTCATAGAGCCTGAAGTGCAGGAGTAAAGACCTCATAATTCTTTACTCGTTGTGTTGGCCACTAGCCTAGGAATGTCTTGAACATAAGGATTCGTTCTCCTTTAGGGAATTCTGGGGTTTAGCTGGAAAAAGAACCAACATAATTGGAGACTCTCGTAGGGAGAACTTTGAGAAATTTATAGAAGGAATCCCAGTTGCAGACTGTAACATCACAGAGTCAACGGTTTGCTACATCTAAACATCTTGTTCAGATAATTGAGAAATTCTTGGACCTAGAAAAGGTTTGATTACAGAAAAGATCAAAGGATTTGAGTGTGGCTCTACTGTTTAAAAAAAACCCAGAGCGAGATTTACTCTTGAAGGAACTTCATATTGTTTGAAGTTCAGTCCTCTATGAAAAGAGGTGGTGACTCTATCTACAGAACCTGTTAAAGATGTGAAGAAAATTATGAGAGCTATAAAATTTGTTGTCGGGATGCAAAGTTAATAGTTGCTACAAGTTTCCAGGTATTCTCATAATATTTTGTTTGAAAGAAATGTTATGAGAATTTTTCAAGAATAGAGATGTAAGTGGTTCCCAATTAAGTGAAGTAGCACTGATAGAGAGAAATGTTGGTGAAGATTTTGCATGTTTCTAAAGTGTAATTTGAAATTGATGAATTATAATAGAGAAGCATGTTATATTTTAGATGTTAAAAACTGTAAAGGCTTGAGATCTTAATTGTAAAGGGAATTTTACTAACCCTTTGATAAATCTAATAAGGCTTACAAAGGCATGATAAAATGCCTTATCAAATTGTGTGTCTTGATGTGGATATGAATGCAACAATAAATAATGGATATCATTTGTCACATCAAGGAAATTTTAGTACGAAAAAGGTACAAAGCTATAAATTTTAGTCATATTCATGGTTATCCAAATGATGTACCTCCTAAGATCAGAGAAAAGGTACCTAAGTTTAATGTTGAAAAACATGAGTCAGCAAGCAAACATCTACAGGAGTTTGTTGATATGATGGGAGATTATGAATTGGATTTCAAAGATGTTGTCATGAAGTTGTTTGTTCAATCTTTGAAAGGAGATTCAAGGGACTGGTTCTATTTTCTACTAGTATCTTCTATACATTCTTGGTATGAGTTTAAGCTGGAATTCATGGAACAATTTGGTGAGAGTGTAAACCCAAGTGTGGTGAGAAAAAGTTTTATGGAAATCCACAAAGAAGAGTATGAGTTAGTCCCTTCTTTTAATCTCAGATTTTCAAAGATCATAAGGGAGATTGGCTGAGAATATAAGACCAAATGATACAAAATGCTTGGTTGTATATTTAGGTGCATTTGATAGAAAGATGAGCTATCTATTAAGAGATAAAGAACCCACAACATTGTGCTAAGCATATCAAATTACTATAGATATTGAAAACAATTTGAAATATTCAATGATGAAATGATGCTTGATCGCTAACATTGGCCATCCCAACACATCTTGTGAAAATATAGTCAATGGATCAATTGGTAGAGAATTATGCCAAGAGGATAAGGCTTATGTTGTTTCAATTTCTCCATCATTGCAATATGAGAACCATAGACTTGAGCCTTAAGTGAAGTGTTCAGAAGATCCAAGTAAGTCTGACCATGTCTTTTGTATTAAATAATTGTATGAAATGAAGAGGGTTCAATGTGATTCACCTTATGACTTGTTCCCTAGATTTGTGGATGTTTTATTGGAGATACCCAAAAGTTTCAAGCTTGAGGAGTCATTGTGCATTGACTTGTTTTGTGAAATATACCAATCAGGACTAAGTATTTTGCCAAAAGAATTGAAACCTAAAAGTTTGAGTCAAGTAATTGACCGAATAAAGTTGGTAGAGGGAATTGGGAATGATTATGTACAACATAAGATGCCCCTGAATGATACTAGTCATATCCCTGTTGAGGAAGACCAAGAAATAATGCAAAGACGTGAGGAAAATGTATCAGAATTTGAACATCCATCCTCTTATATAGGAGAATATAATGATTTTAATAAATTCACCAGTGACACATTGGAAAATCATTACAAAAGTGATGAAGATGAAGACGCATTATTATAGCAGGTATGATGTGTCTAACTTGAGTTCTTGGGAGATCTTGAAGGGTGAAGAGATGGAAGAGGTATGAAAGGTTGTCAATAATAGTAGTGCTAATTTTGATGATGCTTTGTCACCTACTAATGATCAGGATATTGAAAGTAAAAGTTATGGCATTCAGTCTGAGGAGTCTGAATGTAGTCTTAGTATTGGTGGATTTTCATGATGTGGTAGTTTTGATGACACTGAGTCGTATCATTCTTTTTTTGAATGTGATTATCCCTACCAGATTAGGGTGGAAACCTTTTCAAGTGCCTACAAGGATTTTTATGGTGATGGTAGGTTGCAAAAATTTGCATCCTCACATAAAGGAAGCAGAAGATTCCCTAACAAAAATGAATGTGATGGATAATCCTCTTTTTGATGAGCCCTCATCCATATTAAATAACAAAGATGAATCCCCTTACTAGTGCAAAGATAATCCACTTTTTGAATATTCTGATGATGCTTTGGATGTGTGGTTAGGGTATGGTTGTAAGAAGGTAAAGAAGTACACTAGCAAGACCTTTGAAAGAATTGCTTATCAATCTTTCACATTTTGTACTGTTGTGATAGATGTGACTAAAGATTGAGAGGAGATTGAAGTCTTTGAGTGTTTCTCCTAGGATGGTAACTATATTTATGAGGATGACCTAGAAAGGTCTCAGTCACATGAGGGAGAACATGTTGAAAATGAGAGTGATGAAGACTATGAAGACAAGAGTGTCATTGCTCAGTGTGTGGATATTGAGTCTAATGTCAAGTTCCTAGAGGATGATGTGTGTATTGATGAGGGAAGAGTTTCAGTATTTAATGACCGAATTATACATCTTGATGAACATATGGATTATGGGTTGGCATGAGGGATCATAAATAATGGAGGGAAATTTGGTTCATGTGTGTGGCAGCCAAATGATGTTGATTACATTGGGTATGATGTTAACCAACATGAATGTGCAGTTCAGTTCTTTGTTGATGCTCCTCATCTTTTGGGTATCATTATGAACTTGCTTCCACTTAATGAGGACAACAATTATGTAAAGAAAAATGAAGATGTTATTGTATCTATATCCTTCCTATCTTATGCTTCTGGAGATTGTTGGCCTAATATGCTACACAGTGTCTTTGAAGGATTTTGATTTGATATGAAAATTGAATGTGATGATATAATATATGATCAATTGGAATATGGATGTTTCCTTTTCCCACTTCAACTTTATAAGTTTGAAGTTAGTAAGGAGGGAAGTTTTGAAATATGTGGAATTGTTGGCATCCATCATAATGATGATCACTATTGGGAGGTGCCTAACATGAGTATCAATCCATTGCAGGTGATTGAAGGTGAGGTCTTTGACAGAGAAAGGAATTGGTTCCAAAATTTGGAAGGCCTTCGACCACCAATCTTAAAAATTGAATCTAGTGGAATTGGATGAGACCTCCTAATATGGGAGGCACTTTGTACAATCTTCTAAATTTTTTATATAGGGTTTGGTGTGTTTCCTTTCTACTGTGTCTTCTTGTCTTTTCCGAACAAGCTATTGGTTTTTGGTCCTCATGTGTTGGTTTGCTTCTACCTAAGATCAGAGATCTTGTTATGCCTGCAAGAGGCATACATCCCCAGTTGAAGCCACTGGTGGAACCCATAAAAAAATTTCATGGTCCCATTGGTTTCATAGTCAAACATGCAATTGCTCATGGCTTGTTATCACTAAGGTTTAGGGTTTATGGTTTCCATTCACATTTGTACCCTTAATCCTTTTATCGGCTTATGTTTCTTCATTGGTCGATTGCATTAGGTAACCAGTTACTTAAGTGACATCTTATGGTCTTCATTGTCATTGGCCCCAAATACTAAGTTGCCCGTCGAGCCCAAGTTTCTTTTAGGAACAACTTATGATCACGTGAATTTTGGCCTCACCTAAGTTTACCACCAGCAGTTCTTCTCTCATCACGTGTTCGTTTGAACTAGCTAATGTCCCTCCCACGATGAGCGAAGCACTATCTTTTTTATCGTTTTAAGTCCATCGCCTGTCGCATGTTCCAAGATCACCCTCGATGAGCAATGTGGTTGAGTTGTTAACCCATCGTTGGCCCTATCACTATCACTGGTTGTCTTGTTCTTTCCAAAAGGGAACCTATGACCGCCGATGGGTTGAGTTTCTCCCCATTGCATGCGGTCAAGGCATCGATAGTTGAGACTATTCAATGAAAAGTTTACAAGCGATGGGTGATGTGATTTGAAGTTGGCGGCCAAGATTTCTTCCCACGATGGAGATCGACGTGGGGCAAGTTGGGAATGATGGATTTTGGATAAAGATGGGTATGTGGTAGCTTTAAAAGCATCTCATCATTGTTTCTATGTAGGGCAGGAAAGCAAGTGGAGATCCTTAATGCACCTCATTGATCGAGTTTTAAATCCTGAATGATAGACAACCAATATTCAACATGCAGCTATTGATTTTTCTGCTTGCTCAAGCAAGCTAGGGTGGCCATTAAATGCAACTCGCCTCTAATTCCTCTATTTAATGAGGTTTTCTTGTAGTTTGTTTGATCATCTACAATTATCGGGGCACTGAAATAATTGCCACAGGTATTGGAGGAGTGATCTTTGAGTGTTGAGTGAATCATCACAAAGGTGATGGTATGATATCCCTTGGTTTGTAAGTGTGCACACATGCATTATAGTTATCCATGTTAAGTTCCTATGGTGGTATTATTGCTATTGCTCAATTTTACTCTATGTTATCTTATGTGGGGATCTTGGGGTTTTTATTCCCATGAGTGGAGATTCTATAAAGGTTTTGGATGGTGTTTTCTTGCAAAACAGGTTGTGGTTAGTGTTTTTACTCTAGGTAAAATGGGTGGTCCAAGTACTCTTATCACACTAGTTTGAAGGTCTAGGAGGTTGAGTATGAAGGAACCACTTGTATATGTGCCTGAAGCTAAACCCATTATGGAAAAATTTTCAACTATCCCAAAGGGTAAGAGGAGTATTCAAAAGAAGCATGAGAAATTTATTGTCAAGAGTACAGTTTACAGTCTGAGAAATAAGACCGTTTCAAAAGAATTGGTCAAAGTTAGAGGGAAAGGGATTGTTGAGTCTGTGAAAGAATTGAAGAAGCAAAGTAAGGGTCCTATAGTCTATTTAGGGAAGCCCAATGTTCCTATTGAGATTTTTGATAACTCTTCAAGTGAGGAAGGAGGATTCAGCCCTAATTTTGTCTATTGTCCCATTTCCCTTGTGCCCTATGATGATTCAGATGATGAGGTGATAATTGCTACTCCAATTTCTATCAAGAAACTAGGTGGGTGCGTTTACTCGGTTGTTAACAAGGCCAAGTAGCACCTATGTTCCCCTGCGGAATGGTGTTTGGTTTTTGGACTTTTGTGGTGACTCAACCCTCTCGTGGTTGGTTCGTTAGTCTGTGTCATTGGTATTGATGGTGACTTCCCTGGTGTTGGTGAAAGTGGTAATTTTGATAACAACTCCTTTTGGAAGGGTTGTGTATGCTTCTCCAACCAATTGCTTGGCTCTCTTTTTGCCTTTTTGTTTTCCCGTGGTGAGAAAATGATTGAATATTATGGTTTGGGGAATGACCCAAATGAAATTAAAATTTGAGCTGAAATGAAATATACTTAAAATGTAACGGTAATGAGCCCAATGCTTGTTGCTCCCTTAGTCTATAAAAGGGATTTCAAGGATCATTATAGAGGGTTGAATTTTCAGTCTAGAGTGGTATAGGTAGAATTTAAGTATAGAAAATAGATATAATGTAGAAGGCTAGATGAATATGCTAGAAAATCGTCTTGGATATAAGTCTTATATGTAATAGTCTTAAATAGTTCTACATGAATTATTGATATCAAAACAAATCTTAAATTCTAAAGCATGTATTCTCCTTTGTACATTTTTTCATATTATAAATGAAAATATCAAGGATCTTTTCATTTGTTTTAAATGGTTTAATTGAATATATGGCTTTGTTTTGTGCTTTAGCTAAAAGAGTTAATTAAATGCTTGAGGAGAGTCGTAGGTCTGTAAGAATTTGCATGGGATTTGGTAAGAAGTGATTCTTTGGATAGTGTTATTTTTTGTACTACAAGGCATTATGAAGATAGTCCATCAATTTCAGAATTAAATAATTTGTGTATTACTAGGTGTTCCATATTTGACTCCATTTACCCAATTGATGAGGCACTCGCCTATTCATAAAGAATTCATACAATGAAATGAATTGGTCATATGCCTAGACATAGGTTCAAAATAATAAGAATACCCATTAAAATCTTATCAATTCTAAAATGTAAGTTTTAAATATGCCCTCGTTCCTAGTAAATGGATAGCTATTTTCTTAAAGATCAGCCAAATCCTTAGTGAATTTTGTTCATTTTCCAGTTGTAGGAACCCATCTATGAAGAAGTTTTCTCCATTTAAAAAAATTAGAATGAACACAATAGGGAAATACCCTCCCAGGTCTCACAGAGCTTGAAGTGCAGGAGTAAAGACCTCATAATTCTTTACTCATTGTGTTGGCCACTAGCCTAGGAATGTCTTGAACATAAGTATTGGCTCTCCTTTAGGGAGTTCTAGGGTTTAGCTAGAAAAATAACCAAAATTTTGTATCATGGTTTAGTAAGAAACAAGATTTGAATTATTTGTTCATAGAAGAAGTGGAATATATTACTGTAACAACTTCATGTTTCACTCAGGTCCTTCGGATGAAACAAAATTTGAAGAACAGTTGAATTTGATCATCCCATTTCCATATTTTATGATAATACAAGTTTAATCAACATATCGAATAACCTAGTTATGCACTTCTGGATGAAGCATATTTCAAATCCAATCAAATATCATTTCCTAAGAGAGTAGGTGATTGATCAACACATGAAGTTGGAGTATGCTACTAAAAAATAATAGGTTGCAAATATTTTCATGAAGCCACTTCCAAAATAAACTTTTGAGTACCTGAGGGAGAAATTGTGAGTGATATCACTCTCATCCACACACTATGTTCATCAAAAGATGCATGTGTTCAAGGGAATCTACTCATTGCATTATCTTTCAACCCCAAGATACTTTTTCCATTAATGTCAAAGGGGGGCATGTTAGTCATGGGGATCATTTTAGTTAGGGGGAGAAGTAAGGTCCTATTATATTTGAAGATTATTTCTTTGTAGGGTTGCCATCAATGGAAAAGGGGGAGATTGCTACAAAAATATTGTCATTGATGTCAAAATTATTAGAAAAATGTTGTCACTGATGTCAAATGGCATGTCAACGATGAGGAGATAATTAAGTTGCAAACATAATGGTTTATATTCTACATGGACTGACCCATGTCTAGCCTCTTTGGAGGATTTTTAATTGCAAAATAAAATTAGATAAATTGTGATGACCCCCCTCTTGGAGCCGCTCGATTTATGGATTTTTAACTCAATAAATAAATTTTATTTTATTTTTATGGGGCTCCCAAAGTGGAACGACCCCCTAGAGTGGCATAACCGCCTTGGGAATGTAAATTAAAAATACAATAAAAATCATTTAATGAGGTAAGGTTGGACCCCCTTAGAGATTCACCTCCCTTGGGTGAAGGGAAATTTTGGTGAGTATAAATAAAAATTTTTAGGAGATGCAAAAGCAACCAATTCAAGGAAAATAATTTGAATGAAAAGAAAAAATAAAAGGATATTTGAGTAGATCTACAAGAGATATTTGAGTAGATTTATGAGAGGGTTTTAGTAGATTTTTTTTGAGAAGAAAAAATAAATAAAGGTAAGATCATGGGATTTCTTTAAGTAGAAATATTAAAGAGTATATTACAAATTTACGAGTGGATGTATGGCAGATTTGTGACCAACTGATAGGGCAGATCTAAGAAGTTACAAATAAAATTATTATATTATTCTTGTAGAAGTTGGAACCTTCTATTTGAGAAGATTGAGAGGTTGGAGCCTCTTATTAGAAGAGATTGATGTCTCTTGCTAGGTTCATGCTTAATGGTAGGGATTGGAGTCTCTTGTGGATTGAAGCCTCTGAAATTCGTAAAAAGATCTATATATAAGCAATATTTTACCATGGTTTTCTCTCATAAGGGTTTCCACATAAAATTGTGTGTCTCTTGTGTGTGTATTTAATTGTTAGATCTTGCATGTATGGTAGTTCTTTGGTGTTTTGACCGGTTAAGTTGTGAAAAAGAAAAGTTTTGATCTATATTTATTTACCACCCCCTTCACCACATCTTAGTATAAGTGTGTGTTTCATTACTTCGCCTATCTTCTTTCTACCTGCCCTTAGGTAAAAGAGAAAAAAATCTAAGCTAAACATCCTCTATGTATGAATTGGGATTTCGCTTTTTTATTATCAAGGTAAATAAAATTATGCAAATACAACTCACTTAGAAAATTATTTTGTGTTAGCTTCACTTTCTAAATAAAACTAAAAAATATACTACATGTTTTAGGGGCCTCCGCAACATGCCCTGGTTCTTTGGAATTACGGTTCCTTTTGTCTATTTTTTAAAATTTTGATCACTATCATGATTAGAGTCTTCAAATGTGTTGATGGTATTTTTTGATAGTTCTCTTGTACATTTTAGGTTAATGCATAGTGGTAGCATTTATTTTTAGAAAAGAATAAATCTTATGGATGTAAACAGTATTAGTCATTCTTGAACATAATGTGCTTAATATTGTTACAAAAATATATATTTGTGATCCAATTTTTTTATTGTAATGGAAGTCTCCTTTATGTATATAATTTTTTCAATATTATATACATTCATATTTTATAAATGCACATCTATTTTCTTTTTATAAATTATACAACTAATGATGTTGATGCTTTATCCTCCTAAGCTATGTATATTGTGATTAAGATCTTATATTGATTTTACCTTTGTTTAGTTGTATGTGTCTTCATTCAGCTTAGCTCTCAAACTAATGCATTGACATTCAAATTTCTTTTGGTGTTCACAATTTAAGTTTTTTATTTTATTTTAAATTTGCATTGGGCTTAACCCTTCTGTATTACGTGCAGGATTACTTAAATAATGCTTTTGCATGCTTATTCTAATTTTAAGATAACTTTCCCATGCAGTCATTTCATCTTAGAAAATCACCTTTTCGTCGTTCATCAGTTAGCTCAATTATAGCTCCAACTCTGTGTGTAAGACAAGACCATCAACTCGGCATATGGCAATTAGAGGAGAGTGGACTTGATATCGTCAGCAAGTAATTTGAAATTTCCCTTTTTGTTTTGTGCACTAAGTGCTCTTTGTAGGATCTCCTTGCATTTCACATCGTTTGTCAAATCAAAAGTAAGCCAAGGGCTTTTTAGTCCTACATGTGTTTTTATTTTAATTCGCCAATAACCGGCTATCTCTGGTAGCCTATTCATTTAATTCATCTCTCTTGTCTGGGAAATCATTGGCCCAAATGGTATCCTATGGTCTACGTATTGTTGATGGGATATGGGCTATGTATTTGTCTTCCATTGGTCAGCAACCAAATATATCGGCCATGCCCAAGCCAACAGAATGGCAACATTGGATAGTTAGTGAGAGCTGAACCACTTTTTGATCCATGTCACCATTGTAGGAAGAAAAGTAAACTGAGTAACCAAATTAAAAGGTGCACTTTGTGTTTGGAGCGCTGGCCCTCACTACAATCAATCTTGGTGGGCCTGTGCACCCACCATTAGATCATCCATCCATACTTTACCACCTCTTCTTGTAGCACTCAATTATGTTTGACATTTGAGGTGTATGTAAGACGATGGGAATGAGCTTGTCACATCTCTATTTTAACTCCTTTCTCGTCTTATTTTGCCTGCCATTGGGTATACAAAATCTCTGTGTTCTTGCTTTCATGGCCATACATGTCTTGAACAATCATTCATTGCAATGCTTTATAAGCAAAAATCTTGTTCAGGGGTGCATAGATTTGTTCCATGGATGCAAATTGCAAGGGATGTGTTTCTAGGTTTTAGCACCATATAATACAGTTTTTACAGCTCTAATACATGATAAAATCCAACAAGTCTTCTCCTATTTCCATATGCTTTCAGGTGTTCACATGCTTGCATAAGAATTAAGCTTATTTATGGAAGCTTAGGTAGATGTTGTGTTCATTCCTATGGATGGGTACAAAACTGGAGTTTTATAGCAACCAATATTATGACTATTGGTTTCGTCTCTATAGAAATGAGTTCGAGCATAGGGCAACAACCAATAAGGTTTTCATCGTGATTGTTGATCAAGTATGGACAACAATAGAGCCCATGGGAATAGCATAATTGTACACACGAATTAAGAATTGTGTTTACGAATCTATGAACATGTATATATTAGTTTGAGTAGGATTGATTGAATATATGCTCATATTAATGTTCATATAATCTTTTATAAGGTTAATGATCGTTTATATACGCTTAAATTTAGTGTTTCATTTAATAGTTTTAGAGTTTACAAGGTTAGTGTTTTTATCGAAAGCTAAAAATTAATTGTTTTAAATATTTTTATAAAGTTCAAACATATTGACATATTTTAATTTACATATTTAACATTTATTGAGAGTTTCATTTTAAATAAATTATACTATTCTATTTTCATATTTACTATCAAGAGGTTTAAAACATAAAGGAAAAGTTGAAGGCTAGTTTGAAAGAGTCAAGGACTACTAGAGACTAATTGAAGATCAAAGAAGATCAATGGTTGCAAGAGAAATGACTATTGGGGGACTTATAGCATCAAGCTAAAGCTAGAGGCTAGTTTGAAAGAGTCAAGGATTAGAGACAAAGTGATCATCAAAGAATATCAAGGGAATTGCAAGAGCTCAAGAAGCATATTGATTTGATGAATTGTATACATCATGGAGTTGCAAACAAGGAGTGAATTAAGCATCAAGGTGAATAATGAATTTTTTGATTATGCAAGAAGAATGCAAGCATTATGAGGATAAGTAGATATTGTCCAAAAAAATAATGTTCATTCAAAAGACAATCAAAGTTTCAAAGAAATCTTATTATGTACACAAAGAGCTTAAATTATTGGTTTTCTAAATACATCACAAAAGAAAAACTGGAGATCAAAGGGACCTAAACATTGGCTTGACTTAAATAGAGAATGTTATCAGCTTTGATGAAGGATTTTAAAACATGCCAATTGATCAAAGATGAATGAATGGAAGTATTTAAAATATATTTGTCTTTATTTTGGTCAACCTAAGCTAAGACAATTTTATCTTAAAAAAATCTTTTATCAAAATTAATTATTAAATTTATCATAATTTTGAGATTGGAGGGAAAATATCTTAAATTTCCTACCATATTAAGCTATAAATATGTGTAAACATGATTTCCAAAGAAATTGAAACCATTTGGAAATTTCTCTATGACTGAATATAATATTTTTATGTTCTTTCATTTTATTGATGGTTTTCTATTCATGCGTCTATAAGTTTATTTATGTGTACTGTTAAACTCTCGACAACTCAATGAACCAAAAGATGCACCAAATCATTGGTTTTTTTCTAATGGAAAGGGGATTTGTATGGTAAACTTAAACACCTTCATGTAGCCTACAAATAAAGCATATTTTTTGTGCAATGATTATGGAAGTTGTATTCATAATATTTTCTTACAAATGTATGGCTGTTGACTATGTCTTTCCACATTTATGTTTCTTCTGATGATTGTACCTTCTTCTACATTGTTTACACATATTTGGCTCAAATAAAGAGTAGTTATGATTGGGTACATGTCTACTCACAAATTGGAGAATGAGACTTCCTAGGTTCATCCTCACCCATTTTCTCTCACCTTATTTTACACATTTTTATTACATTAGCAAGAATATGATTAGTTTAGGGTTAAATTTAGTATATTAGCCTATATTTTTTTTTAAATCAGTGAATTCATGTGATACATATAAACCTATAATTTGAAACCAAATGGGTGTGTAAATGATATTTAAATTATCAAAGAACCTTGTCACGTTATGATAGCCAAAAACCTATTATCCCTTTAGAATTCATTGGAGCCCCTTGAATGGGACAATTAACTACCTACCTACCAATTCATTCAAGTACTTCTAAAACTTAATATATCATGCTAAATATCTTATCCCAACATGTGGTCATGTCAAAACATGCACCAATAGTACTAGCACTAGAAGAAGGGTTGGAATAGGAATATTTATCAATGATCATAAGTACAAATTTTATCAAAAGATCACTCAAATTACCATAACCTCACTAAAATATACAAAACTTCTATAAAATAAAATATATAAAAACAAGGCGTTGTTGTTCTTGCCACCAAGTTTCAAACCCCATTAGGGTGGTATTGTTGAGTGGTTATATTGGGGATGAGGTCTCCCATTTTTGACTTCACTAGTTGATATCTCTGGGTCAAAAGCATTTACCCCTTAAATAAATAAATAAAAATATATAAAAAATGAAAAAAATGAAAAAAAAAACTAAGTTGAAACATACAAAAGTAGAAGCTTGTCATGGGACATAGCACATTTGGATACTGGGTTAACCCACATTAGCGAGTCCCACTTGTGGGACATTACTTTTTTGATCTAGTGTGGGTTGTTTAAAACACTCATATAACTTCAAATGAAGGTTTTTATTTGAATTACTTGGGGTTGTTATTTGAACGTTAACTTCGTTTGAAGGTTTTTTTTATTGTTAAAAATAAGAATTCCTTTCATTCAAATATGGCCTTCGAATGAAGGTCTTATTTTAATGTAAAAAAGGTAAAGGGTATGTGCAGGATCATGATGGGCCAAAAAGTGGCGATATGTAAGTGATATGATGGCCCATGTGGCTGGTGACTTTTTTTTTACCCAAAATTGATGAAACGAAAAGGGTTTTTAAAGGATATTCTTAGCTTTCCACCAATATAAATTATGCTTTACTTTGAAATTAATAAATTATTATTATTCATTTTCTATTTGAATTACGACTAAAGTCCTAATTGATAGGCTAATTGAAAAACATTTATAGCTTTCAAAGGGTGTCACATTTTTTGAATCTGAAACATGTGTCACATTCTATACTTCACATATTATAGGATTAAAAGAAAGGAATTGAATTTCATGAACTTTTGACCAGGTTAAGGTGGTTAGACGTATGAGTTTTTTATATTTTTTAAAAGTTGTAATAAAAAAAACATAATTAATTATTTACTTGGAAACAAATTACAAAAAAATATGCATCACATTGAGACATGAGTCTTCTACTTATATCTAAAATATTATAAAATAATATATTATCATTTTATTGTGGTTAGGGTGGTCAGACAGACACCTACTTATTTTTCCCCTGAAATTTAAGTACTATTGCGTTGAAATATCAAATTTTCACCAAATAGATTTTTTTAAAATAAAAATAAATCTAGTAGTTTAGAAACTACATCAATTTTCAATTGATTCTATTCTTACATATTTTTGAAATAATATAGTTAACTTATTCAAACTTTTACGTCAAGTTACCTAACTCTGATTTTTTTGAATTTTATTGCCATTAAGGGCCTGTTTTTTCCATGATGATCCTGCACATGCCCTAAAAAATAATAAAATGATCTTTTGAAATCAAAATAAAATGTATCATTTTTCTTTCACACTATAGGTAGTGTGACATATAGTGCTCCATGTCGACTTAAATACTAGTAAATCATGGTCTCTACATAATAATTTGCTTTCAACCTACCATGTGTCTTTGAATGGAGGTTAGCTACATCCATTTGCATGCAAAATTTTCTATTTAGTAGGTATTTTCAACACCAGAGCACTGATTTTTCAATTGATGTAGAGAAATTTTATATACTTTTTACTTTAGAATATCTAATTTAAACCCTAATGAGCTAACATCCTAAATAGTTAATTTGAAACCCTAAATGGTTATTTTGAAACCCTAAACAATTATTTTGAAACCCTAAAATATTTAATTTTGAAATGGGTATGTGTAGGATCATCATGGAAAAAATAGGCCCTTAAGTGGCAATAAAAAGACAAAAAATCAGAGTTAGACAACTTGACGTACAAATTTGAATAAGTTATCTATATTATTTCAAAAAAATGTAAAAGATAGAATCTGTAGCAAATTGAATGTAGTTTCTAAACTACTAGCCCTTTATTTAAAACTAAAAATTCTATTTGGTGAAAATTTGAAATTTCAATGTAGTAGTATTTACATTTCAGGGTAAAAATAACAAGTAGGTGTCTGTCTGACCACCCTAACCACAATAAAATGACAATATTTTTTCATAAGATTTTAGATATAAGTAGAGGACTTATGTCCCAATGTGATGCATATTTTTTTATATTTTCTTTCCAAGTAAATAATTAATTATGAATTTTTTATTACAACTTTTTAAAAATATAAAAGCTCCTCTGTCTAACCACCTTAACTTGGTCAAAAATTCATGAAATTCAATTTTTTTTTTTTAATCCTATAGTATGAAAAGCATATAATGTGACGCATGTTTCAGATTCAAAAAATGTGATACTGTTTGAAAGTTATAGATGTTTTTCAATCAACCTATCAATTAGGAATTTATTCGTAATTCTAATAGTCAATGAATAATAATTATTTATTAAATTCAAAGTAAACCATAATTTATATTGGTGGAAAGCTGAGAATATCCTCTAGAAACCCTTTTCGTTTCATCAATTTTGGATAAAAAAAAAATCGTCAGCCACATGGGCCATCATATGGCTTACATATCGCCACTTTTTGGCTCATCATGATCCTGCACATACCCAAACCATAAACAAATATTTTCAAACCCTAAATGTTCAATTTTGAAACCATAAACAACTATTTTGAAACCCTAAAATCTTTGATTGAAACCCTAAAAAAGTTATGTTGAAACCCTTAAATCTTTAATTGAAACCCTAAAGGAATATTTTAAACCCCTAAAATATTTAATTGAAACCCTAAATACCTAGTTTTGAACCCTAAAATATCTAATTGAAACCCTAAAATATTCAATTGAAACTCTAGAAATTTTAATAATGAAACCATAAAATATTCAATTAAAATCATAAGAAACTATTTTGAAACCCTAAAATATTCAATTTAAACCGTAAATAGTTATTTTGAAACCTAAAGTATTCAAATTTAAAATCCTAAAATCTTTATCTTCTTAGGTGTAAAGAGCTCTATTTAAAATCAAAGCACATTTCATGCACAAACTAGCTCAGCAAATTATATTTTCTAGTTTTGATGAAACTTATAGTCATCTTATATTCTTATATACAACCTCCCTTTTAAGGGTCTTTCCTTAAATTTTTCATAAATAGGAATATATAAAGGGGAAAGTAGGTCCCCTTATCTAATTTCCCTCTTGGTGGGGATAATTGTTTTGGAGATACAAATGATTAGAGCTGATTAGGTGGCCATAGAAGTAGAGTTTGGCATGCCTAGAGCCTTCCTCACACCAATTAAAGAAGTGTGTCTAATTTTCTCCACTATAAATGGCTCAAGAGTTCCTTCTTCATAGGTCTATTGTTGTTGTCTCTTCATTATGGTATATATATGCATATTCATCTTTTATGTCTCACAATCCAAGTACTAAGTTCACATGTTGCACCCACTTTATTACTACTTAAATAGTAGACAATACCAGGAACACTTGAATTTGTATATCATTTAAGGCATAATTTCATATTATATGAGAATGAAGAATTGGAACGACTTTTTTTTTATATAATATCCAACTCACTTCCCACATGATCATGCTGCCTAATTATCTATTATCAAACTTACATTAACATATGTATGTATGTATGTAAATATATATGTATGTACATATATATATATATATATGTATGTATGTATCTATATATATAGATATACACATATACATACATATACATATACATACATACATAGATACATAAATACATACATATTTATACATACATGCATGCATGCATATATACATATACACATATACATACATACATATACATATATATGTATATATATTCTAGAGTTTGAGAGGGGTGAGATAAAAAATAATGGGTTAAAGTTTCAAAAAATATATATTGGATCTATCCAAGTCATACTTGCACGATCCTCATTATGTTATGTGTGTGTGTGTGTGTGTGTGTGTTTCACAGATTCATTATTTGCATCACAAGCTTTACTAATTTCACATGTTGTGTAACACTCCAAATTACTACTTAAATGTAGTAGACTATTAATTACCAACAACACTCAAGAATTTGTATCTACTTTGGTATAATTTTATATTTATGAGAATGATGAAATGGATCATCTTTTAATTTAAATTTTTTATGGTATATATAACTCAATTCCCATGTGATCATGTTTCTTATTAGCCAAAGGAAATAGGGAATTAAAGTCTGGAAATTTGTACCCTAGTATCCCTTATGTAGTTTATTTATACCCTAGAGGATACCGTGAGAGAAAAAAGTAAATGTGGTAAGATCCTAAGAAAATTTGATGGATAAATTAATTAGGAACAACATTCATTAATAACACATACATTCATTGAATCTTTATAATTTGATGTATATATATATAATCATTAAATTAGCAAGTCTTAGTCTCTGCTATGTATTATATTCCTTTCTTATCTCTTATATACCATACTCTATCTATGATTCTCTCCTTATTTTTATCCATTACATAAATATATCGATGCTTTGTGTCTTATAGAGATGTGACCCTTATATGGCACACCTTACTCTATCCTCCTTTTCGGCTTGAGGATCCACAAGTCCTACATGGTAAGTTATGGTAGCTTTTCCCCTATACCTTGCTAACAAAATACCCCCTTTAAAAATTATGCCTTGTCCTCAAGACATGCTACTCAATTTCTTGGGAGAATATGTTTATATATGACCCTTAATTAAACAATTGCAATATCTCATTGCTCTTTTTCTTGCTAGAGTACTTTGATGTATCCTTGTCTATTTATTATCTATGCAACTTTTTCCTCCACAAGGTTCTTTGGGATTTTTATTTGTTGTGTTGTAACTCTAGACTCTCCTAGCACTCTACACAAGTGTGATAGCTTCCTTAATTGCTTCAGTTGCATCTTTATATTCTCTCTCTACTCTTTGAGTTGTTGCAATTGAGTGTGGGTGTTATCTATGTTTACTCTAATTTCTCCATCCATGTATTTGAATGGATTATAGGTGGATTCAGTTTGTACTATTTGGGCCTCTAGTGGTACTATTTGATCTTTTAAAGTTTTAGTGAGGCTAGGCCATTGGAGACTAATTAGGGGCAAAATAGTGTTTACCAAAATGAAATGGTCAAGATGATAAACCACTATGCTTTTCACCCTAATATTATGTGATTTTTTGTATGATATGATGCCAATAACAATAAAAAACTAACCCTAACTATTATAACAACTATGAGGGGAGATTTTAGAGCTCAAAATGGTGTGTACCTTGCTACAAGAAGCCTATTTTTTATGGCACAAAGGACTCATTTGTCTTTAGTGGCAAATGGGTCCCTATTAGGGTTCTTGAAACTAAGATCTGGGTTATTTTCCTTGATGTTTGCACTCTCAAATCCTTGATGTCTGTGCTCTCGAATCCTTGGTTGTCAGCTACCGAAAACCTATAATAAATTTTGTAGCTTCAATTATTTGTTCTTTCACTATGAAGGTCAACTTGAAAACTTGAAAACTTTTGTAATTTTTCTCTAAACTTCTTCTCCACTTCATCTTCAACCTATAAATCTGCAAATACACGCTCAAAGGAAGAAAAACTTGTTGATTGCTAGTGAATAGGGGTTTGTCTAAGTCAAACCCCATTTAGGTAATTGAACCAAATGATGAAATAAGGAAATTGAAGCATGAAACATGAAATGTGTAATATGTAATTGATGATACCTTGAAGTTGTCTTGGAGTATAAATCTGCAAACTAACATGTGGTGGCCATGAAGAATGTAGATATTGATCTCAAATAAGATAAGAAACAATTCTTGCAAGTAGATATTCAATGCTACATCAACTATCTTAGCTCAACAACATGTAGGAATGCACTATGCCTTAGACATGATGAAATGATCTTGAATTACTACAATAAACCTTGATAAATTACCTTGAAATGCCTTTAAAAATTCTCTATAATGCTCTTGTGAACTCTTGTGTAAGTTCTCTTGATTGCTTATGAATTTATAGGATGAAACTATGTGAATTAAACCCATATTTATACTAAATCTAGAGATTAACCTCGAAATTCAAACTCAAGCCCAAACCAAATCTGGAAATGAATGTTATTAAAATCTCGCTAAAATCAAATTCAAAAAGGGGGTCCTTATTAAGGGAGGACCAATTTTCCACCTAGGGTGAATGGGTCCTGGAACAAGTTTCCAAGACCATGCCTTCGAGAGGTGAAAGAAAATCAAAAACCCATGTGAAATATACAAATAAAGGGGGGTCCTATAGAGGGAGGACCCATTCACCACCTAGGGTGAATGGGTCCTAGCACCAATTTCTAGGACCTTAAATTTTCCCAATTCAATGTTTTATAATTTTAATTATGGGTGTCAGGATAGATCTTCAGAAGGTGTCACAAATAAGGATTAAATTTTAATTAAAGGGGCTAATTAACTCTAATTAACCAAAATTAATTAAGAGAGCCCTAGATAAGTGTGAAAGTGTGTTACAACACTTTACAACACCATAAATAGGGTAAAAATTAAGTACATTTTAGTAAAGGGGCCCAAGATCAATGTGAATGCATACAACACATTACAACATTAAACCTAGGCAAAATTAGGTTAATTCAGTGACAATTATTCCCAAATTAAGGAAAAAGGGATACTTTTTTCGTTACTACATTTTTCCCCCACTTTAGTGAGAGAATGAACCCATGGCAATCTCACACTAAAATAGGCATGCAAGACACTTAAGTATGAAGCAATAACAAAGATACATGATCATACCTTGTTAAAGGCCAAGAAAATATAAAGAAAAAGAAAAGGATCAAGCACAGCTGTCCCAACGTGATGTGGAATAGGGATTTTTTTTGTAATGTTTGATGCTCACTCTGGGGTAGTGGAACCTCAATCTATCCACTAGGTGAGTTATCCCAAAATATGTATATGCTCACTCTGGGGTAGTGGAACCCCAATCTATCCACTAGGTGAGTTATCCCAACGAGGTGAAAAATGAGAGAATCATACTAGTCATTCATACCATACTTAAGTTATCCTCCTAACAACTTTGATAAGGCACCACAATGTAATGCATTTTGTAATATCATGTAAAAATTTGTTAAAGTGGACTTTGCTTCAAGTTCATGTAAGGTCTTCTTCTTAGGGAGCATTGTTCCTAATTTCTCCAAGAGAGGACATGTCAGGATGTCAGATCATCACTCATGGGATGCCTCATTCACATCATGCCATGAAGGTAGATCGTACCCTCTTAGAGCATCAAACCTAATGACACCACCAAGAAAAGGACACATCACAAGAAGAAAGAAAAATCATGCCATAAATTTTTCCTAAAGATGTCATTGATGTATGCCCCCACTTTAAAGTGGTTGCTACACCATTACTATGAGAAATTTCTTTAAAGTAGCCAATGTTTTGTCCTAAGACATGAGATTTTTCCTCGAAAAACCCTATGCCAAGTCATATGTTTCTGAAATAAGCTATGTCATGGAATAGGAAGAAAGGGTTGCCCCTACAAATATGTAAGGGATCTATGGATTCAAGGTTTGTATGTATTTTCTACAATATTTTCATAGAGCATGGAACTATCATCATTTCACAAATACTCATAGAACTGAAAGAATGACACAAAGAGAGTGAAAACCAAGAAAAATCCTTTTGGGTCAACATGGAAGAGACCTAATTGTCTCAACGCCTTGCATCATCCCCAAAGGAAAACAAAAGAAAAATGAAAAAGATAAAATAAAAAATTTTGGGTCAACATGGAAGAGACATAAATGTCTCGATGTCTGACATCATCCCCAAAAGGAAAACACAAGGCAAATGAAAAATGTTTACTACATAAAGAAGAATGAAGATACATATAGAGGAATGCACAAAAAGAGAGAGATATATCACGTGGGATCACATTGTGCACATGCAATCACACAAAGAAAACATGAAAATGAAAAAGAATAGTAAGGCACATGTGATTCAACCTAAAGCAGGTCATCTGCATCCCAATCTCGGTCGGTATAAATGGAAGGCAGACAACTATCCAAAGGGACAAGAGCAAGTGCCGAACTGGGGGAAGGTTATCAAATTCTTACCCCCACTTAGTGCAAGGCAAGAATGAGTTGAGGTTTGTGATGAGAATAAGATCCTTGCATCAAAGATAATGATTTACAATACGTGTTTAACATGTAATAGTGAGAATTTTTGAGATCCTACAACTATTACATGGAAAGGAGCGGAATGCATGCTTAAAAGGACTATTTCTATGATGTCAAGTTGTTTAAATAGGCATTGTAAAGCACAACAATCATTGATACTATGTCCAAGAATTTTATGGTATCGACAATGTGGAAGATTTTCATCTTTAGGATATAGTTTTGGTGTTTCTCACATGGGTGGTAATGTTATTTATCCATGGTGTAGAAGTATCTATAAATTCCTTTCAATTGTAGTTGGTGGATAAGGGAGTTCAAGTTTCTTTAGTTTGTAATGCCTTTTGTGCTTGCTAGATTCACAAATTTCCCTAGGTTGATATAGGGCAGGATGATCGTAGATGACCTTGTCTTCTTTATCATTGTCCTTAGGAGGTATTAGTTTCTCTTTAGGAAGGAGGACACTTATGTCAGGAGGAGGATCTAAGACAATCCTAACATCGTTATGAAGCATTTTTTGTTCTTTAGGAAGGAAAACACTTATGTTGGGAGAGGGATCTTGATATCCTAACCCTTTTGTATCTTCAGTTGGTATTTTCTCTAGGATTTGATGAATTTCATGTTCACTTGTTGTATCACATATTTGTTTACTTAAGATCATGAATCCTTTTCCATATGTCTCTTCAAGGCTGATTGATGTGTTGGCTACTTTATTGACATAGGATGGTTGAATGTTTTATTGACGAGAGGAAATAGGTTCACCTATTATAGGGAACTTAGGCCCAACTTGTGTTTCAATTTTAAGATGCAAAAGACCAAACATCTCAAGTGATGGAATGGTAGGGGGTGTTGGTTGTTTCAGTGAAGGGTAAAAGGATGCATTAGTCTCAAGGTTGTTAAGGAAATCATTTATGAATTCATTGATGTTGGCATCATCTTCTCCAATAATTTCAACATCACAAGGAGGACATGCATTAGGAGTTGTGTGAGGATGAGTAAGTTCAATTTCATTAGGGTCATTGCCAGAAAAACAAGTTGAAACATCAACCAAAGAGAACAAGGATTTCCATGCATTGCTTAAACAATTATCCATTTTCAGAATTTTAGATCTAAATATAGTAGTTTGTTGATTACACAATGCAATAAACTAAAAATGAAATGTTTGACTTTTTAAAATGCACTAAAATGAAGCAATTTAAGCTTTATGCAATGAATTTGATGAAACAACTAATCAAAACAATAAAACAGGAAGGTAACATCAACAAATAGAGGCCTAAAACTGAAATTTTAATTTCTAGAAATTGCAATTAGGATCTAATAGGGACTCATTCACGAGTAAGGGTGAATGTTTCTTGGTTACATATTTCTCATATTTTTTTGTTGATTTCAAAGTGATTTTTAATGCCTTTTTAGATGCCAAAAGGTTCATGTTTGACCTGACCAAGGATTGATTTTCTAGTAAAGGTGAATTGTTCCTTGTTTGGTATGTTTAAATTGTTTTTGAATGATTTTTAAGCTTCCAATAATGTCTTTTAGTTCTAGGTCTAAGGTAGTAAGTTTCAATTTCAGATTTTCCAGAAATGCAATGTGAAAATACAATGAAATACTGAAAGAAAAGACCTAATTTAAAATGCAACTTTGTATTCATTTTTAAATGCAATTTTATGAGATCTAAATGATCTATGCACTATGACTGATTTGTTTTTTTTACTTTTTAGATTTAGAAAGATGCATACAATACAAATCTAAACCCTAGATGAGATGCAATTTTGAATGCAAAGCAAGAAACCCTAAATGAGATCTAATTCAATGCAAATGAATGCAAGATCTAACCTAGGATGCAATGAAAGATTTCAAAATAAAAAAAATTACAATATTCAATATGTCAGTTTCGCCATTAATGATTAGGGGGAAAATAGGGTTTACCAAAATGAATTGGTCAAGATGATAAACCACTATGCTTTTCACCCTAGTATTATGTGATTTTGTGTATGATACGATGCCAATAACAATCAAAAACTAACCCTAACTATTATAGCAACTATGAGGGGAGTTTTTAGAGATCAAAATTTTGTGTACCTTGTTACAAGAAACCTATTTTTAGGGCACGAGTATGTGTAGGATCATGATGGGCCAAAAAGTGGCGATATGTAAGCCATATGATGGCCCATGTGGCTAACAACTTTTTTTTTACACAAAATTGATGAAATGAAAAGGGTTTTTAGAGGAGATTCTCAGCTTTCCACCAATATAAATTATGCTTTACTTTGAATTTAATAAATAATTATTATTCATTTTCTATTAGAATTATGAATAAAGTCTTGATTGATAGGTTGATTGAAAAACATCTATAAGTTTCAAACGGTATCACGTTTTTTGAATCCAAAACATCCATCGCATTCTATGCTTCATATACTATAGGATTAAAAAAAAAAAATTGAATTTCATAAATTTTTGACCAAGTTAAGGTGGTTAGATAGACAAGCTTTTATATTTTTAAAAATTTGTAATAAAAAATTCATAATTAATTATTTACTTGGAAACAAATTATAAAAAAATATGCATCACATCAGGACATGAGTCCTCTACTTATATATAAAATATTATAAAAAATATTATCATTTTACTGTGGTTAGGGTGGTCAGATAGACACCTACTTCTTATTTTTACCCTAAAATTTAAATACTACTCCATTGAAATTTCAAATTTTCACCAAATAGATTTTTTTAAAAAATAAAGGTCTAGTAGTTTAGAAACTACATTCAATTTGCTATAGATTCTATTTTTACATTTTTTTGAAATAATATAGATAACTTATTCAAATTTTTACGTCAAATTGTCTAACTCTGATTTTCTATCTTTTTATTGCCACTTAAGGGCCTATTTTTTCCATGATGATCTTGCACATACCTGCACAAATGACTCATTCACCTTTAGTGGTGAATGGATCCCTATTAGGGTTCCTAAAACTAAGATCTTCTTTATTTTCCTTGATGTCTGCACTCTCAAATCCTTGGTTGTTAGCTCCTGAAAACGTGCAATAAATTTTGTAACTTCAATTCTTTGTTCTTCGACTATGAAGGTCAACTTTGCAACTTGACAGCTTTTGTAATTTTTCTCTAAACTTCTTCTCCACTTGATCTTCAACCTATATATCTGCAAACACACACTCAAGGAAAGAAAAACTTTTTGATTGTTAGTGAATAGGGGTTTGTTGATATGTAATCAAAGGTTTACAAATTCACTTGCTCTTAATTTTAATTACATATTTTTTCGATTGAAATACAGGATTGCATGGATACGTTATTTAACCATTGAAATTATAGAATTGAGTTTAGAAATTAATGAGAACATTAACTAATTACTTAAATGTCATAAATAAGAGCTCAAATAAGAAATTAAAATATTGAAAGGAATAATAAAGAGAATGGAGAGAGATAGCAAGAAATTTGATAACGAAGTTCGCCCATATGTTTGGGCTACGTCTTCGGGTCTGTTTCTCAATGAGGAACCACTTTATTAATGATGTCAAGTTTTAACTGCTTTTGTACACCATCCAATCTTTAGACCTACAGTCAATTTCCTCAATCTCTCTCAACATCTAAAGACACTATCTTCCTTTACTCGCATCCTAGGTATAGGCCTCAAATTCCTTAAAATCCCATTTTATGTTTAAAGGATTACAAATTAAAGTGTCTTTGTGTAAACACTAGCCTTCAAAAAATTCCTCCTAATATGACTACGTTCCTCCACACTGAGTTCATTCCTTCTAAGAGAAAAAATCCCCCCTTTTATACACCATTTTTTCCTAATATAGTTCATAACCATATGATTTTTTAAATCAACTATATCTCCCAAAATTCCCCTTAATTTTAAAATAATCTTCTCAAAATAACCCTAACCCTTTTAATTATTCACCCTTATAATTTTGGGCTTTACAAGACAATCTTAAAATATTTTCCCCTTTTAAAATTTATGGCTTATATTAAACAAGCCTTATATCATAATCTTTTCGGGGTATCAAAAATCTTAAAAGGTTTTAAATAGGGGTTAAAATTTAAATTATAGGGGGCTCGACTTTTGTTTCTTTTTTAGAACACCCCCTTGGGAATCCTTTCATAGCACTGAAACACCCACTAGTGCAATGGTGTGAGAAAGGATTATGGGGGGTAGCTCAGTGGTTCGACCCATTGACCCCCCAAATAACAATTGATCTTCTTTAAAATGAATTGACACCCCATATATAGTAAGCACAATATGCATGGTGTATTCATGAAGGACTTGGATTGTGTGGTGGAGGTTGGGGGTTTGACTCCCACCTCCAATTTTTTTCAGTAAACTATTGAACTTGCTCAACCGATTGTGGACCAGAGGATATGGGTGCCATGTGGCACCCAGTGATTGGGTCGTGTGGTACCCAGTAATTTTTTGGCCAAAGACACCTATCAAAACTTGATTGGACCATGTCACCACACAGTCATCGAATATGTTAGCATCCACGTTGGTGTATAGACTACCACATGTTATGGCCTGATTTATCCATGTCACCATACGAACTACCACATCAATAGGCTAACGTCAACGTCTATACGGTCATATTAAACCTTATTGCACAAACTTTGACTCGCCGTAACTTTCATGTGCAAGCTCTGATTCAGGAAAAATGAGCAGTGTTGGACTTGTGGCGACGAGCTCTTCATTTTGATACCATTTCTGACCAATTTTGGAATGATCATTTTTTCCCTTTCATCTTGCCTCTAGTACCCTATTTGACCCAACTTTGACTGAGCATATCTTGAGTGTACGGTCTCCTTTTGACATGATTCAAGTTACGTTGGGATTGTTTCAACAACCTCTTTCTAATGATGCTAGTTTCATTGGGTTATGAGACTAATTTTTAGTCTTCTAGATTGTCCTTGATCATTCCTCCTAATTGAGAAGATTTTGGACCACCACAAGTCTATTGTTATATAGAATTTAATTGAGGACATTGTTGCCTCACTTGTCTTGTATCATATGTCTACCCTGTCAGAGTTCTGATCATCTGAACCATCACAAACAAGATGAAGAATGAGATAGCATATCTGATATAATCAGCTAAATACCCATCAATATTCATTATCGCATCCACTAGCCACATAGAACTAAATAGTAGAAGGACAAGCAATAACGCTGAATAAACTGATCTAAGAGAAAAAAGTATCAACATGTTGGAACATCTGAACAAGAACATCATTATAAAATGAGTCATTCAACCCCTCTTTTACCACCTTAGGCTGAAGGATTGAATGTACTTGCAACTGATCCTCACACTGTGTTGTTTGTCACACCTTATCAGGATTAGAAATCATTTAATCTTCATTCCTAATATCCTTAGTTGTTACAGACATAAGGGTTAGTGTCTTGCTTGCACTTACAACCATTTTCAAATGCCCTATGTTTACAACAGATCTATCACTCTTCATGCGATGATTTTTTAGAATGAGTTCAATTATATCTTTAAAAAAATGATACTCGTTATGTTCCTTGTAAAAGATGGCCTTTTTTTCATACAAGTAAGGACTTACTAAAACCATCCCATAGATGTCAAGTGGAATTACATCTAACTCTACCTCATCTACAAACTTGGATGTGATTGGAAATCAGAGTTTACATTGCCTTGACACATGTAATTGACCATTATCATGCACCCAACCCAATGGTTATTCCTTTGGATGAGGTATTGTTTTTAATCCCATTTGCTTAACAATTCAGAGATTAAGTTCACTTGTGATCCACTATCTATGAGTGTATCAATTTTAATTTGTTTTGCAATAGTCCTTATATGAAACAATTCATTCCTTTTACTTTCAATAGGGATCTCATTATTCTTTATAGAAGAAGCATGGGAACTAGTACTAGCAACAAAAATGATACCTTTTATACCCACAATCGTTATCTTGGTTTCATCATCAGAACCTAATCTGAGGTTTTGCACGATAGATGTGATCTTTTGCTTACCCTTTCAATACTTGAACCACTTTGGTTTCTAATCAAGATGCAATTTCTAGCACTTTTCATCTTCATACCATTTCTTTTTGTAGTGTGAGAAATAAGGCTTTTCCTCCTCTTTCTTCACAGAAGCTTACCGTTGCATTTCCTTCTGCCCTTTCTTGCTTTCTTTATGCTTACTGGATTCCATTAAGAAACTATTATTTGTTCTTGTTTCAAGATGAATGGCTTGAGAACTAGCTTTTTCAACATTAATTGGATTGAACATAAGTATCGTATGCCTAAAATTTTCATGTAATCCACCTATATACTTCAACAAAGTTTCTTGCATGTATAATAGAATGCCCAAAATTAAAGCTCTTTTCCTAAATTCAAGTCTATATTCATGTGCACTTTGTCCTTTCTCTTGCCTTAATGATTTCCAATTCATTACTATGTGTTGCATGTGACCTAATGGATCAAACTATTTCCTAATTGCAATTATAAACTCAAACCAAGAAGAAATAATTTTACCATATCAATTTAGATCTTCCTGAATTTTTCTCTCCCATCAGATTAAGGTTGTGCCTCGTAGGCAAAGGGTGGATAATTGGATCTTTGAAGTATCATCAGTAAACTTCTGAATCATGCAATAAACTTCAATTTTTTTAATCCAATTATCAAATTTTTTTTGCATCTAGTTCTCCATTATAAGTTGGCAATTCAAATTTAACATCAAGCTTTAACAAAGGAGCATTAGATTCGGGTTGCACAAGTTGTTTCTTCTTTGCAGATGAAGTAGATTTACTAGATGGAGAATATGAAGAAGATGAAGAAGGTGAAGATGGAGGTTTAGGAGGGTCACCACTACCTCCTACTCCTTTAACTTTGTCATCTTTTGAAGAGGATTCACCTTTCTTCTTCTTCTTCTTTTTCCTGTACAACTCTTCCATCATCCTCTTCATGTCTAGGAATGCTTTATAAAATTGTTCTTCATTCTCAAAGATTTTAGGATTGGGAGATTTTCCTTCTTCCAATTGTTTCATGGTTTGTCTTCGAGTAACTCACCTTGATCTGATCTTTGGATTAATCTCCTCAAGTGCACCTTCTCCTCACTTTAATTTCAACCTGGTCAACATCCACCACTTGCAATTTTTCCTGTTAAACTTCTTTGATACCAAACATGATCTATAATCAATTTTTTAAAAATTAACTTAATCTTAATTCTAATTATAGATTTTTTCGATCAAAATACAAGATTGTGTTGATACATTCTTTAACCATTGAAATTACATAATTGAGTTCACAAATTAATGAGAACATTAAATGATTACTTAAATGTTGTAAATAAGAGCTCAAAGAAGAAATTAAAATGCTAAAAGGAATAATAGAGAGAATGGAGAGAGATAACAAGAAATTTGATAATGAAGTTCACCCATTTGTTCGGGCTACATCTCCGGGTCTTCTTTTCAATGAGGAACCACTTTATTAATGATGTCAACCTTTAAATACTTTTGTACATCATCCAAGCTTCACACCTGCATTCAATTTACTCACAATCTCTCTCAACACCTAGAGAAATTATCTTCCTTTACTCACATCTGAGGGATATGCCCCAAATGCCTTAAATTTTTTTTTTATGATTAAAGGATTACAAATCGAAATGTAATTGTGTAAACACTAGCCTTCAAAAAATTTCCCCCAATATGAATACATTCCTCCACACTAAATTCATTACTTCCAAGAGAAAAAAACCCCCCTCTTATACACCATTTTTTCCTAATATGGTTCATAACCAAATTATTTTCTTTGAAATGAACTAACACCCCATTTATAGTAAGCGCAATATGCATGGTGTATTGGTGAAGGAATTGTCTTGTGTGGTGGAGGTTGGGGGTTTGACCCCCATCTTGACCTTTTTTAGTAAACCATTGAACTTTCTCAACCAACTGCAAACTATAGGAGAGGGGTGCCATGTGGCGCCCAGTAATTTATTGACCAAAGACACCTATCGAAACTTGATTTGACCATGTCACAGCATAGTCATCGAACATGTCAACATCCACGTCAGCATCCATGTCGATGTACAAATTACCATGTGTTAGGTCCAGATTCATCCATGTCAACATACGAACTACCACGTCAGCATGTTGATGTCAGCATCCATATGGTCAAAGTCAACCTTACTATGCAAACTTTGACTAGCTTTAACTTTCATGTACGAGCTTCGATTCAAGAGAAATGAGCGATGTTGGACTTGTGGTGATGAGCTCTTCATTTTGATGCCATTTCTGACCAATTATGGAATGATCATTTTTTCCCTTGCATCCTACCTCTGGTACCCTATTTGACCCAACTTTGACTAAGCATATCTTGAGTGTACGGTCTCCTTTTAACACGATTCAAGTTACATTAAGATCATGTCAATGAGCTCTTTGCGATGATGCTATTTTTGGTTGATTTTAAGATTGAAATTTTTAGTCTTCTAGATCCTCCTAGATCATTTGCCTAAGTCAAACCTCGTTTAGGTAATTAAACCAAATGATGAAATAAGTAAATTGAAGCATGAAACATGAAATATATAATTGATGATACCTTGAATGTTGTCTTGGAGTATACATCTGCAAACTAACATGTGGTGGCCATGAAGAATGTAGATCTTGATCTCAAATAAGATATGAAACAATGCTTGCAAGTAGATCTTCAATGCTACATCAACTATCTTAGCTCAACAATATTTAGGAATGCACTATGCCTTAGACATGATGAAATGATCTTGAATTTTTGTAATAAACCTTGATAATATACCTTGAAATGCCTTTGAAAATTATCTATAATGCTCTTGTGAACTCTTGTGTAAGTGCTCTTGCTTTCTTATGAATTTATAGGATGAAACTATGTGAATCAACCCCATATTTATACTAAATCTAGAGATTAACCCCAAAATTCAAACAATTCAAGTCGACACTAGATCTGGAAATGAATGTTATTAAAATCCCACCAAAATCATATTAAAAAAGGGGTTCCTTATTAAGGGAGGACCCATTTGCCACCTAGGGCGAATGGGTTGTGGAACAAGTTTCTAGGACCATGCCTTCAGGAGGTGAAAGAACATAAAAAAAACATGTGAAATATGCAAATAAAGGGGGTCCTATAAAGGGAGGACCCATTCACCACCTAGGGCAAATGGGTCCTCACACAAATTTCTAGGACCTTGAATTTTCCCAATTAAATGTTTTACAATTTGAATTATGGGTTTCGGGATAGATCTTTGGAAGGTGTCACAAATAAGGCTTAAATTTGAATTAAAGGGGATAATTAACTCTAATTAACCATAATTAATTAAGAAGACCCTAGATAAGTGTGAAAGTGTGTTACAACACTTTACAACACCATAAATAGGGTAGAAATTAAGTACATTTTATTAAAGGGACCCAAGATCAATGTGAATGTGTACAAGGGTGATCCCACAATAGTGGTTTACAATTTTTGGCCAAACTAGACACTAAAATTATTATTTTTAACTAAATCTTCACATTTGGGCGCCTATAGCGTCTAAACCGTGAGGAATTTGGAGATGATGCAAACTAGAGTCTCATCACATTTTGTCTATAGATTCTAAAAAAAAAAATTCAATTTTTTTGGAATACGATTGCACTTCCTTTTCCATCTCCCACGAAAATTTGTTTTTTTTCAAAAAAGAACATTTTTAAAAAGTGACGCTCACCATATACAACATAACTTTTTTTGTATGAAGGATAAAATTCTAATTTTTTCAAATTTAGATTTGTGACTATGATATCTAGCACTTTCATTTGGTCTCATAGTTTTTTATTGAATATTTTTTCCTTAATAGAGTTTCAAAGTCAAACCAATTACAATTCAAACATAGGCGGACTGTATACAACATAACCTTTTCTGTATGTATCGAAATTCTTTTTTTTTTTAATGGATCAGGGACATCAATACCCAGCATGAACATATTTTTTTTTAAAATATTTTGATAATTTTCTATTTTTCCACATGTGCAAAACAAAGAGCTTGATTTTCGGTGAAAAACCTATGTTTAATCAAACTAAAAAAACACATACATATTAAAATTATATTCATGGGATAGCTCATTTCAAGGACTACCATAATAATTTCAAATAAATTTTAAATGAATTAATTTGATTCCCCAAAAGGTAAATCAAAATTGTTTTTTTATCAGCATTTTGATAGGTGTAAAGGAGACTCATGTATAGGTATGGTTTAAAACTAGCGAGGTTCTATCCAAGGGGGTTTGATCTAAGGTGGTTTGATCAAACCCTCTTCAATTGGAATCCTTAAAATGGAACTTTTAAAGGCTTAAATCATTATATTTTCTAAAAATATGTGATTTCAGCCAAAATCAGTTCCTCTCAGAAATTGTAAACCAACTTTGTGCGATCACCCACAACACATTACAACATTAAACCTAGGAAAAATTAGATTAATTCAATGACAGTTATTCCCAAATCAAGTAAGGAAAAATGGATACTTTTTCCGTTACTACATAGACAAAATTGATATAGTATATTTTCTTCTGCAATGCTATCTTCTACATTCTCGATCTATTTCTCTAGTTGTGAATGGGTGACTGCACATCTTTTTGTGGCCTTTGTATTCTTCAAAATTTCTTACTGAGTTTCTTGTCTGATTTTATCCTTTTATGCCTTTAATTATTCCTATAGCCCTTCTACCAACTATTTAAATTGTTGCAATAAGGGAAGGTGTTGGTGTGAATAAATTCTTATACCTAGTTAATTGCTACTAGGGGGATTTATTCACATGTTAAGTTTAATTAGGTCCTAGGAATATTTCTAGAAGGCTTAGTTGTCATGTCTAGATTTTATCATTTTCCTAGGTTTTTATGATAAGTTGTCTCATATCATAAGATTAAGAAACTTTTCATAATCTTATGACATCTTATGTCTCACCTTAGCTATATAACCAAGGGGTTCTCATACATGTATATTTAATTCTTTTGGATAATCAATTCCATTATAATCTTGAGTATTGCATATTGATCTCTTTGTGCTTTCTATTTCGCCTCTACATCTTGGGTTGAAATCTCCATAGACAACTCTAAAAAAAGGTAAGTGTCCCTTTGTATATGTGAAATTTAACTCTACAATATTTTTACCAAATCTTCTATTTGTTTTGCATTGTTCACAAGTTGTTGAAGTATCCCTTCCCTAGTACTAGCATGGAAAATATCTCCAAGTTGAAGTTTTTTTAAGTAGGGAGATATTTGCTAAACTCACATGGAAGCCCGTCACTCATAGTTGGATTAGCTATGGCATAGGTGTTGGATGCAAGTTTTTTGTTCCTCCAAGAATTCCTTAATTGACTAGATTGGAGAATTTGATGCAGATTTTTCTCCAATATTTTGTTCATGTCCCTCCTCTTCTCTTTCACTTGGTGGGCTTCTTGTGGGAGAAGGTGTTGATTTTTTCTTTGCTTCTTCTTCCTATAGGATGGAATCCAAGATTTTCTTAGTGATTTTTGTAGTTTCCTCCTATAAATTTGCAATTTCTTCTTATTGTCCCCCAATAAGGTGTCTACTCCTTGCTTAGTGTAGAGATCTTGTGCTTGAGCTCTTGTAAGTTTCTCCTTTTGATCTGCAATAAGGTTAGAACTTACCTCTGTAATAGATTTTTCTCTTATTTCCTCTTCCTCCTTTAGGGATTTATTTCTTTTCTCTTGAATTATGACAATTACGGGTTGTGTGAAGTCCTTGATTACTTCCTCTAACCTTTTATCAAATTTCCTTATATATAATAGAAGGCTCTATATTATTCCATATTTGTTACTAGAGTTTTCATCTTAATACATAGATAAGACATATGACAACATATCATGATAGATGATGGCATTTGAGGTCACCATCACATTGATTGGTGGCTATGGTCACTCTATTTTTTTCTATTGTTGTGTTTTGACTATATGATCCTTCCTTTTCTTATTATGTAGTGGCTTCTACACCTCTTGAACTTCTTCTTCTTCTTCCTCCTCAAAAGTTTGAATTATTTTTCTTTTCACCACCTGCTAGGCCCTTTCTTTCTATCCCTTCTCTGCACTCATTTGTATTATGGTTTTTGAGATTTCTTGCACATTTGTTGTGGTTACGGTATGTGAAGAAGATGTAAGACCCTTAGATGATCGTTGGTGTGTGGGTCTTTGGAGCTGGTGTAAAAGATGATAGTTGTGTTGATTACTTCGGTGGAATTCCCCACTACTTCTATACTTTTTTGGGGAATTCTTCTTATGGGTTTGATCCATAATCTCCTTTTATATCTCAAATTTCTCCACATTTGGGTATTTTTGTTTAGTGAGTATTTTTTTAGTGTAAGCATCCAACTCTTTCTATGATATACCATAAGAGAGCTTAGGAATCCAATCTATCCATGGCTCCACTGCCTCCATGTAGGTATAGTCCTTGTACACTAAGAAAGTGATGGTGGTTATGTAATATTTGATGGATTCATATGGTATCCACTCTTTTGCTTGCATTTGTTACTAGAAGATCTTGAAGAAGCCCCAATATGGGATGGTATACATTTTTTTATCTAGAATCATCAGGTGTGCATTTTGATTTGGTCTACACAAAGAGGGTTTTGATCATATCACAAGAAGAGATGGAAAGTACATCAAAGATAAATATAGAGAAGCTCTTAGGCATAAAATTTGAGTTGTGGAAGCTCAATATGGAGGATGTGCTCATAGGTCAAGATCTATGGGTTGTATTATCTAGATCTAAAATAGCTATGGCATAGGAATACTAGAACAAGATGGATTGAAAATAGAAGGATCCTATTAGACAAAATTTGGTGGTGTTCCTACTTATAATGGCCATTATTTCTAGGTACCTAAGGGGTGTTCATGATTTATAAGCTAAGCTTCTAGTAGAGAAAATAATTTTATGGCACCAAATGATAGGTCACATAGGTGAGAATTCCTTAATAACCATAAGAAATAAAAGCCTTGTTGAATGGTTAAATGATTGTAATCTTGAATTTCATTTTTTGTGACTAGTATATATCAAAAATAAAGTTAATTTTAGCTTTACTCTAGTTCTCATAAATATTTTGGGTTGTTGGATTTGATCTATTCTTATGTATTTGTTCAAGTTAATTTTCCTTTATTTCCACATTTGTATATTATATTTCTTTCATTGATGATTGTATTATATGGACATGGGTATATTTCATTAGAAGTAATTAGATGAAGTCTTTGGATATTTTATATATTTTAAGGCTATTATATAGAATCAAACTAGTAAGAAGATTAATATTTTGAGGATTGATAAAGGTGGAGATTTCTTCAATAGATTTAAAAAGATTATATGAGGACCATGTGATAGAAATACATAAGAAAACTCTATAAACCACTCATAGAATGGAGTTGTAGAAAGAATGAACATGAAATTGATGAAGAGAGCTAGGAGTATGATAAGTGGGGCTAGCATATGTTTTTGGATCAAAATAGATTTCATATTTTTTTACCTAGTCAAAATATCTCCTACATCAAATCTTGTTGATAAGATGCCTATGGAGGTGTGGTTAGGAAAAATACCTCATTGATACATCTTCCAATATTTGGTTGTGAGGCTTATGTGCATGTTCCTATGGAGAAGTGATCAAATTTGGAGTAAGGATATAAAGAAAATCTTTATTGGATATATTTTTGGTGTGAAAAGGTAAAATATTTATGGCCCTATAGCTAAGAGAGTTTTGTGTAAAAAAATGTTATATTTATAAAAGTTAAATCTTGTTCCATAGTATTGCAACCAAAGAAGGATATAAATAAATATCTTGTTCAACTAACCAAAAATACCAAGAAGGTTGAACCATAATCCCATGAAATAACTAAACAGGAAGAGAGATAAAATATTTTTAAATAATTTATAGAAACTCCACCTTATTTGTTGAGGAGGTCCATTCAACAAAGATAACAACCAAAAAGGTACATTCCTTGTAATTTGGGATATATTTTTCTTTGATTATTGACACTGATGAGGCTTCAAATATAAAGGAGACTATGGGTATGGATGATTTAGATTCTTTTGAGGTATCCATGGATAAGGATATGGTTGCTTTGAAGAAAAACAACATGGGACCTAGAACCTTTTTGTAATGAATGAATCTTGTTGGATACAGATGTATGTTCAAAATAAAATAAAAAGTGTTTGATTGTACTTTTGAGAAGTAAAAGGTGATATTGGTTGCTAAGGTTTATTCATAAATCAAGGGAATATATAATGGTGGAATTTTATCCCCAATATTAAAGCTAAGATCCATTTATCTTTAGGTTGAGAAAATGGAAGTAAAGACAAAATTCCTTCAAGGTGACTTGGAGGAAGATATTTATATGACATAACCAATAACTACATTGAGAAAGATAAAGAAAATTTGGTGTGTAAGTTGAAGAAGTATTTGTATGGTTTTAAGAAATCCCCTACCATTGGTACCAAAATTTTGATTCTTTTGTATTAAGTTTTGGATTCTTAAGATCAAAATAAGATCATTTTATATATTACAAGATTGATGGTGATCATATTCTTATTATTGAATTATATGCTAATGATATATTTTTTTGGAAATAGAAAAAAATTGATTTATGATTTGAAGTCTCAACTTTTAACAGAATTTGAGATGTAGTTAGGCCCGTAGTCAAGTACATATTGAGGATGGAGATAAAAATAGATAGAGTGAATAAAATAGTTTGGTTGGGCTAAATTAAGTATGTGCACTTAGTATTGGAGAGGTATTGTAGGTCATCATGAGTTGTTTTTATCAATGGGACAAAGTTACCTATTGACCAATGTCTAATTTCTCCTAGTGAAATGGAGGATATGAGAAAAGTACCTTATTCTAGTGTAGTTAGGATTTTTATGTGCATGTTATGATCTATATAAGAAAAAACATAGATAAGAAGTGTGATTCCTTAAATTATTTATGGTTAATCATAGATGAGTACATTGGGATGTAATGAAGATGGTCTTTAGGTATTTATAGGGAACCTCTAAGTATTCCTTAAATGTTATCATGATTATCCTATAAGGGAAAAAAATTTTATTTGTATTCATGGATTTGTGGATTTAGGTTGGGTTGGAGATATCGATATTAGAATATCCACCAGTGGATATATTTCACTATGTTTGGTGGTGCAATAAATTTGAGGAGTAAGCAATAATTTGTGGTAACCTTGTCCACTATAGAAGTAGAGTACATGGTGTTGGAAAAACAAGGATAGACGAGAGGGGGGGGTGAATCAATTGTTACAAAAATCAAACTTATTTAACATTAATCAACCTTAAATCTCAGATCTGATGATTAACAGTCCAAGCATAAAACAATAACACATCAGAGACACATGAACACCAAGATTTTATACGTGGAAACCCTATTATGGGAAAAACCATGGTGGATGTTAGTCCACAAGATTATACCCTATTAGAAGTATAATGAATAATGAAAAGGGAATGAACTTGCATTCAAGCACATTTCCTAGAGCACACTGCTTAGAGGAAGGCTCACTACCTTACATACAATAATCAAATTAAGTCCATCTCATGAGTTTGAACTAAAGTAATAGATTCTACAAAAGCCTGATTATAGTTTTGATTAGGCACATAAAAACTTCTACACACTCTTCCACACTCTTTTCTTCTCTTGAATGATTTGACCTTTATTCACACATGTACATTACTTTCACACTCCAAGCATACCTTGAGCACACTTCAAAATGATTAAATAATCACTCTTATATATCTACCACATGGATTTACATCAACTACTCTGTCGGGCGTAAATAAATAATGAATTACAACTATCGGCCTCAATAAATGAATAAATCTTAATGTGCACCAACAAAAGTTGGTCACAACATAGTGAGGACCCAAAAAAACACGTTAGAACATGCCAAACAATAAAAGATTAATCCTCATGGATTTGCAACATGCTACCACCAACATGTCGACCAAGAACATGAAAACTCAAGCACACATCAGAAAAATCTCCGATCATGAACACTCCGATCATTGTAGACGTACAAGGATAGAGTACGATATATACTCATCCATGAAAATCATAGGTACATGCACAACAACTAAAATTACCATAATCTCATCCTCTTCATCCAAGAGAACCTACTACAGTAACTGAATAATTGTAGACACATAGAACTTCATACATTCCACAAATCTTGAAGCGAACCTTTAAAACTTTTGAACAACATACTAGAAAGTCTCAACAAAAAACCCTTTGATGCACACCTTCAGATCTTCAACGTACAAAACTTTCCAACATTTTGACCTACTCAGCTTCACTGGTTTCCTGTAATGTTTTTTTTACAATTTTCTCAATATCCTCGACATATACAGCCTTCAAAATCACCAATGCTAATAGTTTTAACATCAATGATAACCACGTATCAGGAATGAAACCACAACATCCAAAAATCTCCCCCTTTGGCATTGATGGCAACACATGATGTGAAAAATAATGTCATTAACCCAACTAGCTCTTCTCCAACAATCTCCCCCTGAGATTGTGCACTCTTTTCCTGTTTCCTTCTTCTCCCATGTTTTTCACATTGCTCTTCTCTCCCCCTTTGACATCAATGGAAAATGTACACATGCTTTGATCACATATTTGAATTATCTGACTACTTCCCCTGAATAGCAGCCACCACAACATCAATCAAGAATTAGATATGGCTATGAATTCATGGACTGGTGCAAATACCTACATCTCTTAGTTATGATTAGGAGGAGAAATCACCCCTAACTTGCCTCTAAGATACTCAAAATTATTCTTAGGCAATGACTTAGTAAAGATGTCTACAATTTTCTCCTTGGTAGGTATACACTCCAGTCTAACTTATTTTTCACTTACTTTATCTCTCAAGAAGTGATATTTGATGGATATGTTCTTTGTCTTTGAATGCAACACTGGAATTGTCACATAATATGGAAATGGGTTCTTCATACTCAATTCCAACATCTCTCAAAATTTTCTTCATCCACAATACTTGAGTACAACTTCTTGCAATAGGAATATATTCTACCTCAGCAGTAGACAATGAGACTGAATTATGTTTTTTGCTTAGCCAAGATACCAACTTCTTCCCTAAGAAGAATGCACCACCACTAGTACTCTTCCTGTCATCCACATCTCCTTCCCAATCAACATCAGTGAAAGCACTTAGGATAAGATCATCATCCCTAGGATACCAAAGACCAAGATCAACTATCCCTTTTAGGTATCTGAAAATTATTTTCACAACAGTCAAATGAGACTCTTTAGGATCAGCTTAAAATCTAGCAACCATGCATACAACATTCATTATATCTAGCCCGGTCTGAGTCAAATAGAGTAATCAACCAATCATTGACCTGTATCTTGTTTGATTTCCTTTAGGAGAATCATCATTTTGTGTAAGTTTGCATCTAGTTACCATAGGTGTACCAACTGGATTTGAATCTTCCATGCCAAAAAATTTCAGTAGCTCTTTCACATACTTAGATTGAGACATGAAAATTCCATCATCTAACTTAGTGATTTTTAGTACTAAAAATAATTTCATCTCTCCTATCATTGACATTTCAAACTCACTTTTCATTTCATCAGAAAACTTCATGCACAAATCATCATCACCTTCAAAAATAATATCATCAACAAATACTTCAATGATCAATTATTTATTCTAATCCAACTTGAAATACAGTTTGTTGTCAGCAGTACCTTTATTGAATCCAAGTTTCGACAAGTATTTATCCAATCTATCATACCAAGCTCCAAGAGCTTCCTTAAGTCCATTCAAAGCTTTCTTCAATCGAAATGCCATGTCCTTTTCATCAATCAATTAAAATCCATCTGGTTGTTCAACATAGACTTCTTCTTCTAGCTCACCATTTAGAAATGTTGACTTTACATCCATCTGATAGACTTTGTAATTCTTGAAAGTAGCATAAGCAAGAAATAATCTTACAGCTTCAATTCTAGCAATAGGGGCAAAATTTTCTTCAAAATCAATACCTTCCATCTGTCAATACCCTTTGCAAACCAGTCCTGCTTTGTTTCTGACCACTTCACCTTGCTCATTCAACTTATTCTGAAACACACATTTGGTTCCAATCACATTTTTGTTCTCAGGTCTAAGAACAAGATCCTATGTATCATTCTTCTCTATCTACATTAGTTCTTCTTTCATGGCTTCCATCCATTTTTCATCTTTGCATGCTTCATTGATATTTCTAGGCTTGGCTTAGGAAATTAGACAATACTCTTCCAAAATTCTTCTTCTAGTTTGCACACCTTTGATCTTATCTCCTATGATCTGACTATCAGAGTGATTTCTCCTTACATACTTGGGAGTTTTAGGATTTTCTCTGACTTCTTTTTCTTGTGTTCTTTCTTCTTCACTTTTGCTAGTCTCTGCCTCTTGATTCCCTTGGTTCACCATAACAATCTAAAGTTGATTTTGTGTCTGAAAATTATTTCCATTGTTAGTATTATCATGTTGATCATATGAATCATATCCACTACATCTAGATGGTCTAACAATATCTTCATCAACTTTGACATTTGCACTTTCAACCATTTTCTTTAATCTTTTATTAAAGCACCGGTAAGCTTTTCTTTTAGTAGAGTAACCTAAAAATATTCCTTCATCACTTCTAGCATCAAACTTTCCTATATCATCATCTCTCTTGAAGTAAAATTTGCTTCAAAATTTTTTGAAATACTTGACAGTAGGCTTATAAACAAACCATAGCTCAAAATGTGTCTTACCAAAATTAATGTTGACATTTACCCTATTAATGGTATACATAGTAGTACTTACAACTTCTCTCCATTAGAAATGAGGAGCATTTTCTTCCAGCATCATGGTTCTAGCAGTTTCTAGAACGGTTCTATTCTTTCTTTCAGAAAAACCATTTTGTTAAGGGGTCCGGGGAGTAGATAGTTGTCTTTGGATTCCATGCTCTTCACAGAAAGAATTGAATTCTCAAGAAGTGAATTCACCACCTCTGTCTGACCTTAGGCATTTGATCTTTTGACCTATCTCATTTTTTGCCATAGATTTCAAGCTTTTGAACTTTTCTAATGCTTCATGTTTTTCTCTTAGAAAATCAACCCATATCATTCTAGAGTAATCATCAATGAGAAACATAAAATACCTTTCACCTTGTAGACTTATAATTCAAGATGGACCACATAAATCAATATGTATCAAATCCAGTACTCCATTAGAGCTATACTATTTTCTCTGAAAATAACTTCTTGTCTACTTTCCCATCTGACATTCCTTGCACATAGTGTTAGTAGGCTTCACTAACTTAGGAAGATCTCTGACTACTTGAGTAGAGCTTATCTTGACAATGTTATCAAAGTTCACATGATACAACCCCCTATGCCATAACCAACTTACATCAATCTGATCAATTAAACAACTTTCACTAGTAGCACTCAAATGGAAGATATTACCTTTTATGTTTGTACCTGAAGCAATCATATTTCTGAAACTTCCCCTTATTCTGCACTTACCATCCTTGAATTGAAGATTGTAACCCTTGTCTACCATTTCAAACACTTAACAAGTTATGATTTAAGCCTTCTACATAAAGAACATCATCAGTATTGTGCTTACCACCAAAATAAATAGTGCCTCTGCCATGAATCACACCAGAAGTGTTGTCTCCAAATCTTACAACACCACCATCATAGTCTTCCAAGCTTACAAACTTTCTTGTGTCACCAGTCATATGATGTGAGCATCTATTTTCAATTACCCACTCATCTTTTTCTTCAATTTTGTTGCAAGAGCTTTCTCAACATTCACATTACTAGTAGATTTAGTGGAAACCTGACTATTTTCTTTGATGGTAATGAATACCCATTCAACCTCATTTCCAGTTTCTTTATCAGATTCTTCATCAGTTACACCTTCTTCAACATAATAGCATTTCCTTTAAAATCTAGTCTTCTTAGGTTTGTACTTAGAAACCCTTTCATGACATCTAGATGCAAAATGACCTATTTTACTACAAGAAAATCATTTGACAAGTAAATTTCCTTTGTACTTACCATGACCTTTGGCTTCTCTTTTCACAATCAATGTTTCCAGTTCTTCTAATTCTCTTTCTTCATCTTCAATATTTTTCATCTCATCTTCATATTTGAATGTCCTTTTGGAACTCTCTCCCAGATTGTATCTTTGTTGGCTTTTTCTGGATACAGTAGCTTTGAATGTAGATTTAGTCTTAGGAGAAGATTCACCAAATTCACTTAACTCAAAGGCAACAATTTTTCCAATCAGCATGTCCCTTGTTATATTCGTCACTGTCCTGATTTCATCAATAGCATGGGCTCTTGTTTTTTAGGAGGGAGACACAGATCTAAGTATCTTAGCCACAATTTCTTCTTCATCCAAGGTTCCATCGGCACATCTAATTCTCATCACCAATTCATTTATCTTTTGAGAGAAATAGAGGATGTTCTCATCTTCACTCATTTTCATGTCTTCCCACTTGCATTTTAGACTTTGTATCTTAGCACTTTTCACTAGTGCATCTCCTTCATATAATGTTTCTAAATTTTTCCAGATCTGGTATGTAGTCTTCAATCCTAACACATTTATCATCTCTGAATTTTTCAAAGAACTCAACAATGCTTCAATAGCCATGGTATTAGCTTATTCTTTCTTGATCTCATCTTCAAAGGACAGACCATTTTAAGGAATAGTATATGCATTTTGTGTGATCTTCTAGAAAGGTTCTCCAATGCACTTCAAATGACACTCCATTCCAACTTTCCATAAAGAGTAGTTTGTACCATCGAAAATGGGACTATCCTTCTTATATGATGCCATCTCAGATCACCTCAAGTTGTTAGGATTCTTCAGAGGAACTAGCTCTGATACCAGTTGTTGGAAAATCAAGGATAGACAACTAAGAGGGGGGGTGAATCAGTTTTTACCAAAATCAAACTTATTCAACATTAATCAACCTTAAATCTCAGATATGATAATTAATAGTGCAAGCATAAATCAATAACACATCAGAGACACATGAATACCAAGATGTTATTCGTGGAAACCCTATTAGGAGAAAAACTACGTTGGATGTTAGTCCACAAGATTATACCCTATTAGAAGTATAATGAAGAATGAAAAGGGAATGAACTTGCATTTAGGCACACTACCTAGAGAACACTACTCAGAGGAAGGCTCACTGCCTTGCATACAATAATAAGATTAATTCCATTTGATGAGTTTGAACTAAAGTAATAGCTTCTACAAAAGCCTGATTACAGTTCCGGTTAGGCACACAAAAACTTCTACACACTCTTCCACACACTGCTCAATGTCCTTCACACTCTTCTCTACTCTTGAATGATCTTATCTATATTCACACATGTACATTACTTGCACACACTGAGCATACCTTGAGAACACTTCAAAATGTGTAAAAAATTGCTCTTATATATCTAGCACATGGATTTACATCAACTATTATGCAAGCCACAAATAAATAATGAATTACAGCTGTTGGACTCAATACATGAATAAATCTTAATGTGTGCCAACACAAGTTGGTCACAACATAGTGAGGACCCAAAAAAACACCTTAGAACATGCCAAACAATAAAATATTAATCCTCATGGATCCGCAACATGCTACCACCAACATGTCGGCCAAGAACATAAAAACTTGAGCACACATCGGAAAAATCTTTGATCATGAACACTCTGATCAATGTAGACATACATTAAGGATAGAGTATGATATAGACTCATTCATGAACACCATATGTACATTTGCAAAAACTTAAATTACCAGAATTTCATTCTCTTCATCCAAGAACACCTGCTACAATAACTGAATAACTGTAGACACATAGAACTTCATAACTTCCACAAATCTTGATGCGAACCTCTCAAACTTTCAAACAAAATACTAGAAAGGCTCAATAATAAACCCTTTGATGAACACCTTCAAATATTCAATGTACAAAACTTTCCAACATTCTGACCTTCTCAGCTTCACTAGCTGCCTGCAATATATTTTTTTACAATTTTCTCAATATCCTCGATATATACAACCTTCAGAATCACCAATGCTAATAGTGTTGACATCAATGACAACCACATATCATAAATTCAACCACAACATCCAACACATGGAAGAAACACATGCTTGTAAGGAAGCCATATGGCTTAAGATATTACATATGTTCATATGTTGCAATAGAGGTAGGAGCCCTTAGGGTTCATTATGACATTAAAAGTGTCATAGGTCTAGCAAAGAACCCAACCTTCTATGAAAGGATGAAACATTTTTATTTGTAGTACCATTTTGTTTGAGATATGATAGAGTATAGGTAGGTGATGTTTGAAAAGGTTGAGAATTTAAATATTTTTTTAGATACACTAACGAATTTAGTGAGCACAAAAAAATTAGGTGGTGCTATGATCATATGGGCCTCTCAACCCCTAGCAATTCGATAATGGTGTTTATACCCCCTTTTACTCTTGTAAGGTGTTTCAAAAGTGGTAATTTTTTGGAACGGTGTCTCAACCTTTCTCCTAATGTTAAGATTGCAATAAACAAAAAAATTGGGTGTAAAATAGAAACATAATCTTTGGGCTATAGGATTTTTTTTCCAAAATAAATATTCTTGGCTGCTTGACACTACCTACATGGTGTTTCTTTCATAGAAATCTTCAAGTACTTTGATTTTTAAAAATGGGCCCAATTAACCCATCAAATGAAAATGTATGGCCTCCATAATTTTACATAAGAAATCTAAAAATGATTTAAGCACATAAAAGAGTTGTGAAGGGGAGCTACATCTATTAACTAGAATATGGTGTGTGTTATGAAACATCATAAGATATCTTTGGTAGGGTAATAATTTTAGCACCATTTTTTGCATAGTTTTAGTTCATAGGTTTCTAATTACCATTTGATGGTTTTGGTTTCTGGATCTCCTATCTATTAGGTTCTTTAAATGGAGGTTGTGTGTAATTTTTTATATATCTTATTAATTTAACATTATTGAATTTCCACAATTATTGAGACTAATTCTATTGTTTTTGTATTTGATTGCATAATATTTTTTTGCATCGGTCCTATTAAGTTGTAAGATTTCTTCTAGATATTTTATTAGTGATACTCCTGTAACAATGGGTATTTTTCTAGGGTTAGCAATATCATATGCAAAACATAAAAACCCAAAGTGATAATCAAGTGCAAAGGAAGAGATGAAACAATCTCACCAGATATCTTCATCCTCCATGACTGACCTCCATTATACCTTCTCAACTTGCTGAAATATGTTGTTGCCCTCAGATTTATGATGAGCAAGCCAATGGAAATGACAAGCACTAAGCAAATATTGAAGGATTTTGAACAACTAAATGCAATACTATGCCCTACTACAACTAGTAAGCATCTAAAATGTCTAAAATAATCTAAATATGTCTATGAAAAAATGAATTGAATGCAAGAGTATAAAATTGTAGGGACATGAAGTTGCAAGATATGAAATTGCAAGATATGCCAAAATGAGACCAAAATTGTCATTTTATAGAAAATGCAATTTTGTGTGAATGGCCAAGATTAAAAGTTAACAAATGCCCTAGAATCAATGGACGAGATTCAACATGACAATCCACAATTAGGGTTAGGGAAAAATTAGGTCAAATTTGAAATGAATGGACAAGATTGATTTTTAGAAAATAAAATCAATGGCTGACAATGCATGTGACAAGAGATTCTGGGCACACAAACCAAAGTTGCTGGAGAATCAAATAATAATTTAAAATTATTTGATTCAAGAGGTGATGTTGGCTTTTTGAATTAAAACTTAATTTAGTTCAAAAGTGGTAGGTTCATGTGATAGTAAATAATTTAAATTAAATTATTTACTAAAAGAGGGAAATTAGAAAGTGTGACTTATTTTAAATAAATAATATTTATTTAAAATGAGCATAGTAAAAGAGGAGAAATTAAATAATAAAATTATTTAATTTAGGTGTCCTGGGACTTATTTTAAATAAATAAATTTTATTTAAAATGAGCATAGCAAAAGTTATTTAATTTAGGTGGAAATTAAATAATAAAGATATTATTTAATTATAGAAGAATGTGCAAAGGTAACTTTTTAAATTAGATATAATGATTTAATTCAAAATTTAGGAGAGTGGACCAAACTAAATACATAAAATTTATTTAATTTAGGAGAGAAGAGGCTAATGAATAATTAAATAATTAAACATAATTATTTAATTATAGTGGAAGGTGGATAAGAATTTATATAATTTTAGAAATAAGAGGACTTAATTAGAATTAGGGACATATTAAATAAATAAATAAAAATAATTAAATAAATCTAATCATGAAGAATAAACATATATGAATTAATTAAATAATTATGAATTATTTAATTAATAGTCGAAAGTGAGTCAAGGACATAATTAAAATGTCTTAATTATGCTAGGAAGAAAAGGATTAAAAATAGAGCTTGTAGGCCTAGGTCTTTTTTGTGTCTACATTTGCCCCTCTTTGTCATAATGCAACCTATCGCATTGTGGCAAAGAAAATAAGTCAAAAATATGCTCCAGTGCAAAATAGGATGAGGAAGAATGACGAGGAGGGTTGCGGTATGCCCCCTCGGGAGGATAGATAGGTTCCAAGAACATGGGTGTGCTCTTGAAATTGATGAGAAGACTAGAAGATGACAAGACAAGAAAGCGTTAGTAAAAGACATGGATGATGATATGGATGCAATGCCTATATGAGATGCATGTTAGTTCCTAGACTAAATCCTTCAACATATTACCATAGGACTTTAATATTTATTGCTCTTAATCATCATTGGGTGGATTATTGTAATGGCCAACAAACACCATGATATGACATAAACCAAGGTGTGCAAGGTCATACCATCACACGAGACAAGCAGTCACAGACAAGCATGATCATGACTCATACTAAGAGCAAAATTGCCCCAATCTTTTTGGCATAACCAACCGTAAGTAGAAAAATACAAGAAGGAAAAACCATGAAATGTCGTTACTTCTCTAAATCCTATTTCTAGGACATCCTCGAGAAACTAGCAACATGATTGCCAAAAGAACAAAATAAAGCCACCATCATGATATGTTGTTGTTTTTCTAAATCCCGTAGTCAAGACATCATTGAGAAACTAGTAACATGAGTGTCAAAAGACAAGACAACGTCATGAGACGTCATTGTTTCTCTAAATCCTATTGTTGGGATCTTGCTGAAAAGCTAGTAACATGATGAAAAGGCCAAAAGACAAGACAAATGTCATGAGACGTTGTTGTTTCTCTAAATCCTGTTGTCAAGATCTCACTGAAAAACTAGTAACATGATGAAAAGGCCAAAGATAAGTTACGAGTGTTTGCCAAGTGTTTTAAGATCAAGGTTGCCAAATGTCGAGCAATATCAAATTCAGGAAGGACACATCTTGAATGATGTTGATATCTAGGAGATCAATTCTTGGAGTTAGGAGAATCCATCAAAATGCTAGATGATGAGGACAATGCTTAGGGAGGACAAATCCAAAAGTATAAATAAATGACGAGAGTTTCTCTTCAGAAGGACACATCTAAAGAAGAACCCAAAATTTTGCCAGGTTAAATTGTCTTGATAGAATTTGATTACATGCCATTGCTGAATTGACCGAAATTGTTGATGAAATAGACTGCTGATAGATTGTTTGCTCGAGATTGATGGAAGATTTGCTTGATTTGAAGAAAGTTTGACGTGTGTAAAAAATTTTTGTCATGAACCCTAATGGACTGACCTAGTGTGGCCTTGGGGGCTCATCGATTGATGGCCTTGCCTACATTGTGCACTTAGAGACCTCGTAGTTTGACACGACCAATGACTTGTCCAAAGGACAGAAGTTTGAATCATGATTTTATTTTTAAAAACCTAGAAAGACTGACTTAATGTCGCGGGGATTCAAAGATGAATCTTGCCTATGTAGAAAATGCGCAGAGACAACGTAGTTCAGACAGGGACAAAAGATTGTTTGACGTGACCAAATGGATTGATGGGACACGCATTGACTTTGTTTTGAGATTTTTGACATTGATTTGGATGTTTTTGTATTTTCTTCAGGACATTTTTCAATTTTTAGGTCTTTTTTCAGGACTTTTTTAGATTTTTATTTTGATTTTTATTTTTAGGATGTTTTTCAAGACTTTTTCTGATTTTTATGATTTTTTGATGTTTTGCGAAAATTGTGACAAAATGCATGTGAATGATGTCGATGCACATGAGTCCAAGGACAACCATGATTTTTCTATTGGTCAAGCTGAATACCAATTGGTAGGTGACGATGGCAATGACAACGTTGTTTGACATGGGAAGGACACATCCTGAAACGACATGAGGATGACAATGATATGACAAGAGGATAGAAGTCTGCAGCAGGGCCAAGGACAAAGCCAAGGAATGTTTTGGATGATGTGCCAGGTTTTCCATATTGTTGTATTTGGAATGACTTCATGATGATTAGATGGGATGATGAGGGATCTTTAGACCATTGACAAGGGAAACCAAGATGGGTGATAGGTATAAAAGGACAATGGATGACTTCTATAAAATATAGGAGACACGAGGACTATTATCATATAGTTGTCAAGGACAATGTCACATGAGGTCATGATGGTAATGACATGATATGGAATAGGGTATGGTCAAAGGATATACATGTCAAATTTTTTCCCAAAGCATGACCTGTGTTTGTATTTTAGTCCTTATTAAAAGTAGGTGGGAAAATAGACAAAAATGACAAGGGTTGGATGGATAGATGGAAATGTCATAAGAAATGTCATGTGAAGGGCATGGGAGATGAGACAATTTCCCCCCAAGTATAATGGTCCACACAGATGATTTATTCTACACATGATGCCTGTTTGCCAGGTTTTCATCATGGTACTTATCCAGAGCGCCATAAGAATGGTTTTCACTATTGGATGACATTTTTCTCTTTACTATTTTTGATATTTTCTGATTTTTTTGGTGTCACCAAGACACTTGTTTGCCAAGTTTTCATCAAGGTGACGATTTTTATTTTATTTATTTTTCAATGTTTTTGTATTTTTGCATTTTTCTAGATAGCCTTGATGCTTTAGATGACCACTGACTATGCTTAAGCCTTTGACGGTGCTAATGTAGAGACTGGTGCCATGACATGCCAATAATGACCTTTTTGAAGTAGTTGACTTGTCAGGATGATAGTGCTTGCATATAGCTGACTGATGCCATTGTGATCCTTGTTGATACTAGAGTTGGCCTTATCAGAATACACACATCGCAATAGAGTTCCATTAGAGTCCGTATGATAGAGAGTTGCTACAAAGATGTGACGGATTTGTGACATGGGATGTTTGGACTTTAAGGAGGATGTAGGATTATGATGGATGACGATGGACATGGACAGGTTGGTTGGATGTTTGGATGTATTGGTTTTTATTTTCCAAACTTTGGGTGTCAGATTAGGATAGTGTTTTGAACCAACACTTTTATATATCTTTCTTGATGGCCATTTTGATAGAGGTGGATATTGATTATATGTGGGAGTCCTCTTGTCTTGTGGCTCCACATTTTGATTGACTTTTGAATTTGACATATTTTCTTTGTTTGATCCATTTTTCTTTGGGATCCATTTTAACTTCATTTGTCCACTTAGTTTTTTGTACTCAATGGCCTTTGACATGTGATTTTGGACTTTAGACTTGTAAGACTTTTGTTTTTGTTGGTTCCAAATGGAAGGTTTATTGATGTTGAAGTGATGGTTTATGGTGTGGAGGGAAGGGATGTTAGCAACAATCTTATGACAAGGACTACTCATGATACCCATTTTGATGTTTGTACCTAAAAAAGTTGCTCCCAATATCGAGGAGGGAACACTAACATCATTAGATTTTTTGGCTAATGAATAACCAAGACCTTGATGTCCGTAATGTGCTTGAATTTGAATGGGTTCCAAAATTCCTTGCTCGTGTAGGCCTAATCCTTTTCCCTGATAATTCATGTTCTTAAAAATTTTGATTGCGATGGGGTACTTGTTATTGTGGAATCAAGATGCTAACCCATCCTTATTGTGGAAATTAATGCTTGAAATCTTCTCATCTATAAGAAAGCCTGCTCTAAAAAAGATAGATGATCCTAATCGATAGGATGTTGTAGCTTCACTGACATGTTGGATAGATGTTTGACTGACATCTTCAGTTTGATTTTATGACATATTAGATTCTGATGATTCTGCTGGTGCTTTGAAGTTGATGTCAAAACCATCTTCATGGTCATTTTCATAGAGCCCACTGAATTCAATTATAGCTTGATCATTTGAAAATATGCCCATGCTAGGAGTCTCTTGTTCTAGAGGTAGATCATTTATGTGTCCCATGGAGGCAAGTGTCTCATTGTTGGTAGTGCCAATATTGGAGGCTTGGAGAGGGTCATCTTCAAGTGTTTCATCATGAAGGGCATAAAGGTCAAGGAGTGGATCATTTTGGACTTCTTCAAAAGTAGTTTCTTGATCAAAGATGGGCTTAGTTGGAATGACATGGTCAAAAATAGGGTCTTGACCAAGGATAGGTTTGTCTTGAATGACATGGTTTTGGATGGACTCTTGACCAAGGATAGGTTCATCTTGAATGACATGGTTTTGGATGGACTCTTGACCAAGGATAGGTATCTTTGGTATGCCATGATTGTCTAGGAGGACTTCTTGAATGGTTGTAAAGATAGGTTCCAATAGACTACTTTGATCTGGACAACATGGTGATGTTATGATGTCATCCTTTGGACTTGCCTCTTGACATGTATCCTCAAGTATAGGTAAGAAGATGGGACTTTGGAGACCATGAGTAGATATGTTTTCATGAAAACATGGAGTGTCTTGAAATGGACTAGTGTGTAATGGACTAGGATATGACATGGAGGTTTGGAAAGGGTTAGTGGATGAAGGACTAGGATGAGATGGAGGATTAGAATAGGACATGGATGCATGACAAGGATATGACGTGGATGAAGGATGATAATATGACATGGATGGAGGATTAGGATATGATGTGAATGAAGGACTAGGATATGATGCAAATGAAGGACTAGGATATGACGTGGATAGTTGGTTTGGATTGATGGATGGTTGATTTCTCCTGGAAAAGTTAGGGTGGGTATGACCAATGGAAGTTTGTTGTGACTTAGTGCCATGGATGGTGTTAGGGGACTTTTGATAGTAGATGGATAGAGGACTAGGACTCATGGATTTTTGGTAAGATGGATAGATGGATGGAGGGCTAGGGATTGTAAATTTGGACTTGGATTGGAGGTATAGTGTTTTGAAGTCCCCAGCTAGTTGTGCTTGACCATTACTGAGAAATTGGAATTCAATTTGACTAGATAGGATATCAAAGTGGCTTGAAGACATAATGGTGGATGGCATGCGGCTATGATTTATGCAAGGTGATAAAAGGGGATGTCTTATGTCAAATTATTTTTAGGAAAGGTTTTCTAACCATTCAAAGTTTGGCCAATGTCTCAATTTGGATTGTCAAAGGACTGGTTTGAAGGAGAAGATGACAAAATGACAAGGTGAGACTTCCACACTAGACTTATGAGTTGGAAGCAGCTCACCAAAGGACAATGACTAATGATTGATTTGTTTGACTTGGTCCAATGACAATTTACTTTTTGAGACAATGGTTTGACAAAGCAAGGAAAGTTTTCCTATCCCAAAGTGTGCAAAATTGAGGACTTGATTTGACAAATGTGGTTCATGATGGAAAATGCATTGCAGGAAGTGATTTGACAAAATTTTAGGCTGATTGCAAAGATTTGTTTCAGTTTGGCAAAGTTGTTTTAGATTTTGGCAAGTTTGATATTTATTTGTTGGAATTGTCTGAAAACAGTTGGAAAACACATGGTGTTGTAAAAAATGAAAATCAACCATATAGAAGTCATTTTACAAAAATCCTATGGCTGCAAGGACAGTATTCTTATGAATCCCATGAACTACATATCCTTAGTGAATGAATTCAGAAGCTTGGCTCCATGGGCTCCCCCTTACAATTCACTCACTTCTCAAGGCAACCAAGCTTCCAACCTCCATGAAACTCCCATGGCAGATTGATCATTTTTACTAAGAACTACACAGGTGCAGGTTCCTTGGCAACGACTATTGTTGCACCAAAGAATAGAAGGTTTTTGGCTTTCTAAAACAAAGGGTTTTAATTCAAGCACCCGTGCGAGTGGTCATACATGGGGCACAAGATTAAACTCCATTAAGGAGGCACTCCATCCTGAAGAGGTTAAGCTCAACAGGGTTTTGGGGAGTACTACTTGGTCTATATGACATATCTGCACTCATAATCCTAGGCTTTCCCTTAGGATTCACATTTGTATACCGGTCGGGAGTAGCTCGGCTAAAAATTTTTGTTGCCGGTTTGAGTCGCTTTGATGTGAGTACTTTTTCCCACCAAAGCAGGCCCAATTTTCTAGAGTTAACAAAAGCAAGCCCAAATATTCATAGTTCAGTCAATCTTTGTTTAAAAAAAAAGAGAGAACACATGAATATCCTAACTCACACTCACATGGTGTTCATTTAAAACCCAAAATTAAATGTGTTGACAAACATAAAAAAATATGGAGTTCATTTTAACCATTTCTAGTATTTGTCAAAACACGGGGGTTTTTTTAACCGTTTGTAGTGTGAGCTAACTAAAAGTTCATTTTAACCCAATGCTCTGAAGAGATGCAAATTTATTTTAATCCAGTGAGTTATCATGCAAGATTGTGTTCTTTTTAATCCAATGAATATGCATGCATGTTCATTTTAACTCATGAATGTAAAAAAAAAAAGTGCAAATTTGTAGTTGTTTGTTTAAGATTTGTGAAATAAAACGAACAAATATTAGACTCCTCGCCACAAGTTGCAAACAGATAATCAGTAACCCAAAATCTTTAAACTACCATATAGAAAAAAGTGTTGCCCTAACCTTAATTGACCTAGTGTAGGCCCAATTCCTAGAGTCAATAACAGTTTCTCTTATACCCAGGATCGCACAAGTGTGCAAGGGGAGAGGATATTTCTATTATTGAATTGGGGTGACACAAAAATAGATGGGTTTGGTTTTTTGATCACCTAGTTTGCACAAGGTGAGAGCATAATCACCTACCACCTTCAAGAACAATCAAGAAAAGTTCTTTAACCCCCTAATTAAATCTAAATGAGACAAGAAAATTTTCTTTTTAAAACACCAATGGAAGTGTTTGTTGATTTAAAACAAGCACAAATGGTTTTAGAAATAAAATCCTTGGACAATCGAACCTACAAAACCACTTGTTAGTAGTCTAAAAAGATGTCGTGGACCCACAAAAATTTAGAGCGTTTTTTTTTTTTACTTGATCTAGACAATTTGTCATTTGAAGTGTTTATTTTTCCTGCACATTCACAAAACTAGCAACCAAGCCAAAACCCTAACAAAATAATTGATCACTAATATTAGAGGGTTAGCTAGTCAAAATAAATATGATTTTTGGAACTATTTTTGACATCAAAAGTAAAAACACAAAAATAAGACCCTTATTGAAATTCAGAGAGCTTTCCAAAAATGTAAACAAATCCGAAAAATTAGCTGTTTTAAATCTAGAATTCATTTTTTATGAAAAATCATAAAAAATTTATTAAAATTTCCAAACAGTTTCAAAAAATCTGATTTTTTTACTGAAGCTTTCAGACATCATTCCAAATCTGAAAAAATAAATTTGTGAATAGATCTACATCTGTTTGTGAGATATAATCAAATCTTTTTCAAACCCTAGTTTTGAAAGATCTATTTTTTTTGAATTATTTTGGAGGACAATTAAAAATATAAAGAAAAAGCCCCTATTGAAGCTCTTGATATTGTCCCCAACTTGCAAAAATAATTTTGGCAGAAAATATGTAATATTTTGAGAGATATGGTCGAATATTTGAAAACTAGGGTTTCGTCCCCAAAATGATGCAAAACCTGCAACAAAAAAGATTCAACTCTAAAATTCTTCAAAATTTGTCGAAACATGTCACGTTCACCAATGTAACAATGGGTATTTTTCCAGGGTTAGCAATATCACATGCAAAACATAAAAACCCAAAGTGATAATGAATTAAAAGGAGTAGATGAAAAAATCTCATCAGATATATTCATCCTCCATGACTGACCTCCATTATACCTTTTCAACTTGCTGAAATATGTTGTTGCCCTCAGATTTATGATGAGAAAACCAATGGAAATGACAAGCCCTAAGCAAATGTTGAAGGATTTTGAACAACTAAATGCAATACTATCCCCTACTGCAACTAGTAAGCATCTAAAATGTCTAAAATAATCTAAATATGTCTATGACAAAATGAATTGAATGCAAGAGTATAAAATTGCAAGAACATGAAGTTGCAAGATATGAAATTGCAAGATATGCCAAAATGAGACCAAAATTATGATTTTATAGAAAATTCAATTTTGTGTGAATGGCCAAGATTAAATGTTAACAAATGCCCTAGAATCAATGGACGAGATTCAACATGACAACCCACAATTAGGGTTAGGGAAAAATTAGGTCAAATTCGAAATGAATGGACAAGATTGATTTTTATAAAATCAAATCAATGGCTGACAATGCATGTGACAAGAGATTATGGGCACACAAACCAAAGTTGCTGGAGAATCAAATAATAATTTAAAATTATTTGATTCAAGAGGTGATGTTGACTTTTTGAATTAAAACTTAATTTAATTCAAAAGTGGTGGGGTCATGTGATAGTAAATAATTTAAATTAAATTATTTACTAAAAGAGGGAAATTAGAAAGTGGGACTTATTTTAAATAAATAATATTTATTTATTTAAAACGAGCACAGTAAAAGAGGAGAAATTAAATAATAAAATTATTTAATTTAGGTGGTGGGACTTATTTTAAATAAATAAATTTTATTTAAAATGAGCATAGCAAAAGTTATTTAATTTAGGTGGAAATTAAATAATAAAGATATTATTTAATTATAGAAGAATGTGACAAAGGTAACTTTTTAAATTAAATATAATGATTTAATTCAAAATTTAGGAGAGTGGACCAAATTAAATAGATAAAATTTATTTAATTTATGAGAGAAGAGGCTAATGAATAATTAAATAATTAAACATAATTATTTAATTATAGTGGAAGGTGGATAAGAATTTATATAATTTTAGAAATAAGAGGACTTAATTAGAATTAGGGACATATTAAATAAATAAATAAAAATAATTAAATAAATTAACAGATTTATTTAATTATAGGAAGACATTAGACAATTAGTGACACATTAAATAAATAATTAAAATTTATTTATTTAATAATCATGAAGAATAAACATATATGAATTAATTAAATAATTATGAATTATTTAATTTATAGTCGAAAGTGAGTCAAGGACATAATTAAAATGTCTTAATTATGCTAGGAAGAAAAGGATTAAAAATAGAGCTTGCAGGCCTAGGTCATTTTTATGTGTCTACAACTCCTATGAAGGATTTATTTACTGTAATTGTATTGTAAGCATGGTTTATTGAATAATTCATTAAGCTACTTTGGATGTAGGGTTTTTCTCCCAAAATTGTTTTCCCTATCTACACCTTTGTTATGGTATATATTGTATTTTTTTTCTATAGTTGTTAAAATATTGAAATTTGCATAATTATCTCCTTGACATATTAGTGTAGGAATGATTTTCATGTACCCTTCTTCCTTTCAACTCTAACTAAGCCAAATATTTCTAGTTCAACCCAATTCCTATTGATTCCCATGCCCATAATATACTTCATACCCTACAAATCCTTAATATAAAAGACACCAAATAACTATATTGTGAGATATTTAATTATTTTCTTGCTATTTCCAATGAACAACATTTCATCATCATATAGGAAAATTATAAACAACTAATCATAAATTAATTGAAAATAAACATTATGGTCACATTCACTTCTACCAAACCTAGGTTCCAATAAAAAATAATTATTGGACCATAAAATGACCATTTCAACCTATAAACCAAGTTATCATTCCCATTTACCATAAAATTATTATTGTGTTTCATTAATTATCTTCACCAAGATCCCCATACAAAATCAATTTTAACATCCATTTTATATACTTCTAGATCATAAGAAATAACAATAGAATGTAGGAATTGAATAAAAGTAATTTTTTTTACCAAAGTCAACTCCCAACACCTAGGAGTATATTTTTCTACTATTTTTTCCTTGTACCTTTCCAACTATCTATCTAATCTAAATTTATTCTTAAAAACCCACTTGCAACCAGTTGGTTTCTTTCTCTTGATAACATCAACTAGATCTTAGATCTCATATCCAACCAAGGTTGTCATCTCATCCTACATCTAAATCAATAATTCTCTCTTTGGAATTTTTTCTCCTTGTGGTAGCTAAACTAATTTTTTTGATATTGTTAGTCTTATATTTTGTAATTTTTTTCTCTATCACATTCATGATGAACCCTAATAGAATGTGTAAGGGAGTAGATCATGGAGAGCATGCTATAACTTGGTGTTGTGCTAAATATAAATATGTGAGTTTAATCAAGTAATTTATGAATATGTATCTTCTACTATGAGTGGCTTCTGCATTGGTGTAAATTTATTTGTGTTTGGTATTGTGTTTGTTTGAGCTTGAGAATGAGTTGTGTGAAGTCCCTTGCTTGGATTGTTCGTAGATTTGTTTTATAGTAGTTGGTTGGTTGTGATTTAGTCCACCAACTATGTTCGTTCCTTACATTTTTATCTTGTTTTACATTAGTCCTATGACCAAGTTCCTAATGATCTACAATTAGCTAAGTGTTTGTTAGGTGTTGTAGGCACCAAAATCCATGTTTATTTATTAGCATGAAGGCGCACATAATGTCATTTTGGATCTAGTTTATATAAGTGCACTTATGTTTGACATAGTGTAAAGTTATGGTGGTGTGTTATTAAGTTCTTTGGATTATACTATTGATATTATATTATTTATATATCTCCTATTAGATGGCTAGTTGAGAATATCTTGGTGGTTTTAGGAGTTTCTCCTTGGCATTTTAGTGGTATTCCTAGCATGGTGCTAGAAGGAAGGCAATTATTATATGGAGAATTGGTTATCATGTGTATTCTTCATGGAGAGTACTTAGTTTTTTAGCCATGTAGAGGTTCTTTTTTTTCTTGTTAATCATTTTTTGTTGTCTTGTTGGGTTGTTCAACCCTTAGGTTTGTCATAAATGAGTGCTTTGGTGGCTTAAGCTAGAGATTTTATCCTATGCTTAGTGTTTAGTTGCCTCTTTGGTGTCTTGTGATTTTTTTAGTTCGTTAAGCATTTTTTGTGAGAGTTCTTATACTTTTAAGAAGTATCTTACAAGATTGTTTCCTCTAAGAACCCCTAAGTGTCCCTATTTTTATGTTTTGAAGCTAGTGTGTTAATAAAATCCTCACTTTTTCAGAGGGATACGTGAGGGATAATCTTGTAGAGTGTTCCAAGGTTGGAAGTGAGGCATGCTCTTCATAAGGATGGAGGTGAGGTAGTGTTACCTCTAGCCTTATGGGATGGTTTCTGCCTATTTTTTGGGTTGTAGCTTTGGGGTTTAAGGCTTGGATCTTAGGAGGGACCATAGGAATTGAAAATTTGGGTTAGCGAGCCTCGTGGCGAGGTAAGGTTTGTAGGATTGTGTGTATTTCCTTTTCGTAATTAGTGGCTAGATGGGATTTCCTAGTAGTTGTGGAAATCTTAGAGTAAGGATTTGTTTACTTATTGTTAGTTGGACCTTGTAGTTGATCCCTTTTCTATGTTGTAGTGGCAGCTAGTGAGGAGAGTGAGATGATCTCTAAGGTGATTGAACACCTATTATTTGAGTTCACTTAGCTTGTTCACCTCTATATATGCTCGTGTTGTGTATTTATTGCCTAAATATGGTGAGAGTCTAGAGAGAGAATATAATGAGATTTTTTGCGTGTGAAGGATTGAGTAGTAGGTGAACCCTATTTTTGTATTGTGCAAGCTTCTAGGAGTAAGTCTCATCCTAGAGGGGGAGGATTCCATGCCCTTCCCATTTGCAACCTAGAGATGGTTGGATCTTAGTATAATTTTAAAATTATGTATCTAGGGATGCATAGGTCATTTTTGTGTTTGTTACCTTGGTTTGATTAGAGTTTCAACTTCACTATTTTTATTATTGAGATTTTGTTTTTGTAGTGTTAGAAATTATACTCCCTTTTAGGTGAAAGGAAAATTTCATGCTCTATTTGGAACCAACTTGAGTGAAATTTTTTATCAATGCATTTAGACATCTCCTAGCCCTAAAATTTACCTATCAACCCAAGAGAATGTGTCTACACTACCCTAAAAGACATCTTATCGATTAAACGTCATCAATTTAATGCTAATAAGTGCCCTAACTATGCAAAATTCCTAAATTTAACAGATTGTAGCAATCCACATCAAGCTCTCTTGAAGTGTCACGAAGCCAAAATAAGGTACCCTATGCCCTAGTCCAACTAAATTCCCCAACAAGAAACTTGATTTCTCATGTTCGTCAATATTTAATTTCAAAGATGTAATTTTTAATTTGGGCCTTGGCAGTAATTCAATCCTAAAAAATATAAATTTAATTAAATCATTCTAAAGTTTAATTTATTCTAAATTTCAATATATAAACATGAATTATTATTTTGAAAAGAAGAGGAATAAGAATACAATTACACTCTCTAAAAATACATTTGAATTTAAAAGTTTTCAAGAGGATTTTTAGATTTTCTCAAGTTTGCTGCCATGATTAGATTTTGATGCCTATAGAATAACATGAAGGAATCTAGGTTTTGGAGATTTCTTTAGCCATTTTCAACAACCTAATGACATTTTTTGGAATATTATCATCTTTAAGCTTCAACCTACTTGCTTCCCTAAATAAGGTATTGTTGAATTTTAGATTTTTGACTTTCTCTTGGGTTAATCTCATCATTAACATTTTAGAATCCTTCTCTAACAAATTTTAGGAGGATTTTATGTATTTTATCTCATTACAACCTTTGATTCACTTAAGGTTAAGAGCACACACTTTTTATCAATCATTTCATTTTCTATTTATGGAGATAGAAATACCAAAATAGGGGTTTGACCAAGGCAAACTTTTATATAGCCACCCCCTTTCCTCTCTTTTCTAGATTTATACAAGTTTAAATCCAAAGGAAAAGATTGCAAACTCGTAATATAGAAGGCAAACAGGGAGACACCGCTCTGTAACTTTAGATCTAAGGAAAATCAAGCTAGACAAGGGAATTCTTATGCCCCTAACCAAGGAAAATAGGCTCAAATTTGAATACTAGGTGCACAATTATCTTCCCTTCCTAGATCTACTCTCAAATTTTGGTTTCTCAATTTCATCAATACAAAAAAAATTATTTTCAGATTAGGTCTTGTAATGTCACTTATCTTCCCAAGGTTGTTTAACTATTATCAATGGATTTTAATAAATTACATATTAGAGTTAAGATAAATTTACAAGATGTCATGTCACTAAAATGGTGTTTAAATTGAAATATATAATATTTCTAGAGGAAGATTCTAAAGTAAATAATGAACATAGTAAATTGAATAACAAATCCATATAATTTACATAGATTATCTCAATATATGTAGTAGCATCAATATATTTTAATACTTATCTATAAATCATGGAGAGGCTTCTATTTGACACTTAGAGGAATGGTTATAGGTCTAGGATTTTCTCGGTACAAACACCCTTGAAGGAACCAAGTTCTTACATAGAACCAACCTGCCTTCACAGTATAAATATAGCCCTAGCCAGGATACTACCAGGTGTATGATGTACCCCGATTTGGACACCCTTGTCTTCCCCTTCTCCAAATGTTTCAATGCCCACCTATGACCTTAACCTTCACTCTTTTTTGCCTTTATGTTTCTCTCTCTAATTAATTTCATTTTTCTTTTCTCTCCTTCAATGTTGTCCATGTCTCATACAAATGCTCTATATAAGTCTTAAAGTGTGGTTTCCAAACCATCACACCCTTTCACAAACATTTCCTTTAATAATTATTTTAAAAAATAATTAATCTCCCCCCTTTTAAAGAGTGTTTATACACATTCTTTATTAATATCCCTTTTTTAACCAAAGGATCATAATATCCTTTATTTTCTATCTCCCTTTAAAGGGTTATTCCATAACTTTTCTTCTCTTACGAAAAAAGTCACATAACAATTCTTGTAGTCAAATCAACTCAATTAATCCATATTAAATTCAATAAATTCCTAAGGCATTTAGAACTTAGATCCAAGGCTAATTGACTTACCTCTCAGATTGAAAGTCAATCTCATATCCTTATCGATATGTATTCTAAAATTTATTCGAAAAGGATTGATTTTAGTGATCTAGATATTAGACCTAAATCCTTTTTTCAACAAAACATTTTGGTCAACCGAACATTTTGAAAATTAAAATAGATCTAGGTATGTGCAGGCTCATGATAGGCCAAAAAGTGGTGATATGTAAGTGATATGATGGCCCATGTGGTTGATGACTTTTTTTATCCAAAATTGATGAAACGAAAAAGGGTTTTTAAAGGAGATTCTCAAATTTCCGCTAATATAAATTATGCTTTACTTTGAATTTAATAAATAATTATTATTCATTTTCTATTTGAATTATGACTAACATCCTCATTGATAGGTTGATTGAAAAACATCTATAGCTTTCAAACGATGTCACATTTTTTGAATCCGAAACATGTGTCACATTTTATGCTTCGCATACTATAGGATTAAAAAATAATAATAATTTCATGAAGTTTTGACCAAGTTAAGGTGGTCAGACATACAAGATTTTATATTTTATAAAAGTTGTAATAAAAAATTCATAATTAATTATTTACTTAGAAAAAAATTACAAAATAATATGCATCACATCAGGACATGATTCCTCTACTTATATCTAAAATATTATAAAATTATATTATCATTTTATTATGTTTAGAGTGGTCATACATACATCTACTTCTTATTTTTTCCTTGAAATTTAAGTACCGTTGCATTGAAATTTCAAATTTTCACCAAATAGATTTAAAAAAAAATAATAAACCTATTAGTTTAGAAACTACATTCAATTTTCTACAGATTCTATTCTTACATATTTTTGAAATAATAAATATAACTTATTCATTTTTTTACATCAAGTTGCCTAACTCTGATTTTTTGAATTTTCACTGCCACTTAAGAGCCTATTTTTTCCATGATGATCTTGCACATACTCATCTTCTAATTTATATTTTATCATTTCATAGATCTAGAAAATTAGATAAAATTTGTAAAATTTTAAAAACCATAAGATTTTGTTTGCAAAAATGTGTATTTGCATTTGAAAGAAAAGTGTTAGTTTACTTGATTTTATGTAAATTTTGGGAAAATTTGTTCATTTTCAAATTTAAAGAATTATTAAATATGTAGGAGAACTGCATGAATTTCCTGAAAAATTGCATAATTAGATTAAAAATGATTTTATCTCTACAAATTTTCAAAACCCTAGTTCATCACATTACAATACATTTTAAAATTGGCCAAAATAATTAAAATTTTAGTCTCAAATCTAAACTAGATTTGTCTCATACATCTGAAACGTGTCCCTAGTGCCTCAAAAACTAAAATTTTAGAGAAAAAACAAGCTATTATAGGGCATCCTTGTGCCCTAGACAAGCCTTATTTATCCCAAATTTTAGTCACGGACTAATATTTGTACCCTTGTTGCAAATTTGGACTCTATTTTTTAGATTTGTGTTTGTAACAAGTTTAGAGCTTTGAAATTGGTTTTAATTAACAAGTATAAACATCTTTTAAAATTGAAAATTAATGGTTAGTCTTGGAGAAAGCATACTGATTTGATCATGTCAGATCTCTTTCTACAAGTACATTATATACTGTACCAATCCTTTTAGTGGTGATTACTTTGATATGTTAGATGAAGCCCTTGAGGACTTCATATCACCTAGATCATCCACTAAGGCTTCTAACATACCAACATAACAAAGAAAAATAAATGTAATCACGCCTCAAATTATCATTTACCCACCCACACATCAGCCTCAACCTCAAAACAAACTCATTCTCATCATTGGACCACCAAAAAGTAAATCGAAACCTTCAAGTTACATCTTGAAACTTACAAGATAATCAACCCAACACAACCATGCAAATAATGTATCACAATAACAACCCTACCATTTTTTTGTTCATGTATACAACACAAGAAACAACAAGAAACCCAAACAAACACAAGCCATTAACCTACATCAATGCCCCTCCCACAACCTATCTTACCTACTGCACCTCATTTACCTTAACATAATGGTAAGGAGTATGATCATGTAGAGAAACTTTGTAACACTCTACCTGTTCTATAGTTTAAAAATGTAACCAACTTCCAGTTTCAGGTGAATTTTAACTAACTTTCTTTCATGCGAGGTTTCTTTTGTAATTTGAATGGAAAAGAAAATCAATTTAAATAAAATCATATTCAATTTCTCAACTAACTTTTTAAATTCACAGTTTCAGCTGAAAAGATATTGCTAATTGTTTTCCATTTAATTGAAAATACAATAATATTTAACTAACTTTTCCTTGCTTTCAAAATACGAGAATGTTAAATACAACTAAACAATTTATATGTTAAGTAAACATTTCAGAAATTAAAAGAGAGAAAAGGGTTCAAGAAGATACAGTTAAGAAGATGAAATACTTGAGCTTGTCTCTATGTCATCATGGGAAAAAGGATATATCATCAGGGGCTTTAGGGGCTTTATCGCCCAATTGAAGACCTATTGGCCTCCCATGTTCTTTAATTGAAGAACCCGTCCCTTCATGAGGGTAATCAACAAGGATCAATTTATCATCATGCCCTTTTGATCCTAGTGTCATGAACCTATACTGTTGGTCAATCCTTCCTCTATAGGTACCTCCTAACCAGAAGGATCATTTTGACCACAAGTATATCTAGATCATGAAAGCTAACTTATGCCTATCTAGCATCATACCTTGAGAAAAGATTTTATCATTACTAGCACTCTGTGCCATCAACACTCACACCCTTGCTCGGCATTCAAATTTCTTTTTTTTTAATCTATTATTCAAGGTTTCATCTTCATATACGTTTTTAAACTAATGAAATTTATTTTCAGATTTATATAATTGAAACAGAGGATACGAGGCTCAACCAAATTTTTTATCGTAACAGATCCAGAGCATAAAATTTTGTCTAGGAAACTAAGGAAGAGCATGCGAACTAACCACATTACAAGCTACTCACTTTTGGAAATTATCTAACTTTTGGACATATTATTCGATCAAGGACCCAAGGCTCGGAATTCCAAGAAAGAATTAGCTTCAGGAATTAAGCAATTAGATCGAGCATATCCCAACTCAGCCGGTTCTAACCACTATAGAGAAAAAGAAAGAAAGAGAGAGAGAGTTCCGGAAACACACAGAAGGAAAAAGCATTATCATTCGACGGGGTTAAGCTAACCTTACTATCTAAGGAAGAGTTGACTGAGAAGTTCATATAAATATTTCTCATTTACTTGCATAATAAACTATTTTGTCACAAACGAATTCTGATTAACTTATCAGCTGAATTGAAACCATTGATATTATAACCAAAACACAAGGTTCCTCAAATCATATCCATTCATACGATGCAAAACAAATGAGATAAATTTATATGCATGCCTAAAGGATTAATTGGTATCTCGTAGAGCTCCGGTTTTAATACTCCCGGCGACAGATGAAAGGATTTTGAACCAAAATTCTCGACTCACCCTTGCGTATTCTTAGAAGTCACGATGACCAATGCAAGATATAGCTGAAGGTAAGAGAATAGGGAGGAATCGATGGAAAGATTTGACTAGACAAGAGTATTTTGTGAAGGTAGCTTTGGCCAAACTAGACGATAATATTTCAAATGATAGTGAATAAGAGATATTGGCAGATGCAGAGGAACGAACCCCCGAAGGTAACGATTAATTCCCGCAAGAAAAGAAGAATGCATATAAAATAAAAAATGCCGAAGCACCAAGAAATGCCCGCCAGAATTCTATCTTCGAGAGAGGAAGAAGAGTCTACAATTTTTCTAGAGAGGTGCGACAATCTAAGAGTATAATAAAAATGAGGATATAACAGTGCTTCCCGACTCAAGAGGATGGACAAACGAAAGCTTGCACAGAGTCACGGAAGGAGTGGAAGTGAAAAGAGAGAGCCCCCGAACTAAGAGAGCCACCCCCCAAAAAAAAGAAAACCTTCAAGAACCCTCCGATCGAGCAATAAGAGTTCGCATCTGCATGCATTCCCATCTTGGTCGTTTCAACAGAGCATGATGGAGAATGGCGGGGAGCTCTCCACCGACGATTCCCAAAATAATTCTTAAATTAAAGTCTTATTTAAGTTAATATTTTGTTCGATGATTTGAAGAATTTAATTATGATTGATTATTCAATATTTTCATCACCAAAACCACTCTTAAGGTTTATATTTATATATTCAAGAGAAGGTTGCCAATAAATAAATAATTGCACTTTCTCAATAATAATTATTTTAATTATTTATGGTCGAGTTATGACTTCAAAGAATTGTCTTACACCGACTCAAGGTTAATGATTAAATTGATCCTTGTTAACCATGTCCTCTCCCTGATGATATTTCATTTTCCCTTTGGCATTGACGATCCTACATCCACTGACAAGAATTTTTTTTAGATCGTTTTCATCGTTTAATTGAATGCACATTTAATATATATTCAACAGAACACACTCTTTTACCAAGTATAAGAAAATCATTCACATAAAATAAAATCATTCGCGCATATACGAGAAAATCATTTCCATTAAATTTTAAACAAGTAAAGCAATTATTTCATCCTCAATTCATTTTCTCATGAAAACAAATGCTTGTAACTAACATAATGACTATAATTCCATTATCATAATCTCGTTCAAGTAAGAGGGGATGTAACAAGATTTATGCTACTCCCACTAAGATCTTCTTATGGGATTCGATTCAAAACTCACCCATATACCATGGCATACTTCAAAATTCTTTGAAAAAAAAATTGTGCCTACTAGTTCTCAACCAAACGATATGATAGCTTTTCTTGAGGGTATGAATTCCAAAAATTTGGATATTTCCTTTCATCAAAGTGAATTACCCCCTTGGAAATAGAAAATAAAAATGATGCCTTGATGATAATATTTGTGGTTAACAAGGTTGGTATTAGGTGTATCCTTATTGATAATGAGTTAGGGCTTAAATTTTATAACATTGACATTCTAGATAAAATTGGGGTGGATAAAAAATTAATTCAACCTGATGCTCTATCTATTCATGGTTTTGAAAATGTGGGAAGAAAACCATTGTGAATGATAACATTGCCAATTAAAGTTTGTTATATTGTACTACATACTCCTATCCATGTCATGTCTGATACTCTTTCATATAATTAACTCTTAGGTAGACCATGGATTCATGATATAAAAGTAGTCCCTTCAATGCTTCATTGTTTAATGAAGTACACATATAACAATAGGGTTTAAATGGTGAAAGCTGAACTTAAGTATGGAAATTATTTGCAAACCAAAACTGGAATTAAGAGACCTTTTAGCACATTAATCCCAACTTCAAAGGTGGAACCTATACAATCTGAAAAATAAAGATGAGTACTCTCCAACTATAACAAAGTTGTTGGATGATGATTAGGGGTCATTATATTTTGTAGGTCTACTTTCATAGGGGAATACAAAATCTCATTGTAAAAAATTGAAAAAGAAAATGAAACCACAGTAGCATCCATACAATCCCCCATCAAAACACCTATATAATCTAATGGTGTGACTTCCAACAATGAAGGGAATACTAATTACGCATCCACATATGGTGGGCGTGATTATAAAAAACCACCTTCCTCAAAAGAAAAGGAATCCATTTATGGAAGAGGCTAGAAACTTCTAAAATAATTTGGGTATAATGGTAAAGGATGTGGTATTAAAGAACAAGGTATCTATGTTCCTATAGAGTTAAATATGTAATAAACAACAAATGATCTCGGATATCATCCTTAAAACCCACTAAAGAATCAAGAATACCTTCACTTAATGTCAACACTATAACACAAGACCCTCCTAAGGTAGCTCTCAATTTATTTCATCTTGAATTGATAGAGAACACAAACAATAACATAACATTAGATGTCTTTCAAAATGATGAATCCTTAGCCAACACTTTGGGCATGTATGACACTTTGCCTATTTTTTCATCATAATCATGGATTTCCCTATTATTTAAATGTTGAAGCATACTTTGGGAAAGAAGCTAAATTATTTGATGATCAATAGGATGCATCCCAAAAAATTCATGATACTCTACATTACTTGTAGAAGATATTGTAGATGTCCCAATGGACCCATTTAATAAGAAAAAAGTGATTTTAATTGGAAAGTGTTTTGATGAGGATGAACAAGAAGATCATACAACATTGTTACATGACTTAAATCCTAAGCTCTTTGCATGGTCTTATTCATATATTCATAGCATAGATCCTAAAATAGTCACACACAACATTGTATTAAAAGATGATGCTAAACCTATGAGAAAAAAAATTCATAAAATGAATCCTAATGTGGCTTTGTTAGTTAAGTTTGAGTTTGAAAAACTTTTACAATCTAGTTTCATCCACCATTTTGACTACTCACCTTTGTATCTATCATATGGTTAGTCTAATTTATCAAATACTAAAGAATTGAAACAATAACAAGATGAAATGATCAATTCAAATCCATATTCAATGAGATTTATCTAACAGTTACTAATCAAGGTTCAATCAAAGCATGAAATACCAAATTAATGCATATGAACACCTAATTAACAATGAAAATATTCATCCCATTGGGGGGTTAGTGCTAAATTGGATGCGGAGTGCTCAATTTGAAGCCTAATCCATGGTTGATTGTGCAAGATCTTGATGAATTAATGGTAATGGTGAGCTTGATTCACAAAATTCTCAAAGGTGTGTATAAAATTGGGTAGAGTAAGGTTGCTCCAATGCTTGTGAATGGATTCTCATGTAAAATGAGAAGTATTTGTAGATTTTTGGAATGAATTAATGGTTGAGATTGAATTATCTAATCAATGGAGGCAAATGGATGAGAGATGAATCCATGAATCAAGGATCAAATCAAGGGTTGATAATGCATATTGAAATGGATCAATAATTTTAACCAAAGGTCCAAATTGCTTGAGACAATAACAAAATCCCTTGATTTTAGGAGGGATGTGGGAGATATTTCTATGTGGAGGGAAGAACTAAAATTTGAAAAGGGAATATTCTTTGAATAACTAGAGGAAATTAACCAATTAAACAATTTAGAAATGATTTAATTGTGCAAGTGGAGGGAATTAAAGAATTTAATTAAATAATTAGGAATTATTTAAACAAAGTGGGATTTATGACCTTTAATTAAATAATTTGAAATTATTTAATCAGAAGAGAAGAAAAATAGTGTGAAGGTGATGAATTAATCAAATAAAATTAATTATTCGATTAATAGGAGAAAATGGTGAATTTAATTAAATAATTTACATTATTTAATTAAATAGATGAAATAGGTGAACTAGAAGAGAAATGGTGTTAATATGTAAAATCTAGATTTGTGATATTCTCAGGATATTTTTAGGTGTCTACATTTTACCCCTCTTTGAAGTGAGGTACCTGTTGTGTTGCTTCGAAAAACTGATACTTCTTAGACTGATACTACTGAAACCAAAAAAAATTAAAAAAAAATTGATTTTTTCAGATGCCCCACTTTTCCCTAGTGGACAAAGGAATGCTGGTGTGTTTCCCACTTGAGAGATCGAATGAAAAATTTCTTTTCAAGTCGAGTTTGTGATGATATTACGAGTGGTTTAGTTGCATAGAGGACAAAAGATAAAGCTTAGATGTTCGATGTAGATAAATTTTATGATGTATAGACATGCATCAGTTATGGGTAGCCTCATGTATATTTTGATGTATATCACACAATGTTTTGATACTTAGAAATATTAGTATGGATAGAAGAATAAGATAGAAGAAAGAGAAGAATGAGAAAGATAATAGAATAGATAAGCATTGTATTGAGATTGATTCAGTATTCCAACAAACCTATGATTATTCAATAATACATGATGAGATATGATAGATTATATTACTTTTTCTCCTTGTATTAGACATGATTTTATCATATTAATCCTTATTTTTGATATATAAAGTAGACACTATGCACCAAGGTATTGAAAACTAGGATGACATTATATCGAATGCATGGACTTTGACTTTGTAAATAGATAGGAGTATCCTTGTTCATACCTAACATATGGAAACCTTGTTTGATCATGTGAAAGAATGAAGCCCTAAAAGTAAGGAGATGAATTGTTGGTGTGAAAGGGGTACTTTATTTAACTAGTTCATTTCCTAGCTAGTTATCCACTTAAGTCCTTTCCACGCCTTATTACTTAAGTTTACTTAAGGTCCACATGGGATGTTTATCACTTTGTGTCTCATATCATAAGATTAAGACACTTGTCACAATATAATGATACTTATCCACTTTATGTATCATATCATAAGATTAAGACACTTGTCATAATCTTATGATATCTTATCCCTCACCTTGGCCTATATAACTAAGGGGTTCCCTTTGTAATCTTACACCATTTATTCAAATTCTCAAACTCATAGAAGCTTTGCATTCTCTTGACAGGAATACAATTTATTCTTTCTCATATTTTGTTTTTGTATTTTATTTCCTTCAATTATTTGAATCTTACATAGGCTAAAGAAAATCTTACATGGTATCAAAGAAAGAATGAGTTATGGGTTAGCAATATTTTAGGAGATCTAGAAGTGTATATTTTTTTTTCAAAGCACTAAGTATGTTCTTGTCTTACATCCTTGGATGATCTAGAGAATCAAAAAAGTGTGAAGAAAATATCAAATTTTTGGGGGTTCAATCATTGACTTTCCAGTTGCAGATTTTTTGAAGCATCTTGAAGAAAGTCATATCTTCCCTTCATTTCGTTTGAATCGAACATCGGAGGCCAGATATGTAGGAATTTGAAGCGAGAGTTTTGTTCCCAAATATAGCAAGGAACTGCCATTTTGGAGTACTTTGGATCAAATCTAACCTTTCCATCACATTCGAAAGGCCCAAAAAACTAAAATTGACTATTAATTTATCAATTTCAGTTGAGTTTGCAAAAAAAAAACATTATTGAAGACTCCATGAACATCATAGTCTAAGCTTCAATTTTTTTTCAATATTTTGCATTTCATTATTAAAATACAAGTTTTGAAAAAAACATCAAAAAATTATTTGAGGGCACCCCATACTTTATGGGTGCACCAGTACCCACATAAGATCTCATGCCCCATAAACATGGGGACCCATGGGGCCTCATGCCTTAATGGGCCTCCCACTAAATTTCATAACGTTTTATATATGATGTGCAACTTTTTAAAAGAGATTTATAATTAAAGCTCATGTGGGATGTGGCGAGGCCTTAGGCCCCCCACAAAATGACTATTTTTTTTTTTTTTAAATATTTAAAACCAAAAAAAATTAATGTTTCTTAAGTTTTTCTTTAATATTTTCAACATATATTTTTTCATAGAGGTTTTAATTAAACTTTTAACTAAATAAGAAAATTAAAGTTTTTCTTTAATATTTTTATTAATGATTTTAACATTTTTAATAAAATTTGTTAATTTTAATAAGGTATTCTTAAAAAAATTTTATAATTTTCTTTATTAATTTTTTAACAAAGTATTTTAAAAAAAAATTTAAAAATAAATTTTCTTTATTGATATTTTTAATAAAGTTTTTAAATAATATTTTTGAATTAATTTTTTAATTAAGTGTTTTTTAAAAACATTTTTTCTTTAATAAGTAAAATTGGAAAACTGTTTTTCCTAATTGACCGTCAAGCTTTGTATTGTATCATTTGTGGTGTTCCTTCATCCAACAACTAATACGGGCCAGTTGTTCATGACATTATGGTGATATCCCAATTGGAAGGCACATTTAACACTCAAATTTGGTTGTCAACTTCAAAGTTGATTTTTGCTTGGCTTCTTCATTAGAGTTTCCAGATTTGTATTGTTGATGTTGTCCAAATGACTCTTGTATGTAAAAGATTTAAATGCACTAAAATAAAGTTCCAAATCTTGTCACTTCACTGTAATCTGCCAAATCTTTCATATCCAAGATTCTTAGGATTAATCTATGAATCAAGTGTTAGTTCCTATGTACACAGTGAATGTAGTGGTTGGTTACCCATGCATTTCGGTGTGATGGACTAAATACAATATACACAAACATGTTAAGAAAACAATCTCCTTGTATTCAAAGTGTTAGGTTCTACATCGAGAGACTTGGTACCTATATTTTCAACTAATATTTAGTTGAGTAGTGTCCAAAATTAGTGATACTCATACATATTGTACCAAATCTATAATTTTCAACATTCAAGAGTATCTAATTGATAATTGATACTCGTGTAGTGGTCTCTTTGATTCTAATTTTATTCTATTGTAGTGTGGGATTCATCAATAGCTCTTCATCAGTAGATACAACTTCTTCATCTATTTTTTGGAGTTTGTACATCAGTGGTTCAAATTTTTGTTCCTAATGGGATTTCTCCTTTCCTTTTTTTGTAAATGGGTACATTTAGATCCTCTTGCTCCATCTTCACATTTATATGCTTTCACAATGATAGATTTTTCAGATACTCATGAGCTAATAGTTTAAACTTAGTCTCCATTCATGTTGACATCTTCTACAATGGTACATAATTCTTTATATTAGTACTTGCCATAATTTGGCAGCTTTTGGAGTAGCATTTGGAGGACTTATCATCATCTTTGGTCACTTCTCTACATCAGTCTTCACATTCTTCTACATCATCCCCTTCTTCAATTAAGATTGAGACTCCTGACATTGTGACATTTGAGTTGATTCCAAATATTTATTCCTTTTAGGAATTGGAATATATCCTGCATGTATCACTTTCTTCCTAAGGAGAGGAATATTGTTTGATGATCTTGGACCATATTCAGATTTTTATGTCAAGCATCAACCATCAGTGAAAGATATTGTATATTTAGCGGGACTTCACTTGACCTTCCCTATTCATTCTCTCTTATGGGGGATTTTTCCTCACATGGATTTTTATCCTTCACATTTTCTTGAGAGAATTTTCTTTGTTTTTCCCTTTTGGAGAGGATTTTTGTACCACTTGGTTTTCTTCTTTTCTCCATTTGTGAGATATTTATGTACATGGGTACCTCATCAAGCCTAGTATTTGAGGCCCATGTTTGCATCTTTGCATTGTATACTTCTCCTTAAGTTTCACTTAAGGTGGGGTGTTGGTGTGCAAGGGGTACTTTATCTAACTAGTTCATTTCCTCGCTAGTTATCCACTTAAGTCCTTTCCACACATTACTACTTAAGTTTACTTAGGGTCCACATGGGATATTTATCACTTCGTGTCTCATATCATAAGATTAAGACACTTGTCATAGTCTTATGATACTTATCCACTTTATGTATCATATCATAAGATTAAGAAACTTGTCATAATCTTATTATATCTTATCCCTCACCTTGGCATATATAACCAAAGGGTTCCCTTTCTATTCTTACACCATTCATTCAAATTCTCAAGCTCATAGAAGATTTGCATTCTCTTGAGAGGAATACAATTTATTCTTATAATTTATTTCTATATTTTCCTTCCTTCACTCAATTGAATCAGTTGGATGTTGCTCATATGTGGTTATCATTGATGTCAACACTATTGGCATTAATGCATTAGAGGTTGTATATGTCAAGGATATTGAGAAAATTGTAATAAAATAAGTTGCAGGTTGTTATTGGTGAAGTGAAGTTCAGTATGTTGGCTAGCTCAATATATTAGTGATCAAAGGTTGTGGGTTAAAGGGTTTGTTGTCGAGTATATCTAGTTTATCCATGTTAATTTTCAGAGATCCGCATGAAGATTTGATCAAGTTATGAGTATTTGTGTTTTGACAACTTTTTTGTTACTTTAGTTGGTGTTCCTGAAAGAAGGTGATGCAATTCTAGTAAGTTTAGTTGTTTTGGATGCTTCTCTAGTGATTAATGATGCTTGTGGATGTTTTCTAGATCATTATCTATGTATGTTGTACATCCACATTGATCATTGCACTCGTGATTGGTGATTTTATTTTGTGTGTTCATGTTTTTCATGTTCATGACCGATAGGGTGATTGTAGCATGTTGTGGATCTTCGAGGAATAATTATTGAAGATGTTTCATGTTCAAGGATGTTGTTTTGGGTCCTCACTATGTTATGGATGACATTGGTTGACTCACATTGATAATCATTTATGTTTTGGGCCGACAGTTTGTATCCATTTCATATTTGATTGAAGTCGATATGTAGATGATGTTATTCTTGGTTGCGGATATTTATGAGCGATTGCTTATATCATTTAAGGTATTGGTGAAGCAAAGTGTGCGAGTCTTGCATATGAATAATGCTCTAATAATTTGAAGGCAGAAGGTAAGTGTGAAGAAGAGTGAGCAAATTTTATGTGCTTAACCAGAACTGTAACCAGGCATGAACAAATATTATTTTCTCAATTCAAAATATTGTGGATGTAATCTGAATCTTTCTATAAGACAGTGTGTCTTCCTTTTGGAAGTAAGCCTTTTTGCATTTGAGTAGTGAGCTCTAGGCAGTGTGCCTGAATGCATGTGCATTCCCCATTTGCTATACTTTTAACAAAGTATAATCTTGTGGATTAACCTCCACTGTGGTTTTTCCCCTAACAAGGTTTCCATGCAAAAATCTTGGTGTTATGTGTGTTTCTGATGTGGTGATGGTTTTTTCTTTCATGTTTAATTATCAGATCTGCGAATAAGTTTAATAAGTATAATTTATGTGACAATTGATTCACCCCCCTGCCCTCTCAGTTGTCTACCCTTATGTTGCCAGAAATTGGTATCAGAGCAAGTTCCTTGGAAGAAGTTTAATAGCCTGAGGTGATCCGAGATGGCGACATATAAGAAGGATAGTCTGACATTTGATGGAACAAATTATTCTTTGTGGAAGACTCGAATGGAGTGTCATATGAGATGCATTGGTGAACCTTATTAGAACATTACAAAGAATAGATATATCATCCCATAGAATGGTCCTTCTATTGCAGGTGAGATTAAGGAAGTCGAGTATAATATCAGGGCTAAGGAAGCATTGTTGAGTGCTCTAACTGATTCTGAAATGATAAATGTAATGAATCTGAAGACTACTTATGAGATCTGGAAAAAGTTGGAAACTTTTTATGAAGTTGATACTCATGTGAAGATGGCTAAGTTTTAGATTCTAAAATAGAAATATGACACATTGAAAATGGGTGAAGATGAGAACATCACTTCTTTTATGTAGAGAGTGAATGAACTTGTGTGTAATATCAAATGTGCTGGTGGAACATTGGAAGAATCAAAGATTGTTGCTAAAGTGCTCAGATCCTTTCCTACTACATACAAACATAAAATTGTTGCTATTGAGGAGATTTGTACTGTGACAAATATAACGAGAGACATGTTGATTGGTAAGCTTGCTGATTTTGAGTTAAGTGATTTTGGTGATGCTCTTCCTAAGATAGAATCTGCATTCAAATCTACTACCTTCAGAAAAGATAAGCAGAGATATGATCTGGGAGAAAGTTCCTCTAGAAGCTTGTCCAGGTATGAGTGGGAAATGAGAGAGATTGAAGAAGAAGAGAGAAAACTAGATGAGCTTGAAGCACTTCTTGTCAAGAGGGTACCCAGAGGAGAAGGTAAGTACAAAGGGAAATTTCCTCTTAAATTTTTTTCATGCAATAAGATAGGTCATTTTGCCTCAAGGTGTCCAAAAAGAGTTCCTAAGACAGGACCTAACAAGCCTAGATTCCAAAGAAAGTGTTATTTTTCTATTGATGAAGGTGTGACAAATGATGAATTTGATAAAGGTAATGTAAGCGAAGATGAGTTTGTATTTATTGCTATCAAGGAAAGTAACCCTGTAGTTGCATGAATGTGGAGAAATCTCTAGTTGCCAAAGTTGAAGAAAAAGATGAATGGGTGATTGATAGTGGATGCTATCATCATATGATAGGTGATAAAAGTAAATTTGTGTCTTGAAAAGTATGATGGTGGTGTTGTAAGATTTGGTGATGATAAATTTGGTGTAATCTGTGGTAGAGGTTCCATTTCTTTTGATGGTAAGCATAATACTAATGATGTTCTATAGGTGGAAGGTTTGAAGCATAATATTTTAAGTTTTGGACAAATAGTTGACAAGGGATATAATCTTCAATTCAAGGATGGAAAATGTAGAATACTGGGGAGTTCTAGAAATATGATTGCATCAGGTACAAAAACAAAAGGTAATATATTTCACCTGAGTGTTGCTAGTAAAAGTATTATGATTGCTCAAGTTGATGAAAGTTGGTTGTGGCATAAGAGATTGTGTCATGTGAACTTTGACAATATTATCAAGATAAGTTCTACTCAGGGTGTGAGAGATCTTCCTAAGTTGGTAAAGCCTACTAATACCATATGCAAGGAATGTTAGTTAGGGAATCAAACTAGAGTTTCATTTTGGAGCAAACAACATTGTTCAAATGAAGTATTGGAGCTTGTGCATATTGATCTATGTGATCCTTCTAGAGTCAAAATTTTGCAAGGAGAAAGTTATTTCATGTTACTCATTGATGATTATTCTAGTTTAATGTGGGTTTCTTTCTTAAGGGAAAAATATGAAGCTCTAGAGAAATTCAATATTTTTAAAGCTAAGGCTGAGATAGAGACAAGTCTGAAGATTAAATGTCTAAGATCAGATAGAGGTGGTGAATTTATTTCTAGTGAGTTTAATCCCTTTTTGTGAAGAACATGGGATAAAGAGACAATTATCTACCCCACGAACCCCTCAACAAAATGGAGTTGTGGAAAGGAAGAACAAGATAGTTCTAGATGCTGGTAGGACTATGATGCTAGAAGGAAATTTCCCACATATCTACTAGAGAGAAGTTGTGAGTATTGTTGTTTATACTCTCATTCGAGTATATGTCAAAGGTGATATTGGTAAGACCCCTTATGTGCTATGGTTTGGTCATAAGCCTATTGTTAGATACTTCAAAAAAATTGGGAGTAAATGCGATATCAAAAGAGATGAATATATAGGAATGTTTGATGCTAGGAGTGATGAAGGAATCTTTCTTGGTTACTCTACTAAAATTAAATCCTACCGGTGCTTCAACAAGAGATTGAGGAAAGTAGTTAAAAGTGCTAATGTCAAGGTTGATGAATACATAGTTAGACCATCCATAACATGTGGACATGATTTAGATGATCAAAATGTCAACTCAATTCAGACTCAGAATCAAGTTCAGATCATTTCGGTGAATCAAGAAAGCCAAATGGAAGGAACTAGTGAAAGTGCATAAGTGAGATCACAAGAGCCTGAATTTCAAGAATATCCTAAGACTCCAAGGTATGTAAGATTAAATCATTCAGAAGATCAGATTATAGGTGATAATAACAAAGGTGTTCAAATTAGGAAAAGAATTGTAGAAGAATATTGTTTGATATCCAAGACTGAGCCAAATAGTGTAAATGAAGCATGCAAAGATGAACATTGGATGGAAGCAATGGAAGAAGAGCTACTGCAAATTGAGAAGAATGATACATGGACTCTTGTTCCTAGACCTAAGGACAAAAATTTAATTGGAACTAAATGGGTCTTTTGAAACAAATTGAATGAGCAAGGTGAAGTTGTAGAAACAAAACAAGACTGGTGTGTAAAGGATATTCTCAGGTGGAAGGAATTTACTTTGAAGAAAAAATTTCAATTGTTGCTAGGATTGAAGTTGTGAGACTATTTCTTGCTTATTCTTCTTACAAAAACTTCAAGGTTTATCAGATGGATGTCAAGTCAGCATTTCTAAATGGTAAAGTGGAAGAAGAAGTGTATATTGAGCAACCTGATGGATTTCAATTGACTGATTAGGGAGATATGGTTTTTCGATTGAAGAAAGAATTGTATGGACTTAAGCAAGCCCCAAGAGCATGGTTTGAAAAATTCAATAAGTATTTTTTGAAGCTTGGATTTAATAAAGGTAATGTTGATAGTAATTTGTATTTCAAGATTGATCATGATTAAGATTTGATTTTTGAAGTCTTTGTTGATGATATCATTTTTGGAGGAGATGATAGTTTGTGCATGAAGTTTGTTGATGAGATGCAAAGTGAGTTTGAGATGTCTATGATTGGAGAAATGAAATTATTTTTGGGATTGCAAGTTACTTAGCTAGATAAAGGGATCTTTATATCTTAGTCCAACCATGTGAAAGAGTTCCTAAAGAAGTTTGGTAAGGAAGATTCAAAGCCAGTTGGTACACCTATGGTGATCGGATGTAAGTTGATACAAGATGATGATTCTCCTATAGAAAAATATACTAGATACAAATCCATGATTGGTGGATTATTGTATTTGACTCAAACTAGACCTGATATCATGAATGACATATGCATTGTTGCAAGATTTCAAGCTGATTCTAAGGAATTTCATGTGATTGTTGTGAAGAGGATTTTCAGATACTTGAAAGGGATAGTTGATTTTGGCCTATGGTATCCTAAAGAAGATTATTTTACTTTGAGTGTTTTTACTAATGTTGATTGGGAAGGAGATGTGAATGACAAAAAGAGTAATAGTGGTGGTGCATTTTTCTTGGGAAAGAAGTTGATTTCATGGTTAAGTAAGAAGTAGAATGCCATTTCTTTATCTACTACAGAGGCGGAATCCATTGTTGTTGCTAACAATTGTAGTCAAGTATTGTGGATGAAGCATATTTGAAAAGATATCAGAGTTGTGTATGATGAACCTATTGATATATTTTGTGATAATTCAAGTGAAATTAATATTTCTAAGAATCTGGTGCTGCATTCAAAAACCAAGCATATATCTATCAAGTTTCACTTTTTTCAGAGAAAAGGTGAGTGAAAAGGAAGTCAAATTGGAGTATGTTCCTACTAAGGAATAGATTGCAGATAGCTTTACCAAGACCCTACCTAAGGATAATTTTGAGTATCTCAAAGGGAAGCTAGGGGGGATTACCCCTCCTAATCAGAACTAAGGTTCATTGACTTGCATCATTTTGTGTATTTCACAGTCGTATCTTGATCCAGATTCATATTTTGGTGGCTACTACTCAAGGGAGTAGTCAGATATTTAGAAATTTGGTGCAAAGCTTGTGTGGAGAAATATACACATTATCTTTGTCATTGATGTCAAAGGGGGAGAAGAGTCGTGTGAAAAACTATGAATTATTTGGGGAGAAGAGTCAAAATCTAAGGGGGAGAAAGTACTAAGAGAAAGTTGTGTTGATGGTGTTTTTCACATCATTTGTTTCCATCAATCCCAAAGGGGGAGATTGTTCGATTTTTCTGATATGTGGTTTTCATTGATGTCAAAACTATTGGCATTAATGCATTAGAGATTATATATGTCGAGAATATTGAGAATATTGTAATAAAATAAGTTGCAGGTTGTCAGTGGTGAAGTGAAGTTCAGTATGTTGGCTAGCTCAGTACATTGGTGATTAGAGGTTGTGGATTAAAGGGTTTTTTTTCGAGTATATCTATTTTATCCACATTAATTTTCAGAGATCCGCATGAAGATTTGATCAAGTTATGAGTATCTATGTTTTGACAACTTTTATGTTGCTTTAGTTGGTGTTCCTGAAAGAAGGTGATGTAATTATAGTAATTTTAGTTGTTGTGAATGCTTCTCTAGTGATTCATGATGCTTGTGGATGTTTTCTAGATCATGATCTATCTGTGTTGTATGCCTGCATTGATCACTTTGCTTGTGATTGGTGATTTTCTTTTGCATGTTCATATTTTTCATGTTCATGGCTAACAGGGTCATTGTAGTGTGTTGTGGATCTTCGAGGATTAATAATTGAAGATGTTTCATGTTCGAGGATGTTGTTTTGGGTCCTCAGTATGTTATGGCCAACATTGGTTGATTCACATTGATAATCATTTATGTTTTGGGCCGACAGTTTGTACCCATTTCATAATTAATTGAAGCCGGCATGTAGATGATGTTATTCTTGGTTGCGGATATATATGACCGATTTTTTATATCATTTGAGGTATCGATGAAGCGAAGTGTGTGAGTCTTGTGTGAAAATAATGTTCTAATCACTCGAAGGAAGAAGTTAAGTGTGAACAAGAGTGAGCATAGTTTATGTGCTTAACCGGAATTATATTCAGGCATGAACATATGCTATTTTCTCAGTTCAAAATCTTGTGGATGTAATCTGAATCTTTCTATAAGACAGTGTGTCTTCCTTTGGGAAGTAAGCCTTTTTGTATTTGAGCAGTGAGATCTAGGAAATGTGCCTGAATGCATGTGCATTCCCCATTTTCTATACTTTTAATAGAGTATAATCTTGTGGATTAACCTCCACCGTAGTTTTTCCCCTAACAGGATTTCCACACAAAAATCTTGGTGTTATGTGTGTTTCTGATGTGGTGATGGTTTTTTCTTTCATGTTTAATTATCATATCTGAGAATAAGTTTAATAAGTATAATTTATGGGACAACTGATTCACCCCCCCTCTCATTTTTTTTCCCTTGTGTTGCCAACAGAATCTTGGGTGGGCTATTTTAGAAAATCTTACACTAATACACAAAAGGTATGAAGAACTTGATATGTCCTAGCCATTGTTTTACTTGAGACTACCTTCACACACACAAGGAAAGTATTGACCAAGGTTGTATTACAAGAATATCCAACAAGCAAATAAAACAAAAGCAATGTTCAATGCCCCATTCCTTTCTCTCTAAATCATTTTGTAGACATCATTGAGAGATCATCAGAATGGACCAATAAGATAAATCATAAGAAAAGATCAAATGAAAAAATCAATGTTATTCATATCTCTTGCCAAAGGATGTTGTTTAGAGTAATTTCCACTCATGATGTCCATTGTAGGAAAGATGTATCTATAGGACATGTAATTAGATGATGATTAATTCTAACTATTTAATAGGTCATTGATATAAATGTTAACCAACATGTTTAACAATGATCAAAACTTAACATTTTGTGGTGATAGTTTTGTGTTTTGTTGATTTGTTATACATGTTTCCATTCATGTTACCAAATGTTGAAGGTGACATTAATTTATTATGGGTGAGAGTTTATTGCAAGTGAAAGAAGGATGCAACAAGTGATTTTTTTTTTGGAATATTTCAATGTTTTTGACTTTTTCAAATTTTTTGAGGTTGTTTTTTGTATTTTGAGGTAATATGAATGTTTTGAGTTTTATGAAGATATTTGAGGTTTTTTTGGGTTTTCAAATTTTTCTAAATTTTTTGAGTTTCAAGTTTTCCAATGTTAGACCAAGAGAATAGGACCTAAGGGGGGAAGGACCAATGCATCAAGGGCCCATTGGAGATGGCCTTGCCTACATAACCACATAGAGGCAACGTAGTTCGACTGACCTTGACAAGTGACATTTTAGTAGAACAAACTCCTAAAGGACAAGCCTAGGCGTTGGGAACTCATGGATGATGGCCTTGCCTATGTAACCATGCAGAGGCAATGTATTTTGACTATTGGAATTAATAATGTTTTTAATTTTTGATGTTTTATACCATTTTTATGGGGTTTTTGACTTGATTTGGATGTTTTTGAATTATGATATATTTCAAAAAAAATATATTTTGAGGATGTTTCGATTTTTTTTGGGATTTTGTGATATTTTGAATGTTTTGGATTTTGATGTGTTAAATGTTTTTAAATTTTAAAATATTTCAAATTTATTTAGATTTTGGGAATATTTTGAACGTTTTTGGGTTTTCTTGAGAATAACTATAAGGGAATATACAAGAACCCAATCTAGAAACCCAGGTATAAGACTATGCCCCTAGTCTGATGTGATAGACTACCTCAATATATGCTAGAAAAAATGACCTTAGGAGAATTCCAAGTAGTACTAATGGGAATAGATGCTCACTAAATACCAAGCTATGATACATATGTCGATGGAGGAATAAATGGATGGATGGAACGGATGAGTGAATGACTTTATTATGAGTAAAGAACAAGTGAAAGACTCTATGATAGATGGTAGATGGTTCTTATTTACACAAGGCACATGTTTTCCAAGTTTTCACCATGGTACTTTCCCAAAGCACCACTGAAGTGGTTTTTTCTAGAGGATGATCTTTCTCTTTACTATTTTGATCCTTTTTCTTTTTTTTGGGAGATTTTTTTTTTATTTTTGATGTTTTTAATTTTTGGATTTTAGAATACCCCTCATGGGCTAGGAATAAAACTTTTGAGATGCATGTTGTTGATGGGTTCCTGCAAGGGTTCTCCTTCAAATGTTGCTAGTTGATAGGCTCCTGAGGTATAGCTTGTTGTGACAATGAAAGGCCCTAACCAATTTAGCTTAAATTTTACCTTTTTGTCTTGATCTAACATATTCTTTTGATTTCCTTTAGGATAAGATCCCCTACCTAGAACCACCGACCTTTAGTATTTTTTTTATAACTTCTTCTTAGTCTATTTTGATAGGCATGTAGGTGATTCAATGCTTTGAGGCAATGCTCGTCCAATAGTTCTAGTTCATTCAGCCTAGATACTTGATATTCTTCGTTTGTGATGAGATGTTACAAGGAAACCCTTAGTGACGAGAGCTCAACCTCAATAGACATGATGAATTTGGTTCCATAGACCAAGGAATAGGGTGTAGCACCTATCGGTGTGTAGATGCTAGTTCGGTAAGCCCATAGGGTGAGATTTAATCATAGGTGCCAATCTTGACTAGCTTCATTGGTTGTCTTCTTTAGGATCTTAATGATGATTTGTTAGAATGCTTAGCTTGACCATTTCCTTAGGGATAATAGGGGGTGCAAAAGAGATGTTGGATATTGAATTGATGGCATAACTTGTGAACATCCTAGTTTTCAAAGGTGTTCCATTATCTATGATAATGGCCTATGGAACATAAGAGCGACAAATAAGATAGTTTACGATAAACTTGGATACTTATTTTCCTATTATGTAGGTCATGGGTATGGCTTCAATCCAGTTTGTAAATCATTTTGTGGTTGTGATTATAAACTCATGACCTTCGAAATAGGTAGCAGTGATTTTACCTATGAGGTCGAGTCCCCATTGTTAAAAAGGCCAAGGTGTGGTGATGGGTATGAGCTCTTGAGCGGGTCAATGGATGAGATCCCCATGGTGTTGACACTACAAACATTTCTTCACAAATTAATTGGCATCTTGTTCCATGGTGGGTCAATAGTATCTTGTTATTTACATCTTCTTGGCTAAGGTTATGCCACTCAAGTGTGACTCGTAAATGCCTTTTTGCACCTCTTTCAAGGTAGTCAAAGCTTCCTCTTTGTTAAGACATCATAATCATATTCCTTTGAGACTTCTTTGGTAAAGGATATTACCTAAAAGGAAAAATTGGGATGCTCTTTAGATAAAGGTTTTCATAGATTGGGGGTAAGGTTGAATGGGAATATACTTTTATGGAGGTAGGTGAAAATATCATGATACCACAGGGAGCCACGACCAATAATTTCACACACAAATTATGATTCAGGTATATTGAAATTCAACATGAGAAGCTACTCAAAGAGAGACTCACATTTCAGACTATTGTGTGACATGTCTAGCAAGGATCAAATGGTGGCCATGGCATGTGTTTCTCATTTATTGATTTTAGGTATTTGCTCAAATGTGATATCAATGAATTAATCCTTGAAGCTATCGACCATTTTCTTATAGGGCGTTAGTTTTCCATCCTTATTTTGGTAATCATCAATGACTTGTTCACGATTAGCTGAGAATCTCCATAGACTTTGAATTCTTAGATATGTCATTAAACAACAATTTTGAACCCTATGATGAGGTCCTTGTACTCAAATGTATTATTCATGCTTAGAAATGCTAGCCTGTATGACCTCGCGATGCAATCACCTTGTTGGGTGATGAATAAAATGTGTGCTTCAGACCCATATGGTTTGTAGGAGCCATCAGAATACAATTTCCACTTATTTGTGGAGCTAAGAGCGAACACTAATTCATTAGGAAAATATGATACCAAGGGTTTTTTTACGTAGATTGGGGATTATGCTAGCTAATATGTAATTACTTTTCCTTTGCTAGCTTTATATCAACATACTCTATATAAAATTTAGTAAGGATCATTACCCACTTTTCCATGTGACCAGTGAGAGTGGCTTTTGATAACAAATATTTGAGTGGGTCAACCTTGGAGATGAGTTTAATATAGTGTGAAAGCATGTAGTGTCTAATATTTTGGGAAGCGAACACCACTGCTAAGAAAGCTTTTTCGCTAGACGTATAATTGATTTCATATCCTACCAAGGTTCTACTGATATAGTATGTAGCCCTCTCTTTTCGTGTTTCATCATGTTGAGCTAAGTGATCTCCTAGAGCTACTAAGGTTGCTCAGATATATAGTATTAATTACTTTTCTACTATTTGCGGCCTTAAGATAGTTGGTGATGCTAGATAATCCTTTAGTTACTAAAATGTGTGTTTACAATGTTGATCCCATTTATAGGCCATACCTTTGTGAAGGAGATGGGTGAATGGGTGACACTTATTTGGGTGACCCCACAATAGTGGCTTACACTTTTTCGCCAAAATTGACATTGAACTGAAAATTTTTTTACTAAATCTTCACTTTCAAGAACCTATAGCTGCTAAAAAATGAGGAATTTTAAGATGATGCGAACTAGTGATTTGTGAAATTTTGTCTGTAGATTCTAAATACATATATTTTAAATTTTTTAGAATCAAATTGCATTTCTTTTTTTATCTTCTTCAAAAACTAGTTTTGAACAATAAAAACATTTTTTAAAGAGTGGTGTGTACTTGCTAACACAACCTTTTTTATATGAAGGATAAAATTGTAATTTTTTGACTTTAGATTCGTAACTACGATATCTAGTGCATGCAATTCATTTCATAGTGTTATATTGAATATTTTTTTCTTAATTAAGTTTTGAAGTCAAACCAATTACAATTTAGACATGTGTTTACTTGCTAACAGATAACGTTTTTTGTATGTATCAAAATTCAATTTTTTTTGTTGGATCAAGGACATCAATATCAAGTGCATAGACATTTTTCAGAATTTTTTTTGATAATCTGCTATTTTTCCACATGTGCAAAACAAAGAGCTTGATTTTCAGTGAAAAACCTACATTCACAAGAAATAAAAAATAAACATAATAATCAAATGAAATATATTTAAGATAATTTTGGGGAAGCTTATAGTGAGGACTACATACTTACAAAAAATAAATTTTAAATGATTCATTTGATCCCCCAAAAGGTAAATCAAAAGTGGTTTTTTATTAGCATTTTGATAGGTTTAAAGGAGACTCTGTTATAGGTATGGTTTAAAACTAGCAAGGTTTTATCCAAGGTATTTGATCTAAGGTAGTTTGTTCAAACTCTCTTCAATTGGAATCCTTTAAATGGAACTTTTCAAAGTTTAAATCATTATATTTTCTAAAAATATATGGTTTTAGCAAAAATAAAGATGTCCCCAAAAGTGTAAACCATTGTTGTGGGATCACCCATCTGCTAGTTGTGTAATAAATCTTTTGATAGACTACAGTTTCCACTGTAGGCTATGAATTTTCTTGAGGGTATTCGATGGTTACATTTCCATGATTGCTTTGATTTTTACCATGTCCACTTTGATTACCCTTCATGACACAATATATGCCAAAATTTTACCTATAGTGACTCAAAAGACATACTTCTTAGGGTTCAACCTCACCTAATACTTATAAAGTCTATAAAAAAAAACATTCTAGCACTTCCAAATGTTCCTTCCTTGTTACTGATTTAGCTAAGATTTCATCCATATGGTCCTCTAAGGTCTTATGGATCATGTCATGAAATATTATGGTCATCTCTCTTTGATAGGTCGCTCCTAAATTCTTGAGACCAAAATTCATCACATTCCAACAATAGGTTCTCCATAGACATGTGAATGTTGTCTTATGTTGATCTTCCTTAGCTCTCATTATTTGGTTATACCTTGAGAATCCATCCGTAATGGAATCATTTCATGGCTAGCTATCAAATCTGTGATGATATCTATGTTGGGAAGTGGGAAGTCATCCTTGGGATGTGCCTTATTTAAATCTCTAAAGTCTATGTAAATCTTCATGCCCCTAGTGGGTTTGGAAATTGGAACCAGCTTGGAAACCCACTTAGCATAATTGATTGGTCTTATGATCCCTACATCAAGAAGCTTTTCTAACTCCACCTTGACCAACAATGTTATTTTCAAATGCATTTTTCTCAATTTTTGTTTCACTGGCTTTGCTTGAGGATGTAATATGAGATGATGGACAACCAATGATGTGTCTAGCCCTGGCATGTCTACATAGGACCAAGGAAAGTTGATTTTTCACTCTCTAAGGAACATTGCTAAGTTATTTTTTTCTTCATACTCTAGGGAAGAGGCATAGAATATGACATGTAGTGCTTCATCTATTCCCACATTGACTATATTTGATGCCTCCACAAGTACCAATGATTTTTCATGATCCATCATAATACTAGGAAGATTGAATTCCTCATCCTTAGGGACCTCAAAGAGGTTTTCACCATTGGATGTGTCCTTTATTTTTATTATTTTTCGATCAGAAAGTGCCACATTGTGCTTTTCACTAGGAGATCATGTATTGATTTTCAAATTTTCACTTTTGTGACTAAGGAATTCAATCGTATCACCATAGTATGCTTATGTGTCTAGCTCAATGTTGAATCATGACTTGTGATCTCCAAATGGTATGTGGTCTTAGAGTCCCATAAATTCAGAGATAGCCTCATCATTCTAAAAAGAATCAAGAATTGGTGGTCCTTGCTGGTCCTAGTTGATGAGTTGAGGATAGATAAGCCCCAGTTTGGTGTTTTGGCTAGATGGTGTAAAGGATGTTGTGGTGATCATAAAAATAGAGATATCTTCAAATAATTCTATGATGTCAAAGGGGAATTCATCGATTTATTTGTCATTTGATGTATTTAACTAATAGGAAGCTTCAAATTTCTTAATTGAAGCACCCTTGCCAAGAAGGGTGACACCTTTACTCGAGGTGTATCCAAGACCAAGATTCTTTGGATATTTCTCAGGGATAATAGGTTCACTCAAGGAATGTTGATTTAGACCAATTTTTTCATCTTTAGTGTATCCCATGTCTTTAATTAGATAGAGCCCTTTGTTGTTTTAATCCATGGGGAGTGGAGGTTCTTGCTTTTCATCTTGATATATCCATTTTGATGTATTTTCATCATCTATGAATTTTTTGTTTAGATCTCCTCACTTTGTGAAAGTGGTTGGTGATATTTTTATTGTCTTAGTCACCTTTTCAATGTGTTGAGGTTTACGATAAGATATAGGATAAAGTGGGATTTCTCCTAAAAAAGAGTCCTTATAATCCCCAAAACCATTGTTCTTGATGAGCACCTTGATCTCTAGAATATTTTGTTGTGTTGATGATGTGGGAGCGGATACGGATGCCAATTTGGATGGGTCAACATAGGATGAGGGTATTGGTACTTCATCATTCTTGGGTACTTGTAGCACCTTATAACACTTATCCTCCATACTTTTACAATAATAGAAGGGCTTAGGATCACCATGAATTGCTACCTCTTTTTATCATATGGAAATTTGATGCATTGGTGACATCTTGATGCTATAGCTTGTATGGCATGAATCCATGGTCAACAAAGAAGGATGTTGTAAGGTAAGTCAAGATCTAGAACTTGAAATTTCGTTTATGCAATGGTTAGTCCCACTTGTATAGGTATCTTGATTGTTCCCTATGAAATCCATTCATTATCATCATAGGCTCAGATGGTGACACATTTTTCTTTTTTTAATACATCTTCAGAATAGCCTAGGTTCTTTATTAGTTGAAGGGTACAAATATTTAGGTCCAAACCTCCATCTACCAAGACTCTTTTTACTTTATTCTTATGGACACGAAATTACAAGTGTAATGCATGATTGTGGGATGATTGTAATGGGAGATCATTTTCAAAAATATATGAGTTGATGGGTAGACACGATGTGTCTGACCATAGCTTGTAATTTCATAGTATTGATATCAGTGGGTACAGATGATCATGAAAGAGCCTTTTCTAGGATTTCCTTATGTGCTAGAGATATTTTTAATAATTCCAAGATGGAAATTTGAACATGGTTTTTCTTAAGTTGATCCAAGAGATTGTAATCTGTGGTATTTGATCTTGATTGGGTTCTAGGTTGTGAAGGGGATCCTTTAATGGTTACTTTCCCACTTCGTGTGGTGACTCCACACTCAATAGTAGGTCCTTGTATCATTATTATAGATATATTATGCTCACATTCTCCTACAACATTATCGTAGGTGTAATTGACCTGGTTGTATACTTTACCATTTTTGGCATCATTACCTTTGTTGTGATTGGGCATCGGGATCTTGTATATCCCAAGATTTATTTTTATAGGTTGTTGATCAATACTCACCTTACCTTGATCAATAAGGTCTTGGATAAAATTATTAAGTCTCATATAGTTTGATGTCCCATGTCCTTTAGTTTGGTGAAACTCATAACGATCTTTGTCTTTATACCATGGAGGTTTGACTTGAGGTTCATCATAGTGTTTGAAATCTGAGAGTGTGATTAGGTCTGATTGTATTAACTTGTGTAGGACTGTTTCAATAGGCTCCCCCAAGGGTGTATATTTTCATCATGATGGGTAATTTTTTGCTTAGGTGGTGGTCCTCTTGGGGGGTTGGTATTGTTAATAATTTTCTATTTTTTTGTGTATTTGGTTTTGGTGGAGCATTTATCATAACTTTCACATCAACTATACCATCTCTAGTAATGTTATTTTTTTTGGTCCATATAAGGGGTTTTTCACTAGAACTAGATGATGGTTGATTATCTTTGTAAATTTGTATTGGTCCCTTTGTGGTGAGGGCTCTCTCAATGTTAAGGCCTTTGGATATGAGTTCCTCAAAAGTTGACACACATTTCATTCTCAATTGAAAGGCTAGATTAGTATCTGCATTTCTTGCAATGATTTCTACTTGTTGCCTCTCAGGTATGGGCCATTTACACTTGATTTCCTTATCTCCATCACTGTAAAAATGGATGCAAATTCTTCTCCCTTATTTTTTTTAAGAGTATAGAGTTCCTCCAAGGTTATGTCTATGTCAATTTTGTAGGATAAATAGGCTACAAATTGATCTATAATCTCTTGAAACATTTTTATTCCTAGAGGTAGGTGTGAAAACCACTCTATGGCTTACCCTCCCAAACTTCTTGGGAAGACATGCATTAAGTATGCATCATTGTATGATACTTCGATACATGCAACATAAAACTCTCTAATAAGCTCCTCTAGATTACCACATCCCTTGTATTTGTTAAATTAGGGTATCTCAAAATTCGAGGGAAATGGTATCATTGTGATGCTTCGATCAAACAAATAAGGACATAGATCTTGTACCGCATAGGACTTTTTAGTCTTTCCCATTTTAATTTCCTAGATTTTCTATGTTAATGTATGAATTCGAAAAGATATGTCATCTTGAGGATTGCTTAGGGGTAGAGTATACATGGTGTGTTGTGGGATGGTAAATGAATTATAGGTTGGATTTTGATATGATGGGGTGGATTATAGGTTGGATTGATATTATGGATTTATGGGTGATGAAGGTGGTGGTGTGTTGTATGCTCCATATGAATGTCAATGTATGATATTTTGTTGAGAACTTTCATATTGTTGTTGTTGAGGATTGTATTGCAAACTTTATTGATGTTTTTGAACAAGAAATTGTTGTTGAGCATATTTTTATTATTGGGCTTGTTATGCTTGTTGCACTTGTAATTCTTTTTGTGCTTGTAATGCTTGTTGTTGTGCAATAACTTGTTGTTGAGAAATATATTGTTATTTAGAAATAACTTGTTGTTGAGAAATAGCTCATTGTTGAGAAATAGCTTGTTGTTGAGAAATAACATTTTTTCTTTGAGGAGATGGGATGAGGTGTTGTGAAGGTGGAAGGATGTTTTGATTTAGTAGGATGTATAAATTTTGTGGGATGATGTTGTGAATGGGTTGTTGACCTTGTTGTGATGGAGGGATGCTTTTATGTTGACCTTTATAAGCTTGATATTGTTGATATTGTGGGATTTGGTTTTGTGACATTTGATTTTGCAAATTCTAATTTGAAAGATTTTAATTTTGATGTGGTGAAGCTTGAATTTGATATTGGGGTACTTACTGCTGTTGAGATATTATATGTTGTAAAATTTTATGATGTTGAGGATTCGTTTGATGTTGTTGGTGATTCACTTGATGTTGTTGTTGAGGATTCATTTTATGTTGAGACACTTGATGTTGTTGAGAATTCACTTGATTTTGAGACACTTGATTTTGTTGTGGTACTTGATGTTGGGACACTTGATTTTGAGACACTTGATGTTGATACACTTTTTGAGGACCTTGAATTTGTTGGGATATTTTTTGAGTACCTTGACTTTGTTGGGATATTTACTTAGGACCTTGGTTTTGTTGGATTTGAATTTGTCAACTTTTGGGTTGTTGAGTACTAGGAATATTAATGAGAACATTTTGAGCATGAAATGTAGGTGGAACATTGGTGCTAGTGTTTTGAATGCCCAAATTTGTGTAATTCTATAAAATTTGGTGATTCCCATGTTGACTTGTAAGGCTGGTTGAATCTATCCTAGTGATGATTGGTTGACTTGGTATATTTGATGAGGATTTTTTTAGTATTTGTTGTATAACATTATGTACCAAGGGGTCACTTTGAGAAGGACAATGCATGGATGCTATGTTTGAAAAGGATTTCTCCCTTAGTGTGTTTACATCAAAAATTTTGGGAATTTTTACACCTCCTTGTATGAGTTTGAGCATTTATTGGTTTGGATATAGATTTAGCATTGTGTTTATGATGTGAGTAAGTCATAGATCTTGTTCCATTTCTAACAACTCTTCAGCAGTAAACTCTTGAGGATTTTTGGTGATATCCTCTATGTGAACCCCTTCTTCTTGGGATGGTTGAGATGGTTCTTGAATGTTCCTTGGAGTTGTAAAACCTCTAGGGTCAAAATCAGGCATCCCTAAGATTGATTTACTATCACTATCACTTGTTATTATAAGCATGTTTGGAACACTAGGATTTACTTCCATTTTCCTTTTTCTTTTGTGCTATGACCTTGTTGTGACCATAAAATTTGTGTCAACCCTAGGAGATGTTTGATGTGAATGATTTTGTTGAAATTCCTTTGTTACATTAAATTTTGATAATAAAGACCCTTCAATAGGTTTAAAACTAATGATGGATGATTTTGTGAATGGATGTAAGATATGAAACTCTCAATTTTGAGAAGATTCTAGACTCAAATTTTAGATGTGTTTGATGTTGATGATGAACTTGCAAACTTTATGAATAGACTTATGAATCCAAAGTAAGTTTATCCAACATGATATTTACTATTTCAAATAAATACTTGGAAATAGAATGTTTCCAATCATGAAGCTAAACTAGTTGATAGGGTGATCAATTTAAGTCTAAAATATTTATGTTAAAATTTTAAGTTATTGTGTGGAGTGAGATTTTTTGATGGTTTTATGTTAATAGTTTGATACATCTGATCCTAATGATAATCAAAAAGGTTTTTTTGACAACATCAAGATGATACAGATCATGAACTTTTTATTTTGTATTGACTAATATTAGAGAACCAAATTTGTTTATTGATTAATTTGAACCAATTTTGTGCATGTGAACCAAAATATAGAATCATATAATGTCTTGAACCTTGTTGTTTTTTTTTTTGTTTTGGAAAAGGGACTATTCTATTGTTTTCAAAGGTGTTGAAATGTCCACTACAAAGGCATCAGTATTTGCAAAGTCATTGATGTTTGACACAAGCATCAGATTGTCCAAACAAATTCATCTCTATAGAAAAAATTGTTTACCCTAAAAAATGCATCGAGCGATGTGTAAAAGTGTCGATGTGTAGAATAAAGCATTGTTTTGATGAAAATGGAAGTGTCAATTTATATAAAAGCATCCACTATTGGGACAAATGCGTTGATTTGCTAGAGGATATTTAAAATGTAAATTGACCTAGTTGTTTGATGTTTTGATTTTGTAAAAACACAGTATACAACATGTAGAACTAACTATAGAAGTTGTGAAATCCAGCTTCACAAACCCCGAAGATCACCTGCATGCAAATAACCTGTCACAGAAGAAGACATTGGAGACAAAAAGCAAGGGTGCTCTGAAAGCTGAAAATATGTATTAATCAGAGAGTGAGAAATATACAATGGATCAATCCTTAAGAAAGGAGATCATGCAAAACCTAAAGAAACCCTAATAGGTAGAAATTTAATAATTAATATAATTATTAAATGTCACATTATGCAAACTAAAGTGAAATCTTAAGAGAGGAATAAAGGTAACTTAATTAACATAATTAAGTTAAAACCTTTACTCTAACACCCCCCCTTAAGATAAGCAAGAGTGCAGTTACAAACATATGGAAGAAAGCAAAAGTAACTACAATGCTTGAAAGTCAACATAGGTCCCGACAACTAGGCTTGATTAGGTACCCATTTACGAATGCAATGCAAACTAAATGAAATGGGGTAAAGGAGAAAACCCAGTGGGAACAAAACTCCTCCCCAAAATAGAATGCAAAGAAGGGATGCAATGCACCAATGAAAAAAGGATAGGAGGTGGATTACATGATACCCCCCATAGACAACTTCTATCATATAAGTGCATGTACAATGATCTCCATAGGAGAGATAGAAAGAGAGAAGAAGGCCCCCCCATAATGAAGAAACTCCTGTCACAATGGTAGATGCCTAATGTAGAATCCAAAAGGAGATCCTAAAGCGGCAAATGATATTCCTCCCCTTGGGAAGAAACGGACCCAAAGGATGATGTCAAAGAAACCCTATGAAGAGTGATGAACCAATATGTCTCAAGATGTGTGCCATGATCAGATGCTGAGGAATCTCTTTGTCTGAACTAAAATAAATGATGTCAAATCCAAAATGATGTGGAGAATCCTAAAATTCAACCTCTGAATGCATTGATAATGGTGGGCGTACAGTGATAACCTAACTATCAAGGTAGAGGAGATGAATTTCCTCATAAGAATCCTCCAAATCTGCAATATAGGACTCAACAAACAAGAAAGATATGTCTGCAACATAAGAGTCCAAAGTAGCTATATTTGAAAGATGTATGATTCTCTACTGCACTGAATCAGGAACAACAGGAGATGCTGATGAAGTCTCAATCTGAAGAGTAGGAACTATGAGACAAGCCTCTAATCCATCGGAATATGTAAGGGTGTCTAAATACTCAAGCTCCTTTAAAGTATCATGATCAAAGGGTGTATTCTCTCTCCAAGCAATGGATAAGAGACAATCTGAAGTAGGATCCTCTAGGAATGGAGAGAGATTAGGGTCTCCATAGATCTCCCAAAGACGTGTCCAAAGTGGGTGAGGACAATCAATGTCCGATATAGCCAACACAGTGTCATGATCAACACTAGACAATATAAGTCCTACTATGTGATCTCTAATGATATCCCATGCTAATTTTCCCTCTAAAGTGGTTGGTTTAGGTATTAGATCATACAAATAAGGCAAAATATTAAGCCACCTACAATGTGTAAGTATGCCCTTTGCCCATGACTCATAATTACCCCGTTCTAGAATAACAACTGAAGGTTGGGTAGCAAAATCCATGATCTCTTCAAATGAATTTTTTTTTTGAGAAATTTGACCTTACTGCATTTAGATCAAATTAATATAACCCATCCCACACAAATAGAACCCATGTAGGTGCCAGAACATCCAAGTAATTGAGCAAAGTGTAAAAAGACACAAAGCTGAATAAAATTTACCTGGTAAATTTTCTGACGCAATAGATTGCAGATCTGAAAATATCACTGCAACATCTTTCCAACACCTATTCGTTTGCACAAAATGGAGTTTGGACGCAAAAGATACGCCCCTGGGAGTGAAAAAGCACAAGTTCTGACTTTGACTGGAAAAAAAGACTACAAAACAGAAAAATCAGAAAAAATCACTAGCATCACTGGAACGGTGCCAGAACCAGCTTTCCGGTGATATCTTGTTTTCAGAAAATGGAGATCGTATGCAAAACATATGCCCGATTTTGTGAAAACAGCTCCAAAAAAGGTTTGAGGGTTAAGCCTAGCGGTTAGGATAACCGCTAGCGGTTAACTGATGGCAGTGCCCATTAACTCTAATTTTTAATATATATTTTTCTCGGATTGCATGTCGTACCAAGCCGTACGATCTAGAAATGAAAAAAATTGTGTCCCAAAGTCACTATGTCTAATTTTGACGATTTGACAGTCAATTTAGGCGTTTTTGGGTGCTCTAAATGTGACGGTGAAGTTTCTTTGGACTCAAAAAGCTCGAAAATTGTAGGTACGCTCTAGATCAGGAACCCTCAAAAAACTTCAAACCCTCGTAGATCTGATGCCGTGAAGCCAAATTTGACAAAACAAAGGTCAATTTTGACTAAATTGAACATTCCAAATGAAATGGTGAGGTCCAAATTGACTCAAAATTCACCAAATGAAAGAGGTATTCCCTGGATCAAAAAAGCAAACCCCAAACCCTCGAAGCTCCAAAAAACCTTCAAAACACGAACAAGAAGCAGCAGGTCTGGAGCTCTGATACCATATAGAAGTTGTGAAATCCAACTTCACAGACCCCAAAGATCACCTGCATGCAAATAACCTATCACAGAAGAAGACATTGGAGACAAAAAGCAAGGGTGCTTTAAAAGCTGAAAATATGTATTAATCAGAGAGTGAGAAATATACAATGGATCAATCCTTAAGAAAGGAGATCATGCAAAACCTAAAGAAACCCTAATAGGTAGACATTTAATAATTAATATAATTATTAAATGTCACATAATGCAAACTAAAGTGAAACCTTAAGAGAGGAATAAAGGTAACTTAATTAACATAATTAAGTTAAAACCTTTATTCTAACACTAACTTGATTACATGATTAGATTTTTTTTGTGTGTTCATTTTCCACAAGGCCACACTAAAGAGTGTCACAAGATCTTCAAATGAAAACATTGCATGAAGTACAACCTATTTAGTAGTCACTACAAGGATTATCCAACTATAGTAGGCTCACCACACTTTCATGTTAATCTGAATCTAAGGAGTGGGTAAATAGGGTGTGCTAAGGTCATGTAACACCTTTACACCTCTCACCTTGAAAGGATTAGATCCTAGAAAGACACCTTATCACCTCAACCAAGGATCAGACATGGTGAGTAACTTCTTTTGTTGATAGAACCATGATGCACCACTATAAAGGATGTTCAATAGGTCTTATAGGCTTCTTAAAAAAATTGGTTCTTAGTGGGTGGAACTCTGTGAACATCGTTGGCTACATATAAATCTCCTCTTGATCTGAAATTACCCAACACCACTAGCGAGAGTCTAGTATGCTACATGCATGGATCGAACTACAATTTTCAATCTCATCCAATTTCTATAGCATGCCAAAAAATATTGCTTGAGGTTGATCCTTGGGGTCTCAATAAAGATGTATCCCAAGGTAGGCTTCTACTTAAAAAAGGGAAGGATTCACATTGCTATTTCTCATCACCCAATATCTCACTAGGTGCAAGGGGAGAGGATACGTAGATAAATACTTTGGATAAAATAAAACATGAAATTCAAGTTAAATATGTTTCTCTTCACCTAAGATTGCACTAGGCTCAAGAGGAGAGGATACACATCTAAAATCTACCAAACATGGTGTACACGATAAAAAATAATTCATTTTAGGTGCACCAAAATGTAAATGTTTGGCTCATTTTAAACTCAAAGGAAAGGTATAGATTGTTTATTCATTTTAAACCCAAAAGACAAGTGTAGATTAAATTGTTCATTTTAAGCCCAAAATAAATATGTAGATTGTGTTGTACATTTTAAGCCCAAAATAAATATGAATTAATTTTATGAACACCAAATTAAATGTTTCTAAACTAAAAATCTCATAGTGATCAAAATCACTTTATATTCCAACTCCTCCAACCCAAGCTTCCTACAAAGAATTAGTCTCAAGAAATAGAGAAATAGACAACAAATAGTTAGGGTTAGATAAAAATCAAGTTGAAATAAAAACTTAACCCTAAAAACTAAGGTGGCTATTATACCTATAGAGGTGTCTCTCTATCAGAGAAAGGAATCAGTCTATCCTTTCTGCAAAGGCATCAAAACTTGCATAAGTGTCACTGTCTACCAAAGGCATTGACCTGTCACCTGTAGCAGAAAAGAAAATATAAAAAATTAGAGGCATCAACCTTTCAATTGCAAATGTGTTGGTGTTCATAAAAGTGTTGGCATGTCAACTGTAAAGGCTTTAATTTTCTTCTAGAACTTGCAATGTTCAACAAAATTTATACAAAAAAACTTATATACGGATGTGGGTCCTGCCAAGCATGCCAAAATATCACATGTTTAGTCTAATTGATCAAATACTAAAGAAATGAAATAATAAAAAGATGAAATGATCAATTAAAATCCATATTCAATGATATTTATCTAACAATTACTAATCAAGGTTCAATCAAAGCATGAAATACCAAATTAATGCAAATGAACACCTAATTAACAATACAAACCTTCATCACAATTGGGGGATTAGTGCTATTTTGGATGTGGAGTGCTCAATTTGAAGCCTAATCCATGGTTGATTGCACAAAATATTAATGATTTGATGGTAATGGTGAGGTTGGTCTAGAAAATTCTCAAAGGTGTGTATGAAACTGGGTAGAGTAAGGTTACTCCAATGCTTGTGAATGAATTATCATGTAAAATGAGAAGTATTTGTAGATTTTTGGAATGAATTAATGGTTCAGATTGAATTAGCTAATCAATGGAGGAAAATGGATGAGAGATGAAGACATGGATCAAAGATCAAATCAATGGTTGATAATGCATAATTACATGGATCAAGGATGTTAATCAAAGGTCCAAATTGCTTTAGACAATAAAAAAATCCCTTGATTTTAGGAAGAATGTGAGAGATATTTCCATGTGGAGGAAATAATTTAAATTTGAAAAGGGGAATATTCCATAGGGAATATTCTTTGAATGATTGAAGGAAATTAACCAATTAAACAATTTGGAAATTATTTAATTGCGCAAGTGGAGGGAATTAGAGACTTTAATTAAACAATTAGGGATCATTTAATCAAAGTGGGATTTATGGCCTTTAATTAAATAATTTGACATTATTTAATCAAAAGAGAAGAAAAATAGTGTGAAGGTGATGAATTTATCAAATAAAATTAATTATTCATTTAATAGGAGAAAATAGTAGATTAAATTAAACAATTAACATTATTTAATTAAATAGATGAAATAGGTGAATTAGGATAGAAATAGTGTTAGTATGTGAAATATCGATGTGTGATATGCTTAGGAAATTTGTAGGTGTCTACAGTATCCAAAATTATTGTTGTTGTAAAACTAGACAAACATATTTGAATGTCCTTAGATTTTTGTGATCTTAATAAGGCCTCTTTAAAATATGATTTTTCCCTCCAAACATTGACATGATCGTTGATTCAACCATGGGACATGCCTTGTTATCATTTAGGGATGGTTTTTCGGGATATAACCAAATATCTATTAATCCTCAAGATCAATATAAAACTATATTCATTACACCTTCGAGAACATTTTGTTGGGTTGTTATGCCCTTTGAATTGAAAAACATTGGTGTAACATATCACAAACCTATGACGTTAATATTTTATGACTTCGTACATAACATTTTAGAGGATTATGTCAATAATATATCAAGGGTAAGTCCATAGAAAACCAAGATCATGACGAAATTCTCTGTCAAATCTTTGAGAAAATTTGTAAGTACAATATGAGATTGAATCCAAGGAAATGTGTCTTTCGTGTGGATAGTGGAAAACTATTAGGCTTTATAGTGTCACATTAGGGTATCGAGGTAGAACTGAAAAATAATAATGCTATAGTAAACATGCCACCTCCTAAAACCATTTCTCAGCTCCATAGCTTACAAGAAAATATTTAGGCTATCTGTTGATTTGTTTCTTCATTGACGGATCAAACTCTTACCCTCACTCAATTTCTTAATAAAGCGTCAATTTAAATGGAAAAAAGATTGTCAAAAATCTCTTGAGAGCTTAAAAAATATCTAGCTAATCCTCCAATTTTTCAACCAACCACACTATGACAACCTTTTATTCTTTAATTTTGCACTTTATCTAATGCCCTTGTAGTGTTATTGTTGGAAGAGGATGAAAATGGTAAAGAATATCCTATTTACTATATTATTCGTACATTGATCAATTATGATACTCACTACACAACTATAGAAAAATGGCTCTTGTGTTTTCTATGAACAAGTTGAGACATTACTTATTAAATGATGAAGTGCATGTCATTACAAAGTTTGATCCTTTAAAACATATTTTTCAAAAATTGATTTGTTAGGATGTTTAGCCAAGTGGGTTATGTTGTTAATAGAGTTTGACCTTAATTTTATTTCTCAAAAATAAATTAAGGGTCAAGAATTGACCGACCACTTAGCGGAATCTCCTTCACCATTATTATTACTAAACCAAGACTCATTTCTTGATGAAGTTGTATAAAAGATAGATGATAATGAAACATGGGGGTTATATTTTGATAGTTCTAAGTTTCAAATAGGCTCTAGTTTCAGAATGATATTAATATATCCCTCGGAAAATTCAATTCCCTTATTGTACCATCTAAATTTCCTTCACATAAAGAACACTAAAAAATATGAGGCTCTTATCAATGGATTACGTGTAGCCTTGTCTTTAAATGTTTTACATATTCATATATTTAGAGACTCGCAATTGTCATTAAACAAATCAATGGATCATATCTATAGAGAAGGGGGATTTTTTTGTCATGAGTCTCTTTCTTTCCAAGAGAATCCCAGGGAATGAACTTCCCTAAACTATCTTGGGTTTCATTTAATTGAACTAGAACGCAGAATGAAGAAATTGCAAAGAATAGCCTAAAGGAGGAATATAAGATATATTGATTGGATAGATTACATCAGAGACCGAAAGAGTGGGATAATGAGATCTTTTACATAGAAGGAGAAACTCTTGGCTAGAGAATGGCAGAGTGGGAGAAGGATTCCAGCATGGTGCACTAGAGTCCTAGACGCACACTAGCATCTTGTATGAATAGAGTGCTAAACCTCTAGGAAAAAATGCCACAAAACTACTAACTAGTTTTCATCTAAGGTCTATTTATCAAACTAAATTGACAAAAAGTAGGAAATGCTAGAAATACATAAGGAAATGGAGAGACAACTTACGAAAGGTCTTGCATTTGAGATCTTCCTCCAAGCTTCGCTTGAACAACCTACAAACAAGATGAATGAGGGAAAATTTTGTGGCTATTTTAGGGCTTACTGTAATCAAACCATTGTTTTTGTGTTCTCACCTAGACCAAAAACTATAAAGAGAGAAAATGGACACGAATTAAACAAATACGAAGTGATAAAAGTAAACCCCAATCAAGGAGGAGAACCTGTATCACAAGATAAACCTACAATAAGTTATCTACTCGCAAATAGACAAGAAGCAAGACATAATTACAAATAGTTTGCGGCCCCCTCTTGACTTGAAAGATGCTCCGTTGATTGTTTGCAAGAGATATTTGGTTGTTGGAGGGACCTTATTCCTAAGAGCTCCGTCGTAGAAGAAAGATTGAGAAGAGAAGAGGGAGAGTGTAGAGGTAGAGTGAGAGTGTGAAGTGTTAGAATCCAAGAACTTGCAAAATGAGAGCAAAGGAATGAGTTTTGTGTTGCTGCATGAGCAGAAGGATCCATTACTCAAATTTTGACTGCAAGGACACATGTCACAAGCCAAATATTCCAACATTACCCAGTTCAAACTTAGAAAAATTGAGGGATGCTAGTGCATTGTGTAGACATCTATGCATGCACAGGTGTCTAGCTAATCATTTTTTTGAAAAACGAGGTGGTAGACTATAGTCGCTTCATTATTGGTCCTTATGGAGTTGAAATGACAAAATTTTGACCCATAAGGTTCTTGTCATAAATGAAACTAGGTGCAATAAATGTTGGGTTCAAATGCATAAATGTGAAATTTCCTCCAAGCTGCAAATCTTATGACATTATATTTTAACCCCACTTTAGTGGGCTAGATTTTGGAGAAAAATCAGCCATACTAAAGTAGAAAAGAGATCACATAAAAAAAACAAAAAAATTATGCTTTTGCATTCCAAAAGGGATATTGAAGAGGTCGTAGAGGTTGAGAAGGTGGGTATTGATGATTCCCCTAGTGATTGAACTTGACATAAAATTATAATATCTGATGTAAAAGTGCACACAAAATTTTGTTCTATAAAACTCAAATTTTAGGTCAGATCAAAAATCGGAAGAAGCTACTAAGGTGAAAAGAATTCTCAAGAGAAATTTAGTGGTTCAAAAGGAAAAAAGGATGAAAGAGTGATTATATGCCCCCTCCTATTTTTACCCCCAGCCTAGTTGGCTAAAATTAGGAAAAATGGTGAGACCACGATTGCCAATAAAAAAATTCCCTAGGGGGCATCTATATACCCAAGTGGGCCCCTACAAGGGTCATTTTCATTGTTCACTACAGGAGTTTTGTTGACTTTTGTGAGAGATAAACCAGCGAAATTCCACACAGATAATACTATGAGAAGTCCAAGATCAACCAACTGTCATAGGTAGTTTATGAGGGCCTCAAGGTTGCCCAGATGAGTCCTAAAAACTCAACCTTTATGTGTTTTTAAGAATTTTTTAAGAATTTTTTGCATATAGAGGTGCACAGGCATCTCGACAACATGAATGCATCCTAATAGAGTGTTGGTGTCTCACCTAAATGCTAGAGTCCTTCGACTATGGTAGATTCTAACTTGTGTGCTAGCATCCAACAAGCTATCAATGGAAGACCTCAAACACTAAAGTGGCATGTAGATGTCTATGTGGTGTGCCTATGTCTTAGAGGCTAACTTAGAGATTTTTTTATGTAGAAGATGGAATTTATGAGGAAAATGGTCTTGACTTAAATTTTTTTCCATTTTTTCAAGATTATCCAAAGATCAAAGAGCACCCTAGTGGACGGGTACTACGATTGATAAATGACCAAGTGCAACACATATTTTCAAAGGAGTGGGGAAATATTCGACAAGTCAGCCTTTGATATGTGTACACCATGTTAGAGATGTTGTTCCAAGACTACATGCTCATGGAATTTATGGAGCGGTGGGATACGACCACATCAACATTCCAACTATCAATGGGTGAGATGACCATCACCTTGGAGGATGTATATCACATCACCAGTCTACCCATCCATGGATGGTGCGTGACTCTAGATGGAATGCACTCTACCCAAGAGTGACTGAAGGGAATCTAGTACTCCTTAAGGTATGAGGATAGTGGTGATGGGACTAGCCATATCTACATACACTGGTTTGAGTAGGGCAGCATACTGGTCACCCTCATATAGAGGGTAATGGTTGTCATAATGGCCATGCAAGTCACCATGGATGGGTGAGGCTCTCACCTTCATGGGGGCCTCATCCATACCATTAGGGAAATGGAGCAGCACCAGACAACCTTTACATATGGACACAACATGCTCAGACACTTGTACCACAAGCTAGGAAATTTTGTCCACTATGAGTATGCCAACCTCACCGCATGCACCTTGCTATAGATTTGAGAATTTTCTCACATTACATGCACTCACCCAGTCAGGTATCCCCAAGTGAGGGATTATATAGTTCCCATATCTCACTTGTATGAGCTTGTGCAGTAGTCGAGGTATGGGGACCTTCACTTAAATTGGTGTTTATAGTTTGACACCCTACGGGTCGACCAGATATGATGGTGGCCATACAGAGAATTTCAATGGGTGGATGACCATAGGTACCTACAAAACCTTCATCGTGACCATTTTTTTTCAGTCACATCGATTATATTATTATGCCCTCCTATTGGTTGATGGTTATGATACAATTTGGCATTATTCAGATCATCCCCCTAGTTGTCCCATTTTACACATGAGTCATGAGGAGTGCTACAAGGCCAATAGATCATCAATGTATGACTATTATCGACATCATCCCATCAAATGATGAGGTAGATGACCAATATTAGCTTATGATGCTTCCCATGGATGATGTAGGGTCACAAATGACTGCAAGACTTGGTGGATGATGCACTAACTACCCCATTTTTTCCAACGGATGCCCCAAGGGGAGATCCTAGTGTATAGTATGAGTTGATGCCAATGAGTGAGGAGGGTATAGAGGTAGAGAGAAGAAGCAATAGGGTGAGGAGGCAAGAATAGTGGCAATGAGGTTGAGGTGATGGTGGAGGTTTTCATCTCCTCTACCCACCATCCTAGCTTTAGTGGTAGTGCTAGTAAGATATGTTGGCCCAGTGGTGAACCTAGCAATAGAAACGTTCAGTGTGAGAGGCATAGGACCCAGTGTTTCTCCTCCCCCTGACCCAAACTGATAGGTCGGTGACCCAAGTACGAGAGTAGTTTATGCAATTTATTTTGAGTACTTTCAATTTCATCTCATGTAGATGCTCATGTTTTTGTTTATGCATATATATATATGGGGTACTGCACTCATCATGTAGTGTATATTAGAGGTGGCCCGCACCATGCCAATCTAAGGGACCATCTTAGAGGATTATAGGTTGGCTTCAATGAGGTGACATACCCATCTCTTTGAGCTGGTTGCACACCTTAGGATGGAATACAGGGAGGTGTAGTTGGAGATTGCTTAGAGGACCACTGATGCTACTATTTTTGAGGGATAGAGGGATCAATTGTCAAATGAGCTATGGACTATGCTCTATAAGAGAGATGAGGTGAGGACAAGAGCTGAGAGTATCATGGAAGAACTTGAAACTCTTCATAGCCAACTTGATGACCTTGGAGGGCACGCAGTAGTTGTGATGCCAACAGGTGATCTATAACTGTAGGAAGCCCTAAGGAGAGCAAAGTTGCAAATAGCCTCACTATAGGGAGAGATTAGACGAATGTGGATAGGGATGTTAGCCTCGTGATCACATAGATATTGTTCCATATCGACCATCCAAGCTTGAGTACATCCATTACCAAAACCTAAGGGCTCAGGGATCCATGCCCCTACAGGCTAGATTTCCATTTTTCTATATACCAATTTTGTACCGATGACACAAATTTTGTATAGCTTTATTTTGTATAGACATCTGACACATATATATAGTCGCCACTATTATTTTATGATAGTGGCATGATACATGTAAATTTGATACACATATATATACATGTACATTTGATACACATATATATACATGAGATGTTGATTTCGATATGGGTCAGTGTAGGATCATGGAGGCCCAAACTAGGCCCTTAAGTGGCAATGCAATTTAGAAAAATAGAGTTAGCCAAATTTAATTAAAAACTTGAGCTGGTTAATAACATAATTTGAAAAATATGTAAGAATAGAATTTGTAGTAAATTGAATTTAGTTTCTAGGATACTAGTCCTTTTTTGGAAAAAATAAATCTATTTGGTGGAAATTTGAAATTTCAATGTAGTAGTACTAAATTTTTAGGAAAAATAAAGAGCAGGTGTATGTCTGACAAACTTAAGTACAAGCAATTTTTTATAAAAAAAACTTTTAATATAAGTGGAAGACACATGCCTAGATGTGCCACATTTTTTTGGTATTTTTTGCAAGTAAATAATTAGTTATGAATTTTTATTAGAAATTTTTAAAAATATTTAAACTTTCTTGTCTAACCACCATAACTTGGTCAAAATTTTATGAAATTCAAATTTTTTTATCCTATATTATGGGAATCATATAATGTGTTGCATCTTTTGTATTTGGAAAATATGAAATCTTTTTGAGAACTATAGATGTTTTTCAATTAGCCTATCAATCAAGACTTTAGTCATAATGTATGTAGAAAATAAATAATAATTATCCATTAAATTCAAAATAAAGAATATTTTATATTGATGGAAAATTGGAAATTTTCTCAATAAACCCTTTCATTTCATCAAAATTGGATAAAAAAAATTGTTAGCCACTTTTTTGTCATATCACTACTTTTTGGACCCCCATAATCTTGCACTCACCCATATCATGATGTTCATTGTTTTATGTGTATGATTTTTAATTTCATCATGATTATGTGATGGATGTTATACTTATGGATGTATGTTTAGATTAGATACTATCATGATCTAATAAACACACATGGTTGTATGTTAATTAAATATAATGATGATCTAATTGCCTAACCAAAAGATGTAATGTAATGTAATGCACAACGTAATAAAACACATGTATGTATGCCTCTCTCTCACACACACATGGTCACAATATAACACAAAATCTAATAATGTCTTGATGAAGGGATGCCAACATATAACATGTTGTAATACATGAGGGATGAGTGTTTCACATGTGATGTACATAGACACTAGGCATAGTATCAACGAAGGTTTATCACATTAAAAGGTTCTTTTAGATGTGTCTCATCCATATATGATAATCCATAGGCATCAAAACCATACATGAAGATGATAATGTAAGGGCCTAACCAATTAGGACTGAAATTTCCTCTTTGATCAGGTGGCACACTTACATTTCTTTGATTCCCATAAAGAACCAAGTCACCTACCTTGAAAGTCTTAGGAAGAATACTCTGATTATAGTGTCTCGATAGAAATTGTTGATAAGATTTAAGATGGTCGAGGGCCTGTAATCAGTTCTCATCAAGCAACTCGAGTTGATGCAAAGAATTAGACCGATAAGTTTCACCATCAATTAACCCTTTAAGGGAAACCCAAAAAGACAAAATTTCCAACTCCAAAGGCATGATAGCTTTAGCACCATACACAAGGTTGTAAGGCATCGTTCTCGTCACCATACGAATGCTTGTTTGATAGGACCACAAAGCATATGTTAACTGAGTATGCCAATCTTTACCGTATTTATTGACTATTTTTTGAGGAATGAGCTCAAGAGTTTTATTAGACACTTCAACATGATCATTGGACTGAGGATAGTATGGTGTAGAGAATCTATGTTGAATATGAAACTTCTCTAGGAACTGCTTCACCTCCTTATTCTTGAATGGCATACCATTGTCAAAAATAAGGGTAGTTCAAGCAATCTGAAGTGAGCAATGATGCTTTTTAGAAGAAAGCTATAAATAGCTTCAATGTTCATGGATCAAAGTGGCATAGCTTCAACCCATTTCATGAAGTAAAATTCATAGCGGTGATGATAAAGGCATGTACTTTAGAAGAAGGAGGTGATATCTTTCAGATAATATCCAATCCGCATTTTATGAATGGCTAAGGAGAGGTCTAATTTTGGAGCTCTTGAGTAGGTGTGTAAATGAGACGGCCAAGTTTTTGACACTGCAGACACTTCTTGACAAAGGCAAAGGAATCTTGTTCTATTATTTTCCAAAAGTATCCCATATCTACTAGTTTTCACACTAGGGATTTACCACCAAAATGTCCACCCCCAAAACCTGATTGGGCTTCCTTAAGGGTGAGGGGTATTTTTTCTTTAGTGAGACACCGAAGGAGAAGGCCATTGTAGGATTTCTAACAAAGAACATCTGATATTACAACATAGAAAACTGAAAGCTTTCATATCTGAGTGTGATCATTCTTCATCACATCATCGGGAAATTTTCTAATCTTTAGATAGTTGTAAATGTTGGAATACCATTCCTCCAGGTCTACATGAGCACACACGAGAGTAGTGAATTTAGGATGATCAAGAATAGTAGGAGAGTGAAGAATATGACCCAAAAAGTAATATTCTTCTATTTCCTTGTTAGAGTGTACTGTTAGAACCCAAAATTTCCATAAAAATTCCTAAGGTTTTCCTATTATTTTCCATAAATTTCCATCAAAACCCTAAGGTATTTTATTTTTTCATGCCTTATATTTTCATTATCTTTCCCATAAAATTCATTAACCGCCCTAACATCTTCCCCCCATTTAATTCCATTGTATTTGATTACCTTTCAAAAAAAATAAAAAATTCATTCACCGCTTTTTATAAAGCTAAAATACCTTACTCCACTACTTTAATATTTAATTTTTATGTCTTACCGCTTTACCGCGACCTCCCATCAGGGGGCTCACGGTATGGTGGTAGCGGTTCGGGAGAAGGAATAAAGTGCTTACCGCCACACCACGTGTGGTCAAAACATTGTCTGCGGTATCACAGTGGGTGGTAAGTGACAGTGGAGGTAGCGGTCAAAAGAGCCATCACGGTACCATGGCCATTAAAATAGTGACCGCAGTGACTATGGTAACAGTCAGGGAGTGAATGGGTAGTGGTCGATGGACAGTCACCACCAAACCACGGATGGTCACCGAGGATTTTGTGGTAGCGTTGTAGGAATAGATGCAACCGGTGATGGAGACTTGAATGGCGGAGATAGAGGCGGTAAGTTAACGGTGAAGCGGTTATCATGATACCACAACTAGCTTGAGGGATGACCGCAGTAGCGCGGTAATAGTCAGGAGAAGACCTTGACGGTTAAGACCGCCATACCACCAGGTAGAAAGATAACGACCGCGGTATAGTGGTAAACACAATAAAGGCCGCATGGAAATAAAATATAAGGAGCGTATAAAGTGAAATAAAGGTGAGAAAGGATATAAAATAGAAAAATCAAAAGCATGACTATAGTTAAAATATTTTATTTGTCAAAATGAAACTTAATCAAATATTTTAATTTTTGTAAATGGAATGTAAATGGTCTTACTAGAATAGTGAAGGGTCGTAACTCTTTAGATATGATGTATAAATGATTGGAAAAATCAGTTGCAGGGGGGAGGAGGTAGTTAGGATAGCGGTGAGATCTTTTCTCAGAAATAAGACTAGGAATGGAAATAATGTACATGTTTTTCTTGAAACAAAGCAATGGAAACTAATGTTTTTAACTGGTGAAAACCTTTTGGTTCAATTGTTGAGATGCTATAATTTGTATTATTTTTATCTTGGTTCTCTCCAATTCGAAATATTTTGATCATTTGAGTCATTATATCAAGCATCAATTTTGATTCATCAAAGTGCATGTTTTCACTTTGTGTGATTTTTATTTGCTGGTGTCTCAAGTCAGAATTAAAACCCTTCAAGTAAGTCATAGTGTTTGAGAGATTTCTTTTGGATGATTTAAGTAGAACCAAGTTAGAAAACATTCCAGCATAATTTATGCAAGCCATAAATAAATGAAATTATATGCTAGTCATAAGATTTTATTTTATAAAATGACTAACAACTAGAAATTAAACCTGAGAAGGAAAAAACATATCATTTTATATTTTGACTCCATTTCCCATGTGGATAGAAGGCATTGATCTGCCTCAACCCAGAGAAAAAATTTCACATTAAACATCATTTTCAAAAACCTTTCATTTGTGGAGTAGGAGTAGGATTAGTTGCAATGGTTTTCATCTGTTCACTTCCATTTGCCATTGTGGATAGATTGCTCAACCAGGAAATACATGTCAATCTACATCACTCATTAGGTACACCCACCTTGGTCTAGTATAACCTAAAGCAAAGAAGGTTCAATTGCATCAATTGGCCTTGTATGTTGGCCAAAAGCATTGTGAGAGCTTGGCAACCTCTCGTGGTTCAAACCTTCCTTTTTTAGAACCAACAATTTGGTGACTTTGTTGGGGAATTACTCAAGAAGATTTTTCAGCCTATCCATTTATAGAGTCAACAAAGTTTCACATTTTTTTTTTGAGATTTTGCTGGGGGCAAACCAAAGCAATCCATTTCATTTTCCTACTTTTGGAAAAGTAGGTGGCAACTCTATTTCATTTGATAAATAATGATGGATGTTGTTAAGCAGTAACATTTGTTCAAGATGGCATAAAAAGAAAGAAGACACCCGTCAATAAGAGAGTTGAAGGAATTGAGACAACAAAGGCTACAACTGGACCACCAGATGCTACAAGTGAATCAACGATTGCAAAAATTGGGAGTCAAAGGTGCTCAAAATCCATCACCAAATAGACCATCATACAATGAGGATGAAGACACAAGAACCAGGAGATCTTGGACACCACAAGTGCCACATGATGCAACTGAGAATTTTGATAATAAAGGTAATATACTCTATTCTGAACAAAATATTTTTGATGAGTATATTCAAATTGAAGAGAGGCAAAAATCTTGTGGGTGTTTTTTTTTATATAAGGAGATATAAGGGAGAATCTATGAGTTTTCTATACAACAGGATGGTAGAAATTTGTATGCAATTACCTCCTCATCTTAGGCCTACAAGACCCACATTTGTTTCACAATTTCTAAAAGCATCAGAGCCTGAATCAATTTATGGGTCAGTCAGTAAAACAACAAGCCTTTGATGTGGTGAATAAATTTATTGACTCCATTCTTGGGACAAGGTATGTGGATAATACCAATAATATTTCAGAAGCTGCAATAGAAGAAGATATCATGCCATCCAATAGTGAAGATATGGAAAGTTTCTCCTGCATAACTGATTGTGATTCAAATTGTGAGGATGAACTTGTGGATGTTGATCTACAGTAGGGTAATTGTTGCAGTCCTTATGAAGATAAAGAAGAGGTTGGAGACATGGTAGAAGATATGGAAGCAGAGACCTGTTCACTCAGTAGTGAGCAAGTTTTAGGATTACTAGCTCTTTAATACCATAAGTATGCATATCAAGATGACTCTAGAATTTTGGCTCCAACTTATATTTGTTTTGACAGTGAAAGTAATAATTCATGTGACCCCGTGTGCATCCACCACAGTGATGAGGAATTCTTTGAAGTTGATCAAGGATCCATGTATGTCCAAGAAGAGGTATGTGACTCGAATAACTTTTTCCTACAAAAGGAAGATATTGGTTTGCGTGTAATTGATGATGAGTATCCAACATTTGTTAATTCAAGTATGTGTGAGGATGACTATATGGATCAGAGGTATGTGTCAATGCCAACTAGTGATAGAAAAGAAATAGAAAATAATTTTGATTTGACTGTTTCAAAAGATGTTGATGAGAAAAAATTTTGGTTGCCATAAGGAGTATTCAAATTTTCAGGTCCCAGTGCAGTTGCAGGCACATTCAACAACATATGACAGTGAGCATGCCTATGAATGTTTTGTTGAATTTGGGTACACTATGTATGTTGAAGATGACAAATATTTTTCATATGATAGTAAGAATAATGAAATTCAGACTGATGAGATGAATATGAATCAGATTGAATACAATGATTTCCTACAGGTTTTCAATGACAGTGCATATTGCAAGGTAGGTGGAATGGATAGTTTCAAAAGAAATCTGATGAGCTCTATTCAGAATAAAGTTTATGATAGAGGAAAGTGCAAGTTTTTCTTTTTGAGGTGGCCTGGGGCCATACCTAATGGTTTAATTTTTTAAACCAAAGCAGGTATAGAGGATTAAGGATTGCCAGTGCATGGACAATTGTTAGCAATGCCTCTTTAAAAAAAATTATCTTCCATGCACAGTAGTTTAGGGTTTTCCACTTCTCCATTTGCTCCATTTTCATATTATTCATCTGTTCATTCCGTCCATCTGCCATTGCCTTCATTTTTCACGGCTTTGCTTGGTCTGCTCTGCCAAAGATACTCTGGATTCTTGCAGTGGTTTGCAAAATCACTCATCCCCAACAAGAGCCACTGTTAGAACCCAAAATTTCCATAAAAATTCCTAGGGTTTTCCTATTATTTTCGATAAATTTCCATCAAAACCCTAAGGTATTTTATCTGTTAATTCCTTATATTTTCACTATCTTTCCCATAAAAGTCATTAACCACCCTCACATCTTCCCTCCATTTAATTCTATTATATTTCATTACCTTTCAAAAAAATATAAAAAATCATTCACCACTTTTTATAAAGCTAAAATACCTTACTCTGCTGCTTTAATATTTAATTTTTATGTCTTATCGCTTTACTGCGGCCTCCCATCAAGGGACTCGCGGTATGGAAGTAGCAGTTCAGGAGAAGGCATAAAGTGCTTACCACCACACCGTGCATGGTCAAAACATTGACCACGGTATCGCAGTGGGTGGTAAGTGACAGTGAAGGTAGCGGTCAGAAGAGCCACCGTGGTACCGTGGCCATTAAAACAGTGACCGCAGTGACTGCGGTAACAGTCAGGGAGTGAATGTGTAGTGGTTGATGGACAGTCACCGCACAACCATGGATGGTCACTGAGGAGTCCACGGTAGCGTGGTAGGAACAGATGCAACCGGTGATGGAGACTTGAATGCCGGAGACATAGGTGGTAAGTTAATGGTGAAGCAGTTACCATGATACCACAGCTAGCTTGAGGGATGACCGTAGTAGCATAGTAATAGTTGGGAGAAGACTTTGATGGTTAAGACTGCCATACTGTCGAGTAGAAAGATAACGATCGTGGTATAGCGGTAAACACAATAAAGGCCACATGGAAATAAAATATAAGGAGCAGATAAAGTCAAATATAGGGGGGAAAGGATATAAAATAGAAAAATCAAAAGCACGACTATAGTTAAAATATTTTATTTTCCGAAAGGCAACTTAATCAAATATTTTAATTTTTGTAAATGGAATGTAAACGGTTTTACCAGAACAGTGAAGGGTTGTAACTCTTCAGATATGATGTATAAATGATTGGAAAAATCAGTTGTAGGGGGGAGGAGGTAGTTAGGATAGGGGTGAGATCTTTTCTCAGAAATAAGACTGGGAATGGAAATAATGTACAGATTTTTCTTGAAACAGAGCAATGGAAACTAATGTTTTTAACTAGTGAAAACCTTCAAGTTTAGTTGTTGAGATGCTATAATTTGTATTATTTTTTATCTTGGTTCTCTCCAATGATTCAAAATCTTTTGATCATTTGAGTCAATATATCAAGCATAAATTTTGATTCATCAAAGTGCATGTTTTCACTTTGTGTGATTTTTATTTGCTGGTGTCTCAAGTCAGAATTAAAACCCTTCAAGTAAGTCATAGTGTTTGAGAGATTTCTTTTGGATGATTTAAGTAGAACCAAGTTAGAAAACATTCCAACATAATTTATCCAAGCCATAAATAAATAAAATTATATGCCAATCATAAGATTTTATTTTATAAAATGCCTAACAACTAGAAATTAAACCAGAGAAGGAAAACACATATCATTTTCTATTTTGACTCCATTGCCCATGTGGATAGAAGACACTGATCTACCTCAACCCAGAGATAAAATCACATCAAACATCATTTTCAAAAACCTTTCAGTTGTGCAGTAGGAGTAGGATTAGTTGCAATGGTTTTCATCTGTTCACTTCCATTTGCCATTGTGGATAGATCACTCAACCAGGAAATACATGTCAATCTACATCAATCATTAGGTACACCCACCTTGGTCTAGCAGAACCTAAAGAGAAGGTTCAATTGCATCAATTGGCCTTGTACATTGGCCAAAAGCGTTGTGAGAGCTTGGCAACCTCTCGTGGTTCAAATCTGCATTTTTGAGAACCAACAGGTACCAAGGAGGTAGTGCTCACCATGGCATTTGCATGTTGGTTTTCTCTCCTAGGAATGATGCCTATTGTAAAAGAAGAGAGGAAATCAAGTAAAGACAAAGCTAAATCTCAATATTGAGACAATTTACTTTGCTTAGCTTGATACGTCCCCATAATTTGATTCACAATAAGTTTAGAGACACCAAGTATGTGAAGATGTTTTATGTTCAAAGCAATCACGACACACAAGCCAACGATAAGGGATTCCTAATCAGTGATGTTATTAGTGCAATGAAATTCTAATCAAAATTAGAGAGGGACTAGCTTACCCTCAGGTGAGTTAAGACTACACTTTCCCCAAAGCCAGTTTGACATCTTGATTTGTCAAAATACATGTCCCATACAAGATCATGACTAATTGCGAAGAGGTCTTCATTAGGAAACAAGTCCAAATAAGGGAAGGAGTTAGATGAGGGAGCATCTACTAATTAATCAAAAATTTCTTTACCATTTTTTTTTTTTGAGTTATGAACATTATGTCAAACTCAGAAAGAAACATTACCTATTTCACCAATCTTCTAGCAAGATTGGTCTTAGTGAGTAAATGCTTTAGAATATTGATTTTCACAATGACATGAGTTTCAACAAGAAGAAGGTAATGCATTAATTTTTCATTACTACATTGGATCAATGAACCAAGATGGTTTATATCATATAAAGTATATACTTCTACTTTCGTGTGCTAAAACTTTGGCCTATAAATATAAAAGTATGATACGTGTCATTGCAAAGATGAGAGAAACACATTATTTCTCCATAGTGGAATAATGAGTTTCATAATCAACAAGGACACTACTAATGTAATATTCCACCCTCTCTACCATAATCATAGTATTAATCAAGCAAGGCTCCTAAATCATAAGGAGATGCAGCGATGTAGAGTAGAAAGGGTCTATCCTACATAAACGACATTAGGATAGGAGGATTGGCTAGATAAAAATTTATTGACTCAAAAGATTTCTAGCACTCATCATCCCATATGAAATAGACATATTTCTTCAGCAAGCATGTGAAAGGAAGGATACGATCAACCAACTGAGAGATGAATTTGCAAATTTCATGAATCTTTCCTTGCAAACTCTGCAACATAGAAATGTTTTTAGGTGGAGGAATGTTAACAATCATATCAATCTTATTTGTGTCGACCTTGGTTCCATGATGGGAAACTATAAATCCTAAAAAATTTCCCATGTCAACTCTAGAGACACACTTAAGAGGACTCGACCTCATCTTATAGAGTTGGAGCCTTTCAAAGATAAGATGGAGATTTCCTAAATGATCTTGATGAGTTATAGATTTCACCAATATATCATCAATGTAGTCTTCTAAAATTTTATGAATGAAATCATGAAAGATTAGGGTCATCAACTATTGGTAAGTTGCACATGCATTCTTTAACCCAAATGAAATGACCACAACAAAAAAGGTACCCAAAGGGGTAGCAAATATCAGCTTATATTGATCTTTTGGGTTAATATGAATCTAGTTATAGCCCAAGAAGCCATCCATGAAGGACAAAAATGCATGTCCTATAGTTGAGTTTGCAATCATATCGATACTAGGTAACAAAAAATCATCCTTAAGAGAATCCTTATTAAGATCACAAAATTCAATTCAAACACAAATACAACTATCAAGTTCTCTAATAGAAAGGATATTCGAGATCCAAGGTGAATAGTCAAAAAGACAGATAAATCCCACTTTTAGCAACTTCTCTATCTGAGTCTTAACCAACAATGGAGCCTTTAGATTCATCTTTTAGATTGTTTTCTTTACAACATTCACATTGGGACATAGGATGATATTGTGGACCACTATGGACTCATCAATACTAGGAATATCCTCATATGACCAAGCGAAGATATTAGGATGAGAATGTCATAGATCGGAATGTTCTTCAACTTCTTTTGGAGAAAGGCACTTTCCAATCTTAATACTTTTTCAGAGGATTTAGGATCCATGAAGACTTCAATAGTATCCCCCTTGAGGAGAGGACTAAGATCTTTAAGGTGAGGAATAGGAACGCCTTCATCCATGTTAGATAGAGGAGCCTCCTCAACCACATTAAAGAGGGATTCTTCAAAGTATGTTTTTGTATTCAAGTTATACCAGAGTCACTGCTTATGGTGAAAAGAAGGCAAGTGAGAGTAGAAACACAAGAACTCTTCTAGAGATTCTTCTGAAGAGGAGACACCTAGTGGAACTTCATTAGGTTCTACCTTATCCTCAAACAACTCAGGATGGACTAAATTAAGAGGTTCAATTGAAATCTTATTAACACTCCACCATGGTTTTTGCATAGCTTGTTTAGGAGAACAACCTAACCCCAAGTTATTCTTGTAAGGCCTAACTTGGATAGGGACCTAAATTCCTTGTTCGATATTCCCAATAACTTTGTGCCCATAACCATACTTAGAAATGAGCATGTATCTAGGGTCATAACGTGTCTATAAAGCTTGGGAAGAGGATGGCTCTATGTAGAGAGCATCATTCCACCAATGGGTTTCAAATGAATCCATGAGACCACAACCATCCTTCTCATCAATATTACAAACATTAACCTCCTTAGCAGAAGCATGGTCATCATCCTCAATAGGGGAACAACTAGGTTCGTGGATAGGGTCACAACTATCCTTCTCAATGAGAGGTTGATTAGATTTCTTAGCGAATTTATTTGAATTTATTGGAAGGTTGAGGTGGATGGGATCTACTTTATATTCTCCAATAAAGAATTTAGAAAACTCAAAAGATCACCAATTATCACTAGGAATGCATTTGATTAGAAGTAGACAGGGAAGACTTAGGACTCTCCACTTTCAATCATTCCTCTTTAGGGATATTTATTTCAGGGGAAATCTCTAGGGACAACACTGTTCAAGAACATGTCAACACATCAAAGGTTAGTGATGGAATACAATTCTTAAGAGTGGAAACAACCAAGGCTCAACCAACAGCTACTGACTCACAAAGGTTGACAACTGTGGGGTTAGCCTTGATTATAACTACTTGATTGTTAGCTATGAATTTTATGGAATGATGTAAAGTGGAAGTCATGGCTCCCATAGCATGAATCCAAGGTCTTCCATCCAAGGTCTTCCAAAGAGAATATTGTAAGGTAATAAACAAGGTGTCACATAAGCTAGAGTGGTTAAGGTAACAGGTCCCAATCACAAAGGCAATATTATTGTGCCCAAGGCTTTACAACTAGTGTTATCAAATCCATGAATATACAAAGAAGCAGATAAAGAAGAAGAATCAATCTTCATATTAGGTAGTAGATCCACATGAAAAAAATTGAGATCCAAATGAGTGTCAATGAGGGCACACCTAATACTAATATTATTCATATTAATTATGATCATTAACGGGTCTTCTTGTTTCTACACATTCAGGGGCAGGATTTTCTCTCAAATAGAATGTAATATTCGGTGAATCTGGATGAATATGAGCCATCAATGCATTAAAATCTATCAATCTATCTGAGGAAGGTAAGAGGAATTTTGCAAGGCTTCCTGAAGTATAGCTTGATAAATCAGAGTTGTTTGAAGAAAATCCCAAAGTGAGATCTTAGCTAAAGTAAAACAAAGTTGCTCAGCAAGATCATAATCACCGGGTTCTTTATTTGTAAGTTTAGGTGTTGAAGGAAGACTTGGTTGAGATGGTGGTGAAAAAGTAGAAACCAAAGTAGGTTGAGGTGTAGGTACAAAAGGTTGTTGATTCAAGTTCTATTGATTTCTTCTAGTGTTATATGTGTGCCCTATGACATTCTAAGAGGAAGAGTCTATATTTTTCAATAACCATGTATACAAATCCATTGAGTCATTATGATATGGGACCCCATAGATAGAATGGATCCTCTTAGGTGAAGGGCTAGCAGGAGTCAAGAAAACAACGGGTCTTTTAGGATTTTTAGAAACCACAAAGACTACAATAATGTACATTGAATTCTCAACTTGCGAAGAGGAGGTAGATGTCTTTCATGGAGAATTTTTTTTAGGAGATCTACAGATAGGATAAGATGGTTCCAAGAAATAATCTAGAGCATCGACTAACATATCGAGATCTTCCTTAGAAAAAAAATTATCATAGACATCAAAAAAATATGAAAAAATATCTGACACGGTTCACGTCAGGTTCACCAAAATATAGAGAAGGGGTATTTTTTTCTCATGAGTCTCTTTCTTTCTAAGAGAATCTTAGGGGAAAAACTGGCCTAAACTACCTTGGGTTTTGTTTACTAAAACTAGAAGGTAGAATGAAGAAATTGAAAAGAATAGCCCAAAAGTAGAATATCAGATAGAGTGATCAGACATACTATTTCAGAGATTGAAAGAGCAGGGTATTGAGATCTCTATCATAGAAGGAGCAACTCCTGGCCAGAGGATGGTAGTGCGGGAGAAAGACACTAATGTGGCTCACTAGATTCCTAGAGGTGCGCTGGCATCCTGTATGGATAGAGTGTTAAACCTCCAAGTAGAAATGCCACAGACCTACTAACTAGTTCAGATCTAAGGTCCATTTTTCCAACTAAATTGATTGAAAGCAAGAAATGTTATAAATACACAAGGAACTAGAGATCAAACTTACAAAAGGTCCTACATTTTAGATCTTCCTCCAAGCTTCGCTCAAACAACTTGCACATAGGACAAATGGAAAATTTTGGGGCTATTTTGGGGCTTTCCATAGAAAAACCCTCATTTTGGTGTTCTCACCTCCATAGACAACCAGATAGATAGAGAAAATGGACACAAAGAAAACAAATACAAAGTGATAAAAGAAAACCCCACTCAAGGAGGAGAACTCGTATCACAAGATAAAGTTGCAATAATTTATCTATTCACAAATAGACAAGAAGAAAGAGAGCATTACCAAAATTTTGTAGCCCCCTCTTGACCTGATGGACACAATGTTGATTTCTTGCAAGAGAAATTTGGTTGTTGGAGGGACCTCAGACCAACAGAGCTTCATTGTAGAAGCACGATTGAGAAGAGAAGAGCAAGAGTGTAGAGGCAGAGTGAGAGTGTGAAGTGCTAGAATCCAAGAACTTACAAAATGAGAGCAAAGAAATAATTTTTATGTTGTTGCATGGATAGGAGGAGCTACTACTCTTGGATTTTGATTGGAAGGACACGTGTCTCAAGCCAAAGATTCCAAGCTTCCCCATTTTTAACTTGGAAAAACATAGGAATGCTAGCATTCCACGTGGACATATGTGTGTCACACAGGCATCCAAGTCATCATTTTTAGGAAACGAGGTGGTGGACTGCTATTGCTTCATCATTAGTCCTTATGGAGGTGAAATTACAAAATTTCGACTAATAAGGTTCTTGTCATAAATGCATCTAGGTGCAATAAATGTAGGGATCAAATGTGTAAATGTGATTTTCCCCTAGGGTGCAATTTTATGACATTATAATGTCAATAAAAATAAGACAAGCTATCCAAATACCATGATTTGAAATTAAAAATAATGGAACATTTTACTTCCTATACTATTGAAAATATTCTGTGAAAGGATAATTCAGATGTCGATAAGTGCAACTTCCCTTATACCCCTTGATGATCCTTCCTAAAATTTTACATTTACAATTCACACTCTTACATCACCATCAATAGTTGGAATCATAAAATAAGCATTGATATGTCATATTGATTTATCAAATGAGTGGTATTCACAGCCTATATTTCAGTATTTACAAGATGACACTTTTTCTTGAACCAACTACCAAGAACACTCGAGCTCATATTTGAAAACACACAATCCAATATATAATTTTAGCTAATGTGTTATACCAAAGATCATATAATGGTCTTCTCCTTTGCTATATTAGTAAATACCAGATCCTTGTGGCCCTTGAGGAAGCTCACTCAGGTGCTTGTGGAGGACATTTTGGTAGTTGATCCTTGATTTAGAAACTAATTCATAGTAGATATTATTTGAAACTAATGGAACAAGACTCTTTTGCCTATGTTAAAAAGTGTCCTAAATGTTAACAACATAAACATTTGATTCATGCTCCCACTCACAAACTTCAGGCACAAGTTGTTATTTGGCCATTTTCTATGTGGGCCTTGGATCTCATTGGGAAAATTTCTCCTCCATCATCTTTAGGACATATGTTTATAATCATAGCTACATATTACTTCACAAAGTGGATAGTGTAGACACATAAAAATGACCTAGGCCTGCAAGCTCTATTTTTAATCTTTTTCTTCCTAGCATAATTAAGACATCTTAATTATGTCCTTGATTCACTTTTGGCTATTAATTAAATAATTCATAATTATTTAATTAATTCATGTCCTCTTTATTCTTCTTGATTATTAAATAAATAAATTTTATTTATTTATTTAATGCGTCACTAATTTTGTTCAATGTCTTCCTATAATTAAATAAACTTCTTAATTTATTTAATTATTTTCGTCCATTATGTCTTCCTGATCATTAAATAAATAATTTTATTTATTTATTTATTTAATATGTCACTAATTCTTGAAAAGTCCTCTTATAATTAAATAAATTCTTTAATTTATTTCACTATTTCCACCTTCACATTTCCCTCATTTTAAATAAAATTATTTATTTAAAATAGTCCCACTTTCTAATTTCCTTCTTTTTAGTAAATAATTCAAATTAATTATTTACTGTTATGTGACCCCACCTTTTAATTAAAATTAATTTTTAAATCAAAACAGTCTTTTTCCTCCAAAAATCAAGATTATTTGATTTTCCAGCTTTGTCTGTGCTTATTTTAAATAAAATTATTTATATAAAATAGTCCCACTTTATAATTTCCCCCTTTTTAGTAAATAATTCAAATTAATTATTTACTGTCACATGACCCCACCACTTTTGAATTAAATTATTTTTTAATTCAAAAGGTCATCACTTCTTGAATCAAATAATTTTAACTTATTATTTGATTCTCCAGCAACTTCGTTTTATGTGCCCAATATCTCGTCACATGCATTGTCAACCCTTGATTTGATTTTCTAATAATCAATCCTGTCCATTAATTTCAAATTTGAACTAATGTTGCCCTAACCCTAATTGCGAGTTGTCATATTGAATCTTGTCCATTGATTCTAGGGCACTTGTTAACTTTTAATCTTGGCCATTCACACAAAATTGCATTTTCTATAAAATGGCAATTTCGGTCTCATTTTGGCATAGCTTGCAACCTCATGTTCTTGCAATTTCATACTCTCGCACTCTTGTCATTTTTTCATAGGCATATTTAGATTTCATTTGGCACAGTTTAGACATATTTAGAGGCTTACTAGTTGCATTATAGCATAGTATTGCATGTAGTTACTCAAATCCTTCAACATTTGCTTAGGGCTTGTTATTGTCATTAGATTGCTCATCTTAAATATGAGGGCAACATCATATTTTCAGCAAGTTGAGAAGGTATAATGGAGGTCAACCATGGAGGATGAAGACATTTTGGTGAGATTGTTTCATTTGTTTTCATTTTATTCCTTTGCACTTCATTATCACTTTGGGTTTTTATGTTTTGCATTTGATTTGCTAACCCTAGAAAAATTCCCTTAGTTACATTGGTGAACCCGACATTCTTTTTTTTTTAACATGTTTTTGTAGGTTATTGTATCATTTTTTCGTCATTTTTTTGCAGGTACAGGTGTACGAAACGACGCATATGCCATTTTCTGTGATGCAAGTGCTTTATCGAGCCATATCTACCTTTGCAAGCAATGCATATGTTCTATCAAACCGCATCCACTTCTCCAAATGACACATCTGAATCCCCAAGCCGCATCTGACAACCAGAAAGTTGCATTTGATCTTATCATTTGCATTCGCTTGTCCAAATGATGCATCTGTCTTACCAAGCCACATTCGCTCTGTTGTGACGCATCTGTAGGGTAAAAAAAATAAAATTATATTTTCAAATTTTCTACTTTTTTCTGTGTGGTAGTTTAAAGATTTTGGGTTACTAATTTTTTGTTTGCAACTTGTGGCAAGGAGTCTAATATTTGTTTTCTTTGTTTTATTTCACAAATCTTAGACAAACAACTACAAATTTGCATTTTATTTTTTCTACATTCATGAGTTAAAATGAACACGCATGCATATTCATTGGATTAAAAAGAACACAATCTTGCATGATAACTCATTGGATTAAAATAAATTTGCATCTCTTCATAGCATTGGGTTAAAATGAACTTCTAGTTAGCTCACACTACAAACGATTAAAACAAACCTTATGTTTTTTTTATGTTTGTCAACACATTTTGATTTGGGCTTAAAAAGAACATCATGCGAGTGTGAGTTAAGATAGTCATGTGCTCTCTCTTTGTTTTTAAACAAAGATTGATTGAACTATGAATATTTTGGCTTGCTTTTGTTAGCCTTATAAATTGGGTCTGCTTTGCTGGGAAAAATTACTCACCCCAAAGCGATTCAAACTGGGAATGCGCTAAAGCCAAGCGACACCCAACCAGTATATAAATTTTAATGTTAAGGAAAGCTTAGCATTACAAAAATTCTTGCGAACCAGCAATTGACTCCCTAGTACCCTTGTGGTATTCCAAAACCTGTAGATTGTAACCTCTGCAGATTGGGATGATAATACCTCTGGTGTGGCCTTCTAAACGGGTGCCCGAAATAAATCCTTTGTTTTAGAAAACCACAAACCTTCTATTCTTTGGTGCAGCAACGGTCATTGCCAAGGCACCCGCACCTACACAATTCTTAGTAGAAATGATCAATCTGCCATGAGAATTTCATGGAGGTTGGAAGCTTGGTTGCCTTGAGAAGTGAGTGCACTATAAGGGGGAGCCTATGTGGCCAAGATTCTGAATTCATTCGCTAAGGATATGCGGATAGTGGGATCCATAAGAATATTGTCCTTGCAGCCATAGGATTTTTGTAAAATGATTTCTATGTGGTTGATTTTTATTTTTTACAACACCATATGTTTGCCAATTGTTTTCAGACAATTCCAACAAATAAACATCAAACTTGCCAAAATATGAAACAACTTTTCCAACTGAAACAAATCTTTTCAATCGGCCTAAAATTTTGTCAAATCACTTCCTGCAATGCATTTTCCATCTTGAACCACAACTGCTTATTCCTAAGCTGCATTCGCTCTATTAAGCTGCATTTGATTGAAATCGAGCCGCATTTACTCTGGTGTGCCACATTTGAAATCTACTGAACTGTAATCGCCATTTTCGCACCACATCTGCTAAAATTAAGACTAGTAAACCAGCTAAAAACTTTTTCCAAAAATTGCTTCCAGCAACACAATCCCCCTATCAAGCCGCATTTGCTTGAAATGGAGCCACATTTTCTAGTCTAAGCCGCATTCACTTTGTTGAGCCGCATTTGAAATCTCCTAAACCGCAATCACCATTTCGCACTGCATCTGCTTTATCATCTAGCCAAAGCACCCTATCAAGGTGCATTTGATTGAAATCACGTCGCATTTTCCATTCTAAGCCGTATTTTCCAATCACAACACCACATTCGCAATTCTGAGCCACATGTGCTCTATCGTGCCACATTCGCTATGACGCATTTTCCAGCTTTCATAAGAATCTTCCCGCTATGAAAATTGAAGTCCAAACCTATCTTTTTCTATATTTCATCAAGTCCTTTTTTGTTTCTATCAAACCAAACATTGATTTGCTCAACTTCCCTCATCATGGCATTCTTAGGATCACCATAGGTTTCCATTTGCATTTGACTAGTTGAATTGTTAACTCTACCATCTCCTTAGACACTCATTTTGTAGACTTTAGGAGTATATTCCTTACCATCTATTGTCAAACTTTTCCTTCAAAAGTAGGTTATCATTGGACCCAATCACCCTTTGTCCTTTAGTCAAATATTTTGTAATTTATTTCCCACTCAATAGTCTAGTGTGGAAATTTCACTTTTTCCCCCTTTAGTCCTTTTACGGTCCATTGATTTTCCAAACCTGAAGCATTTCCAACACTTTGTTTGTTCAAGTAGTCATCTCCTTAAATTTCCCAATAGTGAGTGCATCTTAGGCTCCTTTTAGTTCACATACCATTAGTCTCCTCATTTTAGTGTCATATCATTTGCATCCACAAACCTTTAGTTTCCTTTTAATCTCATTTTCATTTCATAGCATTCCTTATTTCCAAAACACCCAAAGCCATAGTGTCATATTTAGGTCATTCTCCTTCATCATCACAAAGTTGAGAAAAATATTTTATGGTTGAAACTAGCTTACAAATAAAGAAAAGACTCATGGATTATTTTGGTCAAGACATCAATTTTCTCAATTTCACCAATGACGTGAATTCATTCCCTAGTGACATGAACACTCTTTTTAGTGACATGGGAAATTATATTATCAATCCTTTCAGTCAGATGTCCATTCCACACAATCCCTTTGAACAATTTGTCCGCAAAGACCAAAATGGGGAAGTTTATGAAGAAGACATACAAGCTGCTGCCCACAACCCAAAAGTGGCCTCTTTTGTGGAAGAATTGGTCTTAAATGACTCAGCCAGATATTTAGCCATGCTCCTCGACCAAGGGGCTAGGTTACCAAAAGGATTTGACCTCAACACTATTAGAGCAACATCTCCTGACCACCAATCACACAATCCTTCCATGGGAGCCTCTTCACAAAATGTCATTAACACCATTAATGCTACCTCCCTTGGTCATGCTACCACCACAACTAATGCATCCACCACAACCAACAAAACATCTATTGGGGGATCATCTACCCAAACCAACACCACATCACAATCCATCCCCCAACAAACATCCACTATCCCTTCACAAAAATTTGGATCAACAATGGGTGCAACCACCTCAAATCTCTTTGGAACTTCATCTAGTTCCATGGGTATATCAGAAAACCTGTTATTAGGTTCCTCAAATGCTATGGCAACCAACTCATCAAACCATCTTGGGAGAAATAAATGAAGAGTTTTCATTCAAGGCACCCAACCTAATTCATCACAGGTTAATACCAACATTCCTCATGGCCAAAATTTCTTATTTGGGCAAGGCAATCAAGGCACCCAATTTTCCACTCAATTTGGGCATCAACATGCTCAAAACCAACAAGGGCCCCAAATTCAATCCAACATGGCAGGATCTCATATCCCCACTTATGCTTCTCAAGTTCATATACAGTAGCATATCCCTCATCAACACACTCATTTCCAACAACCGAAAAATTAGAACACTCACTTTTCTCACCACCAACACATCCCAAACCAACACATCTCATCACAACAAGTGGGCAACCAGTCCATACCTATCACCAACATGTGCAAGGCTACCAACAACCCCATTATGGAGGCACTCACACTCCAACTTGCTTCTCTTCAAACACAAGTGGAGACCTTGCAACATTGAAACAAAAATTATTACATGTCACATGACTTGTGTTCATATCCGTTCGACACAACCTTGTATATGCCACCCTTTCCTCATGGATATGTGGTACCTCATTTTTCTAAATACAAAGGCAAAATGAACCCTATTGAACACATAAGAGAATTCACCACTAGTTGCATGGACATTTCATATGAGAAAACCTATCTCATGAGACTTTTTTCTAGAAGCCTCGCAGGTCATGCATTGGAATGGTTCTCACTATTGCCTAAAGGAATCAAAACATGGGACGAATTGGCAAACAAGTTTGTTGAAAACTATGCCTATAACATTGACACGAATATTGACATTGCCTCCTTATGCTTACTTGCCCAGGAGGAGGCAGGGGAGACTTTTATCCCATTCTTTCAAAGATTGAGAACCTTAGCAAGAAAATGTCTAGTAGAAATACCAGAAAAAGAGAAAGTCACCATGTTTGTAAAAACTCTCATAGGACCACTCAGATATGGCTTACAAGTCCATTGTTGAACCACCTTTTTTGACTTTGATGAAAAAGGTGTTCAACTTGAAAAGGTGAATTAAAATATGGTGGAAAAACCATCAACACCACCACAAACAATAACCCAAGTAACTCCAATGACAAAAACAAATACTGGGTTAAAAATAAACACATCACAAATGACGGTGTGGTTGATGCAAAAACCATTAATGCAACAGGTCATTTACTCACCATCAAAGGATTTCAAAATCAAAATGTACCTATGACCACATCAACACCAACTACTAATGCTATTCAAAATAATCCTGCTCAATCTAATCCAAGGCAGTTGCATCAACCATGACCATTTCAAAAACGCACATACACCCCTTTGGGTGAACCTATCAAAATTGTCTTGAAGAAACTTCTCCAAAACGGAGTCATAACATTGGAAGAACCTAAATCGTATGACCCTAGTCAGTTCAAGCCATCATGGTGGGATGATAATGTATTTTTTGATTACCACCATGTCAAAGGGCATAAAACTTCTTCTTGCCATTAGTTGTGAAATCTGGTACAAGAGCTTATTGAAAACCACACCATTGAGTTAGGAGGTCAACCATTTGCATCTAATGCGTATCATACAATCCAGAAGAACCCACTGCAGGATCATAGTTCTGGTAAACCCTCCACATCTAGCATGAAGAATACCGATAACCAAGCCAATCACATATGTCCTGCCTTCAATTATTTTGGTGGTATCATCAACAACTTGTGAGCTGCTGATGAAGAGAAATGTGTCAATACTATTACCATTAAAAAGGCCCTGGACTGCAACATTACAACACATAAAGGGAAGGTGACCATCCCAAGACCCTCTGTAGGTCAGCCTAAAATTACCATACTTGGTCCATCTACCAGACAATCAAACCCTAAACTAGAGTTCAACCTTATTGAGCAATTGAATTAAATACCCGCTCAAATATCCATTCTTGAATTGCTCTGCATCTCACCCACACATAAGGCCATCTTGGATAAGGTCCTGTAAGAGTCTTTCATCCCAACTAACATTGATGTCAACCACTTTGAAACTATGGTCGGATATCTGAATTTGCCTCATCACATTACCTTTTCGAATAGTGACTATTTCTCGCTCAAACCATCTCATAATGATGCCCTTCATATCGAGGTTTTTGTCCACAAACATATGCCTAGACGAGTCTTAGTAGATGGCAGAGTAGGATTGAACATTTGTTCTCTAAAACTGGTTAAAGCTCTTGGCTTCTCTGATGCATGTGTGGATTCTACCAAGAGCATTGTCATCAAGGCATATGATGATGAAGAACGTGCTTCTAAAGGCATCATCACAATTCCACTCTGGGTGGGACCAGTTATTATAGATACAACATGCCAAGTCCTAGATCGTGATATACATTACAATATCTTACTTGGTCACCCCTAAATTCGTGCCCTAAAGGCCATTCCTTCCACATACCACCAATGCCTGAAGTTCCCTTTTGATGGTACTGAAATTACTATCCCATGAGATCTTAATGCATTTCAATACTGTACCAATCTACAAAACACCATTGAGCACCAAGTACCCATCAATCGAGAAGCCTCGGCTTCCACCTCTTCCAAATATATTGACCCATCTACAATCACCAAATCATCCATTCCATCAACTTCTACCACACCATCTTCCTCGGGATCCATACCAAGTAAAGACCTTCAGATCCAGGACCTTGGCTATGGAGAATTCAAGTTGAATACGACTTACTGTATCACCACAATACCTAAGCCTCCTAAAGTCTATGGTAGACCATGTTTCACGGTCGAACCCAAAAAAAATTTCAAGGTTCCACCAAAAATGGTTTTCACACCATGGGGGGATATGAGTAATGAAGCCATCATCGACATATTTAACTTGATCTACAAAGACCCAAAAGAGTTACCTCCACTACCAGTGCATCTCTACAGAAAAGGCTATGATATATGCAAGGCACTAGGTTTTGATGACACAAGTGGTATTGGAAAGGCCAACAATGGAAGGAGGGAACCTATTATCATTTTTGCAAGACCAAGGTACTTAGGGCTAGGGTTTGACCAACTTAGAACTGATGATCAATGTACCTATGAACTATCAAGTGAGGACGTAACGACTCCAAAAAGTTTTGAGACAAGCGAAGAATCCCTTACCAAAACTAACTCTAATAAATAGGAACGGGGATCTGAGAAGACCCTGAGCAACTATGATATTGAAGAACTATTCCTGGACCCTGGTCAAATCCTGTTGCAAGAAAGATTCTGACAAGAATACAATATTGATCCTATTTACCGACACTCCAAAAATAAGGAATGGGTAAGCATTCCTTGGGATCCAAAAGAACATAAATTGTCCTTGGAAACACCTAAAATGTCCTACCCCATTCTCAAGCCCACCCATGAGCCTAACATGCTTGAACCTACTATCCATACCTCTAAAATTCCATCTAGTAGTCATAATGCTGATGCTTTTGTGCCCTATTATGACTATGAATTCAACTCATCTGAATTTGAATATGGTCCATCCATTGCATCTGACACAGAAGTTGAAATCAATAACTCTTCCTTCACACTTGAGGCTTCAATTTGCACACTTTTTGCATCTTCCCCATCTTTTACCAACACTTACGATGGGATTTCCCTTTTTTACCCACAACTAATTGACTAGGACCAACAAGAACCAATAGTGATGGACATCTTTCAGAATGATGAGGCAATAGCAGAATTCATGGGGCTCCAAGAAGGAATAGCATGGGGTGATAAAAAAAAAGGATTTTCCACTGACCTAGATTGTGCATCTTACTTTGGGGAGACTGTGCAATCCTCTAGTTGCAAAACTGCAAAAAATAAGACAAAAATAGAAATGTCTTTAGGTGAAAACCGCAAGGAACCTTCTGACAAAAAAATGGTAAAATTAAAGGATGTATCCGAAGGTGAAAACCTCTCTAAGGTGCCTAAGGATGGAGGATTGGACTTTCTTCCCATAACACAGGAAAAATTGGAAATGCTAATTGAAGACACCATAGAAGTTAACATAAACACACCAGAGAATCCCAAAATGGTTCTCTTAGCTGCATCATTAAAAGATAAAGAAAAACCTGAGTTCCAACAATTCTTCACAAAAAGGAAGGTTAACTTCACATGGTCATATGTTGACATGCCAGGCCTAGATCCAGAATTGGTATTGCATCATCTTTCATTAATCCCAAACATAAAACCAGTCAAACAAAAATTACAGAAAATGCATCCACTGATTGCACTACTTAAAAAGGTTGAACTAAAGAAGATACTGGATGTGGGATTCATAAGATCAATAGATTATGTTGACTAGATATCCAACATTGTCCCAATCACAAAGCCAAATGGACAAATCTGTATCTATGCGGTTTCAAAGATTTGAATAAGGCTTTCCCAAAAGATGATTTCCCATTACCAAATATAGACATGATTGTTGATCTCACAACAGGGTACGAGATGTTGTCTCTCATGGATGGTTTCTCGGGCTATAACCAAATCCGCATTGCAACTGAGGATCAACACAAAATGACATCACCTACCTATGGGGAACATATTGTTTGAATGTCATGCCATTCGACCTAAAGAATGTAGGTGCCACATACCAAAGAGCTATGAAAACAATGTTTCATGACATGATGCATATACTAATGGAAGATTATGTGGATGACCTTTTGGCCAAGTCTTTGACATGGAAAGATCACCTCAAAATCCTAGACAAAATTTTTAGAAGGCTAGAGGAGTACAAGGTTCATTTGAACCCAACAAAATGTGTCTTTGGGGTCACATCAAGAAAATTATTGGGCTACATAGTTTCATGATGAGGAATAGAATTTGATCTCGCTAAAGTGAAAGCAATTCTAGACATGCCTCCACCAAAAGGAATCAACGATTTGAGAGCACTTCAGGGCAGACTGCAGTCCATCTGACACTTCATCGCATAGTTGGTAGACAAATGTTAACCATTTCAGTACCTATTATGCAAAAGTATCCCCTTTGTATGGATAGACAAATGCCACACAACCTTTGAACAAATCAAAGAATATCTATTAACACCACCTATCCTAATGCCGCCTATTGAAGACAAGCCATTGATCCTGTATGTGTCGGCAACTACAAATGCACTAGGGGCATTATTGGCACAAAATGACCGTGAGGAGAAAGAAAGAGCCATATACTATATCAGTCGCACACTGATAGGATATGAGTTGAACTATACAACCATTGAATGTGCATGCCTTGAAATTGTATTTGCAGCATAGAAACTAAGACATTACATGTTGAGCCACCAAACACACCTGGTAGCCAAGATTGATCCACTAAAGTATCTCCTAGGTCAGGCAGCATTGACAGGCCGATTAGCAAAATGGGTCATGATTTTGAGTGAATATGACATACAATATGTTGAGCACAAGGCAATAAAAGGGTAGGTAATAGTAGGTCAACTTGTAGATGGACCCATCCAAGGCACTCAACCATTGGTAATTTATTTTCCTGATGAGTCTATCTTTCATGCAGAACATACATTACCTAGGAAGCAATATTTTTACAGGTCTCATACTGGTCATGGCTTAGGGGTTGGCATTTTGTTCCTCACACCACAAGGGGATTTCATTCCTCAAGCATTTTGGATCGCCTTCTCGTGCACTAGCAACATTGTAGAATATGAAGAATTGGTCATATGACTCAAGATCACAATTAAATGGAAAATTCAAACACTGCTTATATTCGAGGATTCTCAGTTAGTTATCAACCAAGTGAATGATGATTATGAAACAAAAGATGAAAATTTGCTTCCGTACAAGCGAATGGTGGATAGCTTCCTGACATATTTTAAATTGATTTCCTTTGAACAAATCCCCAGGACACAGAATAAGGCAGCTGATGCAATGGCTACTATTGGATCTCTCTTGGACATCCCCAAAAATGTGTCACAATTTGAGTTCTTAGTTGAACAATTACTCATACTGGCATATGACACACCAAAGTCAGAAATGGTTTGCAAGATTGTTGGTCCCAGTTCACCTTGGTACCAGAACATATATGATTATCTGAAATCCCAAACCTTACCACCCAATCTTTCCAATAAGCATTGAAAATCCTTTATACAAAAAGCCACCCGACATACCATCGTCAATGACACCCTATACTGTCATGGCTTTGATAAAACCCTTCTTCATTGTCTCGAAATTGATGAAGCCCAAACAAATTTTTAAGAAGTACATGAGGTTATATGCGGATATCATTCGAGTGGTCCAATGTTAGCTAGGAAAGTCACCAGACTGGGTTACTACTGGCCGACATTAGAAAAAGATGCTCTTCAGTTTGTCAGAACATGTCAAAAATGCCAGGTGCATAGTGACCTAATCCACACACTTGCTCAGGAGCTAAGATTGATCACCTCTCCATGGCCTTTGGCATGATGGGAACTCAACCTGATGGGAAAGATCCATCCATCCTCTTCTAACAGCCACAAATTCATAATCATTGCCACTGAGTACTTTACTAAGTGGATTGAAGTCATCCCTCTCACTTACATCACTGGGAAGAAAATATCAAAGTTTATCCTAAATTACACAATCTATCGGTATGGTGTTCCACAATCCATCATCATAGATAATAGGATTCCATTCAAAAATTAGGACGTTCATGAACTCTGTGAGTGATTCCACATCCAACATCATTTCTCCACCCCATATTATCCACAAGGTAACAGCTAGGCTAAGGCGTCAAATAAAACAATTCTTCTCATTCTTAAGAAGACCGTCAATGATGCTAGCTGAGATTGACACCTACAACTTAATCTTGCCTTATGGGCCTACCATACTAGCATTCGTACACCCACTGGAGCCACTCCATTTTCCCTAGTCTACAGATTTGAGGCTATATTGCCCATCGAGGTCGAAATTCCTTCTCTCTGAGTCTTTGAAAGGAATGATTGATGATGAAGAGTACAGATACTCTCACCTACATGAGCTAGAAATTTAATAAGAAAGATGACAAAATTCCTTGAATCACTTGCAGGCATATCAAAATCATCTTTGCCAAAACTATAACAAAAAAGTAATGGTGAGAAAATTTGAAATCGGTGACTTGGTCATCATGCAGAATCCAAGAAATCAGGCTAACAGTGAAAAGCTTGGCAAGTTTGAGGCTAATTGGCTCGATCCTTATATTATTATTATCGCATTTGGTTCTGGAGCTTATCAGTTGGCCACACCTGATGGAGAATAGTTGAAAAAACCCATCAACAACTTACATCTGCGAAATTTCTACACATAGCATAAGAGAGCTTGGCTAAAAACCTAAAAATAGAAAAAAATAGAAAAATAGAAAAAAAATTGTCCCTTGATGAAAACTTGGCAAACAGGCATCTTGGTGACACCAAAAAAATCAAAAAATGACAAAAATAGTAAAAAGAAATACTTTCATCCAATAGTGAAAACCTGGCAAATAGCCACTTTGGATAGGTACCATGGTGAAAACCTGGCAAACAAGCACCATGCATGGTAGATCATTGCTCTGCCATCTACTATTACTCTAATCGACCCTTATCCACTTTCCATAATCACCAAGGCCTGACACATTCACGACATTCATCCTAAGTCCTGTCAATTCTAGCATGGTTAGTGTTTGGTTGACATCATCTCTTGCATATCATTGCCTTTTTCTTGCCCTGTGTCTACCTATTTCCATATTATTTGACTTGGGTAGTCCCCAATATGTCTGGGGGCAAGACCTTTCTCATGTAACTACAGTGGGTGTCGCACATGATCCTACATTCATAAAAAGTTCTGAAAAAATCCTAAAAATCTGAAAAAGTCTTGAAAAAAATCCTAAAAATTGGAAAAAGTCTTGAAAAGGAATCCTAAAAATTGGAAAAACTCTTGAAAAAAATCCTAAAAATCAGAAAAAGTCCTGAAAAAAAAATAAATATATATCTAAAAATGGAAAATATCCTGAGGAAATCTAAAAATAGAGTCAAAGTAATATCTTGTCAGTCTAGTCAATCACGTCAATGAATCTTTGCCCAAGTCTGAACTACGTTGTCTCTGTGCATTTTGTACGTAGGCAAGATTCATCTTTGAATCCCCGAGACATTAGGTCAGTCTTTCTAGGTTTGTCAAAATAAAATCATGATTCAAACTTCTATCCTTTGGACAAGGTCATTGGTCATGTCAAACTACGAGGTATCTAAGTGCATGATGTAGGCAAGTCCAATCAATGAGCCCCCAAGGCTGCACTAGGTTAATTCATTAGGGTTCATGGCACAACGTTTTCACACATGTCAAAATTTCTTCAAATCAAGCGAATATTCCATCAATCTCGAGCAAGCAATCTATCAACAGTTTGTTTCATCAGCAATATCGGTCAATTTAGCATATCAGCAATGACATGTAATCAAATTCTATCAAGACAATTTAACCTGGCAAAATTTTGGGTTCTTCTTCAGGATGTGTCCTTTTGAAGAGCAACTCTCGTCATTTCTTTGTGCTTTTGGATGTGTCCTTCCTAAGCATTGTCCTCATCATCTGTCATTTTGATGGATTCTCCTAACTCTGAGAATTGATCTCCTAGATATCAACGTCATTCAGGATGTGTCCTTCCTAAATTTGATATCACTCGACATTAAAAAACTTGACATTTAGACACACTTGGCACTTGTCTTCTGGGTTTTTCATCATGTTACTAGTTTTTCAATGAGATCCCGACAACAAGATTTACAGAAATAGTGACATCTCATGATGTTTGTTTTATCTTCTGACACTCATGTTACTAGTTTCTTAGCGATGTCTTGACTACAGGATTTAGAAAAATAGCGATGTATCATGGTGATGGATTTATTTTTTCTTTTGGCAATCATGTTGCTAGTTTCTCAAGGATGTCCTAGAAACAGGATGTAGAGAAGCAATGATGTTTCATGGTTTGTCCTTCTTGTCATTTTCTTCTTGTGGTTGATTATGAAAGAAAGACTAGGGCAATTGTGCTCTTAGTATAAGTCATGATCATCCTTGTCTGTGATTGTTTGTCTTATGTGATGGTACGACTTTGCACACCTCAATTTATGGCATATTATGGTGTTTGTTGGCCATTACAACAATCTACCCAATGATGATTAAGAGCAATAAATATTGAATTCCTATGGTAATATGTCGAAGGATTTGGTCTAGGAACTAACATGCATCTCCTTTCTATCTTGTCATCTTCTCTTTCTCATCTCATATAGGCATTGCATCAATATCATCATCCATATCTTTTGCACTAACACTTTCTTGTCCTGTCATCTTCTAGTCTTCTCGTCCATTTTTGAGAGCACACTCATATCCTTGGAACCCAACTGTCCTCTCGAGGGGGCATACCGCAATCCTCCTCGTCATCGTTCCTCATCCTATTTTGCACTGGGGCATATTTTTGATTTATTTTCTTTGCCACAATGCGATAGGTTGCATTATGACAAAGAGGGGAAAATGTAGACACATAAAAAAGACCTAGGCCTGCAAGCTCTATTTTTAATCTTTTTCTTCCTAGCATAATTAAGACATCTTAATTATGCCCCTGATTCACTTTTGGCTATTAATCAAATAATTCATAATTATTCAATTAATTCATGTCCTCTTTATTCTTCTTGATTATTAAATAAATAAATTTTATTTATTTATTTAATGCATCACCAATTGTCCAATGTATTCCTATAATTAAATAAATTTCTTAATTTATTTAATTATTTTCGTCCATTATGTCTTCCTGATCATTAAATAAATAATTTTATTTATTTATTTATTTAATATGTCACTAATTCTTAAAAAGTCCTCTTATAATTAAATAAATTCTTTAATTTATTTAGTTATTGCCACCTTCACATTTCCCTCATTTTAAATAAAATTATTTATTTAAAATAGTCTCACTTTCTAATTTCCCTCTTTTTAGTAAATAATTCAAATTAATTGTTTACTATCATGTGACCCCACCTTTTGAGTTAAAATTAATTTTTAAATCAAAATAGTCTTTTTCTTCCAAAAATCAAGATTATTTGATTTTCTAGCCACCTCTTTGTCTATGCTTATTTTAAATAAAAGTATTTATTTAAAATAGTCCCATTTTCTAATTTCCCCCTTTTTAGTAAATAATTCAAATTAATTATTTATTGTCACATGACCCCACAACTTTTGAATTAAATTAATTTTTAATTCAAAAGGTCAACATCACTTCTTGAATCAAATAATTTTAAATTATTATTTGATTCTCCAACAACTTTGTTCTATGTGCCCAATATCTCTTGTCACGTGCATTGTCAACCCTTGATTTTATTTTCTAAAAATCAATCATGTCCATTCATTTCAAATTTGACCTAATGTTTCCCTAACCCTAATTGCGGGTTGTCATATTGAATCTTGTCCATTGATTCTAGGGCACTTGTTAACTTTTAATCTTGGCCATTCACACAAAATTGCATTTTCTATAAAATGGCAATTTTGGTCTCATTTTGGCATAGCTTGCAACCTCATGTTCTTGCAATTTCATACTCTTGTGCTCTTGTCATTTTTTCATAGGCGTATTTAGATTTCATTTGGCATAATTTATACATATTTAGAGGCTTACTAGTAGTTACTCAAATCCTTCAACATTTTCTTAGGGCTTGTCATTGTCATTAGATTGCTCATCTTAAATCTGAGGGCAACATCATATTTTTGAAAAGTTGAGAAGGTATAATGGAGGTCATCCATGGAGGATGAAGAAATTTTGGTGAGATTCTTTCATTTTTTTTCATTTTATTCCTTTGCACTTCATTATCACTTTGGGTTTTTATGTTTTGCATTTGATTTGCTAACCCTAGAAAAATTCCCTTAGTTACAGATACAAGTGGTTCCCCTTTGCTCTATGATAGTTGATGTTATTTGTTTTTTATCATGGAAAACATAGTTTCACGATTTGGTCTTCCTTCAACTTTAGTTACAGATAATGGTGCATCATTTAAAAATTAAAAAAGTAAAGAAATTTTTAGAAAATATTTGCATAAAATATATCTTTTCTACACTATATTATCCTTAATCGAATGGACAAGTGAAAGCAAAAAATAAAAAATTGAAATTTTTTTTATGGAAAATAGTTAACAAACATAATAAGGATTGACATACTCAAATTTCATGTGTTATGGGCTTATTTCATTATTTTTCATCTAGCTATAGGAAATACCCTATATAACCTTCTCTATGTGTTGACATTGTGATTCCATCAGAGTTAGAAATTCCTTCTTTGTGAATCTCTCTTAGTGGCATTATAGATGATAATTCTTATAGAGAACAATGAATTCAATAACTTGAGATGCTCAATGAATAGTGTATAAATGCTCTCAAACATATCCAAACCTATTATAAAGGTTTACAATGTAAATATAATGCTATTGTCATCCATTGTCCCTTCAAAAAATGTGACTTGGTGCTATGTGAAAATCAACGTAATGTAGATGTCGAACTAGGAGAAAAAGAAAATTCTAGTCTGAATTGATTAGGAACATACATTTTTTATGAAGATTATGCATCTAGGGCTTACAAGATTTTAATAATAGATGGTACACCTCTCAATGCTACACATTTGTGTAGATATTATGCTTATCCTTTGAATATTATGTTGTGTTTTAAAGGATGTTGTTAAATTAAGTAGATTTTCATTTTCTATTTTATCCAACATCTCTTCACTCTTGACAAACATTTGTGTGTCTTGAATTCTTAATAGTAATTTTTCATTGAATTATTACTTATTATATATACTATTCATAAAATTTGTGTGATGGGTTAAATTAGATCATTACAAGTATTTAATTTTACTTTAATTATATCATAATGGCATCTACTTTGACATAGTAGCACTAAGTAAAAAATATAACATCTAATTAGACAATCAAACTTAATTTTTTAGTTAGATCACACCATTTATTTATATATCAATTAGATCATTAGAGAATTTATTAAATAGTCTCATCTATATTACTTAATAGAAACCAATTACATTTAGTTTGACATGTATGGAATGTAATGCATGTTATTTGAAAAAAATTACATTCAACATAGTACTCAAGAATAAAAACTAGATAAATCAATAAAAACATGCTCATATATATCATGAAGCTTATATACATCAAAAATCACCATGTGAATAAAATGTGGTGTGTAATATAAAGAATACATCAACATATAGTAGGCCTGTGGTTACCAGACTCCTCAATACCTCGTGGTGGTGGTCAGTGTGAGACTATAGATTGGGATTGGCTCCTAGATAAACTTTGTGCTAGCATACCCCATAGCTCACCTCTAGTTGTAGGCTTGGCTATGAGTGCTACAGTGTGCTCCTTTGCAAGATTATCTCTCTCTACCCCTACCTTGGTGAGCTCCTCTCATAGGATAGCCTATGCCTCACTCTCTATGGGATCTCAAGCTCTCTCATCTCTCAACCACTCATGAGTGGCCCTCATGTCCTCATATCTCATCCTCCATCATGACATGGGCTCAAATATGTCTTAGTGGCACCCCACACTTGGTAGTGGCATATGATCAGCATGGACGAGTTGATGTGAGGGCATATTAAGAACCATGTCTTCTATAACTTGACCCATGAAGTCGAGCCAATCCTAGGTACCAACTAAAATAAAAATAATATATAAAATACATCAAATACAAGCAGAGTATAAATCATAACACATAAACATAACAACTAGTACATGACAACATGAATCATAATATATCATATAACTTGGATCGCCAGCCCACCAATCGAGGTCTCAATAGGCCACTATGATATCCATAGTTAGACTCCCCTGAGAGGTTGGGGACATGGTGTTTGTTGCAATATTTCTCTCCCCATGCTCATGGGTTGATGGTATCTAGGTTGAATCATAGTAAGTTCTTGTGATACACTAGGATGATATCAAGGTCTCTCCTTGGGGGAATCTTAGGCCTCTTCATGTTCCTTGGGACCTCCCACTACTAGTTGTTAATCCTCCTCATGATACTCTTGATACTATGGCCATGGACCAAGATAACTAGTAGGATGGTTGGTGGGGAACACAAGATCTATACATGTGGTCTCCCACCACCTCTAATATATAACAATAAAAATAGCATTGTTCTTTTTAGACACAATATGCCTATCTCATGTCTCATTCTCTAAGTCACTTAAGGGAACCTCTATGATGATTGGATGAGGTATGTCCTATGGCATGGCATCATTGCATTTCACTCTCTGATAAGATATTCAAACAATAGGTACCACCACGGCCTAACCAAACTATCTCATAACCCAATTAAAATAGAATAGCATTAAAATATAATATTTGGTCCCAACAAAGAACTAATCATGTTGTATCTTTTCTAGTTTTTTTGGTAGCCCTATCCAAGGCTATAGGTTCTTGTATGGCCTCCAAATAATTTCATCATCATCTAATAGGTTGAAGGTGACTCTCTAGTAAAGTAGGCCTCTGTAATACTAGGATCTTCTAAGAGTGTAACTAGAAACACATGCATATTTCGATGGTACCTCCATGGGATATCCCATGGGCCTCATAAATGTTATGTGCTAAAAATCCCACACTTAAAGTTATACATATTATTAGGATGGATGCCTCATAATGAACAAAAATATTGAGATAATAATACAAGTGGGCCAGCATGCTTCGCCCCCAGGAAAAAATTGTTTGATCCCTCCCCATAGCCTTCATCATATGTATAAGGCATCCATGATGGTATGTTCCTCATCCATCCTATGACATAGCTAGGGCTAATGTTACAATCATGAATTATCGAAGAAGTGGTACATTCATGCCCATGTGTAGAAACTATATCAAGAGAATACAACCCTTGACCTCACAAGAAATAACGTGGTCAATGTAATATAGCTTATCATTTGGGACCTCCTAATAGGTCCACATATCATCATGATGGACACTCCTCCCTCATATGGGAAATCTAAATATGTGATACATGTTCTCCAATATGGCCTTCATCTCTCATATCGAAAGATGGCAGGTAAAGGTGCCTATGTCCCACCTCTCCATCAGTTCCATAAGCATACCAGTGTCATGGTATTAAATAGGTTCCATATTATATACCTAGTATAGACAAATGGTACATAAATATTGTTGCTTGAGAATCAAGAGACATGTGGATTGGTCTCTAAGTAAGGAAAATTGATGCCCTCCTAATCACTCTCATTTTCATGATGGATTCTATCAAGAAAAAAGAAGAAATAATAATTAGTATTACATTAAAAACTATCAAAAGACATAAAATAACCAATCCTAAGTCCTAGAATTCTAAACCTGATTAGGGGTGCACTTGTTGGTCAAGGGCACAAATTTTGGAATATGGTGCCCATGTTGATCAAGGCAGCCCACAGAGGTCTAGGGTTCCAAAATTTTATTAATAACCCTAATAATGTGTCAAATTAAAGCACAAATTAACTAAAATGTAAGAACGTCACTCATCTCTCATGGTAGCATGCCCTAGGAAATGTTGTCCCTCAGGACTTCGAGTCTCAGAGCTTGGTAGGGTCATTGTTATGGAATCCACTCCTAGGGTGGATGATGATATATCTCTCAACTCTCAAACTGAAAATATGAAAATTAATGTCAAAAAGGTGAATTTTTTTATCACTTATAATAAAAAATTATAAATACATTTCTCATACCATACTTTACTAAAATTGGAATAACTTATTCTTGCAAGCTCTGATTTTAGTATCATCTATGGAATTGGAATCATAGTTCCATTCTCGTTCATGTTGTATGTTTTTCAATACTTGGTGCTATGATCTCATGACCCTGTCACAAAAAAAATCATCAAACTATAACCAATTCAACATCCTGATATTTCTACCTTGATTCCACCTCTATAAAGAAAGTCGATTCAAGGGGAGCATACATCTACCCTCGAAATTTAGATTCTTGAGAATTTTTAATTGACTAACATATTCATTTGTATGTGTAGGATGACTTGTGATTTTTTAATGATTTGTATTTGTAGGATGCGGCTTCTAACACTGTGATTTTTCAAATTACTACATTGGTGGCTTTGTTCTCTTGTTTGGAAAATGATCTGCGTCCTCTACAATATCCATTTTATGATTTAATTTAATTTTAGTAATTTAGCTTGTACATGCACATAGTGTCACATGGCTGCTAAACTGGGGGCTAAATGTAGCATCATAAATAGTATCTCCTTTTATGTGAAAGCATAATTTCATGCTCTATTTAGAACTAACTTGAGTGACCTTTTTCATCAATACATCTAGACATATCCTAGTGCTAAAATTTTCCTATCATCCTAGGAGAATGTGTCTACACTGCCCTGAAATATATCTTAAACATCATCAATTTAATGATAATAAGTGCCCTAACTATATAAAATCCTTGATTTTAATAGACCCTAGACATTCACATCAAGCTTTGTTGAAGTGTGAAGAAGCCAAACTAGGGTGCGTTGCACCCTAGTCCAGCTAAACCCACCAACAAGAAACTTGATTTACCATGTTTTTTGGTCTTTTATTTCAAAGATAATTTTGAATTTGGGCCTTAGTGGTAATTCAATCCCAAAAATTCAAATTTAATTAAGTTGGCCTAGTGTTTAATTTATTCTAAATTCCACTATATAAACATGAATATTATTTCAAAAAGAAGAAGAGGAATAAGAATACAATTACACTCTACAAAAATATATTTGAATTTACAATTTTTTCAGAGGATTTTCAGATTTGATCAAGCTTCCTAGAAAGATTTGAGTTTGATGCATATAGAAGAACATGCAAGAATCTAGGTTTTGTAGATTGATTTAGCCATTTTCAACAACCTAATGACTTATTTCCAAAGTGTTCTCATCTTCAAGCTTCAACTGACTTGCTGCCCTAAGCAAGGTATTGCTACATTTTAGATTTTCTTAAGGGTATTTGACTTTCTCTTGGGTTTATCTCATCATGATCTTTTAGGAATCCTTCTTTAACACATTTGAGTAGTGTTTTATGCATTTTATCTCATTACAATCTTAGACGTACTTAAGGTTCAGAGAACACACTTTTTAAAAATCAATCCATGGGCTATTTGTGGAGGTAGAAATACCAAAATAGGGGTTTGACTGAGGTAAACTCCTATATAGCCACCCCCTTTCCTCTCTTTTCAAAATTTATGTAGATTCTGATCCAAAGATAGAGTTTGCAAAGCAGGAACACATAAGACAAACAAGGAGACATGGGATTTTAAATTCATATATAAGGAAAATCAAGCTAGAAAAGAGCATCCTTGCACCTCTAACCAGGGAAATCAGCTCAAATTTGAATACCAAGTGCATAGTAATTTTACCTTCCTAGATGTGCTCTCAAATTTTTGCTTCTCATTTTTATCAATACATAAAAGTCGCATTTTTAGATTAGGTCTTGTAGTCAAATCAACTCAATTAATCCACATTAAATTCAATCAATTCTTAAGGCATTTAGAATTCAAATCCAAGGCTGATTGACTCGCCTGTAATGCCCCACCAAGTAACCCTAAAGGAAGTTGTAATTAACGAATTAAGCGAACCAATTTTATTTTTATTTTTATTTTTAAAAAGTGTAATTAACATACACATTAACTTACTAATTACCAACAACCTCTAAGGCTACAAGGTTTGGATTACTTAAACCCACACATACATCTTGCATATAACCATAGCATTAAAGTACTTTAAGTAATAAGCATTTATACAACATACAAATACAACATACAATAATGAGATAAACATCCAAGATAAAATTTCATAAACATTATCTTAATCAAATAGTTACAACTCTCATTCCTAGAATGAGGCAATTGTACAAATGTGTTACAATTACATAATTCCACCTCATAAACATAAGAGGGATAAATAACTTATACAAAATAAAATATTACAACACATTCTCGAATTAAACACAAGAACCGCAAGCTATCCATCTGGGTGTCTCGCCACCAAGTACTGAAGTTAAAGGGGGGCCCAATGGTATATGGTGCCTGTTCCACCCAACCAAGTGGTAGCCAAAGGCCCACCTCCCATGCTAGGAGATAGTAACAATGTAACATGGACAAATATCTACAACCTCTAACCAAAGGTTGACTCATACTGACTCATACTGACATAACCAAACAAATGCACAAAACAAGTACAACTCTCACATTACTGACATAGGTCACCTTGCTTCCAGATATAAAATAGATCAAGTGTATTCAGAGAACCATACACAAAATAAATACCAACTATTGTCCTAGATAGAGTGTCATCACATAGTTAGTCATGAGATCTCCTCTGGGCATTCTTCATAGGCTCTAGATTTCCTGGTGACCTCAACCAAACCATGGCCCTCATACTCACTCATGCAGGATCAAATACCTCTCATAAGGACAAGATAGATGACCATGCCATTTCAAGCCTTCTCACTCATCCCAAGTCTAAACGAGCCCTTGTGTCTATGAGTGAGGCTAAATTATCTTGATTAGTGTGAAATACATCCTAATCATCTAAGTACATTAATTTAGTTATCACTTAATTAAAATACTTCCAAAGGTTACCCAGTCTTACCTCTTTGGGCTCCGGCCCCTATTGGAAGCCACTCTTCTACTTGAAAACACACAATAAAAAATAATCACCAAGGGAGTCACAAGTGCATACAACCTAGGTATCATAACAACTCAAACTCAAGGAGGAAACAAATAATAGAACTCACTCCAAACATCTTGGAGGAAACAAGCACATAGTCCACTCCTTTCACAGGACGTACAAAACATCCTCTTTCATGGAAATCGTGTAAATTACTGAAAAGACACCATGCACTACCCAAGGAAAAAAAACAACTGGTTGACATAATGAATCGACAACCCCATCCTCTAAGATCTTCTAGAAGACTTAAAATATTGGACTATCACTTAATCCCATATCCCAAAATGCAACTTGACGACATAGCTACAAAAAGCATTCAAGTCATAATTCAAATCTAATATTTGGATTTCTTAAATCCATTCTCATTCAATAGGTACATTAACAAAGTCAAAGGCATGATAACAGGTTAAACTCAAATAATCATTTAACCCTATTATCTCTTCCTTTATAGGAAGCCTTAAACAATTTAAACTTACATCCCTTTATGAAATACAGAGAAAATAAAACATTTAAGGCAATCATGAGGAAATTACTACTTTTGGATATTCTAAATCCATATCCCTTACATACTCCATTCACAATAATGTAATTGCCCTAATAGAAAATAAATAAATTAAAGTAATTAATTGCCTCTTCAATATAATCAATTCCTAAATTTACTTTTAAAAATAACATAAATCCATTGAAATAAATCCTTTCAATTTTCTAGCCAAAACCTATATCTCTTTCAATTTTCCATTAAAAACATGTAATTTCTCCAATATATATGTAATTAAAAATATAGTTTTATTTTATCAACTTAATCATGCATTCAAACTATTTCCATTTAAATCTCCAATAATATTAAATTGCATGCAATAAAATAAAATAAGTTAAAATATTAATTATTCTCTCAATTATATATATAAATATATAAGCAATATATACATCTGCAATGTATTATTTCTTTTTTTTTTTAATTAAATATATAATTGATATACACTAAATATTCAACACATATATTTATATAAATAAATATATATACATATATATATACTCGTAATATATATGTATATATAATACTTATATAAAAATATTATTTAAATCACCAAAATCCAACAAAGAAGGATAGACAAGGCTTAATAAATTTTGCCCCAATGCACAACTCGCATCATTATCATTTAAGGGTTCTGTATTAAGGAAAGGGAGAGGGAGAGAGAGAAGGCGTGACTGTTCAAGCCAAGCCTCCCCTCACACCGCAACCAACAAAGGTAAGGGGGGGTGGTGGAGGGTCTCCCTCCACACCGCCTCTCCCATATGGGGGCGATGGTGGGGAGGCAGCTCCTCCTCATCTCCCATATGGTGACAGGAACCTGTGGACTCCCAAACAAAATATTCACAACAAAAAAAATACAGCAACTCCCAGATTTGCCCAGACATGCAAATTTTATTATGTCGTACGGATGGCGAATTAAATATTCACAAATAATAATATATATATATATATATATATATATATATATATATATATGATAATTTCAACATACGAGATAAGTTGAGAAAATAATTCTAAAACATTCACCTACAGGTGAAAATATGAATTTTTTCCAGAGAACAATCCAAAATTCACAGAAAATTCAAAATTAAATATCTCAACTAACTTTTCTCAAATTCACACACTAATAAAAGAACAAAGTAAATAAGAAAGATCTAGGTTCTTTTCCAAGCATTCAACAAGCAAATCCTCTAGATTTTTCCACCGCAATTTCCACAGAGGTTTTAGAAATAATTTCATTTTTTACAGTGAATTAAATTTTCTAAAACAAATCTAAATATGTTGTTTTACCCATAAGTTTGATTTAATAACGAAACTAAAAATTTCCTCAAATAAACTAAATTCAACAAAGGTTTCATAAGAACAATAGAAGCTTTAAATTTATATATTTATTTTCTTTCTTCTAATAACAAATTCTTTTCAAAAACAGATTTAACAACCAATTCTTTAATCACTACAATTTTGAAAGCAACAAAGAACAATACAAAAAACCATAGAAAAAAATCTGAGTCAAGAAGCTTCAGGAAATGGAAATTTGATACAGAGCCTTCTCCAAAGCTTCCACAACTTCTCTTCAATAGTACAGTGATTCCAATGAAGAAAGCAATCCACATCCACAACAAAATTCACCAGAATTCTCCAATGTAAATCTATAGCCAAAAATTTCTTCAAATAATCCTTTGTGTATTTTTCCCAAAAACATCCTCTCACAACTATAGAAGCTTTTTTCCTCTCCAAAATTCTCTTCGTGAATGAATTTGCAACAAACTCTTCTATCTAATTAAACATGCACTTGTGGCATAAATAAAAAATATCCTCAACAACCAAATCTAATATTGATTTCATTTATTAATTCCAAATTCTAATTTTAATTCCCACTTAATTGAAATAAAATTCCAAAATTAATTTTAATTATTTTATTTCTTTTAATTTTCTCAATCACACATTTAATTAATTAATTTAATTATTTAATAACTAAATTCAACCCTTTGGATTAAATTTAATTAATTTAAATATAATCTTCTATCCACATTGCATAATTTAAATTAAATAACCATCAACATGATTTAATGCAATCATTCTAAATAATTATTTCCAAATCAAGAATCCCTTCAGAATTAAACAAGTTTAAAGCAATTCAATAAATTACTCAACACACACGACTGATGACACAAGTTACCTAGCTACTATCTCCCATTCAACTTAACTGTTGGATCGACACACTCAAACCTGTGAAACCAGGTGGAGTCGATGTCATGTACCTGCAAACCTAAAAACCAATTAAACAACATCATATATATACAATCAGCATAAAATACACACCGTGAAGAGGAAAGTAAGGAATCACAGGGCGCTCGCAAGCGAGTGTTGCGAACCCGTCCCCTTCACCAATACACTCATTAAAATTGGCATTTTCATCATACTCACTAATCTCATATGAAATCACATGTTATATCTACTAACATCATTACTCCAATTAAAGCATGTAAATAAAACATCCGATAAACCACATCACATAATAGTTCATCGCTCTATAAATAACGATCAAATAATGCACACACAAGATATAGTATTTGAATATCCAGAAACATAAATCAAAGAAAAACAAGGACACACTGTCCAGTCCAGAAAGAAAAATAGAGGGGTGTTACATTCTCCCCCCCAAGGGTTAGGCTTATTCCTAGAAGCCTTCCAAAACCCTTAGTGCAAACTTCATACCATCATACATAGCCAAGGGTCCCAATTTGAACCACTCCATACCTCAACATAAAAACAACAGCAACCCATGCCATATACACTCAACCAAGTACACTGTCAATCCAAACGAGACAACATGGTGAAGCTTCCACCAACCCATTCTCCAAAAACACATAACCATGGATTAACATACATAATACACATATGTACCAATACACAACACCAGAGACCATCACAAGACTACACCAAGGTCCAACTAGGCACCGGAAAGCGGAATACCAATCCATGATAGAAGAATCCATGAACCAAGAACAACTAACCATCTCAAATAAATCTAACATCATACCACTGGCTTGATGGTGTTAGGTCATACATAGAGTGAGACCATCCAAACAAGACCACAATGACATATCTCTTATTGTGTAAGGTGATCACCCTCCAAGAGATAGTCATCACACATAGGTGAGTAGTGGGTCCTAGCTGCAAAACAACCTCACATACCCCCATCCTCAACATTTCCTACATCTACTTCCTCATATACACTCACCAAGTCCATCTCATACGTCCTTGGAGATGAATCACAATACAACATAGCCGACATTGAAAACAACTAAGATAACTAGCTTAGCCACCAAGTTCATAAAGAAGAGAAAATTAAGGTTCCATTTCAACAATAAAGAAATAAATACGTGTAATTTCAACACTGAATCAAATATATAACCACTAGGGTTATAAGAAAATAAGCTCACAATTTGTGGCTAAACCTTCACAATCAAATATAACAAAGTGTCGGCCCTCACAATCAACTGAAAAAAAATCATCAATAACCGAAAAGAAAGTTCACAATCTTCAAAATTCCACTATACAACAACTGTGTGACTAGTTACTAGCCACCAAACGAGGAAGGAGGAAACAACATCTGACTAGAATGATAATAGCCCTAATGTGATGTTGAGTGAGTCCATCGCACAAGTAGGCTAACCAAGAAAACCTTATAGGAACATCCAATTCCATAACCCATGGGATACGTAATATAAATTTCACACTAAAACCTTTTATCAGGTCTCTTTCACGCTACTCTTTTCTAAAGAGTACATCATGCTAAAGTAAAATCCATGAGCACGTGATCACTTAAAAATTCCATTAACAACTCTTAGAGACAACATAGCGAACACAAATGTACCAAGGGAACCCTGTGTATGAACCTGTGGCTCTGATACCATGTGTAATGCCCCGCCAAGTAACCCTAAAGGAAGTTGTAATTAACGACTTAAGCAAACCAATTTTTTTTATTTTTTTTAAAGTGTAATTAACATACACATTCACTTACTAATTACCAACAACCTCTAAGGCTAAAAGGTTGGGATTACTTAAACCCACACATACATCTTGCATATAACCATAGCATTAAAATAATTTAAGAAATAAGCATTTATACAACATACAAATACAACATACAATAATGAGATAAAAATCCAAGATATAATTTCATAAACATTATCTTAATCAAATAGTTACAACTCTCATTCCTAGAATGAGGCAATAGTAAAAATGTGTTACAATTACAAAATTCTGACTCATAAACATAAGAGGGATAAATAACTTATACAAAATAAAATATTACAATGCATGAATTAAACACAAGAACCACGAGCTATCCATCTGGATGTCTCACCACCAAGTACTGAAGATAAAGGGGGACCCAACGGTGTATGGTGCATGTTCCACCCAACCAAGTGGTACCGAAAGGCCCAACCCCCATGCTAGGAGATAGTAACAATGTAACATGGACAAATATCTACAACCTCTAACCAAAGGCTGACTCATACTGACTCATACTGTCATAACCAAACCAATGCACAAAATAAGTACAAATCTCACATTACTGACATAGGTCACATTGCTTCCAGACATAAAATAGATCAAGTATGTTAAAAGAACCATACAAAAAAAAAATACCAACTGTTGTCCTAGATAGAGTGCAATCGCATAGTTAGTCATGAGATCTCCTCTGGGCATTCTTCATAGGATCCGGATTTCCTGGTGACCTCAACTGAACCCCATCCCTCATTCTCACTCATGCAAAATCAAATACCTCTCGTAAGGACAAGATAGATGACCATGCCATTTCAGGCCTTCTCACTCATCCCAAGTCTAAACGAGCCCTTGTGTCTATGAGTGAGGCTAAATTATCTTGATTAGTGTGAAATGCATCCTAATCATCTAAGTACATTAATTTAGTTATCACTTAATTAAACTACTTCCAAAGGTTACCCAATCTTACCTCTTTGGGCTCCGGCCCCTAATGGAAGCCACTCTTCTACTTGACAACACACAAACAAACTAATCACCAAGGGAGTCACAAGTGCATATAAACTAGGTATCATAAGCACTCCAACTCAAGAAGGAAACAAATAATAGAACTCACTCCAAACATCTTGGAGGAAACAAGCACATAGTCCACTCCTTTCACAGGAGGTACAAAACATCCCCGTTTGTGGAAACCGAGTAAATTACTGAAAAGCCACCATGCACTACCCAAGGAAAAAAAATATTTGGTTGACATAATGAATCGACAACCCCATCCTCTAAGATCTTCTAGAAGACTTAAAATATTGGACTATCACTTAATCCCATATCCCAAAATGCAACTTGACGACATAGCTACAAAAAGCATTCAAGTCATAATTCAAATCTAATATTTGGATTTCTTAAATCCATTCTCATTCAATAGGTACATTGACAAAGTCAAAGGCATGATAACAGGTTAACTCAAATAATCATTTAACCCTATTACCTCTTCCATTATAGGAAGCCTTAAACAATTTAAACTTACATCCCTTTACGAAATAGAGAGAAAATAAAACATTTAAGGCAATCATGAGGAAATTACTACTTTTGGGTAGTCTAATCCATATCCCTTACATACTCCATTCACAATAATGTAATTACCCTAATAGAAAATAAATAAATTAAAGTAATTAATTGCCTCTTCAATATAATCAATTCCTAAATTTACTTTTAAAAACAACATAAATCCATGCAAATAAATCCTTTCAATTTTCTAGCCAAAACCTATATCTCTTTCAATTTTTCATTAAAAACATGTAATTTCTCCAATATATATGTAATAAAAAATATAGTTTTATTTTATCAACTTAATCATGCATTCAAACTATTTCCATTTAAATCTCCAATAATATTAAATTGCATGTAATAAAATAAAATAAGATAAAATATTAATTATTCTCTCAAGTATATATATAAATATATAAGCAATATATACATCTACAATGTATTATTTCATTTTTTTTTTAATTAAATATATAATTGATATACACTAAATATTCAACACATATATTTATATAAATAAATATATATACATATATATACTCGTAATATATATGTATATATAATACTTATATAAAAATATTATTTAAATCATCGAAATCCAACAAAGAAGGACGGATGCGACTTAATAAATTTCACCCCGATGCACAACTCGCATCATTATCATTTAAGGGTTTCATATTAAGGAAAGGGAGAGGGAGAGAGAGAAGGCACGGCTGTTCAGGCCGAGCCTCCCCTCACACCGCAGCCAACAAAGGTAAGGGGGGGTGGTGGAGGGTCTCCCTCCACACCGCCTCTCCCATATGAGGGCGGTGGTGGGGGGGCAGCTCCTCCCCATCTCCCATATGGTGACAAGAACCCGTGGACTCCCAAACAAAATATTCACAGCAAAAAAAATACAGTGACTCCCAGATTCGCCCAGACATGCAATTTTATTACACCGTACAGACGGCGAATTAAATATTCACAACCACTATTAAAATTTAAATAATTCACAAATAATAATGTATATATATATATATGCAACAACATATATATTTATATATATATATAATATATATATATATAATATATATATATATATATATATATATGATAATTTCAACATACGAGATAAATTGAGAAAATCATTCTAAAACATTCTCCTATAGGTGAAAATATGAAATTTTTTCAAAGAACAATCCAAAACTCATAGAAGATTTAAAATTAAATGTCTCAACTAACTTTTCTCAAATTCATACACTAATAAAAGAACAAAGTAAATAAGAAAGATCTAGGGTCTTTTCCAAGCATTCAACAAGCAAATCCTCTAGATTTTTCCACTGCAATTTCCACAAAGGTTTTAGAAATAATTTCATTTTCTATAGTAAATTAAGTTTTCTAAAACAAATCTAAATATGTTGTTTTACCCATAAGTTTGATTTAATAACGAAACTAACAATTTCCTCAAATAAACTAAATTCAACAGAGGTTTCATAATTTCCTTGAAAACAATTCACGGGAACAACAAAAGCTTTAAATTTATTTACTTATTTTCTTATTTCTAATAACAAATTCTTTTCTAAAACAGATTTAACAACCAATTCTTTAATCACTACTGTATACACCTAAAATTGGTCTAGAGCATCCGATTAATTAAATATAAAATATTTGATTAATTATCCTAATTTGCTCTACTGTTTGAATAAATAGAAATATTTATTTTTATAGTTCACATTTAAATTCATCTTAATTAAATAAACAAAATTAAATACTTTGTTTGATTTAATTATCATTTTCCTATTTTATTCTATCACATCAATCTTATATTAAATTAATTAAATAGAGATCAAAACACTTTATTTATTAATTGTCGTATTCTTCTGTGTAATTTAATAAACAACTTCTATAGTTCATTTTATTAAATTATTTATCCCTCTTTTACTAATTTAAATAAATCAAAATATTTGAATAAAAGCATAAAGAATATTTCATCTATATTTCCTCAAAAATGAATTAGATATCCTATGTCTAATTTATGTCTAAAATATGTCACAATTAATGCTTTGAAACTTCACGGGAAGTTTTGGAGACAAATTGGAGACCAATTCCAAATTCTTCTCTCAATCCTCCTCCATCAATCTTTCCCCTTCTCTTTCCTAGTGTTTTCATGGGTAGAGACAATTGCCAAATTTCTCTCAATATCCTCCATCTCTCACCATTTAATCCTCTAGATTGAATCCAAGCCTCTCAATGCCATCCCTATGCATTTCTACAGCCAGGAAAATCTATAAATACAGCCTCATTTGAACTAAGAAAAGGATCCAAATAATCTAACTTATGCACTCTTACTCTGTACGAATTCAAGCATCCAGCATCCAGCAATCAAGTTTTCATATCGTGGTTGCCTCCTATAGCTGCATTTATCTGTTTCCATGTCAATTCATGCTAGTTTTATTTCTTTATCATCTAGTATTATCACATTAAGCTCCATATCATTGCATTAGCATCCATCTCATTCTTTGAATTTTCATTTTAACAATCATAGTGTAATCATGATCTGAGAGCAACAGTGGTTTAATAAATCTTTGAAGATAGAGAAGAATATGACGCTTTCAGTAGATTATTGCTTTGAAATGATTCATTTAGCTTTGTCTTTGATATAATGTCATATTAAGAAGTGTGTTTTGTGCTTTACATCTTATCCACACTTACAATTTGGTGCCCACCATGGGGCATTAACCCCAATTTTATATTTTTTCTAGAAAGTGTCACATAAGTTCCCGGTGTGTTTTCTTTTAGTGCTTTCATCAAATACTATAGCGCTTCCATGCTCTATTTCAGCACTTCCGTGTTACTACAGCGCATCCGTCAAAATTTTCAGTACTTTCAACTTTAGCGCTTCTATGACTTGTTTCAGCGCAATAGTGATTTAGCGCTTCCATGGAAAACTTTGGCAGTTCGGTGTCCTATTTCGACGCTTTCATGTTTTAGCGCATCATGTAAGAGTTATAGCACTTCGGTGGACCATTTCAGCGCTTTTGTAAAATCAGTCTGGATCTAACATGGCCACGGCTAGATTTTAATTTTTTCACAATTGGACAAAAATTTATCAATCCTAGGATAGTCACTTCTAGTTTTCTAAAATTTATCAATCCTAGGATAGTCACTTATGGTTTTCTAAAATTTATCAATCCTAGGATAGTCACTTCTTGGTTTCTAAAATATACCAATCCTAGGGTAGTCACTTTTTGTTTTCTTAAAAGCAAATTTATCAATCCTAGGATAGTCATCACATTTTTACAGTACAAGTTAAAAAGAACAACATGATTTATGTGAAGCAACACCTTCACATAGATTAAAAAATTTCTTTTTGGGCTTAAGATAGAACAACTTATATGTTGTGCTTGTGGTGATTAGGCTTATGCTCTCCCCTTAACTGGGTGACCAAAGCGCTAGATTCACTTTTACTTCATGCTATTTATGCTTTATTAAATCCTTTAGAAGTCCTACCGTAGTGGGAAAAAGTACTCACCCTATGGGAATGACCTAAGTGGGAACGCCTAAAGCCAAGGATTCCAACCCACTATAATAAAAATGCAAGTTGTTGATGAAAGTCCAAATTTATGGTAGTGAGCAAGATAACCATCCCCAAAATATTTGTTCTAAAGATTGGAAGGTCTCTTGAGGGAGTTTATCAATTGCCACACCGCACGGAAGCCCTATCTACGAACCATAGAGTAGTATCCTGCCGAGTCAATATCCATACATTGTCATAATCACGGTGCAAGGGGTGGGAAGAATCTTCCCCCAAGACACTCACCATATAATTGCCACAAACCGTTTGCTCAGAGAACGAGAAATCCAACTATGAGTATGCACCTAGAAACGACGAAAACATGGGTGCCCTCTAGGGGGTGACAAGGTTGTGTGCATCAATGCAATTCAAGATGTGGGCTGTGAGTATAATGATGACCTATTTGTCCTTAAGTGTGAGTTTGTCTGATTTTTGTATAATTGTCAAAGAAACCTATCAAAATCAATAAGAATCATTCATGGTTCTTGAACATACACGACCTATTTAGTTAAAACAATTATTCACAATTGCTTGCGTTTTCACAAATTCATTAAAATTAGACTAAAGATCATCTTGAAAATAAACAAAGTCAAGTTAGATCAAAAAATCCATGCTACGAAAGTGGAAGCCCACCATGTTTGTCAAGAGAAAAAACAAAATCACAAAACCCAAGAAACCTTTCGGTTATCGAGATAAATTAAGAAGATAGCATTTTCTATATCAAAATCAGAAACTCTTTTTACAACATAGAACATTCATCCATAGATATTATGATTTTACTAGGGGTCACACTTTAGATTACGCAATAGAACCACTCTATTCACGAGCCTTCTTCCAAAGAAGAACTCTCACTCAATATCACAACCATAGTCAGCGCATACATCGTTCTTATCTTCCATAATCCATGATATAGTATGCCACAAGGCCAGATCAAATTTTACAATAAAGAGTCATAAAAGTCCTATTTAGTGCTCTGGAAACTTGTTTCAGTGCTTTGGGTCACTGTTTTAGCGCTTCCATGAAATAACACTTTCGGGCATTGTTTTAGTGCTTACAATCTATCTTTTAGCGCTTTCATCAAACAGTGCTTCCATCATCTTTTTCAATGCTTTCGGGCACTATTTCAGCACTTCTATCAAAATAGCACTTCCATCAATTTCTGCAATGCTTCTGTGCACTGTTTTAGTGCTTCTTTCAAGATAGCGCTTATGTCACCTATTTCAGTGCTTCAAAACTCTATTCTAGCGCTTCTGTGAAATAGCGCCTTTGTCCTCTATTTTAGCGCTTTCAAAACACAGAGTTCAAAAATCCTACCAATCAGTCAGTCTGTCATTTTATCCACAATTTTCATTAGGACTAGGTTTCTTTTTATCAGAATCACTGTCTAGAGACCGAAAATAGATAGGTTTATACAAATTTTCAATCTTATCAACTGAAACAAGATCTTGCAAATCACAAGTGTCAAAATCAAACACAAAATCGAACTACTATACTGAAGTTTCATCATCGGGATACTATCATCCTTTATCACGAAACTAAGTATAGTAATCAAATTTTTAACATAGTCTCATCAATAAGATTGGTCATCTTATTCGACTTTGTTAAAAGTTCAATTGACATTTTCCCAGCATAGAAGATCAACATTTCAGAAGAAAGGGTAAAAATTTGTATGCCAATCTTCACTAGGTCCCAAAAGCAGAGACTCTTAGAGCAATAACTTGAAACATCCTGAACAATGGCAGAAGAGAATCCTTGAAACAATTTGAACCAAAATGATAAGAACGAAATAACTCCAGAGGATATTCAAACAACTCAACAAGATCCCAAGTTCCATAAATTTATGGAAAAGAGTTTAGAACAAGATATGGAAAAGTATCTTTTGATGTTGGTTGAATCAGGTGCCAAACTTCCCAAGGACTTCGACGTAAATCGTATGAAGGAAGCACCTAGAACAAGTGAGATTGAAATACTACAACCTACACAAACAATAGATCCAGTTGCCATCTTGAGATCTCAAATGCAACTGTTACAACAGTAGATACAAGATATGACAAAAGGGAGTATGAAAAGATATGCGATACAGGACATTTGTCCTTATCCTTTTGATGCAACGATCAGCTTGATACCTTTTCCTAGACACTGTGAGATCACAAAGTACGATAAGTACAATGGAAGAATGGATTCGATAGATCATATTAGGGAATTCAAAACAATGATTCTCGAGTTTTCCCAAGAGGAAACTTACTTAATGAGATTATTCCCGAGGAGCTTGGGAGGATCATGTATGGAGTGCTTTTCAAAACTACAATAAGGTATCAAATTTTTTGAGGAACTAGTCAACAGGTTCATTTCCCAGTACTCCTTTAACACCCAACACAATGTTACAATAAAGGATCTTTATAACCTAAAGCAAAACAAAGGGGAAATGTTCTTTTCTTTTCTACAAAGATGGTGATGATTGTTCGCTAGATATCCTCGATCCATTCCTGAGGAAGAAAAGATGGAGTTATTCATTGACAACTTGATGGACGAAATGAGTCATAGGCTTGAATTACAATGTCCTCCCACATTCAAAAAATTCATAGAAAATGGTCTTAAAATTGAGGAAGCATTAGTCAAAAGAGGAGTTATCAAACATTTCAATGATAAAATGAATAACACAAATAACTCCTCCAATCAATACTCAAGCAGTGATAAGCCAAAATTTTGGCAAAAGAATCGAAACACAACTACAAACAAAACAACAAATGATTGCCAAAATGTCAAACCAGTTTTCAAATTGACAGCATCTACATCAAAGAATCAAAACAATGGTCAAATTGTCAAGTCAAATGTCATACAAAGCAACGAGATCATAAAAAAATAGTCACATCAGAAACCATCAAATCGGCGTAGGTTCACACCTTTAAGCCAAACGATAGAATCAGAAATGAAAGAATTAGTCACCAGTGGCCTCATCACTGCATGAGAAGCCTAATTCTGGGATCCAAAGGTCAAACCACCATGGTGGAATGATGCTAATTACTGTAACTTCCATAGTAAAAAAGGCCACAAAACCAACAATTGTATGGAGTTGAAGCACGCAATACAAGATTTGATCGACAACAATAAAGCATATGTGGAAACACCCCAAAACAATAATGATCATTCAGCTTTCAAAGACCCTTTGCTAAACTATGACAAAGGAGCACCATCATCTTCAAACAACAAAGGGAAGAATGTCAACCATGTCTTTGACACAACAATCCTTTTTCTATCTGGAATAGAGAGTGATCATATAGTTGGTCACAACATTGACTAACCCAAAACCAACAACACTACCCCTTTGGACTTGCTCCCAAGCATACCAAACTCTGATAATCAAATCAATGTCTTAAAAATCAGAGACCATCAAGAACATCAACCAAAAAATGTAATGACTAGGGGGCAAGCCAAGGTCATGTTAAAGGGAGTTGGATCTACACATGCAGTTCCACCTCCATATCACTATAACATCGTCGATCAACTGTAAAACATTCCTACATAGATATCGATACTAGAAGTCCTTAAAATATCACCATCACATAAGGAGGTTCTCGAACAAGCTTTAGTTGCCACTATGGTACCAAAGAATCTAGATGTTTGTTAGTTCCAAGCTATGGTGGGACATTTGGCTACCCCACATTGTCTATCATTCTCTGAATAAGATGATATCTCGCTAAACCATCCCCATAATACTGCACTCCATATTGAAGTCTTAATCCACAATCATCACGTCAAGAGAGTCTTAATAGATGGGGGAGCTGGTCTGAACATTTGTACTCTCAAGTTAATCTGTGCACTAGGGTATTCAGATGATGTTATTGATGCCCAAAGAAAAATGACCATCAAAGCATATGATAAGGAAGAAAGTAAAGGCTTGATTGTGCTACCCACTCAAGTGGGCCAATGATGAAACATATAGCATTTCATGTGTTGGAAAAAGAGTCAACATACAACATTCTCTTAGGACGACCATGGATCCATGAAATGCAAGTTGTACCTTCGACATATCATCAATGTTTGAAGTTCCCAATAAATGGATGAGAGGTGACTATATCTACTGATTACAATCATCCTCAACATTGTGACACCCTTAGGATCTCTCAAGATACCTTTGTACCACACAACATGGAAGCATCATGTTCAAAATCATCCAAAGAAGAACAACATCCAAGTATCACCACCAAGTGGGTAGAGAAGAAGGGTAAGGAAAAATAAACAAGTCCTATTGAAACTCAATCAATAGATAATCCTGATCAACAAACTTCTTTATCACAAAAGTTCCAAGAGCAATTTCAACTGACAGACAAGGGAATGGGAACATATTCTATGGAGCAATTGCTTAACCTATCACATTTAATGCCATCTCCTAGGACATATGGTCAACCATCCATGATCAAATCTCAAACATCATTACCAGTCACAGCTCTTGACAAAAGGTTTGTCAAAAAAGGCACAATAGAGGATGAATTAGATAGCAAAGTGATCCTAGATTGGCCATACAAAGATGAGGAACCCTCTACATCAAATATCAGTATCAAAAATGTCAACATTAACACTAATAAATATGGAAAAGGAAAAGCTATTTTAGAAAAATTGGGTATGAAGGACAAGGATCAATTGGATTAAGAAAGGATGGAATCATAGAGCCTATTACACCCCTCACTCTCCACTCAAAGGAGAAGCTAGGACTAGGATACTCTAATGAAGAAAAACAAGAACTGGAAAAGAAGGTTGTAGAAAGAATTCTTCAACTTATAAATAGCTCTGAGACAGATTCAAATGAATATGAATGGGATTCATGTTCTGATGTATCTTTCATAGATATTCATATTGATGTCATCCAACAATATACACCTATGCATGAGGAGGGCCAAGGATCTAGGTCTAGACCAATCGTGGTAGCATCACTAAATATCGATGATTCAAGTGGGGACAAACAAACCTTGAGTGAGCTAGACGATCTTGAAGAAAGTACCATCATTGACCTCGATAATACCATAAACAACTATGATGAAATGGCTATCTGAACCCTTACATCCATCAACCCAAATGAATCTGATGACCTCATGCCATTAATCCATCCTGAACTCATTGATTGGGAACCTTTCGAACCTTTGACTATACCAATATTTACAGATGATGATGCCATCATAAATTTCCTATGTCATAGCAAACCTGGTACAAATTCTATCAGTAATACTCATAACAAAATGACTTGACAGGAGGGTGTCAAATCTTCTAGTTGCAAAAATGAAAACAGGGAAAATAGATCTAATGGTGAAAACCATTCTATGGCAACACTAGATCTAGAAAAAGAAAAAATAAAGAATGCATCTAATAGTGAAAACCTTTTTGAGGCACTAAAGGATGGAAGATTTGAAACTCTTCTGGAACATTATCATGAGCGATCATCAGTCCTAGTGGAACCAACACAGTCTGTGAACATCGACACTGAAGAAAAGACAAGAATCTTACATCTGGCGGAATCCATGATAGATCAAGAAAGACCGGAATTCATAAAATTCTTTAAAGAAAGAAGCATCAACTTCACTTGGTCATATTCCGATATGCCAGGACTAGACCCAAATCTACTCACGCATCACTTTTCTTTGCCCGCGGGAATCAAGCCTGTCAAGCAAAAATTGAGAAAAATGCATCCCCATATCGTATTGATGGTAAAGACAGAGCTAAATATATTATTGGATGCTGGATTCATAAGGTCTATAGACTACACCAAGTGGATATAAAACATTGTACCTATTTCAAAGCCGGACAATAGCATTAGGATATGTACAGATTTCAGGGACCTAAATAAAGCATGCCCGAAGGATGATTTTCCACTACCAAATATAGACATCATTGTGGACTTGATGGTAGGGCATGCCATGTTGTCAATCATGGACGGTTTCTCTGGATACAATCAAATAAAAATAGCTCTAGAAGATCAGGAAAAGATGGCTTTTACATGTCCATGGGGAACTTTCTTCTGGAGCATCATGCCATTTGGTTTGAAAAACACAAGAGCCACTTATCAAAGAGCAATGACAACAATCTTCCATGATATGATGCACACCTTCATGGAGGATTATGTGGATGAAATCTTGGAAAAATCTAGTACTAGGGAAGGACATCTGCATATCCTAGACAAAATCTTCACATGGATGGAGAAATTCAATGTCAGGTTAAACCCCAAGAAGTGTGTCTTCGGGGTCACATCAGTAAAACTATTAGGGTACATTGTCTCAAAAAAAGGCATTGAAGTGGATCTAGTGAAAGTCAAAGAAATTATGGAGATGCCACCTTCTAAGAATATCAGTCAACTCAGATCACTACAGGGAAGGCTCCAATCGATCAAAAGATTTATCTCCAAGATGGCAGACAAAAGTCATCCTTTTAATCATCTATTGCATAAAATATAGTTTTCAAGTGGAATGAGGGGTGTGAAACAATATTCAATCAAATCAAAAAATATCTGATTTCACCACCCATTCTCATGCCACCAACGGAAGGAAGACCTTTGATATTGTACATTGCTACGACAGATATCTCTTTGGGGGCACTATTAGTGCAAGAGGATTATGAAAGAAAAGAACATGCTATCTACTATATCAGTCGAACATTAAATGGGTATGAAATCAATTAAAATTTCATTGAGAAATCTTTCCTGATGGTGGTGTTCGCTACTCAACAGTTGAGACACTATATGTTAACTCATACAATCAAGCTAATATCAAAGATCGATCCTTTAAAATATCTACTCAATAAAGCTGCCTTAACAGGTAGACTGGAAAAGTGGGTCATGCTATCAAGTGAATTTGACATTCAATATGTAGAGAGAAATGCAATCAAGAGCCAAGCAATTGCTAAACAATTAGCTGAGGCTCCTTTACCAGATGATCTCCCAATGACAATGGAGTTTCCAGATGCAGACATTCTTACAGTGATGCCCCAATAATGGGTATTATATTTTGATGGATCATACACACAGCGCGGCTCAGGAGCAGGGATCTTGTTCATCTCTCCACAAGGAAACACCATTCCAAAATCATATAGACTGATGTTTTAGTGTACAAATAATGTGGCAGAATGTGAAGCATTAATCATTGGGGTCAAAATAGAAATTCAATGGAAGATCACAGACTTACAGGTATATGGGGACTCTCAACTAGTCATTTATCAAGTAAATGATGAATATCAAACAAAAGATGAAAATTTGATGCCCTACAAGCTACAAATAGATAATCTAAAACAATACTTTGTTAGTATCAAGTTTGATCAAATTCCAAGAGTTGAGAACAAATTTGTGGATTCTATGGCTACAATTGTCCGAGAAGCGTGTTTGTTATGAGTTTATGGTAGAACAAGTATCATGTCCTTCCCATTATAAAACAGAATCCTCTACCATCTGCCATCTAGAAACCATGAAAACCTCCATCTATGAAAAGACCTATGCTTACCTAAAAAATGACATCCTTCCTCCTGATCTATCTAGGAACCAAAAACAAAACTTCATTCACCAATCCACACGACATACTTTATCATCGAGGTCTTGATGGTAGTTTACTCCGATGTCTAGAACATGATGCATCTGAAACGACCCTATGCGAGGTTCATGAGGGTATTTGTGGCACTAACTCAAGTGGGATAACTCTAGCCAAGAAACTCCTCTGTTTGGGATAGTATTGGCCATGCATGGAGAAAGAATCCTATTAGTTTGTTAAGAAATGTCAAAAGTGTCAGATTCACAGCAATCTGATTCATGCACCAGCACAAGAACTACATCCCTTCACATCGACATGGCCTTTTTGTCAATAGGGCCTAGATCTAGTAGGAAAAATAAATCCATCTTCATCCAATGGACACAAGTTCATTATTATAGCTACAGAATATTTCACAAAATGGATTGAAGCAGTGCCTCTTACAACCATCACTGGGAAGCAGATCTCCTCTTTCATCTTGAACTACATAATATGTTGGTATGGAATCCCTCAATCCATTATCACTGATAATGGATGACGTTTTAAGAATCAAGATGTCTAGGAGCTATGTGAAAAGTTTCATATCCAACATTGGTTTTCAACACCGTACTATCCTCAAGGGAATGGCCAAGTAGAGGCCTCAAACAAAACAATACTCAAAATTCTCAAAAAGATGGTTAATGATGTTGGATGTGATTGGCATGTTCAACTCAATCCTGCATTATGGGCCTACAAAACAAGTATCAGAACACCAACGGGAGCTACACCATATGCCTTGGTATATGGGTCAGAAGCCATATTGCCCATTAAAGTTGAAATTCCATCCCTTCATGTGTCACTCAGAGGAATCATTTCTGATGAAGACTATAGGGTATCTAGACTGCAAGAACTAGAATTGTTGGATGAGCATCATCAACAAGTTGTTAATCATCTAACGACTTATCAACAGAGGATGTCAAGAAGTTACAACCATAGGGTAAAACCGAGGGTCTTTCAGGTTGGTGACTTGGTACTAAAAGAAAACCCTAGGAATCAACAGGATAGAGAGAAGAAAGTGAAATTTGAGCCTAACTGGCTTGGTCCTTTTGTCATCATATCGGTGTATGGATCAGGAGCATATCAACTATCAACGTCAGAAGGGGATTTTTTTGATGAACCTATCAACAGTATCCATCTCAAAAAGTTTTATGCTTGAATCTCCTAGTGCATGGGTCAAACTTCTGAAAATGGTTTCCTTGATGAAAACCTGGCAAACAGGCATCTTGGCAATGCAAAAATACAAAAAAAATAGAAAATACAAAAAGAAACAAAAAGAGAAAAATGAAAAATAAACAAAACAAAGAGTGTAATCAAAACATATGGTGAAAACCTAGAAATAGGCATCGTATATGATTCTAAGATCATCTTTCCCATCTATTTTGATATATATCAGGATCATTAGTCTGGCAGTCAGTACCATTTCATATCATGTCAGTAGTCTTGCCATCTTTGCATCCATATCAAAATAATTTTCAAATAGTCAAGTATCACTCCAAAGCTTTAGGGCAACATCTGGATATTACTAGAGGCAACAAAAACATCGATTTCACCAAAGGGAAAATAATAGTATAGCAGAAAAACCAAAAACAAAGATCAAAGTGCAACATCAATCATCATCAGAGAGGCATCAACCATCCATTTCATTTCCGAAAATCCAAAAACATGTCAAAAAAGTTAAATCTGAAAAAGAAAAATCCAAAAACATAGGTCTATGTCAGTCGAACTATGTGGTCTCTATGTGTGTAACGTAGGCAAGGCTAATCTTTGATCAGCCCCCAAGACCCCTAGGATAGGTTAGTATGTTAGGTCTTTGGTCAAAAATCTCAAAAATCCAAAAACATCATAAAATCAGGATGGATGATCTAAAATCTGAATAATGAATGAAACACTATAAGTAAACAATGGATAAATTGTATTTTTGATTATCATTTCTTTGGAGTAACTCAATGATGTATTGAACTAGAGAAACAAGGAAGAAGAATGATGTTTTTATTATCTGTTGTCTGTAAGTTAATCATATAAATGTATGAATTGTCGAGGGATGTGCTATGCAAATGTATCATCGATGACATTCATAATTCACACATTGAAATGATTAACCATTGCCTATTTACACAATGAATGCTCAGGTCATCTCGATTAAATCATACCTAGATGCTTGTGTTCGCTTGCAATATCAAAAATCATGAAAGAAGTACTCAGGTCGCCATTGCTCTAACACATACCATTGACGCTTGTATTCACTTTCAACATCCAATAAAGCTTTATGATGACAAAAAGCACAAAGGTACTATTAAAATGACAATCGTTTTGCATATAGTTGCATGTTAAAATTAGATTGCATTCATCATATTCATATTCAACAGAGTATTTGTTGCATAAAGGGGTTCCAATTAATGATTATCTTATCTACAAATAAGATTGAGTATACTTGACATAAATCCAAAAATCATCAAAAACATGTAGGAGTCATCATCTCATCATTTGAATTTTATCATTCATACATTTCATCATACATCAAATAAATTATGAATTAAATTGTACCATAAGTACATCATGTTCATTTTACCATAAAAATATTCATTTAATTACCATCCATCAACATCATCTGCATACATCATTTCCATCCATACATTTTATCACATATATGAAATAAATGCAAGTCATGTCATTGTTATCGCTACATCCATCCATTATCATTCATCATAAGATCATCATTTTTATCATCATCGCATTTAAAAATAAAAAGAATTTATCCATCCATCCATGCATTACATTATCATCTATCAAAAATCATATGCATACATCATTTACCATTCATATATTTTATCACATTTTGAACATCCATATAGATCATCATTTAGAAATTCATACATCACATCATATATCCATGTATCATATATTCTACAAATTCATTTATGATAAAATCATCACATATTGCATAAAACATCACATAATAAATACATCCATCACATAGAAATCATAAACCATCATAAAATCACATCAACTGCATCTCATATATATATCATCAGTGTCAAGTATACAATGAAGTCTAAGCATCAAGATACATCATCAAAAATGAGGTACATCGTAATATACATCATGTCTCAAAAAGGAAAATCACAGGAGACATCTATGATCTGCTACTGCTAGACTATGTGGGCCCAACAGGACCTATACCACCACCACCCCCAGAAGAACCAGGATCTCTGGGATCTCTGTGTGGAGGCTATGTCACCCCCTCACTCATTGTTTGTGTATGTGTACACCTAGATCTCGATGGGGCATAACTAACTCTGCGATCGATAGACACTACATCATGATACCTGCCTCTATAAAACTCAGCCTCTCGGCCAGCCCGTAGAACCTCTCTCATGTAGTCTCCCACTGAGGTACCATCAACCACTCTCTGAAGGGTCTCCACTGTCTCCTGTGCCCTCTCAGCAATCTGCCAAGCACTGTCTCACTCGAGTGTCAAAGTAGCAGCCTACGTCTGCACAACGACCAACTGTCCTTGAACCTGCTCTAAAGCCTGAGCATGAGCCTATGCCTGGGCCTGCATCTGAGTCTGGGTATGAATGAGAAAACCCTGAGCCTGTACCAACTGCCCTTGCAATGTCTAGACCTGTGTTTGGAGACCAGAAATTTGTCTCTGATGGTCTACAGATGGTACTGTCACTGCTCGCCTCTTGTGAGGCCTACTGGATGATGGACCACTGCTGATTGGCCCTACCCCTCTATCCCCTCCACTACCACCATCGATGTCATCACTGCTTCTATCATCATCACCCCTCTCCGTGCTACTACGTGATGGAGTACCACCCTCACTCTTTATTGAACCCTCAGCCACATCCTCCTCTATCGGTAACGTTGTTGGCTCATCGAAAATAGTAATGTGAGGATGTGGAACCAAGGCTAGGAAGGCAGCATAGTCCTCTGTAATTGGTGTCTCTGCAATGTCTCTCCACATGTCCTAGGGTGATGGCTGCAATTCCCTGTATCCCTCCACTAAAGCATCATAAGACAAATAGGGCCCCCAATCAGGAATATCACTCTGTCACCTAGCGTAATGGGCTACCCCCTATGGCATACACTGAATGATGCCATATTGTCTGTATACTCAGCGAAGCAAAAATCTCTCTAAGACAAATGGTGTTCGATTGATCAAATACATAGAATCACAGAGGTATCCTAACATGGCATCATCCTCATCCCACTGCTCACAATCTAAGTATGGACGTCAAGTAACAGTCTCTGTGTCATCAAAAACCCGCCTCCAGTGCTCTAACTTGCCCATCCGGGCCTGGTTAAGCTGACCTCTATATCTGAACACATAGGGTCTGCTTGCTACTGTATCTGCCACTGGAAATGGCTAAGCAATGGAAAAGTGTTCCCATTCCCACACCTGTAAGAGGCTCATCCCTGCTGATAAGTTGCCTGCCCCTAGGTACACAACTGAATGAAGATCATGATAAATATGTGCCAGGATGCACATCCCCCATGCATATCTAGTACCATGTACCATCATGCTCTGTAAAGTCCTGCCCCAACCCACAAGGAATCTCTTTGACCTATGATCAAGGCAAAGGAAACCTCCTATAAATCCAGCAAGCACTGTTGGTAGTGTCACGTATGAATCGGCGATCCTCCTCTATCGGATGCTTGGACCCTCAATATCCTGATCCTGGAAAACTCCACGAAGAGCATCTCTACCACCAACCCCATGGGAATCATATGCTACAATCTCTCCCATAGACGGAATGTGCAGAATCTGCCACACATCCTCAGGTGTGACCGTCATCTCACCAGTGGGTAGATGAAAGGTGTTGTGGTCACTATGCCACCTCTCATCCAAAGCAGTCAACAGACCCCGATTAATCCTAATCTGGGGCATATCAATCAAACTAGTCAGGCCGCATCAGCCCATAATCTGAAGCTCATCTAGTGTCAAATGAGGTATCAACTCTATATTTCAAGGAAACCTCTCTCACATTTGGAGAGTACCTAAATCCTCCTATCATCATAATGAAAAATCCACAATTAGTGAACTATGTCAAGAAATCAAAAGTCATTCTACAATCAAGTCTATTCCAAAAATTTGGTATGAATTTTCAATCAAAATTCATGGGCGAACATCAACAAACCTCACCTATCATGAGGTTCATCAAACATTATCTAATCTCGCCTATCATGAGATTTATCAGATATTGAATCATTTCCTCGCCTATCATGATGATCATCACAAATAGGATTTCTTTTCGCCTATCATGAGAATTAGTCTTATTTAAATCATCACAATCCAACATCAATAATTTTCATTATCAATCATACCAATCCGAAGAATGGACATGATCAGAATTGATGAAATCAAGGTTACCTAAGTTTAAATCTTCAATTCTGACATGAAAGTGCTAAATTAGGCATCCAAAATGCTAAATCCCAGAAGCGCTACTTTATTGGTCAAAAGCAATAAATTAGGCACCAAAAGCGCTAAATCTCAAAAGTGCTACTTCAGCACTCCAATGCGCTATAACAGGCATCTGAAGCACTATTTTACCCTAAGCATTGTTTTACCGTATCAAAGAGCTAAAATAGTCTGTCAAAGCGCCGCTTTACCAAAAGCACTAGAACAAACCATGAAAGCGCTAATCAACCAAATCAAAGTGCTAGAATTTTCTAAGCACTAAAATCCAACATCATAGCACTAAAATTCACTACCTAAGTGCTATATCATCGAAAGCGCTACATTATCCTATGTAAGTGCTAGAGAATTTAATGCAAGTGCTAAATCTCAAAGTGCTAATCTACCTACTGAAAGCGCTACATCAGAGTGAAAGCACTACAGCGCGGCTTGAAAGTGCTAAAACAAGAAAAAAATGCCTAAAGTGATTAAATGCATAAAAAACAAAAGTGCACAAAAAACGAGGAGGATAAGGGGTACATACCAGAGGTCCATACGCGGTCGGCCATCGGTGACGTCGAACACACTCGAAATGGTGAGTGTGGTAAGGAATTGGCATCCTGCTCCAACTGGCTGAAATGTCTCTATCAAAGGATTTTCAAACTCAAAAGTGCAAATGACTTTGAAAATGACCTTTTGGACTATATATAACTTTTGAAAAGGGATTTTTGAGGGATTTTATTATATTTTGATTAATTTTATCCATGAAATTAATTGAAATTCATCTGCAGGCTATATTTCTTCATCATTTCTTGGGAGATAAATTATTTCATCATCGCATCTTCATCAAATCATCAAAAAATCATAAATTTTTTGAAAAATTCCAAAAATCATCAAATCATTAATTTATCTCCTGAGGGGGGCATATTATCGACAATCATCTGAAAATCAAAGTCTGGGGCATACACAATTATTTTTTTTTATCATCAATCCTGGCAGTAGCAACAAAACTTTCTTTGAAGCAACACGTAAACACATCACTTCAAAGAGGGGCAAAATGTATACACCTAAAATTGGTCTAGAGCATCCGATTAATTAAATACAAAATATTTGATTAATTATCCTACTTTCCTCTACTGTTTGAATAAATAGAAATATTTATTTATATAGTTCACATTTAAATTCATCTTAATTAAATAAACAATATTAAATACTTTTTTTGATTTAATTATCGTTTTCCTATTTTATTCTATCACATCAATCTTAAATTAAATTAATTAAATAGAGCTCAAAACACTTTATTGATTAATTGTCCTATTCTTCTGTCTAATTTAATAAACAACTTCTATAGTTCGTTTTATTAAATTATTTATCCCTCTTTTTCTAATTTAAATAAATCAAAATATTTGAATAAAAGCATAAAGGATATTCCATCTATATTTCCTCAAAAATGAATTAGATATCCTATGTCTAATTTATGTCTAAAATATGTCACAATTAATGCTTTGAAACTTCACATGAAGTTTTGGAGACAAAATGGAGACCAATTCAAAATTCTTCTCTCAATCCTCCTCCATCAATCTTTCCTCTTCTCTTGCTTGGTGTTTTCATGGGTAGAGACAACCACCAAATTTCTCTCAATATCCTCCATCTCTTACCATTCAATCCTCCAGATTGAATCCAAGCCTCTCAATGCCATCCCTATGCATTTCTACAGCCAGGAAAATTTATAAATACAGCCTCATTTGAACCAAGAAAAGGATCTAGATAATCTAACTTATGCACTCTTACTCTTCAGGAATTCAAGCATCGAAGTATCAAGCATCCAGCATCCAACAATCAAGTTTTCATATCATGGTTGCCTCCTGTAGCTGTATTTATCTATTTCCATGTCAATTCATGTTATTTTTATTTCTTTGTCATCCAATATTATCACATTAAGCTCCATATCATTGCATTAGCATCCATCTCGTTCTTTGAATTGTCATTTTAATAATCATAGCATAATCATGATCTGAGAGCAACAGTGGTTTAATAAATCTTTGAAGATAGAGAACAATATGATGCTTTCAGTAGATTATTGCTTTGAAATGATTCATTTAGCTCTGTCTTTGATATAATGTCATATTAAGAAGTGTTTTTTGTGCTTTACACCTTACCCATGCTTACAACTACAATTTTGAAAGCAACAAAGAACAATACAAAAAACCACAGAAGAAAACCTGAGTCAACAAGCTTCAAGAAATGGAAATTTGATACAGAGCCTCCTCCAAAGCTTCCACAACTTCTCTTCAACAGTACAGTGATTCGAATCAAGAAATCAATCCACATCCACAACAAAATTCACTAGAATTCTCTAATGTAAATCTACAGCCAAAAATTTCTTAAAACAATCCTCTGTGTGATTTTCTCAAAAATATCCTCTCACACCTGTAGAAGTTTTTTTCCTCTCCAAAATTCTCTCTATGAATGAATTTGCAACAAACTCTTCTAATTAATTAGACATGCACTTGTGGAATAAATCAAAAATATCCTCAACAACCAAATCTAATATTGATTTCATTTATTAATTCCAAATTCTAATTTAATTCCCACTTAATTGAAATAAAATTCCAAAATTAATTTTAATTATTTAATTTCTTTTAATTTTCTCAATCACATATTTAATTAATTAATTTAATTATTTAATAACTAAATTCAACCCTTTGGATTAAATTTATTTAATTAAATAAATTAAATTTAATTAATTAATTTAAATATAAACTTCTATCCACATTGCATAATTTAAATTAAATAACCATCAACATGATTTAATGCAATCATTCTAAATAATTATTTCCAAATCAAGAATCCATTCAGAATTAAACAACTTTAAAGCAAGTTAATAAATGACTCAACACACATGACTCACGACACACTATGGCTAGGGTGTAGACTTGACACAAGTTACCTAGCTACTATCTCCCATTCAACTTAACCGTTGGATCGACACGCTCAAACCTGTTAAACCAGGTGGAGTCGATGTCATGTACCTGCAAACCTGAAAACCAAGTAAACATCATATGTATACAAGAAGCATAAAATACACACCATAAAGAGAAAATTATGGAATCGCAGGGCACTCGCAAGCAAGTGATGTGAACCCGTCCCCTTCACCAATACACTCATCAAAATTGACATTTTCATCATACTCACTAATTTCATATGAAATCACATGTTATATCTACTAACATCATTACACCAATTAAAGCATGTAAATTAAACATCCGATAAACCACATCACATAATAGTTCATCGCTCTATAAATAGCGATCAAATAACACACACACAAGATATAGTATCTAAGTATCTAGAAACATAAATCAAAGAAAAACAAGGACACACTATCCAGTCCAGAAAGTAAAACGGAGGGGTGTTACATCACCTCTCAGATTAAAAATCAATCTCATATGCTTGTTGATTTTTATTGTAATTTTTATTGGAAAAGGATTTATTTTAGTGATATAGATATTAGACCTAAGATCCCTTTTTCAAAAAAATAGTTGTGGCTTTTTTAATATCTCTGAATGATGTGTTTGGACCACCCATGTGTCTTGATATGTGGTTCTTTGACATTTTGATCATTGGTATTGTGTACTCTTATGTGATTCTTATATACTTGATGTATCATAATACTTTAGCCCATGGTTTTTGTCATTAATATTTATGCATTGATTAAATGTTATCCTGATTATATGATGTTTTGATGCATTGATTTACATATTTATGATTGTATACCCTATTGGGTGATTATGTTGTGATTAACATGTGTATGCTTGACATGTGTGCTGGGTGGTTATAGCTACATGGTTCTTTCCCCACCTGGTTACACAAGTCTGAGTTATTTCCCAATGGTGATTAAATTGGATATGTCACATTGGGTCCTTGTAATACTTGAGAATACTTTATTTGAGTATGAGATGTTCCATGATTGACCTATTCTAACCTAGATCTGAATCAAAGACAATTCTAGAATTTCTTATTGTTGTGAAATACCAATATATGCAAAAGTTAATTGATACTTTAAATTTATCATTGGTTATAAATAGAATTGAGTTAAAATATTTAGTTTTCTATCAAATGTTTTATTTTCATGAAAATGAGTAAATAATGGGTAAGTCAATCATTTTGAGAAAATTATATTTGATGGGTTTGCATAGATGTGTTTTCATCATTATTAAAATGTGGAAATTACTATGCTATATATTTATTTTGTCTTGAATTATTGAAAGGGAATCAATTGGTAAAAATAAATAAAGTAAAATTAATGAATTAGAGAAAAGGGAAAAAAGGAAAGATAGAATGAAAGGAAAAGTATTAGCTATGTTTGCATTATTCATTTTTGGAAGGAGTTGCTCTAAAAAACCCTTCTTCATGGAAAAAATCAAATTGGAGGAAATTGTGTGGATTTTATTTGGGAAATATTGGAAGTGAAATCTTTAGGGATAGGAAAGGGATTGTTATCATGTGTGTGGATTCAATCTCCTCATTTTGGAAAATTTGCAAGTTTTAATTATTTTGGTGTGTCTCTAATTTTGAGGTAAGTATTTATTTTCTCTTATTTTTTATTATGCTTTTTCATTTGGATTTCATTCTCACCCTTAAGGGAGCATAGGTCTTCGCATTTATTTTTCAATTTTCTCTAATAGAATTGAATTTAATTGAAATGGATTTTTTTAAAATTTTCAACTTTGTGCTCTCATAATCCCCAAAGTTTTGAAAATGCCTAGAAATTGAAATTAATCTTATAGAATATGTGTTGTACATTTTGGGAGACAAAGGGCACTTTTATATTTTTGAAATTGAGAAAATTAGAAAATTAAGGTCACAACAAGGGATTCCATAGAACTTTTATGGTTTTTGTGGTTAAATTAAATTGGAAGAATTTTAATTTTGGACATAATTTGGATGTTTTAGAATGGGAGATTTTTGGAATCCTTCATGATTTTTCAAGATGAAAATTTTAAGACTATTGAAAAAAAAATTGGACCAAAATTCTTGTCTTATTTTTCTGTAGAAAAGGGGGACCTATCACCCCCAGGACTCCAACTCATGAGAGAGCCCCGAGGAATGGTCTACCCTAAGCTACCTTGGGTTAGCTAAATAGTTTGAAAAGGACAAGGTACTAAGGCTAAAAAAGAAAGTCAAATAGCTTGTTGCTTTCCTTTTGCTAAAACTAAATGTTCATAGGGTTGGAAGATTCAATTTCTAATGTTTAGTCTACTTCCCAGACAACTCACTATTTGAGGAGAGCAGCGTAGATCATGAACTCCAACATGAAATGTTGGTGTCTCAAGGATGCACTAGCATCCATACAAATAGGGGTTGAGAAAACAATAAAAAACATAAGGAAACCTACTAACTACCTGAATATGTGATATTTTATTTTATGATAGAGAATAAAAAGTACCAAAATTAAAAATATGATGAAAAGAAGACTAAGAAGAACTGTGCTAGAAATGATGAGGAGAGTGAGAGAACGTTCCTTTTTCCCACAAGTTGATTCTTCAAGTAGCTCCACTCAAAAACACCTGCACACATGGGAACAAGAAAAATGTTGGGGTTGTTTTAAAGGATTGCCTCAATCAATCCCTCAATTTGGTGTTCCCACATCCATGGAAAACCAAATAACCACAAAGTATATAAATTGATAAAGGAAATAGAGAAGAAATAGTATCACTAGCTAGAAAGAAAAGACAACTACAATGCTATCTAGTAAACAAAATGATACAAAGTGAGAAGAAAAGTACAATATCACCTCCTCAACTACGAGCTCTCAAGGAAAATAGTAGAAGAAAGGAAGCATATTCATCACGCAGAGAATATTAAGATTGAAAATTATCTAATGGCAATGGTGTTGCAATGAGAAATTGATTCTAGAGCCAAGTGAGGAGCTTGCAGCCAGGAAGGAGTGGTGTAAAAGTTGTAGAATGAACTTAGAATGCAAGAGAGATTCCAAGAGAGTGAATTAATGTACAATAATTGATTTGAACTAGCAAAAAGGGAGGAAAAAGGACCCATTTTTTTGTCGGTCAAGGATGTAGAAGACATTACGCTTCACGATCAATGAGAACCATAACATTAATGTGGATTCTAGAGGCAAGAATCCTACCAGGATGGTAGCATGGCACTCGAAAATCCACATGACATGTGCATGTCCCCGATAGAGATTCCTCCACTGATGCAAAATGATGTGGCTAGGTGGGAGGAAGGAGGTGGCAGTAGTGAAATTGCATCATTGGGTTTACATTTTGTAAGGTAGGGTTGATGAAATGGGAAATTTTCCTATAGGTTAAAATTCACTCCATTACATTTTGCCCCACTTTAGAGAGCATATGTATCAGTGTGAATGTAAGGTAAAGTAGAAAGAGGTTGAAGAGAATATACCTTAATCTTCAAGGAAGCAAATATTTAATCTGGCACACCTAGATGCGCAGGAGATAGTTCTACAGGTTTTTGGTCCCATAGGGCAACCTTGATGTGAAAGAGAGAGAGATGGCTCCATGGGTACTAGGTCCTATGGAATTGGCTCCACGAGTCATTGCTCCCATAGAAGTTGAAAAAATCTCTATAGGTTCTCAATCATGTAGAAGGAAGGAGCTTCACGAGTTCTCGGTCTTAGAAAGGGAGCACCACAAGTTCTTGGTCCTATGGGGCTTGACATGAAAGGACTACATAGGTGCTCGGTCCTGAATAGTTTGATATGGAAGGCCCTTATAGGTGCTTGTTCTTGCAAGTAAATCTTGACGAGGTGCTCAATCCTACTAGGAAAGCTTAATAGTAAAAGAAGCTTTATAGGTGCCCAGTCATGCAATGCAACATGTTCAACTATAGACAAAACAAGTTAGGAAAAAATCTTGACAACTAGACATATCACAGAGCAAGCAATTGAAGGAGAAGTTTTCAGAGGGGTCCCCACAGGAACCCTTCAAGATATCAAGGGTCCCATATAAAGGGACACTCCAATTTGAAAACAGTGGCATTTTTTGCAAATGATTCTACCATCAAGAAATCCTTTAGAAAGATCTCTTTCTTCAAGGAAGCTGATAAAAAGAATGCTCCTTCTCAAAGGAAAATTTTCAAACTTCTTCATTAAAAAAGGTACTCCTTTTTCGAAGGAATTTTTTTAGATTCTTTTCCTACAAATTTATTTCTAAAAGAAAACTTTCACTAAGGGGGCCTTGTTGAAGAAAACATTTTTGAAAAATGGAAAAAAATCAGTAAGGGATTCGTTGGCCACTGAATTTACCTTATTGAAATGAAATGAAGAAAAATAGGTGTTTGAATGTAAAATATGGATTTCATGAACAATAAGGGACCTATTTTTCTTTATTTCATTAGGAAATGAGATCCCGACAATGAATTTATTATCAACCTTTAGGTGAATCAACTCAAAGTGAGAATCTTTAGATTTCCTTATGACTGAAGGATGGGGGTCAAGGTTAAACAAAACTTTGGGGAGAAAAACTAAAAATAGAAAATCAACACCAAAATGAAATCTAACACTTAGATTTTTAAGATTAAGCTCAATATTTACAGAACTAGAAAACATAATGCAGATCTGAGAAGGGCAGAAACATGTGTACCAATCACCAAAGGTCCTTTCTAGAAGCTGATCTAAGACTCATTTTCCCATGGGAAAATGGGTCCAAGTACAGGGGTTGTAAAATTATTTTGAGAGCCTTTGGTGCAGATGTGAAGCTTCTGATTTGTCTAGGTTTTAGTGTTGAAAAGTCAAAAATCTGATTTGTAGGTTAGATTATGTGATTTGATGACAACTTTAACAACTTTGAAAAGGTTTTAAATCTTTCTCTTCAAAATGTCTTCAAGCCTTCTTCAACCTAAATCAGAAATCATACATGCAAGAGAGAAAAATGTTTATCTTTAGTGAATGATGATTTACCTTGGGCAAACCCCATTTTGGTAATCAAACCTTGAATTGAAATAATGTATGAAAGAGGGAATGAAGAATGAACAAAACTATGTTACCACTCAACAAACCCTTGAATGCAACCTTGATAATGGAGATCTTAGGAGGCCTATAACTTGCATGTGATGGATGAATTGGATGTGGATCTTGAAACTTGAACCTTTCTTCAAATGATACTTTGAATGCTTGACTTGATCATGAAATCTACATCACAATGTTAAAGCTCCAAAAACATGCATGATGCAAGAAGACTTTGACATGATGAATAGATCTTGAATGCCCTTTGTTACTCTTGAAATGCTCCTGTAGATCTTGAAAAATGCTAGGTGAAGTCTCATAAAATTGCTAGGTTTCTTAGTGAAATAAACTTGTATTTATAGGTTTGTATCCTTAATTTCTTGAAATTCAAATATAACAAGCTAACATTAAATTATAGATTTCAAATTATTAAAATACCACCAAAAACATAATTTAAATTTAGGTCCAAAGGTCTAGTAAGGACCCATTCGCCCATGGGTGAATGGATCCCAAGTCCCTATACTTGGAACATGCATTGCTCAATGTAAAGTGTTATGTTTAAGAATTAATTATTTTAGGGTTTTCCCTTTGGAAAATGTAATTTATTAGGCTTGTAAATGAATTAAAGGACCAATTAAGGAATAATTAAGCTCAATTAATAAAGAGGCCAAATAAGTGTGTAAATATAAAGAGGTACATTTAACAACACTAAATTAAGGTAATATTAAGTCCAATTTAAATTAAGAGGGCCCAAACAAGTGATAAAATGTAAAGGGTTACATTTTTCTACACTACATTTAGCCCCCACTTAAATGAAAGGATGAACTTGCGTCAAACTCACACTAAAGTATACAATCAAGATATTTGTAATGGTACAATCATTGGAAATATAAGACGAAAAAGATCAAGGAAGGTGATCAATCCTCCAAGATCTAAGATCTCATGGAAAAACCAAAAAAGGCACAAAGAGACACATGCCTATGTTAAACATATATGTATTCAGCAATGACAAATACTCAATCATACAATACCAAAGACTCAAAGAAAGAGAAAAAGGAAAAGGAAAAGGAAAAGAGAAAGGATCAAGCCTCGACTATCCAACACAATGTGGACCACAATTGTTTTTCCAAAAACATTTACAAGTGGAACTCGATGTCCACTATGCAAAGAACAATGCACACTCACATGAGCTAGTGAAATCTATTGTCCACTAGGTGAGCCCCCAAGGGTGGAAAATGAGAGAATCTTATCAGGCTCCCATACCATACCAAAGTTATACCTCTGATAACTTTAATAAGGCACCACACAATATGAATTTTGAGATTCATAAGGATTAGCAAGCTACGTTATGCTAAACACTTATGAACAAACAAGGTACCACATGCAAGCAAAGTGTGGTATGCTTGGTGGACATGAAAAATGGTTATAACTTTGAGATTCACAAGGTTAGAAAGTTATATTATGCTAAACACATGAAAAAAATACAAAATAGGATAAGACATGTTCAAAGGGATTTTTCTTAGTTCATGTAAGGTCTCCTCTTAGGGAACATCATTCCTAATTTCTTCAAGAGAGGACAAGTCTAGGATAAAAGATTCACAACTTAGGAAATGCAATGTGTAGGATTACCACTAAGAGGAAATTCATATGCCAAGAAAGGTCACACTCTTAGAGGACATCAAACCCAATGACACCACCAAGAAGAAGACACATCACAAGAAGTAAGAAGACCGTGCAATTAAACATAAGGAATAGTCCAAGATCTCCAAAATGGTAATGCCAATGTATGCCTACTCCTCTATTTTGAATTGCCTATGTGCATGGTGAGCACCACTTTGGGGATACCCCACGGTCGCCCTCCCCTGTCCTCTTTTGACCAAGTTCTTTCCCCGACACATGTTGTTCTGACAACCTCAATGGACCCTCTGGTGTTTTCTACTGTTGATGAACCCATGCTTCCAATTCTGACTACTAAAGATGTTCCAGTGATCTCTTTCACTCCAGAATTGAAGGGTTGGAAGAATGTGCTACTTAATTTGAGTCCAGAAATAAAAAATCTCATCCTCTCCTGGAATTTATGATTTCCACTTTTGGTACTAAATTCTCTATCCCTAAATCCATCAGTGATAGGATCATTTCTTCCATGGAGAACATGGTGGTGGGAAATTTTTTCTCTTTTTTCCCTACTGCTAAATGGTGCCTCAAGGGTAGTGTGGAAGTTTGTGCCATGGATGGCGGGCTATTCCTATTCAAATTCAAGAATATTGAAGATATGTTATTTGTTCTCTCTTTGGGTCCTTAGGTTTATGGGAAGCATGGCATGTCCATGTGCCACTAGAAACCTAAATTTTAACTTATTGTTGATCTCAACAAATCAGCGCCAGTATGGGTTCGTCTGCCAGGACTTCCTCTAGAATATTGGGATAACTTTGTGTTCTAAAGTATTGGTGATTTGATGGGTCACTTATTCACATCGGACACCATTACCATAATGAAATCCAAGTTAGTGTTTAATCGGTTCTATGTTAATATTGATATTAAAAAATCTTTACCCAACTTTGTGATGTTGTGTTCAAAATTTCGGTCTTGGAATCAATAAATTTGATATGAAAATTTTGTGGTTTATTGCCAAAAATTTGCTAAATACGGGAAACTTATTTCAGATTGTAAGTCCACGGTAAAACATAACCTCGATCCTAGTGAGCCCCCAGTGGATTAACTCACTAAAAACTATCCTTTCAAGTCTAATCTCCTTAATATTATTGACTCCCTAACCAAATCTAGGCCTTCTATTTCGGCGGTCCCTGAGGCTTTGTTGGTTATTGATGACCCTACTTCAATGTTGTGTGTGACCTTCGTGCAAATTTTTATAGGACAAGTATTCTCCAATGTTATGTTGTGTTTTAGAGGACCCTATGGCTCCATTGGTAGAGATGGTGATGGTTCTATCCCTTAACCAGGATTTGATTAAGGATGTAGAAGAGGAAGAAATACTAAGTGTGGTAGTTGATAAGGACTGTAGATTTAGACAGAAAAATATTGTTGCCCTATCACAAGGCCAAAGTAATGAAGATGAGGGTTAGAAAACTCCAAAGAAGAAAGGTAAACAAAAGAAAGCAGATGTAGGGGGGGAATCCAAACCTAGAAGACCCAACCAAAGACAAACCAAAAATAGGGAGACAACCAAAGAGATTGTTATTGGAAAACAGAGGACATTGGAAGTGTCCTCAAAGAAAGTGTCTAAATTAAAGTCTTGTTTTGGAATGTTAGAGGGCTAAATATCTCCCACAGAAAAATGGCTCTAAAGAATTATGTGTTGGAAGACAAGATAGATGTATTGTTTTTACAAGAAATTAAAATTAAAAATAAAATTTGAACATATAACTAGGTACATTTAGCTGAATACTCATTATTCTTGTGCTAATATAGATGGAGCTTTAGGTGAGATATCTATAATGTGGGATCCTAAAATAATAACTAGTTCTAAAATACTCCAAAGTAGGAATATTGCGGGGATCCATTTCTCTCACTCTAGTTTTTCTTGGTTTTTGATTAACATCTATGCCCCCAATATAAGGAATGTGAGGAAATCCCTTTGGAAAGATCTCATTGACTAGCTATAGAATAATAGGGGGGTCATTTTTTGGTGGTAGGAGACTTCAACTCTCCTTTATACCCTTTAGAAAAGAGTGGGGGACTGACTAACAATTTTGATAGTATGACTGACTTAGCTGATCTTTTAAGTAATACAGGGCTGGTGGACATTGACTTACATGGATAGGATTTCACTTGAACTAATAGGCATATGGGGGATAGTCTAATCCAAGTTAGAATTGCCATCTATGTTTTCTCTACTAATTGGATGACCTTACTTAACTCTAATCTACTAGCTTTTCCACGAACTATAACAAACCATAACCCTCTACTATTGGTCACGAATGATGACCTATTTTTGGTCCTTTTCCATTTTGATTTGAGATCATGTGGAATTCCCAATTGAACTTTAGGAATAATTTTTTTCTTGGTGGAATATCTTTGTGCATGGCTCCTCCATGTTTAGGTTGTTCCATAAACTCAAATATATTAAAGCATGGTTAAATATTTGAACAAGACAGTGTTTGGAAATGTTTTCCATCAAAAAAGAGTCATCACTGATAATATTAGGATGACACAAAAAAGGATGGAGGGAGATGTTAGTCTTCAGACTTTCCAGAAGGAAAGAGATGAACATATGGAATGGGAAAAAGTCTTGAAAAAAGAGGAGATATTTTGGAAGAAAAAATGCAGATTTCAATGGTTGAAAGAGTGTGACCGGAACACTTCTTTCTTCCATGTTTCAGCCCTCAAGCACAAGAAAAGGAATCAAATAAAAATTTGAAATATGAGTTAGGAGTTGAAGTTACTACCCCTACCCAAATTGGTCTTTTGGCCTTTAGTTATTTTCAACGTGCCTTATCTGAGCCTATTGTGGCCCATAATTATGATTTAGAAGACCTGTTGTTGGACCCCCTTCCCGCCTCTCTATCCTGTGAGGATAATGAAAATATTCTTTTTGTTGTCACTTTGAAGGAATTCAGGTTAGTTGTGTCCAGTATCAGTGTATACAAGGCTCTGAGACCTGATGGATACCCCTAGATTTCTTCAAGGTATTTTGGGACATTGTTGAAGAGCATTTAATTCTTGTGGCCAAGGATTTTTTAAGTCTAGAAAAATACTCAAATAATTGGATCAAACCTTCCTAGCTCTCATTCCCAAAAATAATGACCTGTAGACAGTGGCCGAATTTTGACCTATTAGCCTATGCAATACCATTTATAAGATCTTCTCCAAAATTTTGGTGAACCACCTGAAACCTTTCTTAGAAAAAAATAATTAGTCCAAGCAAAAAAGGCTTTGTCTTGGGTCATCATATCATGGATGTTGCTATTGCCACTCATCAAATTTTGCACTCCATGGATAGATGTATCAATGTTAGTATGGCTTTTAAGCTTTACAATTCAAAATCTTATGAAAAATTCCAATGTATTTTTCTACCCAAAGTTTTAGCTAAGATTGGACTCAATCAGAGTGTGATTAACCTCATTTTGGAATGCACTACAACTCTGAAATATTTTGTTGTGGTCAATGGGGTTCCCCATGGGTTCTTTAATGTAGGGAGAGGTATACGATAGGGTGATCCTTTATCTCCATACCTATTCATAATGGTTTCTAATATTATAAGGAATTTTTCTTGAATGTTTTTAGAGGGCTCTATTAAGGGAGTTAAACCTACCAACACCTTGGAACTAGTTGTCATACAATATTTTTTTGATGACAACATCTTGTTTGAAAATATTCAGTTGTGGAAGCAAGAAAATATAAAAAATTCCTTAATAAATATGTTGTTGGTTTGGGCCAGTATATAAATTACAACAAGACCATCATTTATTTCTTTAATAGCACTCATATTTTCCAGGACAAAGTGACCGTTGTTCTAGGTTGTGTGATTGTGCCCCTTCCTTTAGTGTACTTGGGTCTTCCTCTTACTATTAAAGAAGTTACTCCCACCTTTTGGAATTATATCCTTGAGAGAGTTCAAAGGAAACTAGTCGGGTGGAAAGGCTCAATCCTCAGTCATGCTAGTAAGTTGCAACTCCTTAATGCTTCCCTTCAAGAGATCCCATTTTATTTCCTATCTATATTCAAAATTCCTAGATACATACGGTTTTTTTTTTTTTAAATCTAAAGGAACTTTCTCCAGTCTGGTGCAAAGGAGAAAAAGTTGGCACTAAATAGTTGGGACAAGGTATGCCTTCCTAAATCTAGTGGGGGATTTGGTATAAGGAAAACCCAACCTACCAACAAAGGCTTGCTTACAAAGGTTGGATGGGACCAATTAAGGAACAAGAAGGACTCTTTTAGGCTTATGAATGCTAAGTACCTAAGAAACTGCCCCCTAATCAAGTCTCTCTCAAATGAACACCCTAGTGGTTCTTTGGTTTGGAATTAACATCTGCAAGATGAAAAATTTGCTACACTCTCATCTAAGATGGAAGTTAGGGGATGGCAACAACATTGGTTTCTAGGAGGACCCCTAGCTGATTGAAATTCCCCTTTCACAATCTAATTTCAAGAATTTAATGGGGCCTAGGAGGTTATACTTTCATAGAAATGTTAGTGACTACCTTTGTGGTCTTCATGATTCTAGGAAGTAGAAAATATTGGAATTCTTCTACCCCCTCCTGAAAATTAATGCCATTGGCTAGGACCCTGCAAGACATCCTCTCCCTAAATAGAATTCCCATCTCAAATATGGAGGATTCTTTCTATTGGGTTAACGAATGCAAGGGAAACCTCTTTGTTAAGTCAAATTATGGTTTTTTGTTAGACTAGGGAAATCATAGTAGATTATGGAAATGGGTTTGGAATAGAAATTTAACACCAAAAATTAACGTCTTCTGGTGGACAACCTATCACAATAGGATTCTAATAGGATAATTTAAGGAAAAGGGGATTTCAAATCCCAAATAGATGCATGTTATGCAAGAATAATGAGGATTCAGTTGGCCGCCTATTACTCATTGCTCGTTTGCTACTGAAGTCTGGGATTTAGCTTTTGGTAAATTAGGGATTCATTAGACCATGAATTGTGACATTAATAGTTTTATAGAAATTTGGTCTGGCCCTTTTCACAATCCTCTACCTTGTAAAATATAGCATCAAATTCCTCCCATATTTTGTTGGTGTTTATGGAAAGATAGGAACAATTAGATCTTCAAAGATATTGAAGAAAGACCTAAGGAGATCTTTTGCATTGGGTTCAAAATTGTATCTGAGAATATATCCTTATACAATTGGAAACCCTCAGACAAAGCTCCTATAGTGTGGGGGATTAACATGGCCAGCTCACGGAACAAAAATTTGGAGATCAACTCGTTTGATAACACTAAATCTCTGGATAGACTTAACATGGTTTGAAAACCCTCGGATAGTAGTTGGCACAAACTTAATTTTGATGGGGTGGAAAAAGGGAACCTAGGGATGGCTAGCATTGGACACATTATCAGGGACTCTAAGGAAAATTTAGTGGCATAGTATGTTGGTGATGTTGGAATACAAACTTCTATGAAAGTGGAGGCTAGAGTGCTACTCAAGGGAATTTAAATTTTTGCCACTCTTCATATAAAAACATTCAATATTGAAGGTGACTCCAAGATAGTGATTAACTCTATTAATCATGGTCTTTTCCATGGGTGGAGTATGAAAGACATACTCTTGGACACAAATTATTTAATTTCTAAATTGGAAAGGAAGAATCTAACTCACATATTTCATGAGGGAAATCAGGTGGCGGATGCTCTAGCCAACCTTGGTTCTTTGTAGATCCTATCCAAATGTTGGAGGATACTTGGGGCTCTCCCAATGAATATACAAGGATTTATCCTTGATGAACAAAAAAATATTACCATTAATGATGGAAGCCAACCTTATTGATTTGGGTGGGTACATGTGGCTATATACCTTTTGTCCTTTAATGATGTGGAACATGCAGGATGATGTGGAGAGGAATAGGTGAGAAGTTGGGAAGTTTTTTTAAATGATGGTGGTGAATGGTTGGGATCTTCAAAATATTTATGGGGAGTCTTGTCAAAAGTACCACAATTCAAATCACTTTTTTAGAATCATGTGTAAGGCCAAGTGTATCTTCATATTTTTGGCTAATTATTACCCAATCAAGGTTATAATGGGTTTAGCTTAAGTTTGTTGTACTTAAGAATGATTTATTATGGCCTCATGGTGATAATTTTTAGGAATGTGTGTAAGGTAAAAGTTATCTCCAAAATTTTGGCCAATAATTACCCAATCAAAGTTATTATGGATTTTAACTTAAGTTTGATGTACTTAAGAAAGATTAATTATGGCTCCACGACCATAATTTTATTGGAAATTACCATCGGCTCATGTGAATATCTAGAAGCCTTAATTAGGCTTGATTCTTCTTATTGGTTTGGTGATGGTGATAAATGGGTGGTAAAGGTTATCCATTACCATTTTGAAAATCTTCTAACTCTGTTATCTTCTGTAAGTTTCATCATCTGGTGTGAAGAGATTGGAGGTGACAGGGTTTGAATCAAGCCTAGTTCCTGTGATGAATTCTCCAGAGACCCTCTCATTTGGAAAATTTTCATGGAAGGGGAATTGTGCCTCTTATGGAGAGCTTTGTGGGTCACAACGAGAAGCTATCAGTATAATTCGCTAATTCTTGGACTGATAGGAGAGTCACTATTGGTGGTATTTCTTTTGAAGTTAATGAGGAAGTTATCACCAAGGCAATGATCCTATCTTGCATTGGTCAAAAGTTCAAGAATCACTCTAAGGTACAAAATTTAGAGAACCTCAATGATTTCTTCTGGGAGAACGAGAAGGCTATTAATAAGCACTCAGGATTTGAAAGGGAGTTGATGTGAAATCCATGAGATCGGGTTTTCTTAGCTATTATGAAGTATGTTACTTTAGAGGGGAGATTTAAAGTCTTTTATTTCTACCATATGTTGTTACTTAACCATCTTAGGCATCAATTCTTTTAAGTTTTTATTTTTCTTCTTTCTTCCCTAGAAAGCTCAATTAAGTAAACCCTTGATTCTACTACTTTGAACCCTAAAAAGTTGCCACCTCTATCATTACACTAGGGCCCTATACTAAAAATCTACCTTTTGTATTTCGCTCTATACTCCCCCAAACCTATCTTTGTTGTTTGTGTTGAAGAGCAAGAACCAACTAACAACTCCCTAGAAAAACCCTCCCCTACTGCTTTTGTTAGACCAAAAAGGAAGAACCTCCCTATGGACTGTGAACCCAATGATGTGCCTAAATCCAAACCCCTATGCAAAAAAAGAAGGGGGGTGGGTTTAGCCTAGTCTAAGGCAGTGGATGGGCTTTGTGAGTTGAAAAAAAAAACCCATTAAGAAGGACAACAAACTGATGGCCAAGGCCAAGGGAAAAAAGGACACCTTGTGTCATGTGGAGATGTTGATCATAGACAATGAGGGAGGGAGCCCTATGGATAGATATTCTAAAGGTGATACTCTTATGGCAGAAACTGTGGACATTGGGATGGAGCAAACCAATGTTATAAGGTCTCATAGGTTGGGTAAAAATAAGAAAGAGGTGCCTATTTATGAGATATCTAGCAGCTCAGAGTAGACTAGTGGAAAAAAGGAGTGTAAACAAGATACTATTAAGGAAATGGAGTTTGTTGAAGGCCCCATTGACTTCCCAAAATTGAAAAAAATGTTTAATGAGGATTCTACCACTTAATATTCAGATCACATGGCTATGAAGGAGGAGACAATTAAGGGGGGAAATGACAAGGATGAGGATTTCAACAAACTGTTGGCCTGGGTGGACAAACTTGAACAAAATTTTACTTGGCTGATCTGCTTCATGATAAAAAAATCATACATAGGTTTGTTGTCACTCTCTCTGAGGTACTCAAAGAGGAAGTGGAGAAGAATACTAAAGGTGAGGGACCTAAATGGGTTGGTGATGATGTCTTGAATCTTTTCATTAAGAAGTGGGAGGGATTGGCCAAGAAGTGGGTGGGTCTGTGTTTTGGGTGGATGTGGCTTTCCTCTATTGTTTTTCTATTATGTCTATGTGTTTTTTGGTTTCTTCTTTTTCTTCTGGTCTGGGCTTAATGTTGTAGCTTTGGAATTGGTCTTTTTTTGGCCCCTTGGGCTCTTGTGTAAAGGGTACTGCACCCTGTAAATGCAGCTTACTTTATCAAAAAAAATAAAGAAGACATAAGAGCCTATATGGAAAGCCCTATGCCAAGTCATATGTTTCCAAATGAAGCTACATTATGAAAAAGGAAGGGGTTCCCCCCTAAATGAAATCCCAAAATCACACATAAGAGATCCACGGATTTGAGGTTAGTGTATTTCTTTACTACAATGATATTATAGAGCTTGGAAACATCCGCATTCCCCAAATAAATTATGGAATAGGAAGAATGAAACATAGAGAGAAAGAAAAGAAAATTATTTTCAGTCAACATGGAAGAGACTTGAATGTCTCAACACCTTAGGTCATCCCCAAAAGGAAAACATAAGACAAAATAAAAGATAAAAAAATTATGACATATAGAAGAATGTAGATACAAATAAAAGAATGAACATTGAAGATAGATCAAACAAAATAGTATGGGGGCATCAGATTACACACATGCAATCAAAAAAAGAACATGAAAAAGAAAACAAATACAAGACTATTAAAGCACATGTGATTCAAACTATAGAGAGTTTCTACATCCCAATCTTGTTCATCATATGCAAAAGGTGGACAACTATCCATAGGGACAATATCAAGTGCCAAACAAGGACAAGGCTATCTACCTCCTTTCCCCCACTAAGTACAGGACAAGGATGAGCCAAGATAAGTGGTGAGAATGAGATCCTTTCAAGATATAAAATGATTTACAATAAGTGTAAAACATGTAATAGTGAGTATGTTATGATCCTACAACTATCACATGGCAAGGAGCAAAGTTCATGTAATTTTAGTCAAGTTAGTTTCTTTTCAAATTTCCTTAATAGTTCTTATAAATCATGGCAATCATCTGTATAATGTCCAAATATTCTATGATATGCATAATATGGTCCATTTTGATTACTTCTCTTTTATATTAATTTTTTAGGTTTAGGTGGCAACTTGATTAATCCCTAATGTAAAAGGGTGTAAAAACCATTCTCAATCTTGGATATCTTCAATAGGCCATCTAAGTATGCAAGAGGATCATGCTTCTTTTTTTCTTGGATTTGTAACGTTGATGCACTTTCTTCTTTGGTTTGATAATTTATTGACTACAAGATGAAAGATGAATAAGATTATCATGATGGTCATCAATTTTAGTTTCTAACATCAACTCCTTTCCTTTGCAAAGGGGGGATGTGTTAGAAGAAATAGGGCTATTAATGATTGTCTCTTATTTTTTCATATCATTTTCACAAGTGAAAGGGGTATTTAAGGATGATTGAAGGTGAGGCAAAGTAATGTTAATAAATGTATCTATGATCTCATCCTCTTGAGCTAAAATGTCTTCAGAAGAGTCACAAATAAAATTCACACGACATTCAATGTTTGGTTCTTCGAAAACCACAACACTTTCATCACAAGGGAGATGAGTGTTGTGAGAATAATTTTTATGATTGTCAAGTTTATCCATAGTTGTTTTCTCTTGCATTAAAAAATTCTCACAAGTGGGATATGAATGGGAACTAGTCAAGTTGGTGTTAATGGTTTCCTCCTCTTGCACTAAGAGACTCTCATAGCTAGGATAATTTTTGGAAGAATGTCCATCATTATTGTTATTAGACTTTTTCTTAACAAACTTGTAAAGGAGGGATATAAACATTTTGTAATTTTTAGATCAAAACAAGATAATTTTTTTATTATGCTATGCAAAAACCTGAAAATGATGTCTTTTAGATGCACTTTTGAATTCAAAAACTACACTAAATTTGAAAAATTATGCTTAATATGACCAACTTCAACTAATAGAAATTTAGGAAACTGAAATAGCAGACTAAATACAGAAACACATAAGGCAAAAATAGAAGTTTTAATGCCTAGAAATTCAGAAAAGGCCTTGATCAAGGACTCATTCATCCATGGGTGAATAGGTATCACTTTAGGGTTTTTCAAAATTAATTTACAAGTTTCTTAGGTGATTTCTATGGTTTTCAAATTTGGGTTTCAGACAATGAGTTACAATTTCATATTTCTATAAAATGAGGTATAAATGCAAGTGCAAAATAGTGCTATATGACAAGCAAAAGGACCTAATTTGAGATGCAATTTTGATTCAATTTTTATATTTAAATGACTAATTATGCAATGTTATGTAAACACTATGCAAAATAATTGATATTTTCTAAATTTTAAATAATATAAAAATGAAAACCTAAAAACCTAAATGATATGAAAACAAATGGAATTAAACAACCCTAAATGAGATGCAAATCAATGCAATGCAAATGAAAATGAATGCAATACCTAGATCTAGGGCAGAAAATGGACTTGAAATTGGCAAGTTATGATGCTCAAAAGCTGGGTTCACCAAAATGAAACGAAGAAAAATAGGTTTTTGAATGCAAAATATGGATTTGATGAACAATAAGGGACCTATTTTTATTTATTTCATTAGGATGTGAGATCCTCTCAACGAATTTATTATCAACCCTTAGGCGAATCAACCCAAAATGAGAATCTTCAGATTTCCTTATCAATAAAGGATGGGGGTCGAGGTCAAAAAACACTTTGGGGAGAAAAACTAAAAATAGTAAATCAACACCAAAATGCAATCTAACACTTGGATTTTGAAGATTAAGCTCAATATTTGCAGAACTAGAAAAGATAATGCAGATCTAAGAAGGGTAGAAACATGTGTACCAATAACCAAAAGTTATTTTTGAAAGCTAATCTAAGACTCATTTTACCATGGGAAAAGGGGTCCAAGTGCAAGGGTTGCAACAATCTTTTGGGAGCCTTTGGTGTAGATCTGAAGCTTCTGATTTGTCTAGGTTTCGGTGCTAAAAAGTCAAAAATCCGATTTGTCGATTAGATTCTTTGATTTGACGACAACTTTAACAAATTTTGTAACTTTTACAAATTTGTAAATCTTTCTCTACAAAAGGTCTTCAAGCCTTCATCAACCTAAATTTTCAATCACACACACGAGAGAGAGAAAAAATTGTTTTCAAGTGAATGTGGGTTTGCCTTCGTCAAACCTTGTTTTGGTAATCAAGCCTTAAATTGAAATAATGCATGAAAGAGGTAATGAAGAATGAACAAAACTATGTTACAAATAACCAAACCCTTGAATAAAAAATTGATAATGGAGATCTTGGAAGGCCTACAAATTGCATGAGATGGCTAAATTTGATTCGGATCCTGACACTTGATTCTTGCTTGAAATGATACTTTGAATGCTTGACTTGATCATGAAACCTACATTACAATGTTAGATCCAAAAACATGCACGATGCAAGAATAATTTGACATGATGAATAGATCTTGAATGTTGTAATAAATCTCTAATATATCTACTCTTGAATTCGCTTTGTTTCTCTTGAAATTCTCTTTTAGATCTTGAAAAATGCTAGTTGAAAGTCTCATAAAATTACTAGGTTGCTTAGTGAAATAATCTTGTATTTATAGGTATATATTCTTAATTTCCCAAAATTCAAAAATCACAAACCAACATTAAATTAGAGATTTTAAATCATTAAAATACCACCAAAAACATGATTTAAATTTAGGTCCAAAGGTATAGGGAGGACCCATTTGCCCATGGGTGAATGGTTTTGAGGTCCCTATACTTAGAACACACATTTCTCAATGTAAAGTGTTATGTTTAGGCATTAATTATTGTTGGGTTTCCCCTTTGAAAAATGTAATTTATTAGGTTTATAAATTAATTAAAGGTCCAATTCAGGCATAATTAAACTCAACTAATTATGAGGGCCCAGATAAGTGTGTAAATGTAAAGAGGTACATTTAAAAACACTAATCTAAGATAATATTAAGTCCAATTTAAATTAAGAGGGCTCAAACAAGTGAGAAAATGTAAATGGTTACATTTTTCTACTCTACGTGAAAATCAGAGGAGTGTAGTCACCCCCCTTAGAATGGCATGTGCGAAGTAGAGGAGCACATGGAATCCTAAGGAGAGAAAGAAGGAGCAAGGATGTTGTGGACCATGATACATTGTGAGATGTAAATGTGGAAATTTTTTCATGCACATGAGGGACACCACATAAGCATCACAACATCACTGAGCAATTGGAAACAAAGAAAAGGAAAACAAGAGACATGGGGATCAAGGAGTTCAAGGTCAGATTAGTTCATATAAAAATAAAAAGGTAGCATGTGATGTATGAACAAAAGATCAACAATCCTCAAAGTTCCTAGATCATGAAGAAGAGTACATGAAGGAAAAATGAAAATAGAAAATTGGGTCAACATTGAAGGAAGGCCTAAATGCCCCCAACACTTTGCATCATCCCCAATTGTCAAAAATCTAAGTTGCAACATATAGACAAATATTGAAACATATAGATGAATTTCATGATAAATTTTCCAGGCCTGTATCTAAGCACCTAAAAGGGTATTAAGGGTCCTCTAGGTAGGATCAAAAACACATAAGTACAAGCACGGGGGGAACACAACACACACACAAACCTAATCTATAGATAAAGAAGACGTACTCACGTACTCCTCATCAACCAGTAGGTCATCTTGCTCCCAATCTAGATCATTATAGAGGGAGGGAGGATGAGCCTAAAAACTTGGGATAGAGAGGGGAAAACCCTCTGACTCTACTGCAACAAGAACCAAGGAAGAAGGTCCCTTGAGGTTCTCTTTGTTGAGCTCTTATGAGGTAAGGGTCATAAATATTGCAAAGATCAAGGACAGAGTCAGGACATCATCCAATGAGTTAAACATGCACTTATAGGATTGTCATGTGTTCACTAGATGGGAGAAGAAGGAGGCACCTAAGATCCACTACCAACCTCATCAAGAGGGGTATGACAAATTTAGGGGATGTTAGGGTTTCCTTCACCACAAGGATGATACAATCCAAAGAAAAACTAGCTCTCGAATAAGGTGAACCCTTCTTCCAACCACCACTTAAAGTGAGCTCATCCTTTGAATTACGCTTTAGTAGAGGATGGTGGATCCCCACATAAGAAGTGGAGCTAGAGAAGGGAGAAAACAAAACTGCAATAGAAACCACCATTGTGTTCAACATATTTATGGGCTATGCAAATGGATGGATGTTCAGAAGGGACATCAAAATTGAAGGTTCCATGGAAGGAGAAATTAACACCTGCACCATTTTGGAGTGAGGATCATCAGCATCACCTGGGAGAGCCAGAATCAGAACTGAGGTGAGTGAAACTGAAGTAGAGGTAACAAAAGGAGGAGGCATAGTAGGAGGTACTAAAACAAGAGCTATTGTCTCCCCTTATACCTTCTCCAAGGTAGCTTGTTTAGTGGCCAAATCCTTTCTCCTACGCTTGTGCTCAAGCACAAGCTAGTTACGTTAGCTTTGGGCACTAGAATTCATAGCTTGAGAAGGGATGGGAGGCTCCTATTCTACTATAGAAGTGTCCTCCATAACTATTTTCGATGGAAGGGAAACCTCTTAGGCAAGAGCAGGGGCAGGAAGCATGGGAGCAAAAATAGCAATAGGTAGAGAAGTAAACATGAGTGCCCCATTAGTGGGCATCTTCCCATTCATTGCAGGAGGAATGGTAGGATTCCAAGGAGGCCGAGATATGGGGGAAACTCTATGAGGACCCTTCTTCTTGCCATAAATAATGGGTCTAGGAACCATGGGCAAGAGAAGAAGTTCAAACACCTGACTCATAGCTTTTCTCCAGGTGGGCACCATCGAGCTCCCCATGTGAAGCATGAGACTAGGATCTAAGGACACCACAATGGGGAAATAATCAAAAGTAGATGGAGCCTAAGATGTAGAAGAGGAAGTCCCATGGTCCTGAGCAAGCTTCTCCTTACCCTTTTTCTAGGAGGAGGAGGCAGCTTACTATTATTCAATCATAGAACCTTTTATCGAAATGGCATAGGGGGAAAATGGATAGGTCACCTTTGGTACTGTGCTCCAATCTTATACTTGACATAGGTATGATATAGGAATTCTATCCTCAGAGGAATTAGTCCAATGAGAGTGGGACAAAAGTGGTCTAACAAGAAGCCCCTATGCGACACTAGTGGTTTGTAACTAGTGTCATGAACAATTTGCACATAGCCCTCATGAGAGAACTTGAGACATTTATAAATCACTGAAGTGACTCCATTTATGGAAACCAGCCACAAAATGCCCAGTTTCACCCTGAATAGGTCCAACTCCAAAATTCTAACAAATAAAGTATCCACAGCTCTAGGTCCTACCAAGACCGAAAGAGTAAAGGAACTAAGAGGAGGTACCAAGAGTCCATCATGTGTGCATATAGTGGCCTTTGATCCTTTGTACTTCTCCTTATGCAAAAGTTTTATTAATAGAGTTTCTTCCATTATAACATTCACCCATCTCGTGGGGTCAACTAGGACACTAGTCACAATGTTCCCATTGACACAAGTGGGAATGTACAAGGGAGAAGGATCTTTGTTCATAGGTAAATCTTGTGAGGTAAAATTTATGTCTACTGATCCACTTGTAGGCTAGGTAGAAGGAATATGAGTGAATGAGACCATATTAATGTACATAGGTAGAAAAAACTTGAAGGACATAAAAGATTGAGAGATTAGACAGTGAACTATCTAAATTTTTCTCCTAAATATCTAAGATCCCTTGTAAATATGTAGCTAGGGGTTATAGAGTGGCTTGCAAGGTTGGAAGCCCTACAACACACAATTAGTGTACAATAGAAATTTCTTCGATACCCAAAGATGAAATAGAAATAGTTCATGTCGAGTTCACAAAAATGTAGAGAAGGGGGACCATCACCCCCAAGACTCTAGGTCATAGGAGATCCCCAAGGAATTGGCTGTCCTAAACTACCTTGAGCTAGCTAAATAGTTTGAAAAGGACAAAATACTGAGGCTAAAAAGGAAGGGAAAATAGCTTGTTGCTTTCCTTCTAATAAAACTAAATGTTCATAGGGTCAGAAGAGTTGATTTCCAAGGTTTGGTCTATTGTCAAGATAACTCACTATCTAAGGACAACAACATGGATCATGGACTCCAACACAATGCACTGGTGTCTCAAGGATGTGTTGGTGTCTGTACAGATAGGGGTCCAAAAAACAAGTAAAAATATAAGGAAATCTACTAACTACCTAACTACATGATATTTTATGTTTTGACAGAAAATAAAAAATTTAGAAACAACAAATATGATGAAAAAAAGACTAAGAAGAACTATTCTAGAAATGACGAGGAGAGTGAAAGAGCGTTCCTTTTCACCCACAAGTTAATTTTTCAAGTAGATCCACTTGAAAACGCCTTCACACATAGGAACAAAAAAAAAATTGGGGTTTTTTTAGAGGACTACCTCCATTAGTCCCCCATTTTGGTGTTCACACCTCCACAAATATCCATATAACCACAAAGTATATAAATCGATACAGGAAATAGAGAAGAAATAGTATCACTAGCTAGAAAGTAAAGACAACTACAATGCTATCTAGTAAACAAAATGATGCAAAGTGAACAAAAAAGTGCAATATCACCTCCTCAACTATAGCTCTAAAGGCTCATAGTAGAAGAAAGTAAGCATCTCCACCACATAGAGAAGATGAATCTTAATGATTCTCTAATGGTGATGGTTTTGCAACAAGAACGTGATGCTAGAGCCAAGTGAGGAGCTTGCAGCCAAGAATGAGTGGTGTAAAAGCTATAGAATGAACTTAGAATGTAAGAGAGAGTGAATAGAATGGGAATTGAGCAAGAGAGAGTCCAAGAGAGTGAATGAATGTGAAATAATGGATTTGAACTAGAAAAAATGGAGGCCAAGGAGCCATTTTTCATTGATCAAGGACGCAAGAGACATTACGCTTCATGACCAATGAGAAATATAACATTCCTTTGGAATCTAGAGGAAGGAATCTTGTCAAGATAGAAACACAATGCACAAACGTCTATGTGATGTGCATGTCATCGACATAGATTCCTCCCTCGACATAAAATGACATGACCAAGTGGGAGGAGAAAGGTGGCAGTGGTGAAATTGCATCATTAGGTTTGCATTTTCTAAGGTAGGGAAGATGAAATGGGGAATTCTCCTAGGGGTTAAAATTCACTCCATTACATTTCCATGCCTATTCAATTTTGGGAATGTGATGAACCTAGTACATAGGTGCTAGTGAGAAATATGGGAGTGGATTCCATTATTTTTAGGGACCAAAAAGGCTCGAGGATATCTCATGTGGGTGTCTCTTAATTAAGTGATAACTAAAGAAACACATGGGAAATTAAAATGAACCAAGATAATGATGCTCCATCATACTTGGAGTGCTCATGTAGGCACAATATGGATGTGGAATACATGCCCACTTTTGGAGAATTGTGACTGATACATTGATTAACCTCGACTCTTGTGAGAGGTGAACTTGATTCCTCTTGGTTGATACTTTATATAATTTCTACAAAACTCTCTACCCCCTCTCTACGACCTAGACTTTATGCATAGTGAATTGAACTTGATGGGATGTTGTGCCTCATTCCTTTGATGTCATTGAGTGACTTTGTATCGTGTTGTGAGTATTCTTTGTGTTTGATGTGAATGTAAGCCTAATCCCCCATATACATTGTGTTTGTGTATTTGGCCTATGTGACTATCTCTTAGCACATTGGAAGTGGACCTAAGGGTTCCACATGGTAGGGTGGCATAGAAAACACCATTGGGGATTAGAGGTTTGTGGAAATATCTTGAGAATAGTGAGAAATTTGGGTAAAGGCTTCACCAATATTTCATTTATCTTTTTCTTATTGATGTAAAAAGTGTATCTAGGGACATTTGAATCCTTGTATAATATTATAATGTAATCATTGAACCTCCCTCATGGATGGATTATATAGACCACATAAATGATGCCAATATTATAATTTTTTTTGTGTGTCTTAACATTAGAGTTGAGCATGCATGTTATATTTAATGCTCTAAACCTTTTTATGTTGTTGGTTAAAATGAATGTAGATAATATTCCTTTGGGTTTTAAAATTAACTTTTGATTTAGAAAACATGAAATCAAATAGTGAAAATTCTTTTAATTTTCATGTGATTTGTGTACCTAGTGTTTCGTGAGAATTGCCTCAATGATGAGTCATTTAGGGTTCTCTAAGTGGTATTAGTACGTTTTGGAGGGTTTTTTCACCTTTCACCTTAGCCCCTAGTGCCATTATCTTTTATAATGTCTCTTATACTATCCCTAACTATTGGGAGTGAGCTCCTTCATGAGCTAGTGTGAGGTGAGATCAATATTTTAGGACCTTCTTGGTTCCCTAATTGTTGTTATTATTTTGGATTATTTTTTACTAGGGATCCTTCCTAGTAGTTTTTTGTGTTTTTTGTGTCTTAGGGAACAAACCAAAGCTTGGGTTTGCTCACTAGTTAGGATTGCAATGCTAGAATAGGGATACAATACTTGGGAAGGACTATAATGCCTAGCAAGGGCATGATGCAAAAACATGACTCTAGTGCTAGAGCGGGACTCTAGTTTCATACTTGAAAACTTGATCATTCATGATCGTGTCCTCTTTAGGTTCTAGTGTCCTCTACTACTCTATTTTCATTGTTTCATCATCTATTTGGTTTTTAGCCATTTCTTGCAAAAAAATTATATATGAAAGTTGTTCCCCTTGACCTAGAGATTCTTCTCATGTTTTCATTTCATTGACAAGGGTAATACCTCAATTCTTATGGCACCCATTTATCTTGCAAATAATTTCATTACCTATATGTGACTTCACATCATTCCAATTATCGAAGGGTTTGTACTTCTTAGTTAGGAAACCACTTGTGAAGGTATACCCTAGTGTTTAGGTGTTAATTTTTTTTGTTGACTAGATTGGAGGTGAATGTTCCTCCTCCTACTCATTTTAAAAATCATTGGTTTCATTGTATAGTCTAGTGGTGTTGTTTCCTAGTCATTCCACCATTTGTGTGGGGTTTCATGAGTGTTGTAAGAATTGTTAAGTGTCTCTTAATGTGAGTTTGAGGTTGATGATTTCCTCATCCTACCCTTGTGTGGTGTTGTGAGAGAACATGATTGTGGGATTATTACTCAGTTATTATTTTGGTTTCATCTCCCCTCTCTTTGGTTCATTATGGTGACTTCATCACATGATTGATGTCATCTATTGGTACCACCTTACTTGTAGCAATAGTCAAGTTTGTGTGGCTTGTCCTCTTGTTCCATTATCTTTTACTTGACACTTGCATGCAAATTATTGTGATAATATAATATATTTTTGTTGCATCTTCATCATTTTTGTTGTCATTCCAAAAACATATTATATCATGTTTTATCCTAGATGTTTTGGCTTGGGGTATTACACAAAGTCTAATGTAGCCTAGGATTATTTTGGATGGTGTGTGTGGTATCTTGTAGAGATTATTGCTACCATTTCATGGAATCTTTGATTCCTAAAAATTCTATAGCTTAATATTCAATCAACCTTCTATAAGGAATCACACAAAATTTCCTCTACATCAAGTATTGACTATTGAGCATTTACATAAACAATAATCTCATTGAAAACTTATTATAGTAGGCACTTGATAGCTATAAAAATGATCAACATCATCCTAAAGAGTAAATTAATCCAACCTATATCAACTATTGGGCATCCACAATAATTTAAAGTATTCCCTCCACTATAATTTTAGTTTGTATATTAAGTGCTTGACAAAATGTACACTTAATATTGACTGACAAATGAAGTTATAATTTCTAAAATTGAAAGAAATTATTGGGTTATTTGCTAGCTATTTATTAAAACTATTATGTGTCTTAATTTTCATGATAATTTTTTTTAATATTCCCATGTTTTAAAATAAGGTTTGTAGCTATTCTTAATAAAAATATCGATAGGTCTTCAATGTTCCACCAATTGTTTGACTAAATTCTCATGAGCTAAAGTTCAAAAAGTGGCAATTTGTTGAAAAAAATTGGTAGCGATATTACACATGTGATGATGATGGCCATTTTAGAAAAATTACTAACAAAAAAATAAATTTAAATTTAAATTTAATGGCGAATAGACCACTAAAAATATATATGTGTCGATCAACTAATAATGGTATGGATATGCTAGTATGGGAATTTAAAGCCCCAAAATCATGTTCATTATCTTTGTGATGTAGCAAGTTTTGCATGTATGAAGGTGTTGTCATTGATGTCAACTGGTTGTTGTTTCCATTGATGTCAATAATGTCCTGGTTTCGTTGGTTATTGATCATATATATTGAGGATATTAAGAAAATTATAATCAAGAAGGTTTGTAGGCATTCAGTGTATGCTCTGAGATGTGCTAGGTATTTCTGCTATGATTGTGCAAATCTAAGGTATTGTTCATGGATATTGGTAGTTGATATACCCAAAATTTTGGTTTATGTATCATTGTACAGTGCAAGATATCATCACTAGTATGTGAAATTTGCATTTCGGTGTGTCTGGCTGTGGTATGGGAGAAATGTAGTTACTCCAGATTTCTCTATATTTTGGTTTCATGACTTGCAATTCTAAGATTAATTTTATGAGGTCGTATTCAAGTGAAATTTGATGTTTGGAAAGATTGGATTGAGGTAAGGATGAGTATGCTTAATTGTTTTATGTTTTTTATACTGGTGTTGTCTGACCTTGTGTTAAACACTACTTACGAAGTTCATGGAAGTGTGTTGAGGCACGTTGGGACTCATTTAGGTCCTCATTAAGTATATGTTTGGGTTTCCCTCATTCTAATTCCACTATAGAATATTTTGGCACTGACATAATTTAAATTTATAAATATGAATGATGTATGGTCGACCTTGGATGGGTTTCAAGGTTGAAGACAGTATAAGTACAAGTTGAGATGCTATTGAAAGACAAGATAGATGAAAGATAGATGTGAGATATGTATGTGAGATGAAATTTGAGTAGAGTAGTGTGAATTTCATGTTACTGTTCCGAAGGCAATAAGTTGAATGCATCCAACATCTTTCATGTGAGATTGCAATAGTGTGAGAAAATTATGGTGGATTTCTTGTTTCTTTGAGATATTTTTCTCTCTATGACAATCCTCTTATATCTTCTTCATAATTATTCCAAGAACACCTACATGCAAAGAGATACATGTCACAGGGAAGAGAATGGAGAAAAAAACAACTGAGGGTTTGAAGCTCTGTAATATGAGAGATTTATTAGAACAACCGATTGAAAATATACAATGGATCAATCCTTAAGAAAGGAGATCATGCAAACCTAAAAGTAACCCTAATAGGAAGACATTTAACAATTAATATAATTATTAAATGTCACAATATACAAAATAAAGTGAAATCTTAAGAGAGGAATAAAGGTAACTTAATTAACATAACTAAGTTAAAACCTTTACTCTAACATTATGTGGCAGTGAGCCCTTGTTGGACAGTGTGTCATGTCTTAGCAGTGAGCCTTCGTATTCAATTTTGGAATTATTTATATTTTGAGCTAATCCTCATCATGGTTTTCCCCTCATTGGGTTTTCCACATAAATCTAGTGTTATTGTGTGCATGGTTTTGTTACTTCTAGTTTTTGTTTCTACATTTAGTGATTAAACACATTAATAGAGTAAAGGTTTTTGGAATTCTTATTGATCTAACTTCTGGTGAAAGTTTTAAAGGTTAAAAATTATTGTACAACTGATTCACCCCCTCTCATTTGTCTTGTTCAACAAAAAGGTGTGTAGGAATTGATATGGTACTCAATTTCTATGAAAATTTGAGGCAAGGATAAGTTTTTTGAAGTGTACGAAGTGTCTTGGTGATACGAAAAATGATCTATAATTTTAGAATAATTTTCTTCCTAAATTAAGCATTATTGAGGTGTTCCAATGGGAACATAAAGATGTCCTAGCTTGGTAAGGATCTCATTGGACATGTGAAAATAACCCATAGGTTTACCTTGTATAATTAAATTTAATATCTTTATGAAATATTTATTTATTGAGTACAGTGATCCCCATCAAAAAAAGTATGGCTACATAATTCTACAATGGTTGTAAGTGCACTAATTAGTGATAAGGTAAGACAATCCATATCCTTGTTTCTATACCGCTTATTATGCTTGATGATAAAATATAATTTTTGTGGATAATTAAGACACTTCACATACCACACATTTTCTAATTTACTTTATGTTTGCAAGAATTGGAGTAGCTAACAATTGGAATTAGTTATAGTCTATTTTTCAAGTATGTAGTGATGTCAATATTTGAATAGCTATACTATGATATAAATTTATTTTTCATGAATTAAATATAATTATAAAATATCACTAAAAGTATAAAATTCATAGACAACATGATGGTCATTCTAAATTAGTACAAGTCAAGGTATAATTGGATGCATTGGTCTAAATATGAAATCAATGCATAATGTTCAGTGTACTTCTATTCATGTGGATTAAAGGTATTATTTGAGGTCAATGAAGGTATTTTGTTGTATAGGATTCCATTAAAAAATTTAATTAATATGCATGATCTAGCTCCATTTCCAAGTAATATGAGAGAATCCCATTATTGGCCTTTGGTAGAAGTTATCAAATATGAGGAAGATGCACAATTCTATAATCTTGTGTAGGATAGGCCATTCGTGAATCACATTGATCTTCTCTAGATTGACATGAGTACAAAATTAGTTGATAATGTAACCAAGGAACTAAATATATAGGGTGTCAAAACTATAGTTATTGAGGTTATCACGTAGCTTATGTTGAAACAATATATCCAATAATTGTACAACATGTTGCGCACATTCATCCCATGTCTTGTTGAAGATGAGGATGCAATCTAAATATAATTAAAGATGAAATGATTAATGTATGGATGACATCATTCCTCATGTTCATGAATGTTTTAGGATGATTAATTAGGATAAAGTATCCACTCGTAGAGATCTTTTTGTATGTTAAATTCCAATTTCTATATGTCTTTTTTTTGGACTTAAACACGACAATATCTTAATTTCAAATTATTTTTTGGTGAAGTAGCATGAACTATAGAGTTGATCAAAGAGTTTGTTGATGGAAAAAAATATTATACATGTTCTTCACTAAGGTCTTCTTGAGCACATGATAGTTTTTGCAAAATAACCATGTGGCATGTTTATTGGCTACAGTCATAATCAAAATACCTCAAGGGGTGAACTTTTACTATTATTTCCTTGATTGACCAATTCCTCGGTATGGAAATGAATTTTATCATTCTCCTAGATGTATTTGAAGTACAAAGATATATTTAGTATAGGATGATATCAAAAAATCAATTTTATTATGTTTTGTATTGAGTGGTGTATAGAGAAATCCATGTGATTTGTGAAGAAATTGTGGAGCTAAATTTTTCCTTCAATGTCTTCAACCCTTGCAGGTCTTCTTTTGCACCCTATTTCCTTTGTGCATTAGGATGGCTTCCTACCTCAAAGGCTAAAAGTTACTCTTGCTGAAAAGCATGTAATATGTTATGTGGTAGCTATGCGGCTTTTCTTTATATCGTCTTCCTTTTGGGCCTGAACTAGGACACGTGTCTTCCTAGTAGGGATTTCCTCAAAACTGTTCTTAAAAATTTTGAAATCGCTCGCCAGCTTTCCATGTCAGCCATTTCATCAAGCAGATCATCTCTTTCATGGATGTATCTCTTTTTTGGTGAAATTTATCAGATAGCATGGTGAATTTATTACTTTCATGGTTGGACTTTTGGGGTGGAATCATCATTCCTCATAGCTGATTGGACCATGTTTTAAATAGGATATGCTAGGATCTGATCATCTTTTGGCAACATATCTTTGCAGATCTTCTACAAGATCTAGAGCCATTAATGAGATGGTTCAAAACTTTATGAATGAATATTTTTGCAATCTAATAAGGCCTTAGATCAGATTGTGGTCTATCAGAAGCAAACACCTAGTAGTTGTTCACCTCTAACTAGTTGTGATGGTGGTTCTTTCTTTTGGCTATTTAAAGGGGTTTGCATTAGAGGGGAAAGCATCCTTAATCTTTTGGGAGAAGATATAGATCTTTAGACAAATATTTTTCTTGGGAATAGAAAAATTCCATAGAGCATTGTTTATGCTCTATGGCATATTTCATTTTTTAAGACTATTATTGGATTGGCATCTGACCTTTTCCTTCAGTTAATCTATTATAGAAATAGATATTATTAAGAATAAATCTTTGAGATTGTGCATTTTCTAGCCTTTATCACGTATTCCTTTATATTGTTTATGTTGAATGCTTTGTGTCAAAGTCATACATAGGTAGTCTAAATAATCTTTTTCATATTCCATTAACTTTTTTGTTTGAATGCTACCCTTTGAAAATTTGATCATGTTCATTATACTCTTCCCTTTTCTATAAATATTATGTTGTATTTCATATTATGCTATAAGAGCAAGAGAGGTTTTGTGAATATCTAAATATTCCAATTAATCTCTAGGGTTTCTTATTATTTTTAGACCTTAATGGATGCTTCCCACAAGGAGATTTAAAAGACTTCTATGTTCTTTCTCTAGCCTTAGTCATTTTTTCTCTTCCCAACAATGAAGGGTCTATGGCATTTTGTGTCTATTTCATCAAGAGTAAGGAATTGATAAATTTTGAAATGTTGTAAAATATTTGGTGCAGCTCCATCTTTATGTTTTTTTTGCATTTATCTTTTCCCCTTTTCCCAAACACAAAGAAGAAATGATTTATTTAACAATCCTAGAGGTCATTCAATGAGGCACAATTCGGTCCCCCACTCACTGAATTTCCCATAAGGTTGTTTGAAAAGGCACAAGCTTTTATGATCAACAGTTCTTTTTCTGGAATGCCCAGTGGGACTCAAACCCACAATCACTTGATTAGAAGTCGAAAATATTTTATAAATCAGAATAAGAAGAGAGGGTAGCAATCTAAGAGAGAATATTCCAAAGGCAATTTCTAGTACTCCCAGCTACCCGCTTTTGCCTCTCAGTGAAGACGAGTTATAGGTTTTGTATCACCTGTCAGGAGAAAAATAGTGAGAAGTGTTAGCCCATAATCTAGAGCTTTATCCACTCCCCTAGGAGGCTGAACCTTCCAAATAAAAATACCCATCTACATCATCCATAGTAATCTATTTCCAATGGCTCACTTATGTGTTCCCACTCCTAGAAATTTCATAACCTGGGATAGTGGTGGCTTGCTAATTCCACCTATGCCCTCAGATGTGTGACCTACCATACCTTCCAATGATCTTAAACAAATTATTAGGTTTACTTGGGAGGATTTTAAAACCCTTTCCAAAAATCTACAAGATATTGCAGAGGTTTGTAGAGTCCATAACATTACGAAAGAAAATGTGGCCCTTAGATTATTGGTTGCATATTTCAAAGGGAAGGCTTAGGACTAGTATAGATCCCTAACTTCTGGATCCATCCACTCTTGGGATCAACTTAGGGAGAAACTATTTGAGTGCTTCTCAAAGATTGGAGATCACTCAACCTTAATACAACAATTGATCACTATCAAGAGAGCCCTAAAAGAGGCCATGATTGACTTCAACACTAGGTTTCATAAAACCTAGCAAAGGATTCTCATGACACCCAAGCCTGTGGTAGCTATGGGATTCATGTTCTATCTAAAGGATTTCAATTTGGACATTATAGTCCTGATATAGTCAATGGGAAGAGATACCTTTTCTGACGCATATGATCTCGTTGTGCATGTAGAGAAAATTTTAATTGATGTAGAGAAGCTTCCACCACAGTCGTTGATGCCCATGTTCACAGAGATCTCTAGTGGACCCCACGAGGAAGCAACTCCTAGTAACTCCACGTTGCTCCCTGACACATCGGCTGCACCACTGTTGTTCATATGTGTATACCTAGGCACACAACCTAGCATGTTGGGATCCTCTTCACTAGCATTGGATGTCAAATGATATAAAGAAACTCATGTGGTCCTTTGCAAATGAGGTAGTTCTTATCTGATGTCAGCAGGTGGCATCTCTGAAGCCTCCCACACAAACTTATCAAGGAGGAAGATCACCTTATCAGCATAACACTTACCAAGGAGATCCAAAAGGAGGTAATCAGCAATAGTCATCTACAAGCCAGATAGTCCCAGTCACCATGTCACTTCATATTCTCAAGACTAGCTCGGGAAAGGATTTGGTCCCAAGTCAAAACAACCTGGCAGAAGATGAGAACTCATGGTGCTTCCCATGTAATGATAGCCCTATGCCCTAAATTTGTTCAAGGGAAAATCTTTAATAGAGGGTAGTGGAACAAAGAGGCCAAGGTATGTTTTTAAAAATACAAAATTATTGGTCTCCGAAAATGGAGAATTCCCACTTTAGAGTGCAGACACAAGGAATGTCCCTAGAGAAAGCTCATTGGGTATCTTACCAAACTAGGCACTTTTTTCTTGGATGGAGGAGGAAGATGGGGTATTTACAAATGATTTCCTGACAACCAATGCTCTGTAGGTACAATCAAATTACAGTACATGATCCAAGAGAAGACTCACTAGAGAATATGTGCAACAAACACCACATCGACCATAGCCAAAAAATCACAACCACAAGCTTCACAAGCATGGTCCACTCAGTAGTCACAGACTCCACCAGTTCCACAAAAGTATACAGACAAGGCTTTGAACGCATCTATGTCAGACTGGCCTTTTCCTAAGGCAAAATAAATACCACCATTCAAGCCTAAGGTCCTGCTAGTCGGAACAGTCAATGTGGTAGAAAAACTAAAGGAGCCTGCTAACATGTCTCTATGGGATGTTATATCAATACCAAAGTAGAAGAAATTGTTCCAAGAAGCATTAAAAAAAGAAGAATAGTCACCATAGGTGAATACACTCCCACTACACAATCAATATGGAGGAAAAGGGACTACGTCGGACCCCCAACCCTTGAGAGATATGGAATACACAAATGTCATAGACAATACAAACATAAAAAAGGTAAGAAAACCAAAGCCTACTCATTTATTTTTAACGCTTATTGTGGAAGATAAGCTTTTTCACAATAATATGATTGATTCGAGAGCTAGTACCATATTCATGCCCAAACAAGTGGTCGACACCCTGAATCTTCAGTATGAGCCTCTTGACAAAGGGGTCATGCAATTCGACGAGAAGAAAGTCTTGACTGTTGGTTATATGAAGGATCTTTCCTTGACCTTATTCTCATGTATGAGCCAAACCGTCACACAAGAAGTGGTCGTAATCAACATTCCCCCAGTTTTTAGAATGTTTCTTTCAAGAGACTTCACAGTGAAGCTTGGAAGATATCTAGCACTTGATTGCTCTCATATGACATTACGAACAAAGAATAGGGAAAATATGAAGATATTGTTTGATTCTTTGTATCTCGAATGCATAGTGGAAGACACAGTATTGAGATTTGAAGTAGAACATACTTCCTTCTCAAAAAAGGTGATGTATTGCATAGAGATGTTGGATGATGAGGACGAAACAAGTGATTGGACCCCTGGAGAGGAGTTCATTCTCAATCAGTTCATCGATTCTAACCCATTCAAAAAATTCCATGCTACTGGGTTAGGCACCTATGTGATCTTCGATGATGACCAAGTCCTCCTAAAATTGGTAAAGGAATAGGATAAATCTATCAAATCAGGCGATAACAGGTTGTGGACATTATATTTTGATGGTGTCAAATGTAAAATTGACTCTGGAGCTGGTGTCCGACTAGTATCTCCAATCAGTTTTTGGGTCCTCGAAGCTTTCTACTTCCAATTTTTGTGCTCAAACAATGATGCAAAATATGAGGCTTTAGTCCATGGTTTGACTCTCATAGAGTGAATGGGTGTAAAGAGAATATAGGTATTCAAAGATTTAGAGTTGGTTGTAAGCTAGGTCCGTGGATAGGCAGAAGCCAAAAATGTGAGGATGAGATCTTACCGACATAGAATATGGGACCTTATTGAGGGTTTCAAATATTTTAACATACAAGTTATCCTACAAGCTCAAAATTTTGTCGTCGATTAGATGGCTTCGATTGGCTTGCAATTTGAGCCAATCCTCAAATACACATGCAATGCGTACCATCATCGGACCATCAATACCTGAAAATAATCAAAATTGGTAGGTCTTTGAAGATGATGCTCAAATCACCATGTTCCTAAAAAATTCAAGGAAATATTTTAGTCATTCGAAATCCAAAGTTGGAAGAGTTACCAAAGAACAAATAATTCAATTAAAAGGCAAGAAGCTCCTACAAGTCTTGATGTCTCTTGAGAATATCTTTAAATATGAGGATGCAAGAAATAATAAACAAAGATTCATTATCAACAAAGAAGACTATGAGGATCTCAATGTCAGGGGAGGAAAGAAGCTAAAAGCTAGAAGGAACGTCCCACAAGAAAACAAGGAAAGGTCGAAAGCCTTATCTACTAAATACGATAGGGTCATCGCTTGGACCTATGACAATCTCAAGGGATATGATCCAAGCATCATCTAGCATACTATCAACTTATTTGAAGGCTCAAAACCCATCCGAAAAAACCAAAGGCCAATTAATCCGAAATTAGAAGCATTGATGGCATAAGAACTTACGAAATTGGTCGAGTCAAGTATCATATACCCAATCTTGCATTCCACCTGGGTATCTAATCTGGTCCCAATCTAAAAGAAAAATAGTGACATATAGCTTTGTGTGGACTTTTAGGAGTTAAACAAGACCTCATTGAAAGATAACTACCATTTTCCCTCAATGGAGAAGATTATGTAGACTATGGCTGGGTTGGAGATGTTCTCGCTACTCGATGGTTTTTTGGGTACAACCAAGTTTATGTAAAGAAATAATACCAACACAAAATGATGTTCACCACTAAGTGGGAAATTCTCACATATACAAAGATGCCCTTCAAACTATCCAAAATGGGTGCCACTTTTCAAAGAGAAATGGATATCACCTTCAAAGGATTGATCAATAATATCATTATAATATATCTGGATGACCTAACCATTTTCTTCAAATCAAAGGATGATCATTTTGATCATCTAGAAATGGTCTTCTAGAAGTGTCAGCAGTTCAGGATTTCCTTAAATCCTAAAAAAATGCATTTTTGGCATACCACAAGGCAAGATGATTGGATTTGTGGTATCAAAAGAATGAATAGTCGTAGACCCCAAAAGGGTGAAGGCTATAATGGAACTGTTGCTACCTGTCAACCAGAAGGGGTTATAGTTTTTCTAGGAAAGATCAACTTAGTTGGTTTATTTCAAATTTTGAGGTCATGTAGTGAGACCCATCACGATGATGTTAAAGAAAGGCTTAATGTTCAAATGGACTCCTAATGGTAAGCTCTCTTTTGAGTAGATTAAGGAATCCATCCTTATATCTCTAGTGTTGGCTAACCCAATCTTCTCCAAAGATTTCTTGCTTTATGTCTATAGCATCCAACACAGCATATCTTCAATGATCACTCAAAAAGACAAGGGAAGTGGAAAAATTCCCATCACATTTGATTCCATGACTCTCAAAGGATATGAGGCGAGATACAAATTCATTGAGAAGTAGGCCTTTGCTATCATCAAAATCCTAAATAAATTTTGACATCTAGTATCGACCAACAGAATTACCATCATCGTCGCTCATCCCAATGTTAGAGAATACATCATCGAGGGCGAGATAACTAAAAACGGACCAACTAGATCACCAAGATCCTAGAATATGATGTGGATATCTGATGAACCAAGTCAGTCTCAGGAAGAGGTCTTTTTGAATACCTCATGTAGGAATTGGGCCCTCAAATAGAAGAAGAGACCAATTAGGTCTATACGAACCAATTCGAGTTTGAGGAATCATGGGTGGTTGAGATAAAAAAGTATATGTAGACTAGGCAATACCCAACCAACATGCCACCTTACAAATGATTCTACTATCAACTACAAGGTACCAAGTATGTACCAATTGAGTGGTTTTTGTTTAAAAGAAACTACAATGGAGTCCTTTGTTGTGTGGACCAACCACAAGCTGAAATAATTTTAAACAAATTCCATAGCAGCCCCGAGGTAGGACACCTCGGTTAGGAGCACCACCTTGGAAATAATATAGGTGGGCTATTATTGGCCTTCAATTTTCTCCAAATCCCATCAGCTAGTGTGGAAATATACTCAGTGCGAGTATTTTGTTGGCAAGTAGAAGAACTCCACCATGCCATTGAGCCTGATTGTGATTGAGAAGCCCTTTGCACAATGGGGTTTAGATTTTATCAGGATGATCAATCCCATTTCCAACATTGGTCACAAATAGATACTTATGATGATTGACTATTTCACAAGATGGACAGAGGCCATCCCCCTAAAGATCGCTACAAAAGTAGAAATTGTCAACTTTCTCGAGGAATCGATAGCAAGGTTTGGTTCACCCAAAACCATCATTTATAAAAACACATGAGCCTTCGTAGGCTTTGGTATGTTCTAATATTCTCTTAGGCATGGTTTCTACCTCAAGAATTCATCCAATTACTACCCACAAGGAAACGGTTTAGTAGATTCAACTAACAAGAACTTGATTAGATTGATAAAGGGCATTGGGTCGAAACACTAGAAGAAATGGCACAAGTATCTTTGAGCGGCCTTATGGGCCAATAGAATTACACCTAAGAAGATCCTAAAAACCTCCCCTCATGAATTAGTGTATGGAAAAGAGGTAGTCCTACCCATTTCCATGGAAATCCCAGCACTAAAACTATTAAAATCATTGGAAGTTGAAGAGGATAGTGGAATGGAGGTAAGATTGGCGAAGCTTTTAAGTCTCAAAGAAAAAAGGGAAAATGAATTTGACACCATGATCAGATGCTATTAGGTATTCAAGCATTAGTTTGATAAAAAGGCCTCCAACTCATATTTTGGGGAAGGGAGTCTTGTGCTAAAATATGATGAACGAGCTGCAAAACCAGGGTAGGATGTGAAATTTGATTCACTATGGAAGGGTCCCTTCCGCATCCATACATGCAAAGAAAAAAATGTGTATGAGCTATAGGATATGAATGGAAAATTTTTGGATATCTTGATAAATGGTATTCATCTAAAACTATTCAATTAAAGTACACACAAGTTCATTAAAATTTATAGTTATGTACCATATGTATTTTTTTGTAAAATATATTTTTTTTTGTGAATAAATCCATGAGTGAACATAGAAATAATAGAAAGATTCTATATATTATATTCATTGAAAAATATTTACAATATAATATGTGCTTTCAAGCCTAAGGCTCCACAAAAGCTTGAAAACCTTCTCATTCAAAACCCAAAAAGATACATCTTCAAAAAGAAAAAAGAGGAGGCAACATGAAAATGGCAGAAAGAAGTTTAGCCTCCATCAATCATAGTAGTAAAAATTATGTTTTTGGTGGATTCCCCAACAAGGTAGTAGATTGGTTTTCAACACAAGGGGAATGCAGGTAGGGCACGATCCTCAATCCTCGATGTCGGGACAATAAACGAGGAACTCGAAGTGGGTTTTCCACTTGACGCTAGGGAAGAACTCCATCTTGTACATCCTCAGAAGAAAGGAAGCCATGGTTTAGGATATAAATCAATGTCACTCCAGGTCCATGGTCCCAAATTCTATAAGGAAGGGAAGCCAAGGTACTGCATCCACGCTATCAACGTGCCTTTGAATATTCATGGCATTCAGGATACCAACACCGATAATGGCCACTTGGATGACCTCGCCCATCTCATCTAAGTACACCATATCAAAAATGGTGTGGAAAAGCTCTATGATCCGGGACTTGGAAATGTCCAAATCCAATAATGAAGCCATGAACTAGGAGATGAAATTTGAATTACAATGTAGATGGTTCTCATCATTCACATAATATTTCCCGAGCACCCACTTAAATGTAATGATCACAAGGTTGTCCTTCATTCCTAATAGGTGTTTGATCCTCTCATTGCTCACCTCCGCTATAAAGTATATTTGCTACTTCTAGACCAAGAGCCGAATTGGGGTACCTAGACTAGTTATAACAGTAGCAAGAAAACTTATAGCCTAGCAAAGAGAAGAAAGCAACGGAAAGAACTCACCAACTCAAATGCGAGCTCAATGAGTATTTTTTCAAGGAGGACATTGATATTTATAGGAAAATGTGCACCGGGGAGACCAATGAATGGAAAATTCATTCCCTATCGAGAAGCAATGAAAAACATATTAAGGTAGCAAGAAGTGAAGGGTAAATTGTACGGAGGATTTTTAACCAAGATTTGAGGAATTAATTTGGGCATTAGGAGTTAATGCTCGTGTGTAAAACCTACCACCATGTGTTCATCATCATCATCAATGTCATCCTACTTGCTTGGATGAAAGGATGTTTCTTAAAGGGCTAACCCATGTGTAACTAAATGTATGTCTTTTCAAAGTATGCTTCCCATCGCTCAAAGCTTATATATCAAAAGTGTGGTGCAAGGAATGTACTAAATTCATTCTCACAGCGAAGTTGGAATTTATGAGGAGTACAAACCCCACTCTACATGTATCAATTTATTTGTAGCACTTAGCAAGTTATCAATAACAACAATGCCTTTGATACATGTACATGTGAAAATTGAATGCACCTAAAATTTTAAAAACTCTAAGTGTAGAAACTCTCAATAAAATGCTTTTGTAAAGGAGGTTTCTACAAATCCTTCCAAGAGTACAAAAATGGTGGAAGCATCATCTTTTGTTCGACATGCTAGGTTCTTGTTCGCAAGGTCAAGTGACACCATCTTTGGAGAAATTTTTTATGTTAATGCCCCAGCAATACAGGACTGGAGCTTTGCACATACCAAAACTGTACAGCCAAGCAACCTTGTTAAGGATGAGGTGGTTAAGGATTTCACAGAAAATATCTGCAAGCCAAAGCTACACGTAAACCCTAAGTACCTTAGAGAGGGAACATTGCAAAGAATTCTTGCCCATGGGTGAACGGATGGTTTTGCAACTCATATCTAGCATTGTGGTTTGCCACAATTCATGTTTCCCTCCACAAATCCATCTCCAGAGTTGGTTGATGCATGCATAGAATATCTAGATGAAGAAACAGGGATTATCAGTGACAAAAATTTAAAGGTTACCATCAATGTGGCAGCCATCCGAGATATGTTGTGCATCCCCTCAAATTGGGAAGCTAAGAAAATTTTTTGCAGAAGGATGGAAGGTTTCTGGAAAACTAGGGATAGGAAATTAAAATTCTATAAGGATGAAATGAATGAGGAGATGGATAATAATCAACTCATCTTCCCTCTGGCACACAAAAAATTCAAATCAGATGTGTAGGCCATTTTCTTAATGTTGGCTTTTATTTATGGCCATCAAAGTGATGATGAGGTCTATGAGTTCCATATGGGCTTAGCCTTTATGCTTAATAAAAAAAGGAGCTAGAAACATTTTGATTTCACCGAGGCAATCTCCAAGGGAATGTTGGAAAAATTAATAGATTATAACTATTCTTTTGAATTTAGGTATTCCTCTTTTCTAGTACACCTAATTTTACATCAGAACCCTAAGTTCTTTAGTGGTCATTTTCCACTTAGTAGGTTTTATGTGGTAAGATTATACAAGCTAGTTTTCACCTAGACCCATGTGCTTTTTAGAATATGGTATTATTATTCATTTGTTGATTATTTCCTCCAACCGATACTCCTATACTTGTCTCTACATCCTCCAGGTATGATTTCCTCTGAAGGTTTGGATTGGTTGAAAAACCACTAAACCCTAGTGGATTATTTTATGGGGTAGATTTTTCCTTCATCAAATGTCATGGTTTTAATGAGGAGCCTTTTAAGCTCTCTAAATTTGTAATAGACAAGACCCTCACATTGGAAGCATGTCATTAGGAAACCATTTGTGACAATACTTATGGTGTTGGAAGGCATAAGAAAGTTCTTTAATACACTCTTCCCCTTACCATTTCCAAAATTCAAGTAACACTTGTAAAGTGGGAAGAGAAGATTGTGCTAACTAGCAAGTTGGCTTGCCTAGGCCTGGTCCTCATTCATGATAGATGGAAGTACAATCCTATTGGGCATCTCCCAAATGTAAAACATGAAGAGCGAGAATATTAGAAGTCAAGGAAGAACCCAACCAAGTAGAGGGTAGAGGTCTACATCGATCTATCTTTTATACCATATGTACGACCCCAATGTCTCGACTTCTATCCAAGGGTGGTAGAGTTCTGACAAAGTTCCCAGATGGGCTGATCCCTCAAAACATCACTAAATAATTTACGATGGTCAAAAACAAAGACGGTTGATTTCAAGAGGTACTGATAGGAAAAAAAATACCTAAATGCCCTATACGAAGATGTTAAACCAGACAATGAGTGTTTCGACAAGGTCTATGATGCTAAGGCTAGATCCGATAATAGTAATACTAAATTGGATTAGGGGCTTGAATAGGAGCATGCACCAGTTTCCACCCCTTAATATCAAGTGCTTGATCTAGGGAAAAGGAAGGAAAAATGATAAAAACACAAGGGATCATATATCTCATCCTCCACCAACATCCTACCAAAGGCTAAGAGGACCCGACAGTCTCTAAAAAGATCTACCACAACTTCAAGGACCTGGGGTTCATTAGGATTAGTTTCTAAAGAGTTTGATTCAACTAGTTCATCCCCTTCAAAGAAAAGAAGATTTCAAGACTTAGGTGGACCAGGCTCATCAATCAAGGGAGAAGAAGAGGTGGACTCTATTCCACCAGGATTTTCAGCCCTGACAACCTAAGTAAGTTTCACACCCACCCTCCTTTCTTCCACTATATATTTTCTTGTTACTACCCCCTAATTTGTAGAAAGAAATCCTCCATCCATAGGTTTTGATGTCCTCATCCTTAATACACCCCTGATTATATTTTATAATGAGCCCTGTGAAGAAACCCCATGCGTCGAACATGCATATTCTGCCTCAGTTGTAATTGACTCTTTGATTGCCTTGTCAAAGGCACCAATTGTAAACACTAATACACCCATGTTGCAAGTTTCATCTCCCTTGTCTACTTCTAGGAATATGCCTATTTTCCTACCTACTTCCCCTTTTGCTCTAATTGGTGTCCCTCCTTCTCATGCCATGTATGGCAACCCACCCTTTTCAATGATACCAATTCCCTTTGCCTCTCCACAAACTCATTCAACCAAGAGTATCCCTTCTATCACCCTCTAAGGTCTCCCCACTAGTGTTTCACTTTTCACATAGATTATTGAGTCTCCATAGAGCCTCTTGATTCATATTGAAGTAACAAGGTAGGCCTGACAAGTGAGGAAGCATAAGTTGGGAAAGGTCGCAACAACTCCAACTATCCAGAAGTTGGAAACCTATTTCAATGAAGAGTGGAATGCTCTATTAATCTTGGCTATGAGGCCACAAGTATCCAAGCTAGAATGAGAAATGTAGTTCAAAGATTATGAAATCTAAGTTGTCGATGTCAATTTGAGTGAAACTATTCCTCGTGACAAGGTGGGCTTGGCCAAGGAAATCCATAAAGTGGTCTATACTGACTATGATAAGTTGGATAAGAATTGACAAAGTGTGAGATAGATTTGGTAAATGTAAAAGCCATGGTGGACAGACTAAAATTAGAGATCAAAGGAAAATATTTGGACATGGCCCACTTGAGGCAATTATAGGGGCAGTAAGGTGAAGCAACTAAGTTGCTCAAAGAAGCCCAGAGTGAAAAGGATTGGCTCCATGCTAAGGTAGAAAGATTAAAATGTGAGATAGCAATCAAGCGTGAAACAACTGTGGAGCATTGACAAAGGAAAAAGGATCTAGAGGATGCAACAACTAGAATAAATAGTATATATGACAAGTTGTAAAAGGAGTTGCAAGAGATGGATAAGAAAAAGGAAGACATGCATAAGGAATTGGAAAACACTTGAGCTCAAGCCTTCAAAAATATTTAGAAGGCCCAAGTGAAAATAGAAAAGTAAAAACAAGAGAAGCAAGACATCATGTCTATTCTACATACTCATAACGAGGAGATAGAGAGGTTGCACTCTAAACTTTCAAATTCTCTCTGAGAGAAGAATCCATTAGAGGAAAACATGAGAGCTAGGGAATCACAATTCCAATAGGAATTGACCACAATGCAAGGATTCTAGCTCCTCTCAGTGCTTAAATAGATTATTATATACTCATTGGGAGAGGATTTTAGTTGTAGTAGCAGCCCTAAAACAACTAAAATATAATATGTTGTAGTAGATAGCAATGAATTAGTTGTATAGGGGCAATGAATTAGTCGAAGTGCAATGAATTTTGTAATATCTACTAAATTAGTTGTAGTAGATAGCAATGAATTATTGGATTTTAAAATAATATGTTTTAATAGAACAAATATTTGATTTTAAAGTAATACGTTTTAACAGAGGAATAAATTGTTTTTAAAATGATTTATTTTGAAAAGAAGAAATGGTTATTTTTAAAATGATATGTTCTGAATAGAAGAATTAAATATTTTTTTATTATTATTATTTAAAAGCAATTTCTTTAAAATAATTGCTTTTAAATAATAATTAAAAAAATATCATTATATAACTCTCTTTAAAAATTTTTTAATAAATCAAATATTTATTCCTATTAACTTCCCAATTCAAATAATTTCATGTAAAGTCATTTTTAGGATGTGAAGCTAATATGAATGCAATCTAAGTTATGTATGCAAATCTATTTATGCAAAGGTTATCATCTTAACAATCTATATAGTGTGTTTTTTATCATCATTGAGACTTGGAAATTTATTGAAAGTGAGTACAAGCATCAATGGTATAAGATAGACCATGATGACTTGGAAATTTATTGATGCTTGTGTTAACTTGTAATATCAAAAATTATGAAAGAAGTGCTTCAAGTCATCATGGTCTATCTTATACCATTGATGCTTGTACTCACTTTCAATAAATTTCCAAGTCTCAATGATGATAAAAAACACACTATATAGATTGTTAAGATGATAACCTTTGCATAAATAGATTTGCATACATAACTTAGATTGCATTCATATTAGCTTCACATCTGCAATATATATTAAACAAAAATAATTGCTTTTAAATAATAATTAAAAAATATTTACTTCTTCTATTCAGAACATATCATTTTAAAAATAACCATTTCTTCTTTTCAAAATAAATCATTTTAAAAACAATTTATTCCTCTGTTAAAACGTATTACTTTAAAATCAAATATTTGTTCTATTAAAACATATTATTTTAAAATCCAATAATTTGCCATGCTAGAAACAATCTATTTTGCAGATGTGAAGCTAATATGAATGCAATCTAAGTTATGTATGCAAATCTATTTATGCAAAGGTTATCATCTTAACAATCTATATAGTGTGTTTTTTATCATCATTGAGACTTGGAAATTTATTGAAAGTGAGTACAAGCATCAATGGTATAAGATAGACCATGATGACTTCGAAATTTATTGATGCTTGTGTTAACTTGTAATATCAAAAATTATGAAAGATGAATTAAATATTTGATAGACCATTTATTAAGATAGATCATGGGAATTAAAATTATTGATAAGTTGGTCTATCTTATGGTCTATCTTATTTGATTTATTTGATAGACTTATTATTAATAGACAATAGATTTATTTGTGTTAACAATCTATATAGTGTGTTTTTTATCATCATTGAGACTTGGAAATTTATTGAAAGTGAGTACAAGCATCAATGGTATAAGATAGACCATGATGACTTGAAGCACTTTATAAAATGATTTGATTTTATTGGATGAATTATTGGATTTTAAAATAATATGTTTTAATAGAACAAATATTTGATTTTAAAGTAATACGTTTTAACAGAGGAATAAATTGTTTTTAAAATGATTTATTTTGAAAAGAAGAAATGGTTATTTTTAAAATGATATGTTCTGAATAGAAGAAGTAAATATTTTTTTATTATTATTATTTAAAAGCAATTTCTTTAAAATAATTGCTTTTAAATAATAATTAAAAAATATTTACTTCTTCTATTCAGAACATATCATTTTAAAAATAACCATTTCTTCTTTTCAAAATAAATCATTTTAAAAACAATTTATTCCTCTGTTAAAACGTATTACTTTAAAATCAAATATTTGTTCTATTAAAACATATTATTTTAAAATCCAATAATTCATCCAATAAAATCAAATCATTTTATAAAGTGCTTCAAATCATCATGGTCTATCTTATTTCATGGTCAATATAATAAGTTGGATAAGATTATAAGATAGATTGTAATAATTAAAGTAATAAATCAAATAAATCAAATAGACCATGGAAATAAGTACAAGCATCAATGGTATAAGATAGACCATGATGACTTGAAGCACTTTATAAAATGATTTGATTTTATTGGATGAATTATTGGATTTTAAAATAATATGTTTTAATAGAACAAATATTTGATAGCCATTATGATTCATTGAAAGCCATTATTGTTGGATTAGAGAAGCAAAAATCTGAGAGCCATTATGATTCAAAGGAATCCTTAGAGATAGGAATAATGGAGCGTTTTTAGAAATTGATTGTGTTTTGAATTTCATTAATTTTGTGATTTGATTCTCTAATGTAATACGTCTCATCTCTTGTTTGTTTTGATTATTCATTTTAGTCACATGTTCTATAGAACACATAAATTGGCACCCATCGTGGGGCTTGGCCCCTATTTTTAACATTTTTTGGAAAAGTGTGTTTTACAGGTTCAGACGTGAAATCTTTTTAGCCCGACCGTGAGTTCTTTCAATGCATACGAAACTTTCTCTGGTGCATCTGAGCACTATTATGGCACATACAACCTTGAGCACTTTCAATTAAACCTTGAAAGTTTAATTAAATAACCTTTCAACCTTGAGCACTTTCAATTAAACTTTCAATTAAATAATATGGTTTAATTGAAAGTGAGTACAAGCATCAATGGTATAAGATAGACCATGATGACTTGAAGCACTTTATAAAATGATTTGATTTTATTGGATGAATTATTGGATTTTAAAATAATATGTTTTAATAGAACAAATATTTGATTTTAATATTTTAAAGTAATACTTATTTGATAAGATAGAGCACTTTCAATTAAACTTTATAAAGTGCTTGTACAACCTTGAGCACTTTCAATTAAACTTTCAATTAAATAATATGGTTTAATTGAAAGTGAGTACAAGCATCAATGGTATAAGATAGACCATGATGACTTGAAGCACTTTATAAAATGATTTGATTTTATTGGATGAATTATTGGATTTTAAAATAATATGTTTTAATAGAACAAATATTTGATTTTAAATGTCTACGTTTTATGAGAGGAATAAATTGTTTTAAAATGATTTATTTTGAAAAAGAAATGTAGTTATTTTAAAATGGTATGTGCAGATAGAAGAAGTAAATATTTTTTATTATTATTATTTAAAGCAATTTCTTTAAAATAATTGCTTTTTAAATAATGGTAAAAATATTTACTTCTTCTATTCGAGAGCTATATCATTACAAAAATATTTCTTCTTTCAAAAAATAAAATCATTTTAAAACAATTTATTCCTCTGTTAAAACGTATTACTTTAAAATCAAATATTTGTTCTATTAAAACATATTATTTTAAAATCCAATAATTCATCCAATAAAATCAAATCATTTTATAAAGTGCTTCAAATCATCATGGTCTATCTTATTTCATGGTCAATATAATAAGTTGGATAAGATTATAAGATAGATTGTAATAATTAAAGTAATAAATCAAATAAATCAAATAGACCATGGAAATAAGTACAAGCATCAATGGTATAAGATAGACCATGATGACTTGAAGCACTTTATAAAATGATTTGATTTTATTGGATGAATTATTGGATTTTAAAATAATATGTTTTAATAGAACAAATATTTGATAGCCATTATGATTCATTGAAAGCCATTATTGTTGGATTAGAGAAGCAAAAATCTGAGAGCCATTATGATTCAAAGGAATCCTTAGAGATAGGAATAATGGAGCGTTTTTAGAAATTGATTGTGTTTTGAATTTCATTAATTTTGTGATTTGATTCTCTAATGTAATCAACAAAAGCAACATATTATTGATTTGAAATAATATGTTTTAATAGAAGAAGTAAATAGAACAAATATTTACTAATCACAAAATATTATTTGTGATTATTTTTGGAAAAGTGTGTTTTACAGGTTCAGACGTGAAATCTTTTTAGCCCGACCGTGAGTTCTTTCAATGCATACGAAACTTTCTCTGGTGCATCTGAGCAATAGATTTGGTAAATGTAAAAGCCATGGTGGACAGACTAAAATTAGAGATCAAAGGAAAATATTTGGACATGGCCCACTTGAGGCAATTATAGGGGCAGTAAGGTGAAGCAACTAAGTTGCTCAAAGAAGCCCAGAGTGAAAAGGATTAAAATAATATGTTTTAATAGAACAAATATTTGATAGCCATTATGATTCATTGAAAGCCATTATTGTTGGATTAGAGAAGCAAAAATCTGAGAGCCATTATGATTCAAAGGAATCCTTAGAGATAGGAATAATGGAGCGTTTTTAGAAATTGATTGTGTTTTGAATTTCATTAATTTTGTGATTTGATTCTCTAATGTAATACGTGGGATCTTATTACTTTAAAATCAAATATTTGTTCTATTTACTTCTTCTATTAACATATTAATTCATAATGAAATTAAGTGGAGCAACTCAGCCAAGCGAGCCTCCCTTCAATCCCCCTCTTCATGAAATTTGTTAATGAATTGGAGGGTGGGGATTTTGAAGCGACCTGGTGGTAGGTGATTAATTCATTTTCCTTCCTCATAGCTACTCTTTGGTCAAGAATACCAACATATTTTAAAGATTCCTCGATAGCCTTATATAGTGTTGAAAATTAGAGCTTATCAATCGGTGTTGGATAAGAAGCTCAGTGAGATAAAAGAAGAACTAAAATTTTTGGTCCACTCTAGATTACCTACCTTATTCTCACTAGATGGAGTATTTACAATAGAACATATCGTAGAAGTAATCAAGCTCAAGATCCAGGACTCCACAACACTCCAAAATTTGATCTCAACACCTATAATTGAGGAGATTAAGATGGCACTTCTTCCCCTTTCCCGACTTTACTATCACATCATAGTTGTTTCATCAAGATGGGGAGAGGTTTCTTTCAAAGAATTCCTTGATCTCGATTAGTCCTATGAAAAATTATGCACCCTCATCCTCCCCACAAATGAAGACTAGGAGTCTCAACATGCTACCTTTCATAAATTAGATTATTTTTATTATACTCTTCCCTTTTCTGTAAATATTATGTTTATTTCATATTATGCTATAAGAGCAAGGGAAGTTATGTGAATATCTAAATATTCGTGTTAATGACTAGGGTTGCTTATTCTTGTCAAACCTTAATGGATGCTTCCCATGGGGAGATTTGAATGATTGCTCTATGCTCTCTCTAGCCTTAGTCATTTGTTCTCTTCTCAACAATGAAGGGTCTATGGAATTTTGTGTCTATTTCATCAAGAGTAAGGAATTGATAAATTTTGAAATGTTGTTAAAGCTTTAGCACATTGCCATCTTTATGTTTTTTTTTATTTCTCTTTTTCCCTTTTCCCAAACACGGAGAAGAGTTGGCTTCTTTAACAATCTTGTAGGTCATTCAGTTTGGCGCAATTTGGTCCCCACTCATTGAATTTCCCATAAGGCTGTTTGGAGAGGCACAAGCTTTTATGATGAACAAAAATCATCATATTGATGCAATATAATATTGACCTAATGAATAAAAATATACTCTGAATAGAACTCCATGTAGTGAGAGTGTGTTGGCAATATATTTCTATCTATAATGGGCAAGTGCACCAAGTTGTGACACAAAAATGGCTCTTAAGATGCCACTTTTTTTTAAAATCATCAAGGTTTGATGGTCATGAGAAAATGAAGATAATTACACTCAAAATTTGAAGTTCCAACAAGAACAAGAGTTGTAGTGCTCCAAATATACTTTCTAAGATACTAATTGTTTAAAGTAATGAATATTAAGGGTTTCAAAAGAGGGGGCCCAAAATTTATCCTATTTTATAAAAAACAATTAGCATAGTGTCTATGGGCACCTCCCTTTTTCATTAACTTTATTTTAGAATTTCAAAAATCTGAACAGTGAGAAATTAGATAACACCATGTAGTTTATCCTAGTTCTTTTGACTAATTTTTTAATAAATATATATTATTTTATGAATTTCAAAGTGGACACATCCTAAAAACCTGAAATTTGAGCATGCTCCCCCCTAAAAATTTTGAAAACTAATTGAATATCATTTCTTTTAATTACATTTAGAATGTATTATAGTTTATAAAAGTGTAATTTATTTCAATTTCTTATGAACGAGTACAAATCTATGCTAAAAATAGCACATGTTAGTTTTTGACAAAAAATGGAGGCACTAACAAGAGAAGTTATGGATGAAACCCTTAAAATAATCAATATGTTAAAAAAAAAATGGTTATATAGGTAAGAGAGAGCCTAATGTCATCATTTTTTTTTTAAACTTGCATTGAAATACATGTAAACCTGACGGTTAGCACGTCCAAAACTATGTGAAATTTTGTTACCCTTTCAAAAAATAATGTCCTTGACATGAAATGGTCTTCCAACCCTTTGGTTTGGATGACCAAGGAAAAATCCAACCCTTTGGGTTGGTATTTCCAAATGCAACACATTTGGCAAGCACCAAATGAGATGCATCATTTGGCAAGTACCAAATTTGGTGCTCGCCAAATTGATTATATTGACAAAAAAAATAGTGTTTCTTTCTCTTTATGTCTGTCTTTGCCACTTTGATAAGGCCTAGATTTTATGGTTTATGATCGATGATGGATAGTAGATTTTTTACCTTTCACTCCCTCTTTGTCTCCTTCCCTCTTAACCAATACTTACCCTATTCTCTCTCAACCCTCTCTAGGTCTCTCCTACCCTCTCTACCTTTCCTTCCCTCCTTAGGGTTTAAGGGTTGAGGATTGAGGGATTAGGGTTTAAGGTATAGGGTTGAGGGATTAGGGTTGAGGGTTGATGTTTGAGGGTTAAGGTTTGAGGGATTAGGGGTTAGGGTTTAGGGTTTAAGATATAGGGTTGATGGATTATTTTTGAGGGTCTAATGTATAGGGTAGAAGGTTTATAGTTGATGGCTTAGGGTTGACGGATTAGGGATGATGGTTTAGGGTATAGGTTTGAGGGATTAGGGTTGAGGGTTTAAGGGTTGATGGTTGAGGGATTAAAATTTTAAGGCTTGATGGTTTAAGGGTTGAGGGTTGAGGGATTAAGGTTTAAGGTATAGGGTTGAGGTATTAGGGTTGAGTGCTTAATGTATATGGTATATGGTTGAGGGTTGAGGGTTGAGGGTTTAAGGGTTTAAGGGTTTATGCTTTAAGGCTTGAGGCTTGAGGCTTGAGGCTTGAGGGTTAAGGGTTTAAGGGTTGAGAGTTGATTTATTATGGTTTAAGGTATAGGGGTGAGGGATTAGATTTGAGGGTTTAATGTATAGGCTAGAGGGTTGAGGGTTGAGGGTTGAGAGTTGAGATTTGAGGGTTGAGGGTTAAGGGTTGAGGGTTTAGGGTTGAGAGATTAGGGTTGAGGGTTTAGGGTTTAGGATTTAAGGTAAAGGGTTGAGGGATTAGGATTGAGGTTCTAATGTATATGGTAGAGGTTTTATATTTCAAGGTTTAGGGTTGAGGGTTTGGGGTATAGGGTTGAGGGTTAGGGATTAGGGTTAAGGGTTTAATATATAGGGTATAGGTTTGATGGTTGAGTGTTAAGAGTTCAATGTTTGAGGGTTGAGGGATTAAGGGTTTAAGGGTTGAGGTTTTATTGTATATGGTAGAGGGTTGAGGGTTAAGGGTTGCGGTTTTAAGGGTTGAGGGCTGCAGGATTAAGGGTTTAAGGTTTTAGGGTGTAAGGGTTGATGTTTGAGGGTTGGGGGTTGAGGGTTGAAGGTTGAGGATTGAGGGATTAGGGTTTAAGGGTTGAAGGTTGATGGCTTAAGGGTTGAGGGTTGAAGGATTAGTGTTCAAGGTATAGGGTTGAGGGATTAGGGTTGAGGGTTTAATGTATACGGTAGATTTTTGAGGGTTGAGGGTTGAGGTTTAAGGGTTGAGGGTTGAGCGATAAAGAGTTTAAGGTTTGAGGGTTTAAATGTTGAGGGTTGAGTGTTGAGGGTTTAAGGGTTAAGGGTTGAGGGATTAGAGTTTAAGGATTGAGATTTGAAGGCTAATGGATTAAAGGTTGAGTTTTGAGGGTTTAAGGGTTGAGGATTGAGGGTTTAGAGATAAGGATTAGGCTACAAGGTTGATGGATTAGGATTTAAGGTTTGAGGGTTAAGGGATTAAGGTTTAAGGTATAGGGTTAAAGGATTAGGTTTGATGGTTTAATGTATAGGGTAGAGGACTGAGGGTTGAGAGTTAAGGGTTTAAGGTTCAAGGGTTGATGAATTAAGGGTTAAAGGGTTAAAATTTGATGGATTATATTTTAAGGTATATGGTTGAGGGATTAGGGTTTCAGGGTTTATGGTTGAGGGTTTAATGTATAGGGTAGAGGGTTGCGGTTTAAGAGTTGAGGGTTTAAGGCTTGAGGCTTGAGGGATTAAGGATTTAAGTTTTGAGCGTTTAAGGGTTGAGGGTTGAAGAATTATGGTTTAAGGTATAGGTTTCAGGGATTAGGGTTGAGGTGTGAGGGTTGAGGGATTTATTTTAAGGTATAGGGTTGAGGGTTTAATGTATAGGGTAGATGGTTTAAGGCTTTAAGGCTTGAGGGTTTAAGGCTTGAGGGTTGAGGAATTAGGGTTTAAGGTATATGTTTAATGGATCAGGGTTTAAGGATTTAGGTTTGAGGGATTATGGTTTAAGGTATAGGGTTGAGGGATTAGATTTGAGGGTTTAATGTATATGTTAGAGGGTTGAGGGTTAATGGTTTAAGGGCTTAAGGTTCTAGGATTTAAGGATTGTGGCTTAAGGATTGAGGGCTTAAGGGTTGAGGGTTTGGGGATAAGGATTAGGGTTTAAAGGTTGAGGCCTAATGGATTAATGGATAAGGTATAGGTTCGAGGGATTAGGGTTGAAGGTTTGATATATAAGATGGAGGGTTTGAGGGTTTAAGCGTTGATGGTTGAGGATTGAGGATTGAGGGTTTAAGGGTTGAGGGTTGAGGGATTAGGGTTTATGGGTTGATGGTTTAAGGGTTGAGGACTATGGGATTAAGGTTTAAGGTATATGGTTGAGGTATTAGGGTTGATGTTTTAATGTATAGGTTAGAGGGTTTAAGGGTTTACAATTTGAGGGTTGGGGGTTTAAATGTTTAGGTTTGAGTGATTATGGTTTAAGGGTTGAGGGTTGAGGGATTATGGTTGAGGGTTGAGGGTTTAGAGTTTAAGGGTTGAGGGTTTTAGGGTTTTAGGGTTTAAGGTTTGAGGGTTGAAGAGTTTATGGTTTAAGTGTTGAGGCTTGAGGGTTGAGGGTTTAAGGTTTGAGGGTTTAAGGGTTGAGGGGTGAGATTTTAGGGATAGGGAAAGGGATAGGGTTAAGGTATAAGGTTGAGGGATTAGGGTTTAAGGGTTAAGGGTTGAGAGATTAAGCTTTAAGGTATAGGGTTAAGGGTTTAAGGGTTTATGGTTTAAGGGTTGAGGGTTTGAGGGTTTAATGGTTTAAGGTTTGAGGGTTTAATATTTTAGGGTTTAAGGTTTAAGGCTTGAGGTTTGAGGTTTGAGGGTTGAGGGTTGAGGGTTGAGGGTTGAGGTTTTAAGGGTTTAAGGGTTTAAGGTTTAAGGGTTTAAGGGTTGAGGGTTGAGGGTTGAGGATTTAAGGTTTGAGGGTTGAGGGTTGAGGATTTAGGGATAAGGATTAGGGTTTAAGGGTTCAACGTTCAGGGATTAAGGTTTAAGGTATACAATATACAACTGAGGGATTAGTGTTGAGGGCTTAATGTATAGGGTAGAGGGTTTAAGGGTATAAGAGTTTAGGGTTTAAGAGTTTATGGCTTAAGGGTTGAGGGTTTAAGGGTTGAGGGTTGAGGGATTAGGGTGTAGGATTGAGGGTTAAATGTATAGGGTAGAGGGTTGAGGATTGAGAGTTGAGGGTTTAAGGGTTAAGGGTTGAGGGATTAAGGTTTAAGTATTGAGGGTTTGAGGGTTGACGATTGAGGTATTATGTTTTAAGTTATAGGGTTGAGGGATTAGAGTTTCATGGTTGAGGGTTGAGGTTTTATGGATTGGGTTTGAGGATTAGGGGTTTAATGTATAGGGTAGAGGGTTTAAGGGTTTAAGGTTTAATGCTTGAGTTTTTAAAGGTTGAGGGTTTAAGGTTTGATGGTTTAAGGTTTTATGGTTTAAGGTTTGAGGGTTGAGGGATTAAGGTTTAAGGTATAGGGTTGAGGTATTTAGGTTTAAGGGTTGAGGGTTGAGGGATTAAGAGTTTAAGGTTGAGGATTGAGGGTTTAAGGGTTGAGGGTTTAAGGGTTGAGGCTTGAGGGTTAAGGGTTGAGGGTTTAAGGGTTCATTTTTTTAGGGTTTAAGGGTTGAGGCTTGAGGCTTGAGGTTTTAGAGATAGTGATAGGGATATGATTAAGGTATATGGTTGAGGGATTAGGGTTTAAGGGTTGAGAGATTAAGGTTTAAGGTATAGGGTTAAGGGTTTAAAGTTGAGGGTTGAGAGTTGAGGGTTTAAGGGTTGAGAATTTGAGGGTTTAAGGGTTTAAGGTTTTAGGGTTGAGGGATTAGAGTAAGGGTTGAGGGTTGAGGGATTAGGGTTGAAGGTTGAATGTATGGGGTAGATGGTTCAAGGGTTGAGGTTTTAGGGATTAGGGTTTAAGGTGTAGGGTTAAGGGATTAGGGTTTAAGGGTTTACAATTGAGGGATTATGGTTTAAGGTATAGAGTTGAAGGGTTAGTTTTGAGGGTTTAATGTATAGGGTAGAGGGTCTAAGGTTTTAAGGGTTGAGTGTTTAAGGGTTGAGAATTTAAGTATTGAGGGTTTAAGGGTTGACGGTTGAGGGATTAGGGTTTAAGGTATAGGGTTGGTGCATTAGGGTTGACGGTTGAGGGTTTAGGGATTAGGGTTGAGGTTTGAGAGATTAGGGTTAGGGAGAGAGAGTTAGGCAGGGATATAGAGGTGTGTGGGAGGGAGAGATAGAGAGATAGAAAGAGTGGTGAGATAGAGAGGAGATAGTGAGAAGGGGGAGGAGAGAGAAAGAGAGAAAGAGGGGGAAGAGAGGGAGAGAGAGAGAGGGAGACATAGGTGAGATACAGACTGATGGAAGGAGAGGGGAGATAAAGATTAGAGATGGAAGGATATGTAGAGAGAGAAGAGAGATAGAGAGAAGTAGAGAGGGGAAGGATGAAGGGAGGGGTAGGGAAGGAGATAGAGGTGAGTGTGTGTGTTTGTGTGTGTGTGTGAGAGAGAGAGAGAGAAAGAGGAGAGAGTGAAAGATAAAAATAGGGGAGAGAGGAAGGGGGAGAGAGAGAGAAAGAGAGTAGAGAGAGAGGGAGAGAGTAAGAGAGGAAGAGGTGGAGGGAGAGAGATATGTAGAAAGAGAGTGTTAAAGAGTGGAGGGAGAGGTAGGTGGAGAGAGATAAAGAGATATGGAAGGAGAAAGGGAGAGAGGGATGGAGGGAGATTGGGATGGAGAGAGAGAGTGGTGAGATAGAGAGAAGTAGAGAGGTAAGGAGAGAATGAGAGAGAGAGAGAGGGAGAGGGAGGGAGAGAGAGAGAGGGGGGGTAGGGACGGAGGGAGGGGGGAGAGAGAGATAGAGACATAGATAGAGGTAGAGAGAGATAGAGATAGAGACAAAGATAAAAAGATAGAGAGACATAGATATAGAGACAGAGATAGAGATAGAAAGATACAGAGACAAAGATAGAGAGAGAGGAATAGGTGAGATAGAGAGAGGGAAGGAGGGAAAGTGGGAGGGATAGAATGGTGAGGTAGAGAGGAGAGATTGAGAGTGAGGGAGAGAGAGAATGGTGAGATAGAGAGGAGAGAGAAAGAGAGGAAAGAGGGGGAGGGAGAGATGGAGATAGAGATGTAGGTATGGGAGGGAAAGGAGATATAGAGAGTAGAGAGGAAAATAGTTAGCGAGGGAGATGCGGGTGAGATAAAGATGGATAGAGGGAGAGGTATGTATAGAGAGGGAGAGGGGAGATAAATATAAGTAGAGAGAGAAGGAGAGAGAGAGGAGAGATAAGGAGTAGAGAGGGGAGGGAGAGAGGGAGAGGTAGGGAGGGAGATAGAGGTGTGTGTGTGTGTATGAGAGAGAGAGAGAGATAGATAGAAAGAAAGAGAGATAATGGTGAGATAGAGAAAAGGAGTGATTGAGAGAGAAATAGGGGGAGGAAGGGATGAACAAAAGGTAGAGAGATTGAGAGGAGAGACAAAAATAAGAGGAGGGAGGGTTAGGTAGAGAGAGGGAGAAAGATGAGAGATAGAGATAATTAGAGAGGGAAGGAGGGGGGGAGGGAGAGTTAGGGAGGGAGATAGAGGTGTGTGTGTGTGAGATAGAGAGATAGAGTGGTGATATAGAGAGGTGAGAGTGAGAGGGAGGGAGAGAGAGAATTGTGAGATAGAGAGGGGAGAGTAACAGATAAAGAGGGGGAAGAGAGGGAGAGAGTGAGAGAGAGAGGTAGGTATAGGGATGGAGAGGGGAGATAAAGAGTAGATAGGGTAAGAGGTATGGAGGGAGACATAGGTGAGATATAGTGTGATAGAGGGAGAGGTAGTTAAAGAGAGGGAGAGGGGAGATAAAGATAAGTAGAGATGGAATGAGATGTAGAGAGAGGAGAGATTGAGAGAAGTAGAGAGGGGATGGAGGGAGTGAGAGGTAGGGAGGAGATAGAGGGGTGTGTGTGTGAGAGAGAGGGGATATAGGGAGGAAGGGAGAGAGAGGGAGGTAAAGGAGAGATAGAGTGTAGAGAGAGAAGGGGAGAGTGAGAGAGAAAGATGATACAACTTCCTGAATACTAAAATTTGACCTCTTGATTATTGAAATTTGACATGCTGATCACTAAAATTTGGCTGTCTAAAAAATTATAAGATCTTCCAAAAAGAGTATGTGCAAGATCATCATGGAAAAAATAGGCCCTTCAGTGGCAACAAAATTCAAAAAAATCAGAGTTAGACAACTTGATATAAAAATTTGAATAAGTTATCTATATTCTTTCAAAAATATGTAAGAATAGAATATATATAAAATTGAATGTAGTTTCTAAACTACTAGGTTTATTTAAGAGAAAAAAAAATCTATTTGGTGAAAATATGAAATTTCAATGTAGTAGTACTTAAATTTCAGGGAAAAATAAGAAGTAGGTGTCTGTCTGACCACCCTAACCACAAAATGATAATATTTTTTTTATAATATTTTAGATATAAATAGAGGACTCATGTCCTAATGTGATGCATATTTTTTTGTAGTTTTTTTCCAAGTAAATAATTAATTATGAATTTTTTTATTACAAATTTTGAAAAATATAAAAAACGTGTATTTCTGACCACCTTAACTGGGTCAAAACTTCATGAAATTCATTTTTTTTAAAATCCTATAATATGCAAAGTATAGAATGTGACACATGTTTTGGATTCAAAAAATGCGATACCATTTGAAAGCTATAGATGTTTTTCAATCATCCTATCAATCAAGACTTTAGTCGTAATTCAAATAGAAAATGAATAATGATTATTTATTAAATTCAAAGTAAGGCATAATTTATATTGGTGGAAAGCTAAGAATATCTTTTAAAAACCCTTTTCATTTCATCAATTTTGAGTAGAAAAAAGTTGTCAGCCACATGGACCATTATATCACTTACATATCACCACTTTTTGGCCCATCATGATCCTACACATACCCAAAACTAGAATTTGTATTATAACTCCAAGAGATCTGAAACAACACTCATGCTGCACATACAGTTGTCGTTGCACCAAAATATTGACATGTTAATTCCTGATACAATCACTAAAGCTAATGAGTCCATGGGAGGTAATTAAACCATGACACAAACTTGAGAGTTGTGCTACACAAAACAAGGAAACCAAGGGTGCACACCTTGCAACAATCCCCCCAATGCAAGCGATGGGTTTGGACCCATGACCCAAGATTTGATGCCAATTTTTGTATAGATGGTTTCCTTTGCACCAAAATATCAACCTATTAATGTCTGATAAAACTGCTAGAGTTAATGAATCCATGGGAGGGGGTTAAACCATGTCATGAACTTGAGCACTATGTTGCACAACACAAGGAGACCAGGGGCACACACCTTGCAACATCTCAAAAATCCTAAAACTATATACGAAATGTAACTTAAAGTATAGGAAAGTAAATTTCCATATGTAAATGTCAACAATATTTATTTCATGTATATAGTTTCCCTAGCAAAGAAATAGAAAAAGAAAGAGTTCCCAAAAATGCATTACAAAAGTCATGTTTTACATTTGGCGAGCACCAAATTTGGTGCTAGCGCTAAATTTGGCGCTCGCCAAATGATTCACTTCATTTGATGAGTGCCAAATTTGGCACTTGCCAAATGGTTTGCATTTTGAAATACCAAGCCTTAGGCTCGGTCATTTGAGCCATTTGGCGAGTGCCAAATTTGACACTCGCCAAATGGTCATTTCGGGTAAGAAAACAAAAGTGGCACCTTTTTCGTGTCACAACTTGATGCATTTACCCATATGAATGAACCTTTAGGATTATGAATTTTTGTATACATAATTATTTGGTAATTTTAGATTGACCTAACAATTATTATTTTTCATAAACTTTTGATATGAAAATTTTGGAAAAAAATAATATTTGGCAATCTAGGTGAGTAAATCACATTCCATTTTTTGTAAAAGGATAGAATTATTTAAATCCATTTTTTTACATTGTTTTTTTTCAAAAGTACATTTCTTTAAATAAAAAATTGAAGCTCTAGTTTTTTGTTGGCTATGGTTATTTTTCACTAAAAATCATGTTCTCAAAAATATATTAGTGAATAACATGTATCATGTTTTTTGCATCAAAAACCTCTTTGATCAACTATGTAGTGAATACTACTTCACCAAAACTTTTGTTTGGACTTGAACATGACAATCCTAATTTCAAATCAATTTCAATGAAGTAACATGAACTACAAAGTTGATCAAAGAGCTTGTTTATGCAAAAGTCATGGTACATTTTCTTCACTAGATATTTTTTAGCAAGTGATATTTAATGAAAAATAACCATGTGTCATTATCAAACTACCTCAAGGGAATGAAGTTTTCTTAAATTTTACTTGATTGACCAATTCTTAGACATAGAAATGGATTTTTTCATTCTTCTAGATGGATTTAAAGTAAAAAGAGATATTTAGAAGAGGATATCCACAAACCAAATTGATTGTGTTGTATTGAGTAGTGTATACGGAAAGACATATGATTTGTGAAGACATCAACATATTTATGTAATATAATGTTGAGCTAATTTTGCTACAATGTACTAGGAATATAATTATATGTAGTGAGAGTGTGGTAGCTTGGTTGTGCAAGTATATTTCTATATGGATCTTTAATATTATGAATTTTTTTGTGAACATAATTATATGGTAATTTTAAGTTGACCTAAAAATTATGATTTTTCATAAAATTTTGACATGTAACTCTTAGGAAAAATTGGATCCTGCAATTTAGGTGAGAAAATCACATTCTACTTTTTGTAAAGGGATAATAATATTTTTTTATTTTTCTACATTATTTTATTTTTAAAAGGAGATTTCTTGAAATTAATATGTTTTGAAAATCTAGTTTTTTTGTGGGATATTATCCTAAATTTAACGAAAGTGGTGATGTGTTAGAATGGTGAAACCATTTTAATAGATTGCTTCTATTCAAAGTATAGTATGGGATATTATTTTTTATTTCCACTTATAAGGTGAAGATATAAAATGGTATAATCTATTGCATAGTGGTATTTCTTCTTTTTATAAATTAAAACACTTCGTTTAGATAGATGGGCACCAAAAGAAATACTAGCTGATAAAGAAAAAGTGGAAATTAAGGATGAAGGAGAAGAAGAATAAAACAAAATTGATAAGGAAAGGTGAGTGTGAATCATGATGGACCAAACAATACCTCTAAATAGTAATCAAAATGTTAAAAAAATGGACTTCAGTAAAGTTTCATGTAAAAAATTGAATAGGTTGTATATACAACCTAAAAAATACATAGGAATAAATTTGTAAAAACAAATTAATATAGGTTATGGGCCAATAATTTTTTGAATAAAATTAAATTAATTTAGTGAAAATTAGATATTTCAATGAGACGCCATTAAAATTTTGGGGAAAACATAAAAACTAGGTACAATTTTGGCAAACCTAAGAATGAGAAAAAGAATGAATCTTTAGGTATAAGTAAAGGATACACAATCATATGTGATGAATATTTTTGTAAGTAAATAATTAGTTATGAATTTTTTGTTGCAATTTTTTTTAAATATTAAAATCAAATTTTTGGTCGAACTAACTTGTTAAAAAAATATGAAATTCCAAAAATTAGACCTATAGCTAATGAAGTGTACAATTTGAAAGTTATGGATTTTTTCAATTATTTTGTCTATTAGGAATTTAGACATAGTGTACATAGGAAACCATTAATAATAACCTATTAAAATTCTAATCAAGCATATATTATATTCTTAGAGTCTTGAGATTTTCTCAAAGATACCCTTTTATTTTATCAAATTTAGATTTAAAAATTAAATTATCATCAAGGTTGAAGTCGAGGAAAATCTATGAAAATATCTCAACTCATCAATTGAATGAAAAATACAAGTTTGGATTTCGAAGCCTAATTCCCATATAATTTTTTGAGGGGAAAATTTTGAAACCAAATGAATATTTATTTTTCCAGAATAAACATCTATATAGATTTCATTTTGAATCCACATGCATTTTGAAGTAAATTAGGAGGAAATTAAAAAATCACAACAAATCTCCTTTTTTTTAGTTACCAAGATAAAATCCAATCTAAAAAATATTTTCATGATTTTGACTAACATTTTTGTGCATTTTTTCCTTCATCACCACTATTTGATCCATCATGATCACTCATTCACTCAAAAAAGGAAAAAGATGAAGAGAAGATGGATAATATATGTACATGCAATTTATCTCTAAGAAAGGAATATTATATTTCCCTTCCATAGATGCATTCAAAAGTTAAAGGTTATTGTTTTGTTAACCCTAGTATCAAGTATAATTTCATTAGCATGGAATTAGTAAAGAACTATAGAACTATAGGTACAACTAAAAAAATTAAGGGAAATTAAGTAGAGGGTAAGGATATTAATTTTTTAATATTTTAAATTCTTTATGGATAAATATGTTTTGCATTCAAATTTTTATGGTTGTGATATGGATGGTTTATATATTTTTCTTAGATATACATGTTTAGACTATTTTTGAACAATCAACATGAATATATAAAAAACATTAAAACTTTGCTAAAATAAAGAAAAAAGTTACATTTTTAGACATTACACATAATAAATACCAAATAAATATTAAGGTAGAATAATTTCAAGAGTATTAAGAATAATTTATAGTAGAAAAATTAGAAGAAGAGGAGGAAACAGCAAAAAAAGAAAAAAAGAAAGAAGAAACATTTATTTCACATCTTGATCCAACAAAATAAGTGACACAAAAGGGTGAATAATTAAAAAGTATTTAAAAATTAAAAGGTGCAACACACAAGCATCCACATTATTTTGAGATGAAATAAATAGCAAGGAAACCATCATGGAGAGACAATACTACATGGAATCATCAAGCCAATTACTATAGATATACATGGCACCAAAGAAATAATTGCAAGAACCATTGGAATCATAGAAGTAACAACCATTCAATGGTGTATGAAATTAGAATGGATATAGACCAAGGATAGGATTTACTTACCATCAAGAACAATATGTAGCAAAGATTCATATGGATAGTTAGATGGGTGAGCATGACTAATATTTGTATTGACTTGTAGTTATTTCATTTTTTTGCTTCTTCTCATCTATTCACATAAAAGCATGGCTAAGGTGGATAGAATGTAATGTATATGGGGATATAGTATTATATTTTATTATGTGTTGACAAATAATATATTGGGCTACATATTCTTTGTAATTCATCCCACTAATTAGTCCTACATGTATGGGTAAGTGGTAGTTGTAGGTAGTTGGGTAGTATATAATAAAGGTAATAGGATAATATGATCATGCCAAGAACATTGTATATGTTTGGATCTTATATTGAGATATAGTGTAGAGTGGATTCCTTTCATTAAGGATCATTATATCATGTTTCCCTACCTCAAGGTTTTGATTTATTTTTTAAATGCATTTGAGTAATTTTTTATTGATTTGTGATATCTCTCTTTTATTATTGAGTTATTTCTATTATTTGTTATTGAGGTTCATAATAAATAAAATATCACACATAGGTTTAGAAAGATGATTAACCATACATTATTTAATAACTTATATCTCTTTTACATTTTTTAGCCATCCCAAAGAGTAAAGAGATAGATGAGCATTCATGTGGAGTCCAAGGCGTTGTACCAAATTTTACATAATGATGTCCTTTTTCTACTATTTTCAATAATGACATGTGAAAACTTATCATTGACCCAACATTTTATGTGTAAAATTCATTCCCATTCCCCTAACAGGCTATTTAGGGTACTTGTTTAGAGGAGCTAATCCTCTTGGTCAATCTTTCATCATGAATAGGATTTTAGCATTGTCTATTTAACCTAAAAAAAATTTTTATGACAATGAAAGATATTATAAAAGTGATAATGGTTATAACTACACTATTGTGAAATTTATAGCCCCTTCCATTTATTCTCAATCATTTTAGATGTCTTTGGAGACTTGATATTTGGTGATGATGGTTCTAGCTTTTATTATGGCTTTTATGTTGATGTGATCTATCACAAACCGCAAGAAGAATCATTTTCCTACATAGTTATTTTATTTCTTGGAGATATTCATTCTTGCTTCATCTTTACATTTGCCTCAATTCTTGATGCAATGTGAAATGCTTAACTTGAAGTATCTAACATAAGGAAGCCCATCTTAGTGAAAATAAGAGGTAAAATTACATTGATCTATGCTTGAGGACATAGAGATGTTCTATAATTTTATTATATAGGTTCACAAAGTAATCATGGAACTCATTGGATTAAGACTTCATAGTCTAATATCTAAATTGAAATAATTGTTGAAACTTCATACATTCATCCTCATAATATTTGAGGGAAAATTATTTATCTCTTTAAGAATTTACAAATTCATTCCAAGCTTGAATAGAATCATAACCCTATCATAAAATGCATTATTTTCTTGTCATGAGTGATCTATTGTGAATTAAGTCTTCTTGGTGTCACTAAATTTATTGACAAAAAAGTATTATTTAATTTTAGTGGCATTGATTTTACCTAGAAAGAAAGAATTTCAATTTTAACTTACACCATAAAAGGGTTGTGATGGTGCATTGTATTTGGTTATCTAGAACATATAAACATTATTCCAAATTGAGTCATAAAATTGTGAAACTATCTAAAAAACTCTTGGCACTGTATTTTAAAGGTTGCATTAAGTAGTTTTTGGACCTATATTGGAACCATATATGTGTTCACTTGTTCACCATTGTCCTATATTCTTTGTGTTTATAATATTTCTTAGATGTTGGACTAAGGATACAATCCTTCTATGAGTGTTGTGAGCATGTTTGAATGGGTATGGAAATGTTGAAAGATTTCTAAGTTTGGATACCAATACTTTAAAACTTACGAGGATCAAAGGAAAAATATATAAATTAATGTAATAACCTAAGAATTTGTAGAATATGTATTAAAAAGTCTATGTTATTATGTAAATACATATTCAATAAATAATAAGTATTTTATAATGTAAATTTTTATTGTGTGAAAGAATATTTGTATAGTATTATGTATGCAACAAGTTGTTTGTAGGAAATTTTTATCTATAACTTGTATAAGATAATAATTTATACAAAGGGTCATCATGCATGTATAGTGTGGTTTTCATATGGAAAAAAATATTGTAACTATTGAACTCATATGGTACCACATGTCAAACATTTATATTTGTAGTCTGGTGAATCCAAGTGTATGCATGTGGTCCATGTGTAGGGCTAGTTATGCAAGTGAACAATTTTGTGCAAATATGCATGATAATAGAGAATTCTATAGTATGCAGAAATATGGTGTGCAAAGTTATGTTATGATTTTTTAGTGTATATTGAGTGAGTATAAGTACATAAGCTAAGTGAATAGGTGATATTGGTTTTATGTACTATTATTCTTGGATTAATTTTCCTCCTTCCTCTAATGAGATATGTAAATGGTCTTGGAATAGCAAAAATTAGATAAATGATTATTCTACCATCCAATTAATGTTTAAATCTTCACCTTCTAGTCTAATGGCTCTTGTATAGAAAATATATGTTAGCTACATTCCTTGCATGCATACTTTCATGACTATAATGACATAATGGCCTACCCATCTACCATTTTTAACACTATCATTTCTCATATGGATAAACCAAAAAATAATCCTCATCCAATTCAATGACTACCCAAATACCAAAATGTGCACTTCACTAATAATCATGATCTTCAATAGTGGATCTCACTAATTTAAAAAACATCACACTTATTCTATAACCACATGCCCAATTCAAAAACCAACTATATATGATATTGAAAACATAAATTTGACTTCATTAATTAGATCAAATGACTTCAGTGTCCAATCATCATCTTCAACAACATCCTCATGACCTATGTAACATATGCATTTTCATATGTAAGAATTGGTATATAATTATCTATACCATGAAATATTTGGGACACAAGAAGTAAATAACATAGGATAAGATAAGATCTAATTCCAATTAAGACTTCTAGAAATATTCTTAGGAACTAAGTAAACTTAACATGTGAATAGGACCTACTAAGTGAGCTAGTTAGGTAAAACACCTAATTCACACCAACACCCCCCCCCCCCCCTTCCCCCCTTAGTTGAAAATTAGGGAGGAAAAAACCAATATAAATGATAAAATTATGATGATGATGGGTCTCATCTACTAGGTAATTTTAGGTACCTATGTACAAGTGCAATCTCTCACAAATAGAAAAAATGAGAAAACCCATTGGCAAAAAACTCCTTCCCGAAAGAGAGATGAAAAAATTCTCTCAATTAATAATGATAAGAACAAAATCCCATGCAATAAAAATTCCCCCCATAAGAGAGAAGAGATAATATGCAACCCCCTTAATGATATAGTCTCATGCAACCATGGTAGATACTCAACACTTAATGCTAAAGATGATCCAATCTTGTCGAAAAACTTTCCTCCCCTTAGGAAGAAACAAAACAAAGATGGTTTGTAGGATGTCTTCACATTCTTGAAAGGAATATGAGGGAAGGAGAATGATAAGTGATATCTCATAATTCTACTCAAGTGTTTCCATGTCGATGTCAAAAGTTTTCATGCTTTAAATAGGTGTTCTAGGCTACACCAATGAAGAGAAAAATCTAGAATCTAGTAGAGATGATTGTAGAACACAATATAAATACAAAAATATCTCCTTTGAAGATAAATAATCCTCCTCCAAATTCTACACAAAATTGTCCAAACTCATATCAATATAAGAAGAATTCTCTTGTAGAGAATGAACAAGAGGGCTAGAGTATTCCCTCAAAACAATTGATATCAAAGCTTTTATGGTTGTGGGAGGTGTGATCTCCCATGTTTTTATTATAACCCTTTTTTGAGTAGATTTGGTGAAAAATTGAGTCCATGGCTATGCAGGAAAGATCTAAGGAATTACAAAGTATGGAACACATGTTTCAAGTGTTATTATGCAGATTTGGGATTTTGGGGTGTTGAGATTTCTTGGGTTTATTACAGATCTAAGGCATACAAAATTTGGGTAAAAAGGTTTTCTTAGATTATGCTTTCATATGAGAATTTTATAGAGGAAATTTTATGGATGATGGCTTCAGACAAAAAAGACCTCATCGTTGGATCTAGGATGGTAGAGAAACGAAAAATGACATAAAATTTTCCCTATTTTGGAAAAGTTGAAAAAAAATGTAAAACAATTTTACCCACAGCCTTGGTTGTATGGTTGGATTGTAGGTTGGGCCACAAAAAAATAAAATATTAAAAAAATATTGTCAACCTTGTTAAAAAATAAAATCCTACAAATAAAATTCATTATTGAAAAAACCTTTTTTGAAAAATTGAAAAAGGAAAAAAATAAAGTTTGGGGGGTCCACAGACTGGCCCCCCACCCTTGCCCCACTAACAACGCGACTGTCGTATTGATAGGAGAATAGTCGTAGGACTCTAGTGAGGCCCTCAATCCTATGGGGACCATGGGTGATCCCCCCATGGGTATAAATTTTTAAACCACCAGTCATTTTAACAAACAACAGTTTATAATCTTTAAAATCAGCCAAAAGACAATTTTTGAACTCTTAAACTTTTTTAAATGGAAATTCAGATCCACCACCCATTGTTGACCACCACACCACCAAGGCACTACTGATGCACCATCATCACTAGCAGGATGCCGATGGACTGCCCATGGGCCACCTAGTTACCACCATCTAGCTAAGTTGGAGGACTTTTTTCAAATGGGCATAACTTTCACCCAGGATGTCTAATTTTTAACTTTGTATACTTGTTGGAAAGGTGGTTTTGAGAAATATGCAATGGTATAGGTTTAGTTTCATGATTTTATTTTTTTGACCAATACTTAGAGCCTAAAATGGATTGGTTAGATTATCAGTTAACAGTGCAAGATGAGGTCAGTACTTGTTTGATCACTTGTAGGAGCTTGAGATTTGGGGTGTGATTATGTGAAAATTTGGATGATTCAAGAGGTTAAACCTTGAGGGAGCACATTTTTTTATAGGATATTTACAATGGTATAGCTGATTATCAATTTGGTTCTTCTTGGTACATGTTTACAGGTTTTTTAGAGTTGGACTTTGATGGTAATAGATACACATGTCTTCGATTTTGAGGACATGGGTTGACACAAGTGGAGACTTGGAGTCTTGTGTGAGTGATGCTTGAGTGAAAGTACATCATTGGCTATAATTATGGTGTCATGCATATGCAGGTATATTTGAGCATTGGCATGGCATGATCATGTATGTGGTTGTTTTGTGATGATTTGGTTTGGTATTAGGAGGTTGTTCTTATCTCCTTGATACTTGATTAGTTCCTTGACTATGGTTACTCATTTGTGGACATGTTTGGAAAATAATATTTTTGGTTGATTAGTGTTTGATTCTTGATATCTATAGAATTACCATATTTGATACCTTAGTTTATAGCTTACTAATGTGATGATGAGTTTGTATGCTTGATTATTTGGATCTATGAGTTATGAAGGTGTGTGGGTTGGCCACCCATTTAGTTATAGTGGGATGACTTGCTTGTGTAATATCTATATCCATGAGATTGGTTCAATGTCAATGCAGACTTTGTTAGTTGGCCTTGTATGTGGTCATTTGTACATAGGTATGTTTCTTTGAGATGAGAAGTTGGATGGTTAGAGTACCTAATTAGTTAGTTGATGGGACTTGTAGCATATGGTTTTATCATGATGTCATGACAGCTTGGTTACTTCATTTGTTACACTTTTCAGTGGGAGATTTTGACCATGATGATTTAGTAGTGTAGGATTGATTCCTGATGTTTTTATGGTGGTTGTATCTTCTTGGCTTGGATATCTTACTTCTACTTGGTATGATTGGAATTTTAGTTGTGTGTATGGACTTGGATGATCTTCATGGAGGAGATGGTTGTCACAATTCCATGTGTAGCATGATATCATGGTTCAGTGGGAGATGTTGTCCATGGCATGGTTCATTATTGGAGATGTTGATTCTTGGTTTAGAGTGTTTTGGTATTTTGTCATGGTTTACTCTTGATATCAGTTTAGAGGTTTGAGATTATACATGTTCTCTTGAGACGAAGATGTATACATTGTTGCATGTGATCTCCTAGGAGGAGATGGTTAGATCATGATGTCATGCTGAGTTCCTGATTCTGTGGTTGGAGCTTTGACATGATCTTGTTGGTTCTCTTGGTATTGAGTATATTGATCATTTTATTGGGAGCTTCATGAGAATGTTGTGTTAAATTTGGACCTTAGTATGGATTGATCAATTTGAGGCTCTCATGGATACTTGGAGACATGGGGGAGGCTGGAGTTCTCTTGTGATTAGAGACATTTTCTTGAGATGATTACTCTTTGGGGGTTCAGTAGGAAGACCAAGGATCTTTCACCTCAATATGGATGTGAGTTAATGATGGACCAATAGAGGATATTGTTCTTGGAGTGAGTCATAATGACTTGACTATCATGGAGGAGCATTCTCATTCCCCACTCTTAGTCTACTCAGTGGTTTATCATCTAATAGGTATTGCCCATCCTATTTTTGATGTTTTTATGTTTCATGCTTTGATTTCTCATGGGAATGATTTCAGTCATGTTGATTGATTTTGGGAGACTCATTTAAGGATTTTTTAGCATGAGTTTATATTTATTTATCTTTCATAGATATGGATCTTGAGCTATGGATAGTTAGTTCTGGGGAATTCATTGTGAGGGATGGTTAGTATGGTTATCTCCTTGTGAATTTCATTTTATGTTATCATTCATTGATGAGAAGTTTAGGATATGGTTATTGGGCTGATTTCTTGATTTGGGAATGATTACTTTGAGTTTGATTTTCTTGATTAGAGAGGCTTATATCCATGGTTGGCATTTACATGATTCATATGTTGTTTAATCTAAGAGATTAACCATTGTTTTGGGTGTTATTGAGGCTTCTCATTTGGGGTTGTAAGGAGATCATACTTGACACAGCGTTGCACTTTTGAGGTGTTGGTAGAAGGACATGTTATGGTTTATATGTTTTCTCTCTTCATTATATAGTTCGTTCTTGGAGGTTCATGTCCATATGATTTGGGAGGATTTTGATGACATATTTTGAGAGAGTATGCAACTATTGATGTTGCATGTGTAAATCATTGTTATTTTTCTCGGTACTTCATTATTGATCATTTATTACATCTTGTTATAGTGTTGATTGGTAGACTTGATATGATTTGACATTACCCATGCAATGGGAGTTCCTAGATATGTGTGTTCTTCATTGGCAGGTTTGATACAAGGAGCTTGCAATTGTGGTTTATGGGTTGCATATGTTGTTGGTATGAGTTTACTAATGTTGTTGATATCTGGGAGGTATGGATGGTTGGATTATTAGCATGTGTTGTGAATGTTATTTCTCATCATGTGGGTTTTTCACCTATGATAGCAATTTATTTGGAGCCTTTGTTATCACTTATATTTGATGATTGTGTTCTTGGATTGTTGCATCATCACCTTGGCATGTTACTAAATTATTCCATAGGTGGTACATTGGAGGATGAGAGGATTTCTTGCTTGAGATGGTGGTCACTTTGGTTTTATTGTAGGTATCTTGATGGAGCATGAGACCATGTTGAAGATTCATGTATGGATATGATGATGTATTTCATTGATTTATCCCTTATTTAGTGTATACAACAAGTGGGAGAATGTTGGGATAAACCATAGCGTAAAATTTTATATTACAATGTTGTAATTAAATTATTATTTAGTTGTGATGCACCTAGGAGGTGTGGTTAATCACACTAGATAATTATTTGGGGACCACTTTGTGCTATATTGTAACATTGGGTTATTAATTAATTAGTGGGAGACATGAGATAATAATTTAATATTGGGGAAATATTAAATAAAGTGAAAAATTAGTACACAATATTAAATAAGGGGTCAGTGGTTTTGTATTCACATGGTTTTTTGTACATGGTTTTATCTAAACACTTGGTTGTATTTGTGTGAGCTTGTATATATACAAGCAAGCACATGTTTAGTGGTTAAGGTTGGTTGGGTGAGTGGTCTGTCATTATTGGGTCTTTCTAAGGAGTTCATATGTGAAGCATGGCATGGGATGTGCGGATTCATGCTTGGAAACATGGAGAATGCATTGGAGATGCTTGATGCTTTAGAAGTATTCACGATAACTCTTTTAAATGGATGTATTATTTATTTGTTGAATAATAGATAGAGTATGGATTCTTTTGGAGGTTGGGTTTTTCCCTCTTGAGGGTTTTACTAAGGTATATTTTGTGTTATCTTGTAGCTTGTCTATTTGATCTATGCATTATGATTACTTGTATGCATGTTTATCTCTCATGGGGTTATGTAGGAAATGGATTAAGATTATGGGTATCATGCATTATTTCCTATTATATTATGCATCCCAAGCAGCCATCTTTGGAAGATAATTTATGTCTTGCTATACTAAATCACAAGAAGCTAAAATGTGGTGACACGAGCATCATCAAAAGAAATAGTAGATGAAGGAGGTAGAATATCAACACATGTCCCTAGAACCACAATAGCTAAAAGAATACAAAGATTCAAATGACCATATTGAATCTCCTCAAAAGTGTCTAGACACTAGATGCCTGAATGTGAACATTAGTTGAAGGAATAATAGGAGAAAAATGTTAGAAGATGTAGACATAATATATCTCTCTTCTATGCAAATCCTAGATTATGATAAAATCCGGTGTGAAATCAACACTCTTTCCTTCTCTACCATGTTTGATATGATAGACAAAAATGATATTGGTTGATAATGAAGGCCCATAAATAACATCATTAAATGCTCTGACATTCATTCCAATAGATCCCTTCCCACAAACACACATATATGTTCTTATTCACCTAGATGTGTGGTGATGAAAAAGACTCAAGTGAAGAGAACATACTCTTTAATGAATCCATATGATGTGAAGCTCCTAAATCAAGGATCACCCTCTCTCGCTCAAAATCTATAACTGCAACAAGTGATTGCCTAATATGTCTCTCTAACTTTGATGTATAAGAAGGTGATGAACCACCTAACATTGTTGAAGGTAAATTGATTTGATTATTCTTAAGAATATTTTTCAACTAATAAATCTATTTAGAATAACATTGATGTTCATCATGCCCTATTTTCTTGCAATATGAAAATTTAGGCTTCTCAGTTTTAGATGATTCCCCTTGAGAGGGAGAGGATTTAGATTCTTTGTGTAGCTTGTTGTTTTTCATATTTTCCTTATTTTAAGGATTCCCTTATTCTTTCAATACCTTAGGCTCACTTCCCACCAATTCTTGTGACTTAGAAGACGATTAGAACCATATGAATTAAATTTTCTTCCTCTTAGATGGGGAGATTTGAAAAATCATCAAACTTAGAATTGACATATGATTCTCCCATAGAAAGTTGATGGGTATGAAAGCTAAAAACAAACACTAAATACTCAGGACTAAACTTGGATAACATATTTAGAATTAATTTTAAATTCTCCTTTTAAATATTGCAATATTTTAGTTGTGTTCTTAGTTTCTTAATATTTGAGATTTAGTATTGGATATGGTCAAAACCTTTAGGATAAATATTCATCAAATCATTATCAATCTGATATCCCCTAATCTTATTAGTTTTACCATACAATTTTTCAAAAGTATCCCAAGCCTCCTTAGGTGTTTTTCATGATTCAAAATGAAATTGTAAATTAAAAGAGACTAATAAACATATGCATCCAAGTGTTTTCTCCCGATCAATCTCCCATTTTTCCAAATCTTTAGCATCAGTGGATTGAGGAATGGTTTCTTTTAGACATATTATATAACCTTTCCCACAAGATAATTCCATACTAATTTTCTCCATGAATCATAATTATATGGAGTTAGGAGTTCAATTTTATATTTCCCCATTACAAGAACACACCAAGTAAAAGAAAGAAATCAACCACCACAAAATTAACCTCCCCAAAAACTAATCAATCAAGAATCCCCCTAGTAATATATAATCTATAAATTTATTCTTAGTACGATTATAGGTGCCACTTTCCAACAAAAATGAAGTGGACTTGATCTTAGTTCTTATAGATGCTAAATTTGGCCACAAACTTAAAGTAAAATTTTACATAGAATGAGATCAATTTGATTAGACCACTAAAAATTACACAAAAAATATGCACTTTTAAAAAATTGCACAAAAAATGTTATCATATGAGTGAGAATGGGGCCCCAAGAGTTCCCAAAATAAGAATGAATCAACAAGATATGTGAGAATCTATATTTTTTGAGAAAACTAGGCACCAAAATCAAAAATTAATTACACCACTATGAAGAGAATGAAAATTTTCCCCAAATAAAAAAATTATAAAAAGGAGGTTAGATGACTAAGTTATGGTCATTTGAAGTCGTACAATAGATTCAAAATTGTTGATGGAGAGGGGGTAGATTGGAGTGACCCACTGATGATCATTTGGCTATGAAATTTAGGACAGTTATAGATGATGGACATTTAATTCTAAAATTTAAAACAATCATGTTGGTGATCATTTGACTATCAAAATTAAGATAATCCTTGATGATGGTTGTTTGGCCATCAAATTTAAGACAATTGCACTAAAATAAAAAAATTGTGAATGTTTTTGTTGCAAAAAATAAATTATATATGAAAATAGGGGTTTTTGGGCCTTTTGAGCATGATGGAAGGGTCATAGTTGACCAAAAAATCTCTAAAATGACAAATGTGTGTTGGATCTAGCAACAGGCCTCCCTTTTCAAACCCTTGTAAATCTAGGCTCCAATGTTTGGTTTGGACCAAACAAAGTGCAAAAATGACTTTCTTGGACCCTCTTAACTCAATTCTAATCTCAGATATGCACCAAAAATCTTCAATTTTGACATGCAATACAAATCCACAAAGAGGAAAACCCTAAATTTGGCATTTCTTTCGAAAAAAATTATTCTCTAAATCATCATTTGATGAAAAAGAAGATTATACTCAACTTTTCAAGATCTACAACAAACACTCAAGAAACAATCCCACAAGCTTTGATACCTTATAAGAGTTGGTATAAAATGCTATATACCATGCAAGATTTGGATGAAGATTTTCATCACCCAAAATCTAGGAACTTTTATGAAAGTACAAGACAGATCAAATATGATAAAGTAATGCTATTTTATCAAAGGATGCAAATGATACATTCCAATTGATTGATTCTCAAATGAGAACCCCTTGGTTATACAACCAAGGTGAGATATATGATTAGATAACATAATGAAAATTTTCTTAATCCTATGACATGAGACATAAAACATTAAATTACCTAAGACACAAGAAGTAAATGACATAAGATAAAATAAGATCTAATGCCAACTAAGACTTCTAGAAATATTCCTAGGACCTAAGTAAACTTAACATGTGAATATGACCTACTAGGTGAACTAGTTAGGTAATGGTGGAGCTTTTAAATTTTGAAAATTTGTGTTGGTTCCTTGCCTTGTCATTATCCATTGCATTTGTGCCCTAGGGTTGGGTTTAGGATTTTTTGTTCAAAAGCCATTGTTTCAAATTTCATGGTCTTTCACCCTAGGTGTTCTATTCCTTCGTTGACTTGCTATACCCAGTTGCAGGTCATTTGAGTCACAACTTAAGCCATCAAAGGCATGTTGTTATCCACCCCATGGTCTAGGTTTATCGCTCATTACATTTTATACCATCACTTTAATATTACCTAAGTTAGGTGAGATAATTCCCATTAAAATGGCTTAAGTCTTAAGTCCTTCATCGCATGGGTCTTGGCCTCGTCAATCTAGTTGGCCCCCTTTTTATGACTAACTTTTTTTGCATGTGCATATTTTTCGACGATTGGATCCGAGGATTTAATTCTAGCCATTACCCACTAGCCCTACATGAATAAAATATTGTTTTCCAAAAGGCAGTGAGGCTGGCATGCTAAAGACACATGGACAGTTACAGGCATGGGGCATGATCTCCACTTACATATCCAACACCATATGACATAAACTAACGGTCAAGATGCGTTGTGAGATTTTAATCTCAATCATTCCCCTCTATCACATCATGAATAAAATAATATTTTCCAAAAGGTAATGGGGCTAGCGGGCGATTGACACATGGATTCTTTCATTGATTGGAAAGAAGGTGGAGCCCATAGAATGAACAAGTCAACATTAAAGGTGGAAAAATATTATTGGCACGAGATGATTTAATGAAGGCGATAGAAATTCAAACTATCTTGACTCAATCTAAGTCATCCAACGTTCCATCTCACAAATCAATCGATGATTGATATTAAAAATTGAAGATGTGGCTATGGGAGTCGTTCTACTTCACATGAGTGAGAAGTAATGGTAGAAATGACATGCATAGCTACCCAAATCTAATCTAAAGGCACAAAAAAGATTTATATTTCACATAATTGAAGATTGAAATAAGTTTTAAAGCATCTAGGAGTTTGAAGTGAGCATTCTAGAGTTCAAGGCAATCAGAATTAGGGTTTTCTTCAAGTGTAAAAGTTGTAAGTGAAAACAACCGCCATTCTCTATATTTTCTTTAAATTTCCTTGGATTAGGGTAGATGTTTTCTATATTATTCTATCAAATTGATTATGCATGTCGTTGAGTTATTTTATAGTGATTTGAGATTCTTATAGGGTTTGAAATTCTTTTAAACCTATTGAATTTTTACCTTCAAGTTGTTCCCTAGGTTTTAAGAAAAAAAAATTGGTCTTGAACCTCTCTAGTGCTGAAACCCTAGGTTAATTAGAGTCTACCTATTACCAATGGCTCCCAAGACTCAAGTTTTCGATTTTGAACCCGCACCGAGGATTTTTTCCCAAGATACCATTAACCAATTGAAACCCTCAACCAACATGAAGTTTGAGGGAACAACTCTATTTCAAGGCCCTAAAATTAAAAAAGGGTTAGTAGAAAATCAATTTTATATCAAGGATGCCAATGTGCCATAATAGGGTAGAAAATGTTCCAAAATTGATTTGAAAACAGAAACTATGGAGTTAACCCCTAGAGATTGGATTTGTGGAAGTTAGTAATGCCAAATGTATACATGGATGTTTATTTACTGAAGGAAATAGGTACAAGGTATGATCTTGTTTCCACAATGGTCAGGGCATATGATGGTGTTGAAATGGTGAAGATAATCAAAGAGGAAATTATAGAGATCTTCAAGCTACAGGAATGGATTCAAGATATGATTCCCATTGATCTTAAATCTTTCAAAGAAAAATATGAGAAAACAAAGGCTATGTTCAAGTTAATAATTTTTCCCATTCATATTGCAAGTACAGGTGTTGGGAAATCAAGGAAAAAATAAAAGTTGGCAAGGATGAAAAGGAGCCCTTCCCCATGAAGTACTTTGCAAACTAATTCAAGAAAAAAATTTCTCCCTATTTCAAATTCTTGGTTTTGATCCATCATTTTTCATGCCAATAGGCTACATCTATATGAAATCACACCTTCAACACCCGTCCTATAATGTAGTGTATGATTATGCCACATATCTTGCAAAGAGCATTCATCAGGATTTTTTTGCACTAAAGGAAAGAAAGGATTGGATGAGGTTCTGGTGGTACTCCCTCTTGATACATATGTTCTTATACAAAGAAGAGAAGAATTTTTTTGAATACATGACACTATAGAAGGTACAAGAGGGTATTGAAATGCTAGTCTAGTGTTGGACTCAGATTTTGAACAAAGATGACATGAAGTATGATTATGTTGTCTTCCATAATGTTTTTTCCTTCAAAATGAGAAGATTTTTTATTTTCAATCCACCAAGGATTCCAAAGGAGATACATGATTTTTTAAGGCCCTTAGAAATGATGCTAGACTTGAAATTAACTCATAATTGGGGGACATAATTTCATACCCCAGTACAACAATCTTTAGAATCTATGGCATAAATGTGAACCCACATGCATTACCAAGAGATGTGCCACTGAGGATTGGTTTCATTGAAGTTATGAGGCAATTGGGGGTGGCACAAATGATAAACTTACCTAAGCAAAAGAAGAAAGGATCGTTCTTTCTTGAGTGGACTGTATTTTCAGATTTTGTGATGGCTAAGGCAGGATGGAAAGGCTTGGAGTATGTTCTTTCACCTTACAAGGTGAAAACGGTGTGCCCAAGGAAACATGGCCCAAAGGGTTTCATTGCTACTTTGAAAGCAAGGGTTAGAGGTGGCCCTTTTGTCCATAATTTTTGCATTCTTGAAGACATGATCAGGAACATTTTTTTATTTTGAAGTCTTGGATGAAAGGAAGGAAATATATCTCACCTTCAATTAAATGGTTGATAAAATCACAAGGTCAGATCCTAATTATGAACCTCTTCCCAATATTAAGGGTGAGTTGAAAAGGGTGATGTATGTACTTGACCATTTTGAGAATATAGTTGATGTTGTAAGGGAGGAATGCACAATAACAGATAAGGGGAAGGCAATGGTTGTTGAAGAAGAACCACCAAGAACATTGGAGGAGAGACCCTCTTATCAGCCACCACACAAAGTTAGAGTGTACTTCAGGAAGAAGGAAGTAGTAAAGAAGCAGCAAACACTTCCAACCCCTACTGCATCAAAGGGGTCAAGAGTATCTTCTCTTGGGAGGTCAGTTCCATCTCCTCCCAGAAAAGCTCCCCCTACCATAATAGACCTTGATTCACCTCCTAAAGGTCCATCTCCATCTAAGTAGCCACGACCCAAGAGGTAGGGGATTGAGAAGGGAGGGATAGTTTATTATCATGGGTCTAATGAAGATGGAATTTGTATCACTGATGAAGAGGTGCAGCAAGCAATGCCTTGTCCCCCAAGGGAAGTTGTATCAGGCATGGGAGAAAGAAACCTTAGATTTGGAAAAATAGATTTCAGTGGTTTAAACAATGTTGATGATCTAAGGCATGAGGCTTGCACAACATTTTTGGAGGATGATTCTTTTGTGCAAACCAAATATTTTAAGGATTTTGTATCGAGAGCTAAGGCTTGGGAATATGCAAAAAATGTTGCTAAGGAGAGGATCTTGTATCTTAAACTTCCTAAAGAGGTTGTTCAAGCCAATGTGAGGATAATGATGAAGAATGAATTCTAGAGCATCACACCTGAAGAAGGCAGAGCATTAGTGAAAAAAAGTGGTGTTTTATTACTACCAGAGTCAGACATTGTAGATGCAGTTGTATTGGATACAATAAGGAGGGATGAAAGACCCTTATTTCAAATAGAGGAAGAAGCCAAATTGGAAATGCAAGGGTCAACCTTCAGTGAAGAATGGGATGCCTTCACCCTTTGGTCATTATCTTTTGGGGTCTAGAAAACCAAAAGTTGTAGAGCCATCCAGCTTCAATGGGAAGTTGATTATTAAAATATTCTCTGACACTCCATCAATTGAAGTAGCAAATATGACACAATCAATGTTGCTAAATTCACTAAGGAAATAGTGGAGAATGCCACTAAAGATAGAGACTTGTATAGAAGCAAGTATAATGATATCATTGATGAATATAATAAGAATTAACAAAAGGTGGTTGAGCTGGAAACAGAGTTGGAATTATTCAAGAAACAAGTAGAAACACTGAAGACCCAAGGCCCTTTAGATTTGATTTATGTTGCACCTGCTTCCCCAATGACACATCCCCAATCTCCTCCTCCTCCATCAGAGCAATCATTAGCAATAATTCCATACAATTTGGTTCAAGAACCAATTGCGATTGGGGATTCAAGTACATCAAGTGTAGCTCCATCAAATGAGCCCACAAAGGGATAATTGCTTCAGGAGATTGAAGAATATAAGAAAGTATTGTCACAAGTTTAGGACATAGTGCATGATAATATTTTGAAGGTTGTTAATGTTTTTTTGGAGCATATGAATAAGAAGATTCAACACAAGTTGAACAATATTCATTCAAATTATTCATTAATGTTGCAAGCAATTAAGTTGCATCAAAGAGACAAATATTTGGCTACTCCTATCATGGACAGATGGATCCCCAAGGTTGACAATTTGAAGCTTATAGAATTTGGGCTTGCACATCAAAAAGACCAATATCCAAAGATTGGCCCAACATATAATTTTTTTAAGGAAATTAAGGAGCAAGGGTTTCAAGGGTATGTTGCTCCTTTGGAAGACAAAATAAAGGAATTAAAGTCAAAATTTGATAAGGCACAATTGGGGTTGTTGCCTACTATTCAACACACATAGGATGAGATAAAACTTCTATAGGCATGGAAAGATCAAGTGAATACAACTATCATTGCCCAAGCATCCCTCATATGTGATAATTTTAATATTGATGTTGATTTATTGAAAAATGGTCTTGAAAATTTGTCTATCACCCTTAGCTTCCTAGAAGACTTTGACAAAGAAGCCAGTTTACTAATGGTAAAGTATGTTCTTTATAGAAAGAGGATGGATGACCTCTTAGTTTTTAATTGGCCTTCTAAAGAAGAGTATGAATTGTGGAAGAAGACATTCATTAATGAGTTGGAGTTGTAGACTCAATCATGGAGAACGTATAATATACATGGTCAAGTATAATATAGGTTTGGCCTTACAAATTCTAATGTATAAAAGGTATGTTTCTCCTAATTCAAGATGTGACAAATAAATGTTGATTGTTGGTGACTTGGACTAATGCTAGAAGTTGGCTTGGATATTGATCCATGATTTTTCTTTCCTTTTGCATGCCTTTCTATCTTTCAATGATGAGGAATAAAGATGCTTCAATGGTTTGAAGACCACTCTCTTCAACAAACTTCATTTTGGAAGGCACAAGAATCTCCACCGATGGGAAAGTGGCCTTTGTCATATGGGATAATATTATCTCATTTTTTTGTAACCATTCATCATTGAATGATCGGTATGAGTTGTCAAATGAAAATGTGACAAGTGTACCTATGGCTTGAAAATTGTTTTGCTCCCTTGTATCTTACAAAGGGGAGTTCTAGGTCATTGGATCGGGTGTTTTGGAGTGAAATATGTTTTAATTATGGCTTTGATTTATTGAATCAATTAAAATACCTTGATTAAATCATAAGTTCATATGAATTTTTAGTGGATTTGGTAAGTAGTCATAGAATCTAATCATTTAATATGTGTATTGCAATGACATTACACATAGATCTTGATTGTTTGAAATTAAACTTCCCTTATAGTTCAATTTATTGTGATTTGACTCCTTACCCTAAGATAAGACATTGATCTAGCAAGTATTAAAGCATTTCCTATGGTTCTGATATTTCAATTTGAGAAAAAATTCATAAACAAGCTTATAACCAGTTTATTTTGTTTGAAGTTGACCAGTATTATGTTGTATTCTCAACTTTAGGTGTTTAATCCTTTTAAATGAATTGCCATTTTCTTGGAGGATTTCATCTAATCAACATTTCAGTGAGAATGTATTTTTTTATTATACAATGTGTGATATAATTGTTTAGAAGATTGTTGGATACACATTGTGGGATCACCCTCCTAGGTCTTGCAAAGCCCAAGTGCAAGAGGGAAGCATTATAGCTTCCTCTCATTCATTTTCCAATCACCTCTTGATTATTCCAGGATTGAATCAGGAAAATTCATAGATGCTTAGTGAGATTTTCCTGGTTATTTAAAAACCACCAATAGATTGGCGACTCCGCTATTGATATTACATTTGATAAAAATTTTGTTCTCCAATGTGCCTTGTCAATGATCACTATGAATTATAGTGATGTTTATCCTTAGAGTCAATCTATTAGAGTTTTTGTTAACCATTGCTCATATTTATTCTAAATTTCTCATCATTTTTGTGTTTAGAATTCATTACCAAAAGTTCAACCTAAATTGCCTCATAATTTCCAAAGCTTGTTTGAGTCCATAAAGGTCAATGTTAAATCTCCTATATACATGTGAAGGGTCTTGTAAAAAAATTCATAAAATTGTAGCACCATCGATATAAATTCATCCCAATCAATTTGGGTGGTGACTCTGAAGTCTTTGCACTAGTGTGTACTAATACCTAAAGTTATCAAGGAAATTAAGCTAAAAAATAGAACAAATTGAAAAGGTTGATAAGAGAAAAGAAAATACAGACACAAATGCAGAGAACTTGGGCCAATATGAAGAAACATCCAAAGCAAATATTTGAGGGAGAGTTGCAAAATAACCCTCATGAAAAATGGAAAGCAAAGGATACAAGAACAAGTAAGTCTACTCCTCATCCAACTCCTAAGCATGAATTTCATTCTAATTCTAGTTCTAAACATAAAAGAAAATTGTTAGAGTTAAGTGATCATGCTTCTCCTAAAAGAGGACAAGTTACAATGAAGTATGTTGTGAGTGAGCAACAATAAAATCAAGGATTAACAACTAAAAAAAGAAGAGAGAGGGAAAGGATACAACAAGATAATGTAAATTCTAGTTGTGCTAGGGATGCAGGCCATTTGGCCAAAGCTTCTAACACAAATACCCCTCTTCCTCAAGACTTTTTGACTAGTTTTGATGAATATGCCCATAAATATGGTGGAATTGTAGAGACATCAAATTTTTATACAACCTTACCAGGAGAGGATGAAATCTTCAATGATGTTCAACAACTTAGAAGAGAAGCCTTAAGACTAGATGAGTTGATGAGAAAGGGGGATAAGGAGAAAGAAGAAATGATAAAGAAAGCTATGGTTGAGAAAGACATGCTACGGAGAAGAGTTGAGAAAATGAAAAAACTAGAATAGTTAGCAGCTCAATCTACCCATACAACTGGTCCTACAGTTAGAGAGGTTTTAGGTAGTAAGCGTATAGTTGCCTCAACCAACAATTCTTTTGTAAATACATGGATCATTCCTACTATAACAACTTCTATTGTAGTTAATCTTGTCCCTACTCATTCAAATGAAGTTTTCCAAGCTATTGATAAGGGAAAGAAACATGTCAGAGGTGTGAAAATAAATGAGGGAGGTTCCTCATATAGGGACATAGCACATAATAATATTGGTTCATTGGTTGAAAGGTTAGTAAAGGAAAATGAGGTGTTACAAAAAATATTGAAGGAGATGGAACTATTAGTTGCAAACATAGAGATTAAGAAGAAACTAGGTTTCTTAGAATCTACAATAAAGGCTTATGTTCTTGAGATCCAAATACCTCATCCCTATGCATCATCTTCAAATCCCCATTCGTATGATAACCCTTTGTCCAATACAAACCATTCCACTTCACATTTACAGCCAGAAAATAGGTCTAGGACTATTCAACAACATGATCGTCATGATTCCCAACCAAGAGTAGTTGACACTGGAAGGCCCGAAAGCATTTGTGATGGGAGAAGAGATCATGACAACAAAAAATGAACAAGAGAGACCCTTTACAAGAAGACAAATTCCTATTGATAGATATAGGAAATTATTCTTTGATAGAATCCCAAGGTATCCAAATCCTATTCCTAATAATGCAAGGAAAAATTTACCTAAGTTCACCAGTAACAATGCCTTTAGTGGTGAAGATCATCTGAAAGTTTTTCAGAGTTTTGTTGAAGATTTTGATCTTTGGGATGATGATGTTGCAATGAAGTATTCCATGCAATCATTGACTGAGGATGCTAGAGATTGGTACATAAGCTTGCATGATGCAAGCATTGATTCAAAAGATGCTTTCTATAGAGTTTTCAGAGACAAATATGGGGACAAAAGTGATCTTAGATTTATGCTAAATGACTTCAACAATATCACAAAAGGACAAAATGAAATAGTGACTAAATTTAATGCACGGTTTCAAAAGGCCATGAATAGAGTTACAGCTTATTTAAGGCTGAATGAGAATGCATTCTTAGTGGTGTATTGTAATGCATTTGACTCAAATATGTGTTACTTACTTAGAGACAAAGATCCAAATAATCTGAGAGATGCTTAGAAAATGGAAGTCCACATAGAAAACAACAGAAGAGCATCGGGTAAGATAGGGAGAAAAGATGGCCCTAAAACTTTGAAGAATCCTAGAACTCAAAATGAAAGAGCTAGTAAAGTTATAGCTCCTGATGAAAAATTGGATCAGATTGTCAGTGTTCTAAATGAGTTAAAGAAAAAGGTGGCAAGAATGATAAATCTTAGTTCCAAAGAAATGATAGGCCACCTAGGTTGCAAGATTATCCATATTACACTAATTGGCACAATGGAAAGCCAATTCACAACAATCAGAAAAATGCCCAAGCACAAGGCACACCTAACCCACTGCAAAATCATTCTACGAATTTCACTGAAGATTTTCCATGGTGTGTAGTATGTCAATTACCTCATTCATCACAACAATGTGTTGTTGCAAGATCTGTAGAGGAGTCACAAGATGATCAAGGAGGTTTTGATTCCCCTCATGATGAGGATGAAATAATAAATGTGCTCATGTCTAAATCAAACTTCGCTTGTAATGATTTTTCCTCTAATGATGAGCCTTGTAGAGGTAATGTGGATGTGCAAAGGTAGGAAGTGAGTGCATATGATCAACAAGTGTTCTCAAATGAAGAGAGAGACAATTATTTCAACGTTTACAATCTTGAATCAAATGGCATTTGTCTGATAAGACCATCAAATGAAGAAATCCAAAATATGACAATTGCATTAGCTTTTGAAGCAAGGAATAATTATGATCTAATAAATAGAGTTCTGAATGGTGATCAAGGTAATCCTGACAGCATGTTTATCAAAGAAAATAATGTAGTTGACAAAGGGACCAAGACAGAAACCAAGAAAGAGGAGGCAAAACCCAAAGAAAGTAAAGGAGCTAGAATTTAGGCTAAAAAGGTTGATAATGTTAAGATATATGGGGAAGTTATTTCCCTAGCTGTAAGGGCTAAAGCTCCGAAGAATAATGTTGAAAAGGGTGAAAATAAAAATGATAAGATAATGGACAAGGATATAATACCTCCTGAATTACCAAAGTAGGTTGTTGTGGACATGCTTCAAATGTTGGGTTAAGGTTGCAATCCCATTGTTAGAGATGATGAGGATTGATGAACATAAAAGAAATGCAACTTCCCTCATTAATGGTGCATCTATGACCAATAATGACAAGATAGTGATGGCTCCACCCAAGGAGAGAAAAATTCAAGTAGAGAGTGATGAAGTGGAAAAAGAAACTAGTGAAAACCCTCAAATATACTTAGGAACTACAATTACTGCATGCCCAAGTCAGGTCAACCCATTTTTTCTGAGTTTGATTATTGATGGGAAGTTTCTCAAGAATTGTATGATTGATTCTAGAGCCTCTTCTAATGTTATGCCAGTGGAAATTATGAAGGAAATGGGTGTAAAATTTGATATCACTCATGGAAAGTGTTATGCTATGGATTCAAGAGAAGTACCTATCATAGAAGTAATTAATAGGGTCACATACAAGCTTGTAGCATTCCTAGAGAAGGAATTATACATGAGTGTCACAATAGTGGGCATCCAACCAAACTATGGAATGTTTTTGTCAAGACAATGGAGTGTGACCATGGGTGGGAGCATGCAATGTGATTTGTCATATGCTGCCTTTTCCATTGATGAAAAGGATGTCAGGATTGTTAGAGAATCAAGAGCTCTCCATATGATTGAGTATGCAGAGGAACCAAAGAGAATTCATTTTGTGGATACTGGTTTGGATACTTTTAGAGTTGAAGAATTACAAGAAGAAGCATAAATTTGGCTTGCACCACTTGATAGAGAAGTCATAGATTCATCACAATAAGATGCTCTTTAGACCATGTATTTCAATGGAGCTTGTTTCAAGGAGGGTTCAGGTGCAATTTTTATCCTAATTTCCCCACAAGGTAAGACATTCAAATACTCTTTCTTATTGAAATTCACCTGCACAAACAATGTGGCAAAATATGAAGCTTTGCTACTTGGTTTAAGGTTAGCTTCAAAGCATTCTATTAAAATGCTAAAAGTATTGGGTGATTTTGAATTAGTGGAATCCCAAGTTAGGTCTTGGTTTATTTCAAAAAATAAAAGACTTAAGTAGTATAGGAATGTAGTTTGGGGTACCATTCAAGCTTTTGATGCATATAACATTGATTAGCTAGAGAGGAAGGAATGTGATGGCAGATTTGTTAGCAAACATTGCTATCAAACTAGATGATATCACTTTTATTGGTATTTCAAAAGTAGAGGTGCAAACTCGGCCTACAATACCTAATAAGATTTTCAATTGGCAAGTATTTGACAATGATAAAGATATTTTGAAATTCTTGCAATGCATTGATCAGTATGAAAGTCAAGAAATAGACTCCAGGGAATTGGTGGTGGAGGTTGATGGTAAAGAGATTGTTTGGAAATGAAGTTATCCAATTGAAGACAAACAAGATTCCCAAAGGGTTGGTTGCATTGGAAAGGGTTTTTGATGGCCCTAATAAGAAAAATGCTAAGAAAACATCTACTCACAAGGAATTTTTGAAAGAGATTAATCTTGGAACTAAGAATTCCCCTAAGAAGGTATATATCGAGAAGAAAATGAAAACACATATCAAAACCATGCTAATTGCTCTGTTAATAAAGTATAGACATATGTTTTTTTGGCCATATGATGACCTAAAAGCTTATAGGGAAGATCTTTTCCAGCATGAAATACCTTTGAAACTAGATGCCAAACCTTTTAGGCAGAAGCAGAGACTAAGAAATCCAACATTACAACCTAAAATTCTAGAAGAGCTCATGAAATTAAGGGATGTTGGTATTATCAAGCCTATAAGACATTCTTCATGGGTTTCTAATTTGGTCCCAGTTAGGAAGAAGAATGGTGACCTGAGACTCTGTGTGGATTTCAAGAATTTGAATGTATCATCCTTGGAAGACAACTAGCCATTGCCTAATATAGAGGCTATGTTGCAAAAGGTGATAGGCTATGAGTTGTTATCAATGATGGATCCATTCTCAGGCTACAACCAAGTTATGGTAAAAGAATTTGAATAATATAATACTGCATTCACTACACCATCGGGAACCTATGTGTACATAAGAATTCCATTTGGTTTAATCAATGTTGGTGCTACATTTCAAAGAGCCATGGATGTGGCATTTGCTAATTTTATTGACTTATTCTTGGCCATATACCAAGATGACCTAACTGCACATGGAAAAAAGGAAGAGGATCATTGTATTTATTTGGAGAAGATATTTATTAGAGCATTGAAATATGGAATTTCCTTGAATCCTAAGAAATGCATTTTTGGGGTTAAGGAAGGTAATCTTTTACGGAAAATTATCTCTAAAGATGGGGTCAAAATTGATCCTAAGCGTGTGGTAGCAATAGATAAAATTCCACAACCTAAAAATCTAAAGGGAATTCAATCCTTCTTCGGAAAAATAAATTTTTTGAGAATATTTATCACTAAATTTGTTGAGATTGTCAGACCTATCTCCAAAATGTTGAAAAAGGGAAAAAAGATAGCATGGACAGAAGAACCCATAAAATATTTTCAACATATAAAGCATGCCATCAAGGAGGCTTTTGTGCTCAAGTTTCCAGATTACTCAAAGCCATTTCAGTTATTTACTTTTTCTTCATTTCATACTATGGAAGGAGTACTGCTACAGAAAAACAATGAAGGATTTGAGTAGCCTATTTCTTTCTTCAATAAGTCTTTCCAGGTTGTTGGGCTTAAGTATGACACGACAGAAAAGAAAGCATACGCATTACTTAAGGTTGTGAAAAGTTTCAGAACATATCTAATGGGAGAAACTATGGTGTCATACGTTCCAAGTGTTGTAGTCAAGGATATTTTTACCTAGCAAGAAACCATAGGGCAAAGATGCAGATGGATCAACAGGATCCAGGAGTTTAATAGTGATGTTTAGATTAAAAAATTGGTAAGAGGTCAAGGTTTGGCTAAGTTGATGGCTGAAACCAACTTAGAAGAAAACCGAATAAATCAAGTAGAAAATGTAAATGTTGCACCTATGTGTGACATCTAGACCTGTGGGTGGTATAGGAGAATTGTGGAATACTTGCAAACTATGCAATGTCCTGAAGGAATACCTAATAATGAGAAAAGAACCTTAAAGTTGCAGGCTATTAAATATATCATTATTTCAAATGAACTCTGGTGGAGAAGCCCAAAGGGTGTATTGCTTAGGTGTGTGGATGGAGATCAGGCAGAAGAACTCCTAAATGAAATGCACAATGGAGCATGTGGAGGTCATGACATGGTGAAGACCATTGCTCATAAAATACTAAGAGCAGGATTTTGGTGGCCAACTGTGTTTAAGGATGCTCACAGATTTGTCAAGAAATGTGATGTGTGCCAAAGATTCACTGGAAAGTTGAAGTTCTCGGGTAATTTTCCACTTAGACTGATTTTAGTTCAAGCTCCTTTTCAACAATGGGGCATTAACTTTATTAGTGAAATTTCAAAGAAGTCTAGTGGGGGACACTCTTGGATACTTGTTGCAAACAACTATTTTATAAAGTGGGTGGAAGAAATCCCCACAAGGAAGGCAACAAATAAAGTAGTGATTGAATTTTTGATGAGAAACATATTGATTAGGTTTGGGGTCTTAGAAAAGATTGTTTCTTCCAATTCCATGTGTTTTAGATTAGAGGAATTCACTGATTTTTGTAGTAAGCATGGAATACATAACTCATATTCATACCCTTATCATCCTCAAGGAAATGGACAAGCATAATCCAGAAATAAGAGTTAGATGAAGATCATCAAATGAGTGATTGAGAAGAATAAAAAGAAATCAGATTCAAAGTTGCAGTTCGCATTATGGGCTAATAGGACTATTGTCAAGAAAGTTATTGTTCAATCTCCACTCAACCTTGTATATGGTGTAGAAGCGAGGATACCCCAAAAAAAAAATGTTAAAAATGTATAAGTTTGTTCAAGAATATGACATAGATATCTGTGATGAGATGCAACACAAAATGGAGGAGTTAGTTGAGCTTGATGAAACTAGAAGAGAAGCTCATAAAATAAATGTTAAACTATACCTTCAAGTTAAGAATCTATATGATAAGAAATCCACTAATAGAAAGTTTGAAGTGGGAAGCATGGTCCTAATGTGGAATGCAAGGGTGGAAGATAAAGGAAAACATGGAAAATTTGACCCTCTATGGTTGGGCCCATTTTTTATCTCAAATACACATGGGGAGGATTCATACTTCTTGTAATCATTAATAGGTGAACTTCTTGAGCTGCAAGTACATCGACAGTTCTTGAAGCCCTATTTCTCTTGAAATAGGTTGTTTTACATGTACAATGTATAATTTTGTAATTAGTGTATATAGGTTTGGCATGTTTTCTTCTAGTTACATCTACTTTCCATGTCCTAGAAAGATCCTTGGTTTTTTGTTTCTTTGTGTTTGGTCTGCTGGGCAGGTGCATGGAAATGGGTATCCATTTCATGGAAACATTCAAAAAAAGTTTTGAAAAGTCATAACGCAAGTACGTTATAATGCGCTCGCATTATGGCTTGTTGTACCAAGCTTGAGACTCGAAAAAAAACAAGCCAATAATGCGCTCGCGATATTGCTTGTTAAAAACAAAAATAAAAGAGAAATGTTTTCATCCTTATTTCGACTATATTTTTCTTCTAGTCATAGCCAAAACCCCCATATTTCACGCTCACATTCTAGGAGGAGCCATTCAGTAAAAATCTTCACCAACAATTGCTATTTCTTTGTAACAATGGTGTCACGACGATGAGGAGGTGTGAGAGGTAAGGATTCTGTACTTTTTGTTTTGAATTAGTTAATTTTAGGTTGAATTTAATATATATTTTTTTGAATTTTTAGGAGATGCAAATCAACCTACAAACCCTCAAGATCCTCAATAGGAAGACCAACCAAATCCTCAAGATCAAAATCAACTACAACAACAAACTCCTCCACCAATCACTCAACCCCCTCCTGGCACTCAACAAAATTTAATGAGTGAAATTGAGAACAACAAAAAGCAAATTGAGGATTTTATCAATAGGTTGAGTGATCCAAATGGTTCAATCGCAGAAAAAATTACCCTAGAAAATTCATTGAAAGATATGTTAAAAAATGTAGATTCAATTAGCAAACAAATAAATGGATGGAAAGATAGGAGGCAGGTGGCTAGGGATTATTATGCAAATAAACTATCATACAAAGATGTAAAGGATTTAAAAATTAAAAAAGATGATTTGTTCTCATTATTCACCGACCCACACACAAATCAAAATCTTAGCCTTAATGCGAAGAGATTTCCTATCCATTGGTGCCACCACCAATAGATTAGGGACCAGTTTTATGATAGGTGGTACATGGTCTTCAATTACCCACTGTGCAACAATTGCGAGGTCCCACAATATTTCCTTAGGAAACTATACAGTGAGTTCATATTGAACAAAATCCCAAATTATTTTGATATCAAGGATTTCCAGGCGAGAGGTGGAGGGTCAACTCAGGATAGACCCGGTGCAAAGTCGGATCCTACGCGGCAAGGTAGACGAGCTCTTGCTAGGCCACCTCATGAGCACGTTGTTATTCCTTCCATCATGAAGGAAATTTTTGATGTACAGACATTGCAGGTGATCAACAATTTGAACCAAAGTGTGATCCATCATACTAGCCGTATTCTATAGTGCCATCCAAGGGAGTCTTCGAGTGGTGGCCTTCGAACCCATGTGTGTCAATCTTGCGGGGCTACTTGTTCATATGAACCCACCAACACTCAGGAGGCTACTACATAGGATCCATCTGCAACTATGGAGATGGAGAGGGCAACTGACATTTTTCATGAGGCATATGGCATTGATAGTCAAGTAAAAATTAGCATGTTCATTGAATTTAATTTATTAAATTTTGATTTTGAAATGCAAGATTAACTGAATTCTTTTTATGATTTTAATAAAATTGCAGGGTCACAGTGTTGAGACTGGATACACCATCCCCCCACCTACTTATTTTTGCAGTTTACCTATCGTTGGGGTATGTAACTAGTAAACAATTATAAATTTATTACATGTTAATAGCATTGTTTTACGAATGGTAATTTAAAATGTGATTTTGGATGTTGAACAAAATAATATTGGAGGTTTCGATGGAACACTTCCCAGTGGCGGTGGATTTACTCAAACCTACATGGAGGTAATAGAAAAAAGAGTTTAACTAATGAATTGTACTTAATAGATTTGTGTAGTTTATATGCACATTGTTGATTACGTTGAATAATTTGTTGTTTTATTTTTAGATGTTGCAAGCCGAAACACCTTCAAATGTTACAAGCAAAATGGAGATTGGTGTTTCATTTGCTATACAATCCTCAATGGCTCTAATAGAGGAGGTATGAGGCAAATTAGTAAATTTCAATTTATATTCATCAAGTTATAGATGTTAGTTAGTAAAAAATCAAACCATTATTGATTCACATAGTTTAATTTCTATTTGTATGGTTTATAAGGGCTTGAGCACACCTGAGCATGGGCGTGAGAATATATCCCTCGTGGAGAGAGATCATGAGATGGCGGTAAATTATTATTTTATCAAATATATCATTGTTTATAATGTAATTTCTATATATTCATGTCTTTACTTCTTCTTGTAACAGTTAAAACTTTACCATGATCTAAACACTAGGAGGAGGAGTAGGAGCACTCCTCGAGCGTAGAAAAAATGAGTGATAGACCTATCGCCATCCGATCGAAAATCAAAGGGAAAGATTTTATTTCTAGAGCATGGAGAGCAATGACTTTTGATTCTAGAGCCCATTGTTGTATGCCTACATGGCAGTTTTGTACATATTTTGTATTGGACATATTTGACATTGTATGCCTATATGGCTATTTTGTACATATATTTCATAATTATATCAACATATATTGATTTATGCCTACATGGCTATTTGGTTAATAAAAATATATTTTATCGATGGTGTCCATATTTGCATTCTAAATTGGTGGTTCAATAAATATGAGTTATGTGTATTCAAGTGTATACTTTACAACTTACGTGTATACTTTGTGATGTACGTGTGTTCCAATGTATACTTTGTGGCTTACGTGTTTTCATGCGTATACCTTGTATTCGTGCATATATTTTGTATTAGTTTGTGTATACTATGTATTCGTGTGTATACTTCTTGAGGCTTACATGTTTTAGAGTACTTGTGCTTCACTTATTGACATGTACATGCTTGACTTATTCACGTGTATAATTATTAATTGGTTATCCCTAGCATTGATCATTGTTTTCCTTCATGGTTTGTCTTAAATATTAATTATTGATGCTAAACAACTTTATCTAAAAGAAAAACACACATTTTCAATTGGCATTCCATGAAATGATTCATAAAAAGATTCCAATAAGTTCTTGATGCGTCACCATCGAAAGATTTATATGTCAACTTTTTGCAATATTATTTCTTGTATATGAAATGGACTTAGGAGAAAGCAAGCATATAATTTATAATACAAATAAGAAATGGACTCTACGTTTTCCTAGACCTTCGAATAGGTCTATTTAACAAAGCAACACGCTCTCAATCACTCTTCTAATTGAAAAGCACCATTGGTGATGTAGAGTGGCTCAACCAAGTTGTGATTTGACACAACTTCTCTCAAATATGCCCACTAAGACTCCAACATTCATTTGACTCAATAGGGTAACTCAAATACCCAACGATGGAATCTATGAAACCAGACATGACCAGAACTTGGAGAAAAATTGGAAACCTCCCAACATGACCAAACCAACTCAACACAACTCACCTTATGCTTGGGAACCACCTCTGACCTATCACTTCCAAACTAGGCCTCTTATTCCTTGCAGCCTAACCAACTAGGATAGTCAACACAAGAACCACTCAAAAGGAATTAACCAGACCAAGGACACTAGTTCTAGGAATCTTATACCAATTACCACAAGTCTTCAAAGGCCCATGTCTTGACAACAAAATAAAAATCCATGACAAGCCAAAATAGAATGCTACAAGGTAGGCTTAATTAGGCTAATTCACACAAGGAATCAAGTACCTTGGCTTACCCCAACACCCCTAAGCCACAAACAGGTTCTTACTGTGGACACCTAAAAATGACTTAGGCCTCTGACCACTATTTTACCACCTTTCATCATAAGATAACTATAACTTTGTAATTATGTTTCTAACCCACATTCAACTATTAATTAAATAATTTATAATTATTTAATTAATTCGGGATCTTTTATTCTTCATGATTATTAAATAAATAAATCTTGTTTATTTATTTAATGTGTCACTAATTATCAAAGTCTTCTTACAATTAAATAAAGTCTCATTTATTTGATTAATCCTTATCATTAATTTCCTCCTAATTATTAAATAAGTATATTTTAATATATTTATTTAATATGTCACTAATTCCTAAATCTTCTCGTAATTAAATAGATTCACTAATTTATTTAATTAATTAACTATCTCTTCTAAATTAAATAATTATTATTAATTATTTAATTGCCTTATGTGACATTTCCCTCTTTTTAAATAAAATAATTTATTTTAAAATGACTTCACATTTGTTAACTGATTTTTCTTTTAGTAATTAATTGCAAAAATCAATTACTCATTATCTCACAAATCCATATTTTGAATTAATTTAATTCAAAATAGAATTATTCTTCTACAAATCAAGTAATTGCTAAAATTATTTTCCTAAATTCTCATCTCCTTATCTTTTGATTTTTACTAATTTCATCTCAAGGTCACATTTATTCTCCACCATTGATTTAATTTATCAAATTAAATCTTGTCCATACATTTGGGGATTGTTGCCCTAACCCTAATTGAGATTTGTCAACTTGAATCTTGACCATTGATTCTAGGGCATTTCTCAACCTCTCATCTCATCCATCCATTCAAGATTGCATTTTCTATAAAATGACAATCTTGATCTCATTTTTGGGATCGTTTAATCTCTTATTATTTTTATAATCTCATTATTGTCATTCTCATATCATCTTTTAGGATTATTAATAACTTGCATAATAGAATTAAATTTCTAGTTTGCATAGAGTTTTTACAAATCCTTCAAAGGCTTTGTTAGGACTAGGCATATAGAGTTTCCTCACAAATCTGAGGGCATCCATTATCACAGCAAGCTTGAGGAGGTACAATGGAAGTGAATCATGGAGGAGAGAAGATTGGGTGAGGTTGTTCTAGTTTCATTCATTTTCCTTTTATCTCTAATTTATTTCATTGTTTGTTGGATTTGATTTAATATATGTATGCTTTATTAGACTAACAATCTGTTTTGCAGAAATCCATCATTACATTGGTGAACCCAACCCACTCACATCTTTTTTGTAGGTACAAGAGTACAAAATGATGTAACTGCTAGCCTACGCGATGCAAGTGCTCTGTCACACCACATTTGCGCTCGTGAACGATGCACAGGACTTGTTGCAATGCATACGAGCTCATGAACGATGCATTCGAAATGATGCAACGCATTTGACAGAGCCAAAATCGCATCTTCTCTACCAAGCCGCATCCGCTTTGCCAAGCTGCATCTACTATTTCACACTGCAAATGACTGGTAATCTTCATTATTGAATTGTAATCTGGATCCGATGGGACCTCGGCCAGTAGTTTGATTAATTTATGGGGATTAAAATGAACCAATCCTAGGATAGGCACTATAATCTAGAATTTATCAATCCTAGGATAGACATTTTAATTCAGAATTTATCAATCCTAGGATAGTCACCAATTTTTTAATTTTTGTTTGGTTAAAATGAACCCCATGCTTGTTGTGAAGCAACATCTTCACTTAGTGTAGAAAATTTTCATTTGGGGTTTAAAACTAAACAACTTGTCTCCTGTGCTTGATTGGGTAATAGGTATATGCTCTCCCCTTTACTGGGTGACCAAAAAACCAGACTTACCCATTTTATCTTTATACATTTTATTGTTTTATTAAAACCTTTAGAATGTCTGCAATAGTGGGAAAAAGTACTCACCCTACGGGAATGACCTAAGTGGGAACAACCAAATCTAGATTTTCCAACCCACTATAATCAAAAGTGAATTTTGGGGAAACCCATATTCAATGACAGTGAGCAAGATAACCATCCCCAAAGTCTTTGTTCTAAATATTGGGAGGTCTCTTGAGGGATTTTATCTATTTCCACATCGAATGGAAACCTTGACTATGAACCATAGTGTAGAAGACAATCGTGTCAGTATCTAGACATTATTTCAATTGCGGTGTAAGGGGAGGGAAGAATTTGCCCCCAAGACACTCACCATATAATCACCATGGATTGTTTGCTCAGGGGATTCGGTATCCACTTCCGTCACCTTGAGTATGCACCTGGAAAAGAAAAGAAAAATGGGTGCCCTCTAGGGGGTGACACAGCTGTGTGAGTCAACGCGATTTTAAGATGTGGGTTGTGATTGCTATGATGAATTTTTGACTATTAAGAGTGAGTCTGCTTGAAGTGTCTTTTTGTTCAAATACTAGTGAAAACAAAAAATGGTCATGCTCCATCCTTGAACTTACACTCAGTGTTTTAGTTTCTATGTGTTTTCCCACTGTTTTCAAACAAACTTCAACAAGCTGAACATCAATAATCTAGGTCCAAATTTGTCAAAATTGCTAAACGGTTTTCTTTTTTCCAAAAATTGGCTTCTTATGATGCAAACGCTCTGTCAAACTGCAATCGCTATATTTTGAGCCACAAACACTCTGATGGGTTGCATTTGAAACATCCTGAGCTGCATTCGCTCTGATGAGCCACAATTGAAACACACTAAGCTGCATTTGCTATACTGCGCCGCTTTTGCCAGTATCAACCCGCATTCGCCAGATTGTGTCACAATCAAAACTTTCTGAACCGCATTCACCTCTGTAAGCTGCATTCGCTCTATCGTACCGCATTCATTGTGATGCATTTTTGAAGAATTTTGAATCATCTTCTCACTATCAAAACTGAAAGTCCACAGCTTGTCTTAAATTCAATCCAGTCTTCCTTCACTATTACAGTTCAAAAACAAGACACTGAATTGCTCAACTTCCCTTCAAACATTGCATTATAGGTATCATTTTAGGATCACAATAGGAGTCCATTTCCATTTCTAGTCCATTAGGTTGCATTGGTAACTTCACCATCTCTTTAGACACTTACTTTTGCATATTTTAGGAGTTGAATCTTACCATTCATTGTCAAAACTTTGCATTCAAAAGTAGGTTATCATTGGACCCAATTACCCTTTGTCATTTGTCAAAACTTTTGTGAATTATTTCCCACTCAATAGTCTAGTGTGGAAACTTCACTTTGTCCCATTGGTCTTCCAAACTTGAATCATTGCAAAAACTTTGTTTGCTCAAGTTTTCCTCCTTAGATCCTGCAATAGTAAGTACATCTTAGGCTCCTTTAAGTTGCATATCATTTAGCATCTCCATTTTAGTATCACACCATTTGCATTCACAAGCCTTTAGCCTCATTTTGGTCTCACTTGCATTCCATAGCATTCCTTAAAAATTCAAAGAAACCAAAAACATAGTATCATACTTAGATCATTCTCTACACCGTCCCAAGTTGAGCAAACCTGGTATGGTTGAAACTAGATTACAAAAAAAAAAAGACTCATGGATTCCTTTAGACAAGACACCAAGTTTCTTGAATTCACAACTAGCATGGATTCATTCCCTAATGCCATGAACAATCCTTATTTTGACATGGGAAATTCCAACATCAATCCTTTCAGTAAAATGAACATCCCACCATCTCCATCACATATTTTTGAACCATTTATCCGACGGGATCAAAATGGGGAAGTCTTTGAAGAAGACTTATTAGCTGCTGCCCAACATCCAGAAGTTGTTGCTTTTGTGGAAGAAGTAGTCTTAAATGACTCTTCTAGATTCCTAGCTATGCTCCTTGACCAAGGGGCTAAGTTACCAAAGGGATTTGATCTCAACACTCTTAGAGCAACTTCTCCCACTCCACCATCACACAATCCTTCCATGGAAGCCTCTTCACAAAATGTCATCAACACCATCAATGCTACCTCCCTTGGTCATACTACCACCACAACCAACACAACATCTATTGGGGGATCATCTTCCCAAACCAACACCACATCACAATCCATCCCCCAACAAACATCCACCATCCCTTTGCAAACAATGGGTGTGGCCACCTCAAATCTCTTTGGAACTTCATCTAGTTCCATAGGGGCATCAACAAACCTATTATTAGGTTCTTCAAATGCTATGGCAACCAACTCATCCAACCCTTTTCGGAGAAATAAATGAAGAGTTGTCATACAAGGCACCCAACCCACTTCCTCATAGGTTAATACCAACATTCCTGTGACCCAAAACACCAACATTCCTCATGGAGACAATCTCTTATTTGGACAAGGCAATCAAGGCACTCAATCCTCCACTCCATTTGGGCATCAACAGGCTCAAAATCAACTAGGCACTCAATCCTTCACTCCATTTGGACATCAACAAAATCAAAACCAACAAGGTCCTCAAATTCAGTCCAACATGGAAGGATATCACATCCCCACTTATGCCTCTCAAGTCCACACACAGCAGCACATCCCTCATCAAAACACTCATTTCCAACAACCGCCTAATCAGAACACTCATTTTACTCACCTATAACCCATTCCGAATCAACACATCTCATCACAACAGCTAGGGACTCAAGTTGTCCCTATCACCAACATGTGTGATGCTACCAACCATCCCATGGTGGAAACACTCACACTCCAACTCACTACTCTTCAAATGCAAGTGGAGACCTATCAACAATCCAACAAAAAGTCATACATGTCACATGAATTGTGTCCATATCCATTTGACACAACCTTGTATATGCCACCCTTTCCTCATGGATATGTGGTACCTCATTTTCCCAAATTCAAAGGCAAAACAAACCCCATTGAACACATAACAAACCCCATTGAACACATAAGAGAATTCACAACTAGTTGCATGGACATTGCATATGAGCAAACTTATCTCATGAGACTTTTTTCTAGAAGTCTCACAAGTCATGCACTAGAATGGTTCCCGCTATTGCCTAAGGGAGTCAACATGGGATGAATTGGAAAACAAGTTTGTTGAAAATTGTGCCTATAACATTGACACGGATATCGGCATTGCCTCCTTATGCAGATATACCCAAGAGGATGTAGGAGAGACTTTTATCCCATTCCTTCAAAGATGGAGAACCCTAGCAAGCAGATGTCTGGTAGAAATACTTGAAAAGGAGAAAGTCACCATGTTTGTACAAACTCTCCTAGGACCACTAAGGTATGGCTTACAAGTCCATTGTTGTACCACCTTTGTTGACCTTGTTGAAAAGGGTGTTCAACTCACTTTGATTGCTAAAGGCAAATTAAAATATGGTGGAAAAACCATCAACACCACCACAAATAATAACCCAAGTAGCTTAAATGACAAAACCAAATACTGGGTTAAGAACAAGCATATCAAAAACGACGGTGTAGTTGATGCAAAAATCATCAATGCAACAGGTCATGTACTCACAATCAAAGGAGTACAAAATCAAAACGCACCTGTAACTACACCGACACCAACTACTAATGTTATCCAAAGCAATCATGCATAATCTAATCAAAGTAAGCTGTGTCAACCCCAACAATTCCAAAAACATACATTCACCCCTTTGGGTGAACCTATTGAAATTGTCTTGAAGAAACTTCTCCAAAATGGTGTCATAATGCTGGAAGAGCCAAAACTGTATGACCCTAGTTAGTTCAAGCCATCATGGTGGGATGACAGTGCATTTTGTGATTACCATCGTGCCAAAGCGCAAAAAAAATTCCTCTTATTGTCAGTTGCGAAATCTGGTACAAGACCTCATTGAGAGCCACACCATTGAGTTAGGTGGTCAATCATTTACATCTAATGCGGACCATACTATTCACAAAAACCCACTGCAGGATAATGATAAAGCTTCCTCATCTGGCACAAAGAACACTGACAATCAAGCCAACCACATTCATTCGACCTACAATAATGTTTGACCTACATACAATTATCCTGGTGGTACCATTATTAACAATCTTCACGGTACTGATGAAGATAAATGTGTTAATACCATTACCATTAAAAAAGCCCCAGAGTACAATGTCACCATGTGTAAAGGAAAGGTCACTATCCTAGGTCCTCCTGCATGTCAACCTAAGATCACCATACCTGGTTCATCCACCAAACAGCCAAACACAAAACTGGAGTTCAACATTATTGAGCAATTGAATAAAACACCTGCTCAAATATCCATTCTCGAACTGCTTCGTATCTCACCTGCACATAAGGCCATCTTGGATAAAGTCTTGCAAGAGTCATCTGTACCAACCAACATCGATGTCAACCACTTTGATACTATGGTCGGATATCTGAATTCGCCTCATCACATCACCTTTTTGTACAGTGACTATTCCTCGCCCAAACCATCTCATAATGATGCCCTTCACATCGATATTTTTTGTCCGCAAGGATAAGGTTAGATGAGTCCTAGTAGATGGCAGAGCAGAATTGAACATATGCTCTCTAAAATTGGTTAAAGCTCTTGGTTTCTCTGATGCATGTGTAGGTGCTACCAAGAGCATCATCATCAAGGCATACGATGATGAAGAACACGCTTCTAAAGGCGTCATTACCATTCCACTCCGGGTAGGACCAGTTATCATAGATACAACATGCCAGATCTTAGATTGTGACATACACTATAATATCTTACTTGGTCGCCCCTAGATTCATGCTCTAAAGGCCATTCCATCCATATACCAGCAATGCCTAAAATTCCCTTTTGATGGTACTGAGATCACTATCCCAGGAGATCCAATCCATTTCAATACTTTACCAACCTATGAGCCACTGTTGAGCACCAGGTACCCATCAATTGAGAAGCCTCATCTTCCACCTCATCCAAATATATTGACCCATCGACACTCACAAAAGCATCCATTCCATCACCATCTACCACACCATCGTCATCAACCTCCATCCCAAGTAAAGACCTTCAGATCCAGGACCTTGGTTGTGGAGAGTTCAAATTGAATATGGCTTACTGTATCACCACAATACCGAAGTTGCCTAAAGTCTATGGTAGACCATGTTTTGGAGTTGAGCCCAAAACAACTTTCAAAGTTCCACCAAAAAGTGTTTTCACACTGTGGGGCGATATGGGTAATGAAGTCATCAATGACATAGCTAACTGGATCTACAAAGACCCTAAGGAGTTACCTCCACTACTAGTACACCTATATGGAAAAGGCTATGATATATGTAAAGCCCTAGGTTTTGATGGCACAATCCTTCTTGGAAAGGATGGCAATGGAAGGAGGGAACCTATCATCATGACTGCAACACCAAGGTACATAGGGCTAGGGTTTCACCAATTCAGAACTGATGATCAACATACCCATGAACTTTCAAGTAAGGCTATAACAGCTCCAGAAAGTGTTGAGACATGCGAAGAATCCCTTACCGAAACTGACTCAAATGAATGGGAATGGGGATCTAAAAAAACCCTAAGTGACTATGATATTGACGAACTATTCCTGGATCTAGGTCAACTCTCTTTTGAAGAATGATTCTACCAGGAATATAACATTGACCCTATTGAATGACATTCCACAAATAAGGAATGGGTAGAATCCTTTGGAATCCAGAAGAACATAAGGTGTCATCAGGAACACCTGAATCATCCCACCCCATTCTTGAGCCCACCCATGAGCCTAAATTATCTGAGCCCACTATCCATACTTCTGAAATACCAACCACTAGTCATGATGTTGATTATTTTATCCCATATTATGATTTTGAATTTGATTCATCTGACTCAGAGTATGGGCCATCCATTGCATCTGACACGGAAGTTGAAATTGACAGATTTTCCTTTACACTTGAGGCATCAATTTGCACACTTTTCGTATCCTCCCCATCTATTAAAAACACTGACGATGGGATCCCCCTTATTTACCCATAATTGATCGACTAGGACCAACAAGATCCACCAGTGATGGACATTTTTTAGAATGATGAGGTAATCACATAATTCATGGGACTCCGAGAAGGTATTTCGTGGGGTGATCACAAAACAGGGTTCTCCATTGATCTCGGTTGTGTAGCTTACTTTGGGGAGACTATGCAATCCTCCAATCGCAAAAATACAAAGAATAAAAAAGAAAAAGAAATGTCTTTAGTTGAAAATCACAAGGCACCTTCTAATAGTAAAATAGTAAAAACAAAGGACGTATCCGAAGGTGAAAACCGCTCTGAGGTGCCTAAGGATGGAGGATTGGACTTTCTTCTCATGACACAAGAAAAATTATCTATGTTCATTGAGGACACAATGGAAGTTAAAATAGCCACACCAGAGAATCCCAAAATGATTCTCTTGGCTGCATCATTGTCAGACGAAGAAAAACCTGAATTTCAACAATTCTTCACAGATAGGAAAATTAACTTCGCATGGTCATATGCTGACATGCTAGGCCTTGATCCATAATTGGTTCTACATCATCTTCCTTTAATCCAAGGAATCAAGCTAGTCAAACAAAATTTGCGCAAAATGCATCCACAGATTGCACTACTTGTCAAGGTTGAACTAAAGAACTTACTAGATGTTGAGTTCATAAGGTCAATAGACTATGCTAATTGGATATCCAACATTGTCCCTGTTATAAAGCCAAATGGATAAATCTATATCTGCACGGATTTCAAAGATTTGAATAAGGCTTTCCCAAAGGATGACTTCCCCTTACCAAATATAGACATTATTTTTTACCTCACAATAGGGTATGAGATGCTATCCCTCATGGATGGTTTCTCGTGATATAACCAAATCCAAATTGCAATAGAGGATCAGCACAAAATAGAATTCACTTGCCCTTGGGGAACATATTGTTGGAATGTCATGCCTTTTGGCTTAAATTATGTAGGCACCACATACCAAAGGGCTATGACAACAATCTTTCATGACATGATGCATATCCTAATGGAAGATTATGTGGATGACCTATTGGAAAAATCTTTGACACAGAAAGAAAATCTCAAAGTCCTGGACAAAATCTTTAGATGGCTTGAGGATTACAAGGTTCGATTGAACCCAAGGAAATGTGTCTTTGGGGTCACTTCAGGAAAGTTGTTGGGATACATAGTTTTGCGACGAGGCATTGAGGTTGACCTAGAAAAAGTAAAATCAATTCTAGACATGCCTCCGCCAAAAGGGATCAGTGAATTATGAACACTTCAGGGCAGATTGTAGTCTATCTACCACTTCATCACACAGTTGGCAGACAAGTGTCAACCATTTCAATATATGTTACGCAAAAGCATTCCTTTTGTATGGATGGATAAATGCCACATAGCCTTTGAAAAAATTAAGGAATACCTATTGACACCACCAGTTTTGATGCCGCCTATAGAGAGCAAGCCATTGATCCTATATGTCTCCGCAATGACAAATGCACTGGGGGCATTATTTGCGCAAAATGACCATGAAGGAAAAGAAAGAGTCATATACTACATCAATCGCACACTAATTGGATATGAGTTCAACTACACAACCATTGAACAAGCATGCCTTGTAGTTGTCTTTGTGGTGCAGAAACTCAGACACTATATGCTAAGCCACCAGACACATTTGGTAGCTAAGATTGACCCACTAAAATATATCTTGAGTCGAGCAGCATTGACAAGTCATTTGACGAAGTGGGTCATGATATTAAGCGAGTATGGCATACAATATGTGGAGCGCAAGGAAATAAAAGGTCAAGTAATAGCAAATCAACTGGCAGATGCACCAATCCAAGCCACTCATCCACTGATAACTGATTTTCCTAACGAGTCTATCTTTCATGCAGAACCAGCTTTACCATGGAAACTATACTTTGATGGGTCCCACACTGGTCATGGCTCAGGAGCTGGCATATTATTTATCACACCACAAGGGGATTCAATTCCTAAATCATTTCGGATCACTTTCCCTTGTACAAAAAACATTGTAGAATACGAGGCATTGGTCACAGGTCTCAAGATAGCAATTAATTGGAAAATTCAAACATTGCTCGTATTCGGGGATTCTGAGTTAGTCATCAATCAAGTGAATGATGACTGACACAAAGGATGAAAAGTTGCTTCCTTAGAAATGAATGGTGGATAGTTTTATGATGTATTTCAAAATGAATGCATTTGAACAAATCCCAAGGATACAGAATAAGGCAGTCGATGCAATGGCTACCATTGGATCTCTCCTAGACATCCCTAACAATGTGTCACAATTTGAATTCTTAGTAGAATAGTTATTGATGCCTGCATACTATATTCCAGAGTCAGAAATGGCGTGCAAGATTGTTGGTCCCAGTTCGCCTTGGTACTAGGACATTTATGACTATCTTAAGTCCCAAACCCTCCCACCTAACCTTTCCAACAACCAACGAAAAATCCTTTATCCGAAAAGCGGCTAGACACACTATCGTCAGTGACACCTTATACCGATGCGGCTTTGATAACACTCTTATTTTCTGTCTCGACATTGATGAAGCTCAAACGAACTTACGAGAAGTACATGAGGGTATATGTGGATCTCATTTGAGTGGTCCAACGTTAGCTAGGAAGGTCACCAGACTTGGATACTACTAGCCAACATTGGAAAAAGATGATCTTTAGTTTGTCAGAACATGTCAGAAATGCCAGGTGCATAGTGACCTAATTCATGCACCTGCATAGGAATTGAGACCAATCACTTCTCCATGTCCTTTTGCACAATGGGGACTCGACCTCGTGGGCAAGATCCATCCATTCTCTTCTAACGGCCATAAATTCATAGTCACCACCACTGAGTACTTTACTAAGTGGATTGAAGTCGTCCCCCTCACTTACATCACCGGTAAGCAAATATCCAAGTTTATCCTAAATTACATCATTTGTTGGATGGTGTCCCACAATCCAACATCACAGATAATGGCAGTCCATTCAAAAATCAAGACGTTCATGAACTCTGTGAGCGATTCCACATCCAACACCATTTTTCCACCCCATATTACCCATAAGGTAATGGCCAAGCTGAGGCGTTGAATAAAACAATTCTTCGCATTCTGAAGAAGACCGTAAATGGCACTAGCCAAGATTGGCACCTGCAACTTAATCCTACTTTCTGGGCCTATCATACCAGCATTCATACCCCCACTAGAGCCATTCCATTTTCCCTGGTTTATGGATCTGAGGCCATATTGCCCATCGAGGTCAAAATTCCTTCTGTCCAAGTCTCCTTGAAAGGAATGATTGATGATGAAGAGTATAGACATACTCACCTACATGAGCTATAAATGCTACAAGAAAGATGAAAAAATGCCTTAAATCATCTGCAGGCATATCAAAATCATCTTTGGCAAAGTTATAACAAAAGAGTAATGGTGAGAAAGTTTGAAATCGGTGACTTGGTTCTCATGCAAAACCCCAGAAATCAGGTGGACCATGAAAAGCCCAAAATTTTTGAGGCTAATTGGCTTGGTCCTTATATCATTACTATCGCATTTGGTTCCAGAGCTTATTAGTTGGCCACACTTGATCGAGAATAGGTAACAGAACCCATCAACAACTTACATCTGAGAAAGTTCTACACATAGCATCAGAGGGCTTGGCTAAAACCTAAAAATACAAAAAGATTGAAAAATAAAGAAAAAATCGTCCCTTGATGAAAACCTGGAAAACGGGCGTCTTGGTGACACCAAAAAAATCAAGAAATGGCAAAAATAGTAAAAAGAAATGAATTCATCCAATAGTGAAAACCTGGCAAATAGGTGCTTTGGATAAGTACCATGGTGAAAACCTAGCAAACAGGTGCCATGCATAGTCGATCATTGCTTTGCCATCTACGATTACTCAAATCAACCTTTATCTATTTATCACAATCACAAAGGCCTGACACATTCACGACATCCGTCCTAAGTCTTGTCAATTCCGACCATGGTTAGCATTTGGTTGACATCATCCCTTGCATATCACTTCCTTTTGTCTGCCTATCTCCATATCATTTGACTCAGATAATCCCCGATCTTTCTGGGGGAAAGACCTTTATCATGTAACTACAGTGGGTGTCGCACATGATCCGACATTCTTAAAAAGTCCTGAAAAAATCCTAAAATTTTGGAAAAAGTCCTGAAAAAAATCCTAAAAATTTGAAAAAGTCCTGAAAAAAGACCTAAAAATCAAAAAGTGTGCTAGAAAATACAAAAACATCCAAATCAATGTCAAAATCCAAAAAACAGAGTCAAGGTCAATCTCCATCTGGTTAGTCCAATCAGTCCCGTCAATCAATCTTTATTCACCATCTGAACTACGTTGTCTCTATGCATTTGCTACGTAGGCAAGATTCATCTTTGAATCCTCAAGACATTAGGTCAGTCTTTCTAGGTTTGTCAAAATAAAATCATGATTTAAACTTCTATCCTTTGGACAAGGTCATTGGTCGTGTCGAACTACGAGGTCTATGAGTGCACGACGTAGGCAAGTCCATCAATCGATGAGCCCCCGAGGCCGCATAGGTCAGTCCATTAGGGTTCGTGGTACAACATTTTCACACATGTCAAACTATCTTCAAATCAAGAAAATCTTATGTCAATCTCGAGCTATCAGTCTATCGAAAATCTATTTCATCAACATTTTCAATCAATGTCAAAATCATATCAAGACAATTTACCATGGCAAAATTTTGGGTTCTTCTCCAGATGTGTCCTTCTGAAAAGCAACTCTCACCATTTCTTTATGCTTGTGGATGTGTCCTTCCTAAGCATCATCATCATCATCTAGCATTTTGATGGATTCTCCTAACTCCAAGAATCGATCTCCTAGATATCAATGTCATTCAGGATGTGTCCTCCCTGAATTTGATATCGCTCGACAGTTGGCAAAACTTGACATTAAAACACTTGGCAAACTTTTTTATGTCTTTTCATGATTATCATGATATTAGTTCCTTATTTCTTAGGAACCATGACATATCATGATGATTATCCTTGTTTTCTTATCACTCTACTATTAGTTTCTCCAGGATGTCCTGACCTTAGGATTTAGAGAAGCAATGACATAGTACAATGATTTTTACTGTCTATTTTTGGGTACTATCATGTGGCTAGTTTCTCAAGGATGTCCTAACATCAGAGTTTAGAGAAGCAGCAATGTCTCATGATTGGTTTGGTTTTTTTGGCGGTTGGTCATGACAAAGTGACTAGGGGCAATTGTGTTCCTTGTACGAGTCATGATCATCCTTTTCTGTGACTATTGATCTACGTGATGGTTCAACCTTGCACACTATTGATCTACATCATATCATAGTGTTTGTTGGCCATCATGACATTTTCACCCAATGATGATTAAAAAGCAATAACTAGGATAGTACTATAGCAAAGCTTTGAAGGATTTTAATTTCCGTACTAACATGCATATCTTTCTTCGCACTAACATCAATCTTCGCCTTCTTTTTCTCTCATTCTTTGATGATATCCTATGACATACAACAAACAAAGTTGCATACATAATTTCATGAGCATTTCATATTCACATCTGCATAAATCAAATACCATAATTCACATTTCATAATGGTATCATTTGCATTCATCAATCTCACATCATAAAACCATCATTTGCATCAACATATAAGCATCATAAATAAACATTTACATTAGCATATAGGAATCACATCATCATCACATTACACAATGCATACATAACCACATCCATAATTGCATTCATAAACATAAAGCATAATGTCCATACACCTTATAGCATCATAAAAGCATCACATAAGCATATGATAAAGCATTAGAATACCATAACACATAACATCATATAGGCCACATCAAAACTGCATCGTATATATATAATCTCAAAAATTGTCATATCACGGGATAGAGTCATATGGTATCCCAAAATTATAGCTCGCAGGCTCGAATATAAAAAATATACAAGCATCTAAAAATCAGTCCTATGATGGCCCTCCTTCATCTCATGGAGGTGAACTGCAAGGTGGTTGTGCCTGACCAACCACGTGAAATGTGACCTGAATAGGAGTAGTGTCCTGAGCTGACTCTAAGAGCCCAAGGCCTTGGTAACATGAGGCTAGCTCTGCTCTGTCTAGTGCCCTGATGACATTGATCTATGCTCATGCTCTGACCTATGGCTATGGCCTGATGAATTCCTATGCGAGCTGTGTGACCTATGGCCCGATGACTGACCTGATGCAGTGGACCCCCCAGCACTAGTATGACTGCCACTATGTGACCTGTTGCTACTATGTGTCCAGGTGCCACTGCCTATCCTACTGTAGGATTGGGACAATCTTGGGTCCCATCTCTCTGGGGGAACCACCTGCTCATATAATAACCTATACTACCCCCTGCTCTCTACCATCCTGGCCAGCTCCCTCGCCATGTCTCTTGTTGGCCCTGAGCATAACTCTGCAAACTTGGTGACCCATCAGTTTGACTCCTGCCATCGAATGACAGCCTAATCTCTCCACCCGGGTGACCTCTAACTCTGCTGCCAAGGCCTTGTTCCAAGACAAGGCCGCATGAAGTCTACTCTGCAAATCCGTGATCCACTAATCAATAGTAGCATCAACAAGAAAAATAGGTGATCTATCACCCTCATCATCCCTAGAAATCATACGCTCCCGCAATCTCTAGGCTGCCTCTGACCTTTGCCATCCCTCCTCCTCCTCGCACCCCTCCCATCTCCTCCATCCCCTCCCCCTCCACCATCCCCATCATTTCCACCACCCCCATCATCTCCCCCACCTCGACCTCCATCTCTCCCCCCGACCCCTCTGCCATCTCTGCCTCCATCCCTTCCACCCCAGCCTCTCCTCGACACCCATGGAATAACTGACCTTCAATCTATAGGTGGTGGACCATCTGGATCTGTCAAAGGGATGGGCCTATGAATCTTCCACCAGGTGTCAAACTCAGTAGATGTACCTGCATCTGCTAGACCACCCCTCCACACCCACTGAACTGCAACTAAACCATCAACCTGCTGCTCAGCCACTATCACTGATATGGGCGGGGCCACATGGTCTCTCTAGAAGATCGTGCATACTTTGTAGTGCCTATTGGCACATCCTGCTACTCTCTGAACTACCATAGTACCCGCTGTGGTAGGTACATCTCAATAATCCGCTAGGTTTATACCATGCGGCCAATCAAATATCAGAACTATCTGCAAAAGGATAAATGGCCATCTTCATCGAACCACTGACCGCAATCTCTGTAAGGCCTCCAAACAAAACTAATCATCGTATCAATCTGATGACGTCAATACCTGGGATCTCCCACACGAGTCTGGCTAACTGACCCCGCATAAAGATAGACATACGACATCCCATCACCTAGCTGTTGAATCTGCACCGATGGTCAAAAAATGGGAATGCACTCCCATACCCAAATCATGAGTAAAGTAGTCCTGCAGCTAATACTGTGGCCCTGATGATAAACGACCTCATGCAGCTAATGATATAACATGGCCAGCAAACAGGGCCCCCAGATGAAAATTGTCCTTTGTGCTCATGTACGGACCAATACATCCCCCCATCCAATGGGAAATCCATGACCAGGATGATATGGAATCAGTAATCCAACAATCAGTGTCATCAGCATAGCATCCCACTTGGGAGACCGGTCAGCTACAACATCCCAACTGATCTTGTAACCATCCATGCCCAACTGGGCACCATCGGCATCCTCATACATCTCTAATAAGGCATGTCACCCTCGATGCAGATCATAGATAACTCTCTCTTCACTAATCAAAATGTGGAGAATACGATAGACGTCCTCCAAGGTCACTATCACCTCTCTAGTAGGTAGGTGAAATGAGCAAGTCTCTAAGTGCCACCTCTCACACAGTGTTGTCAGCAAACCCCTATTTTCCCAAATAATGGGCATATAGGTGATATGATACAGACCTAGTTCCATCAGTCAATTTCTCTATCTATCGCTCAGGTGATCTCTAAAGGCGTATGTCGCTGACCGGAACTCTCGGGTGTAAATCGGCACAAGCCGACTCTGCACAAGAAAGGCCAAGGATTAGCACATGTTGAGCAACATTGTTGAAAGGTTATTACTACTAGGAAGTCCAGGGTACATCCAAACTAATCTCAGCATAGGGTCAACAAAAGTCAACTTTGGTCAACTATAATTGTGTCGCGTTGACTACAAATATTCCACAATTAGTCAATTGCGGCTCTGAGCATGACACTTGCATCGCAATTTTTCAAATGCGTCGTTCTAGCTGGAAAATGTGCAACCTAACAATGAATGTGTCATTTGGCATGACAATTGTGTTACGATTTGGTGAATGCACCATTGAGCATGGCCATTGCGTTGCAATTTTGAAAATGCATCATTTGACCTGGCAATTGCGTCGTAAATTGTCTGAAGCATCACAAAAGCCTCACTTGCATCACAACCTGGAAATTGTGTTGTTTCCTCTTGTGGATGCACAATCAAACAATAAACCCTAACATACCCATCGCACTTCCGTCGTGACGCAAGCAAATGCATTGAATGCGAAGGCGTTTGCGGTTTATGTGACATCATTTGCGTCGTAATGCATTTGTTTACCCCTCCTAAAACCCTAATAAATGCATTAAATTCAAAATTTGACAAGGGGGATTGGGTACTTACCGGTGCCTCTGCGCCCTCGGGTCATCAGAATGTCTGCACGTGGTATCTACAGTGGGTAGTCACTGGAATCACCATCGTCTCTCAGAGCTCTGATTTCTAAATTTTCTATATAACGAATGAGCAAATGACACTTGGATTGACCTTTTCAACCTATTTATAGGCTAAAAATTAGGGTTTTGACCTAGTAGGTTATAATGGAGGCTCATTTCACCACTTTTGACTGGCATTTTGGATAACTCAACATCCTTTGTTTCTCAATCAGATCGTGCCATCACTTTTCTAGTCATTAATTGAATTAATAGGAACACTTTCCAAATTTTTCTAACCTCGGGTCAAAATTCAAAAAATTTGCCGAGGGGGCATAGGCACTCCATACCTTCACTGGGGCATATTCTGGACTTGTTTTCTTTGCCACAATGCGACAAGTTGCATTATGACAAAGAGGGGCAAATGTAGACACCTAAAAATGACTTAGGCCTGCGACCACTATTTTACCACCTTTCATCATAACATGATTATAACTTTGTAATTATGTTTCTAACCCACATTCAACTATTAATTAAATAATTTATAATTATTTAATTAATTCGGGATCTTTCATTCTTCATGATTATTAAATAAATAAATCTTGTTTATTTATTTAATGTGTCACTAATTATCAAAGTCTTCTTACAATTAAATAAAGTCTCATTTATTTGATTAATCCTTATCATTAATGTCCTCCTGATTATTAAATAAGTATATTTTAATATATTTATTTAATATGTCACTAATTCCTAAATCTTCTCGTAATTAAATAGATTCACTAATTTATTTAATTAATTAACTATCTCTTCTAAATTAAATAATTATTATTAATTATTTAATTGCCTTATGTGACATTTCCCTCTTTTTAAATAAAATAATTTATTTAAAAATGACTTCACGTTTGTTAACTGATTCTTCTTTTAGTAATTAATTGAAAAGAACAATTACTCATTATCTCACAAATCCATGTTTTGAATTAATTTAATTCAAAATGGAATTATTCTTCTACAAATCAAGTAATTGCTAAAATTATTGATTTTTTAAAACCTCATCTCCTTATCTCTTGATTTTTAGTAATTTCATCTCAAGGTCATGTTTATTCTCCACCATTGATTTAATTTATCAAATTAAATCTTGTCCATACATTTAGGGATTGTTGCCCTAACCCTAATTGAGAGTTGTCAACTTGAATCTTGACCATTGATTCTAGGGCATTTCTCAACCTCTCATCTCATCCGTCCATTCAAAATTGCATGTTCTATAAATGACAATCTTGATCTCATTTTTGGGATCGTTTAATCTCTTATTATTTTTATAATCTCATTATTGTCATTCTCATATCATCTTTTAGGCTTATTAATAACTTGCATAATAGAATTAAATTTCTAGTTTGCATAGAGTTTTTACAAATCCTTCAAAGGCTTTGTTAGGACTAGGCATATAGAGTTTGCTCACAAATATGAGGGCATCCATTATCACAGCAAGTTTGAGGAGGTACGATGGAAGTGAATCATGGAGGAGAGAAGATTGGGTGAGGTTGTTCTAGTTTCATTCGTTTTCCTTTTATCTCTAATGTATTTCATTATTTGTTGGATTTAATTTAATATATGTCTGATTTATTAGACTAACAATCTGTTTTGCAGAAATCCATCATTACACTTACAACCTTTTCCAACACAAATAAAATTCTCCCAAGCACCCTTGTCACAAAACACTTATGAAATCAATCAAAAATCAGATTTTACACAAAATCAGGCCTATCACATAGAAATGTCAGGCCTAGAATGCCAAAGATATCTCTCCCACCTTCAAGGAATTCTCTGAAACCAACATGGAATAAAAATATACATGGTACTCTAACTTATCCATGCCCTCAACTAAATAAAAACCAACTTTTAAAATAAGTAACCGTTGCATTTCAAATTTGTTGCTTTAAGCAACTTATAAATTTGCAACTTTAGACTCCTCCAACGTAATGACTACAAATAATGACCTCTAAACCCACAAAAATGACTTAGAAATAGCTTATTACATCAACAAAACTCCATTCTTTCACACTCATATACAAATTCACAAATTTGCCTTCAAAGGCTAAAAAGACAACTTCTAGTGCAAGATTGAAATTTTCACATTTTTTATCACTAGACCCAAAAGTCAACCTAAAACATACCGAATGGTCTTAATTGACCTTTTTCAAGAAAAATCATGCTCAAAATACCCACACCAACCTATTGACCAACCTATTCACCATCAGATAATCACTAAAACCACTAAACTAGACCTTCTTCATCAAATGGAGGAACAAGGTGCTCTGCACCAATGATCATACACTTTTTGTGTGGAATACTCAAACTTCTCAATTGTCATTTGTATGTTTCTATTTTCCATTGTTTTGCATGCCATCATAAGGATCAAGTCGGTTGAATGCAACTCGGATCAATTTCGCATGTTTGGGTATGAAAGAGGACCATTCCTAGCATAAACCTACCTATTGGGACATGTTGGAGTAGTTATTTTATTCACATGAATTGCGAAACAAAACTTGCACCACTTTGCAACTTTACACTACTTCCATTTGAAACTTTTTCCATCAAGTGAAAATCTGTTGCCACGACAAAACCACTCTAAGATAGCCAAAACCAAGAGAGGTTTCTGTAGAGGGGCCCAACATGATCCTGTAGGATTAGATGAGAAGTTTTTAACCATCATGGTATCTAACTAATAGCATGCTGAAATTTGTAGCCATTTAGCACTTTGGACCCTTAAGGGATTGATCTGGTTGAACATACCTCGGAGCGATTCTACGTGTTTCAGTGCAAAAGAGGACCATTCCTAACATAAAAATACCTATTCAGACACGTTGGAATAGTCCGCTTGGTCATACGAGTTTCAGAACGAAATTTGCACCACTTTGCAACTTTGCACTGCTTGCATTTGACGCTTTTTCCATCAAGTGAAAATCCACCGCCATGGGAAAACCACTCTGAGATTTCCAAAACCAAAGAGGTTTTGTAGAGGGGCCCAACGCAATCCTATAGGATCAAATGAGAATTTTCTAAGCATCGCGATATTTAAATAATAGCATGCTAAATTTTGTAGCCAATTTGCACTTTGGACCCTTAAGGGATCGATCCAGTTGAACGTACCTCGGAGCGATTCTACGTGTTTGGGTGTGAAAGAAGACCATGCCTAGTGTAAACATACCTATTCAGATGCATTGGAATAGTCTGCTTTCTCACACGAGTTGCAAAGCGAAAGTTGCACTACTTTGCAACTTTGCACAGCTTGAATTTGATATTTTTTCCATCAAGTGAAAATCCGCTGCCACGAGAAAACTACTCTGAGATAGTCAAAAATGAGAGAGGTTTTTGAAGAGGGGCCCAACATAATCCTGTAGGATCAGACGAGAAGTTTCTAAGAGTCATGGTATCTGAATAATAGTATGTTGAAGTTTGCAGCCATTTAGCACTTTGGACCATTAAGAGATCGATCTGGTTGAATCTACCTCAGAGCGATTCCATGTGTTTGGGTGCAAAAGAGGACCACTTCGCAACTTTGCACTACTTGCATTTGACGCTTTTTCATCAAGTGAAAATCCACTACCACAAGAAAATCACTCCGAGATAACCAAAATCGAGAGAGGTTTTTGAAGAGGGGCCCAACGCAATCCTATAGGATTAGACGAGAATTTTCTAAGCATCATAGTATCCGAATAATAGCACATTGAATTTTGCAGCTAATTTGCACTTTGGACCCTTAAAGGATCGATCCGGTTGAATGTACCTTGGAGTGATTCCGTGTGTTTGGGTGCAAAAGTGGACCATTCCTAGTGTAAACATACCTATTTGAACATGTTGGAATAGTCTACTTGGTCACATGAGTTGCAGAGCAAAAGTTGCACCACTTTGCAACTTTGCATAGCTTGAATTTGACACTTTTTCCATCAAGTGAAAATCCACCGCCACGAGAAAACCACTTTGAGATAGCCAAAATCGAGAGAGGTTTTTGAAGAGGGGCCATACGCAATCCTTCAGGATTAAACGAGAATTTTCTAAGCATCACGGTATCTGAGTAATAGCATGTTGAAGTTTGCAGCCATTTAGCACTTTGGACCCTTAAGGGATCGATCTGGTTGAACGTACCTCTGAGCGATTTCGCGTGTTTGGGTGAAAAAGAGGACCATGCCTAGTGTAAAAATATCTATTCAGACACGTTGGAATAGTCTACTTGGTCACATGAGTTGCAAAACAAAAGTTGCACCACTTTGCAACTTTACACTGCTTGGATTTGACGCTTTTTCCATCAAGTGAAAATCCACTGCCATGGGAAAACCACTCCAAGATAGCCAAAACCGAGAGATTTTTTTGAAGAGGGGCCCAACACAATCTTGTAGGATCAAATGAGAAGTTTCTAAGCATCATAATTTTTGAATAATAGCATGCTGAAGTTCACAGCCATTTTGCACTTTGGACCCTTAAGGGATCGATCCGGTTGAACGTACCTTGGAGCGATTTCGTGTGTTTGGGTGCAAAAGAGGACCATTCCTAGCATAAAAATACCTATTTTGATTCATTGGAATAGTATGCTTGGTCACATGAGTTGCAGAGCGAAAGTTGCACCACTTTGCAACTTTGCACTGCTTGCATTTGACACTTTTTCCATCAAGTGAAAATTTACCACCACGGGAAAACCACTCTGAGATAGCCAAAATCGAGAGAGATTTTTGTAGAGTGGCCCAATGCAATCTTGTAGGATTAGACGAGAAGTTTCTAAGCATCAATGTATCCGAGTAATAGCATGTTGAAGTTTGCAGCTATTTAGCACTTTGGACTCTTAAGGGATTGATTCGATTGAACGTAGCTCAAAGCGATTCCGCATGTTTGGGTGTGAAATAGGACCATACCTAGCATAAAAATACATATTTGGATGCATTGGAACAATCCACTTGGTCACATGATTTGTAAAATGAAAGTTGCACCACTTTGCAACTTTGGACTACTTGCATTTGATGCTTTTTCTATCAAGTGAAAATCCGCTGCCATAGGAAAACCACTCTGAGATAGCCAAGACTGAGACATTTTTATAGAGGGGCCCAACATGATCCTGTAGGACAGACGAGAATTTTCTAAGTGAAAGGGAATAAGTTTTATGGGGTTTGTGTTGCTGCCCCTGTAGATTTTGATGGAAAAGGGAATGAAAAATGAGGTTTCACCCTAGGGTTTGATAAAATATTGCATGTAGAGGTTGGGTGATTGTCTTTTGAGTTTTTGCAGGTGATTTAAAGAAGGTCTAAGATAGTGGCATGTTCTGCTAAGGTGTGGAACCATTCCTTTCAATAAACCCTCCTTATACTAGCATGATTAAGGGTTTTGGTTTGGCATGGTGGAGTGAGTTTGTCTTGAGACAAATTGTGGATCTGAGGGTTTGGATACATAATAATTTATGCCCCAACAAGTTAAGGGGGTTGTTGAATATTTAAAGGTATGTTCCTTTATAAATTAGGCCTAGTTAGCCTAATGAGGACAGCGAAGAAGGTCATTTTTGATGAACATGTTCCAAGACGGTCACTATTGATTTTGAAGTATGTGTTGTAACTCAATAATATCTATCTATATCAATCATTTGTTTGTGAATTCATTTGAGAAGTTTTCCTCAAAACACCACTTGGAGCCACACTTTTCACTTGAAAATTCATCATTAAACCCTTTAGCAGCAACTCCACCTTTATTTCTTGAATTCCCCTACACAAATAAACACACACACACCTAAATCATCCTAATACTAACTTACTCCATTCATCTAAACTATCAAATTCAGTGGAGTAGTCATTATTGGTTTACAGAGTGAGTTGAGAAAAATTAGTTCAAACTAATGATAAACTCAATGGATACCCTCCTAAATAGATTCAAATGAAACATACTTCACTATTCTACCTTAAAAAACAAGATTCAAGGCCTTAAACTACTGTACAGGCCGTACAAGTTACTAAACAACTGAAAAAAATCATAAAATCACTAAAATAGGGACTTTATTGATTGTAAATATTCAAAGATACAAAAGATCTTTGTTTTGCTCAACCTTACATGCTTTATATCACTTCACTAATCACCTAATGACCTCTTTGAGACTTTGAATACCTTTTCCTATTGAAGGCATTTACAAAACAAGGTGCTACTGCACCAAACATGAACTCCAAAATTATAGTATTTGAGTTAATCTCATTACAATGCCTTAGGTACTTCGTTCGCACACATATTTTACAATGTCATTCATACATTCAAGATTGTCTTTAAATGTCTACATCATAGGTGCTCATTATGAGATGAATATCAATTGAGTAACTTGATATTCCCTCGCTAAGCTTCACACACTCGTTTATAATGGCTTCAAATCAGAATTGAGATTTGTCAATATCATCAAAATAAGGATGTTGCATTGCTTTTTTGGATGAGATTCTCTTTGATGGCTCATAAATCAGTATTTTCTACAATGAGAGATCAACCAATTTTAGTAGTTTACTTACAAATACGCAAAGTAAAAGAGAAAAAGAAAGAGCATCCAAAATGGAAATGAAATAAAAATAGATGGAAGGCACTTACAGATAGGCATGCAGGTCTCACAACTTAGTCACTCCTGGTCATACATCTTCACTAGAAATTCCAACATACCAATTGCACACAACACCTCTCATGAATAGAGTAAGTTGAAATTTCAGATGCTCTTATAATGTCTACATCATAGATGCTCATGATAAGGTTAACTTTAAATGAATAACTTGAAATTCCCTCACCAAGCTTTGCACACACTTTTCTAATGGATTCAAATCATGATTGAGATTTATCAAGATCATCAAAATAAGGATGTTGCATTGCTTTTATGGCTGACATTCTCTTGGATGGCTCATATATTTGCATTTTATGCAAGGGGACACCAATCAAAGAAGATGATAGCATTGGCATCAAACAAATTAATGTGCATAAAAATATAAATTAATAAGAACCAATGTGCATATACTTACAAATTAATCCAGTGAACCATCTGGGTCTGCTCTACTCTTTATTGTGTCAAGTATTTTCGCATGGTCAGACTCATGGACCTTCTACAAGGTCCTGTTCAAAAGTCCCATATTTGGTCAAACAAACATTAGATTCCACAACAAGGTTTGAGTAATGAAGAATCTTACGATGCGTGTCAAAGTCTTGAAACAACCAATGTTTAACACTCGAATGTGGGTACCTTCTAAGCCACATTCCAATAACCACAATTGAGCCTGTAGGGTATTCAATGTTTTCTCCATCTATAACTGAAGCCTCCAATTTATTTTTGGCCTCAACACAATGACACAAGTAATAATTTGTTCCCTCTTCATTGTCTTCATCTGCAATAACTGCATAAACATGCCTTGGATTGATATGTGTAGCAAATCTCTTGAAATTAGTCAACATTACGAATACAGTACAAAGTAAGATAATTATATGGAATTTCACCAAATAAGCAAGAAGATATATCACTTCGTTGAACTAGATCTGATACGTGGTCAAATTTGACAGATGATTCCATATGTGTTAGTTCCAATGTCGTCGGAGGGTGATACATGTGAAGTGGGTAAGATAACTTGTCAACCATTTGTCAACCCACTCCCCTGATTCACAATCATTCTAGGCTTGCATTCTACATGAAGAACAAAAGCATGCCATCTTTCATGTATTGATACTCCATGAAATTGTATTTGAGCTAAGGAAAGAGTGTACCTCACTCAATCCTGTTAGTGTACAACATTCCTCATATGGTATAATGTTAGTATCATCCATTAACCAAAAAAATCTATGAACTAAAGACATACCTTCATTACCTGGACCCATCAAAGCATTTCACCACTCGATGGTTGATTTTGCATCTATCAACTTTGCATTGTCTTTATACTTTAACTCTTCTCATGCTAATTCTCATTTCACACATGCTCCTACACCATCATGCTCCCCCTTTCAATGTTCAGCCTCAAAAAAATTCCACATATGTTGAACACCTGTAATGACAGGAATCCTACACAACCAGTATAACATGCGTAAGTTCTTGAACTATGTTGCATAGTTATTTTTCCATATTATATGTCAGTCGTATGCTATGCCCCTCTGAGCCAAACCACTGTATAACATCTGGAAGCAACCTTGCACGAACTCTGGATAATGTGTGCGATCATCACTAATGTAAAATTGGTACTCCCTCAATACCTTCCTTTGGTCATCTATACTATCAGATGCATGAATGAATGCTATGTGCACAAATATCGAAACCTGTGTGGAGTTGTAATACTGTGACTACACCTCACGATGTGGCTATAGAGTGTAGTTCTCTGCAAATTAAACCACTGATACTATGCTTCCAACTAGAAAGGTGTCCTTTCATAGCTTGAATTGTGTGTCCAACCATCGGGCTCTATGGGTATGCATTGCATACTCAGACAATATATTGTCACGAAACGTGGACATAAACTGGTACACTAGAATCTTCTCAATAACCAAATCACACCTTTTTGCTTGAGACCCATCTTTTGTAGCATATGCCATTGTTAAATATACTTCCTAAACTCTACTAGTTTTTGTCCCACCTCATCTGTGTTTTCCATATGTTGGCATACTGGCATACACTGGAAGCCACCGCAATGCTCGCATGAACCATCCAAGCATGATGTCTTGTAGAATATCTAGCCATCCTCTATTTCATATAAATTTTTTGATAAGAACTCTCTTGAATATTTTGGTGGGGCTTTTATGCCACAATCTTGCAAAACATCGTTAGTATGCAAATCTAAAAATATAGAACGATAAACGTCATAATGGATACAGAATTCAATATGTAGTATACAACAACAAGTAGTGCATGTGTGATTTATCTTGATATAAAAACATTTAAGCATTTCAAAAAATCTTTGAAAAACACTAATTTGAGGATAATCATTTTCAAATTTATGAAAAAAATCAGTTTGAGTCATATCCAAAAAATGCTTTGGATGTGACTCACAATTCTGACTACCGATTCTCCTTCTTACCACATCCCTTTGATTCGGAGAAGGCCTTGTGTTATTCTTCCAGTACTCTTCAATTAGTGTTCTCAAGGCTTTGACAACTTCTTTATATTTTCATGATAGTCTCCCCGAGAATTCCCATAATTCATTTGTATCATTTCCCTCAATTCTTTGCCGCCTTTGAATGGCTCTTGATAAAAAAATTCTACTAATTCCTATTTGTTCACTTGTCTTTCTAATGAGACGATCTCTCTTTTTTTGACATCTTACCAAAGTCGATGTAATTACACGTCAGGTGACATTACTATCCTTTGAGTGTGAGATCTTAATCACACTCTCATAAGCATCCATTAGATTCTTTACAATAGTGTCTTCACTCGATGCATTCAATTTTCTCAACCCAAGAGTCTTCATGATGTTCCTATACTTTACACCCCGCATCATTTCAACAAATAGTTGACATCTTGTGGTCTCATTTAGCCTTTCAAATAATCGTTCCCAAATCTTATCGGCATATCTTCTACAAGTGCATGTTGAAATCTTACCTTCTATGTGCTGCAAAATCTCATCGTCAATATTAATCAAATACTTTGGATTTCTATGCAAAATTCTAGATGGTGTTCTCCTAGGTACATACATCTCAACATTAGGAATTTCATCAATATTTAATAGAGGTGAGATAGATTGTATACCTTCGATCGAGGGTGGAGAAGAAGACATACCTTGAGGTTCACATGGGGATGATGGCATACCTTCTTCGTCAAATCCGAGTGATGATGTACTCTCAACTTGAGATGTGTTGGATGGTGTCCAACAATATTCACTTGTGGTAGATGGTATCCCTCCATATTCACTTGCAATAGATGGTTTCCATCCATATTCACTTGTGGTATATGGTTTTCCTCCATATCCACTTGTGCTTCATGGTGTCCCTTCATACTCACTTTCCGTAGAGGCATGTCTCCAACTACGGTATTTGAATCTGTCTTACGACGATGCTTTCACATTCATGCCTTTTGTGCTGCCAATCCCTTTTCTCTTTTTGATGGTTGAGGTTCCTCTTCAATTGTATTTTTTTCGTCAATCGTTTCTAATTTCTTCTTTCCACAATATGTCGCCACCCGAACTCTCTCCTTTTCTTTGAAGGCTTCATTCTCTTCATCTGTTAATTTCCTCTTTGTCTTTTTCTTCAACATGGTGGATAATTTTATCTATAGCATGGTAATGAGATGAATATTAGTTCCTAAAAAATGTATCCATTCAAGTTAATCAAAATATATTTCATTCAATGCTTCATAAAGAATACTTACAATCATCCTCTACAAGAGTTAACCTAGCATAGACAAAGGTGACATGATTTTTTTCAATCTAGAATGCCTTAAAGAAATGTGGTAATATGGTATGCCATTATTGCAAGATAGGCTCAAAATGGAAGCATGGAAAAGCATACAAAATTTCAACTTATGTCATATATATGTATACAAACTGTGGAAGCATACATGTTGCGGGAGCACCATTGAATGAAAATTGTCAATGCAAGAAGTTGTTGTCTAGGCTTTAGGAAAACATTGATGCAAAGACTGATTTAGAATATTTGAAGGAATATCATCAATAAATAGGTGAGGGAATGATTTTTTTGTGTAGGGGAGGTTTAAAAGGGTGTTGGGCATGAAGCCCTATAGTGAAATTTTGAGTTTTTCATGAGATTTCGAGTAGTTTTGATATGTTAAATTGTGTTTTCAATTGGGACAGAATGGTTTCTTGTTGAATTGCATTTTTGCAGACCATTTTAGACCTATTTGAAGTACTCATAATATTGTGTGAGGTTTGGATGAGTGTTTTTCAATAAACCACTACTTTCTTGGGTAAAAAGGAGGGTTTTTGGTGCATGTGAAGATGGGTAAAAGAAAGTTTCTTGTTGTTTTTGAGTCTAAGATAATGGTCTATGTTAAATAATTTCTATGAGACCACTCTTAATATGTATTTAGTTGTTTTTATTCATTCTAGGTGTTTAGGGGGGAGATTTGGTTTGACAGTTGCAAAATATTGCATTTTTGGCAAAGTTGTCAAGAGATAAGTCAGTTAAGAAGTTATAAAAATAGTTAGATACGTTGGGGGAGTTGATTGGTGTGTAAAATAATAATGCAGATGTAAAATGTGTTTGGGAGTCTGGAAGAGCATGGGTTTGGTCGGTGGAGTGATGCACTAGGTTGGCCAGAGCACATTTCTATGTGAAAGTGAATAACCATGATGGTGATTCTAAAAAATAATGAGTGTAATGGAATTATTAGTGTTTGATAAGTTTTTTTTGAGGTATTGGAAGGTGTTTGGACCCTTAGGAGGAATGGGAGAGGCTCGGAGTTGTGAAATCCTTGAAAACCCTTATTTTTGCTTGTGTTTTGGAGGGTTTCTTGGGATAGTAGGGTAATGACCTTATATGGGAAAATTAATCATGAAAATTGACATATAAAAAATCCACATATTACTCTTTTAAGAAAATTTCCTCAAAATGACAAATTTCACTATTTTAGGGCCCAAATTAGCCAATTTTATAAATGGACCCCCTCAAGAACCCACCACCAGGCCTCCATGAAAAAAAAATAGTCTTGTCTTAGGTTTCAAAACTAACAATTATCAAGGTTTGAGGACCCCAAGTACTCATTCCATCAACAAATTTCAAAACCCTCTCTAGAACCTAGGAAACAAGGGATTTTAGGCCTCATTAATGAAACTCTACCTTCCACAACTTCCCAATTCAAACCAACTTCCTAGAAACCTCTATATATGTCTCCCCAAGCTTAAGTAACCCTCATTTACCCTCTGGCAATGCTGCACCCCTCTTTCTTAGGTCTGCACCATTGTTTTCTATGAGAAAATAGGGTATTTCCCCTTAAACCAGCATCATTCATGAGAAAACTTTAAACTTGTTCTTCTCTACTCCTAATAAAATCATAAGTACATCCTACATGGTCACCCCATCAAGTCACAGAGAGAAAAATATGTGGGATTCCATCTAAGACATTAAATTTCCCTCTAACCCTTGACTGTCCAAGAACCCGATTTCTAGAAATTTATGAATTCCAAGCACAAAGTTCAATGAAAACCTCTTCAAAGGGATAAAAATGAAATTAGTAACATTCCTTTATGGTATAATATCAATTTCACACCATTACTAAGCTTGTACAACCTGTACTGGGTCTGAAAACACACAAAAAGCAGTGAGATCTTCAGAAAAATAGTATAAATGCAAGTTTCTTTCTTATTCAAACTGCACCAACCTCTTGAACAAGGCCATACCAGGTTTTTAAATACAATTTTATGCCCTTCTCCAACTGATCCATGTCCATAACCAACCTATAATCACCTATAAACTACCAAGACCTTCATTTGTCTTAAAAATTGCTAACGTTGACAACTTTTGCTAAATAAGCAACATTATGCAACTTTGTTTTCCAAGACACCTAAGACCACTCAAACACCTTTATTTCATCCCTAATACAAATTTTAGACTCTTTTCTTGCACTTCTGATTACAATTTGAATAATTTTCCTTCAAAGATTATATGGCAAAATTGACAATTTTTTGAAGCAAGAGTGCATACTTGCACATTTGATCACCAAACTCACAAAATCCCTAAATACATGAAAGATTGGTCTATTTAGACCTTATTTTCAATAAAATCTATGAAAAAGCATCTAAAAACTATTGAACTCACCCAAAGACCTTAAGACAAACTGTCACCAAAGTAGATTTTGAAACATGGTTGTAGGTGCCCCTACACCACGGGTTTGGAATACTGCTAGGGGAAGCATGCTCAAAGGATGAATTTTGGTGAGATATTTGGAATGTCTATTTGGTTTATTTCAATCAATAACATGTTGATTATAGTGTCTTGGATGTCTAGATAAAGGTTGGTAGTTACCTTCCATGATTTGTTGTTATTTTTCCATGTAAGTTGCAACATTGAGTTCTTAAATTAGTGAATCATGAACGAATTGAATGGTTCTAATTTTCTAATTAGGTTTATGCTATGTTACAATCAATTTTATGATGGTTAATCTATTTTTAATTTTGACAAATATTTGAAGCCAAGTTCTAATGTTTTGTGTAAATATGAAATCAAGTGAAATTGAAGGATTTTGATGAAAAGATGACTGAGTTTGTTGGTTGATCTTCTTCAATTTAAGTTAGGGTCAAAAGTACCCTTGATAATTTTTGGATCTTGGTATATTCTCTGCATTAGGTTTAAAAATGGTAATTGGAAAGTGTATATAATTGTGTAATTGAAAATGTGCATTGACAACCTAAGGTTATAATGACAAACAAACAATGATCAACATGGAATATGCAAAATTAAAAAAATGAAAGAAAACCATAATAGAATGAAATAAAATATGTACAGACTTCACATACCTAAAAAACTAGAATTTCAAATGGAGGATTTCAACCCAATTATGTAGCCTTAGCTTCTTCTTTCTTCAAACTCCACAATAATTTGACTTTTTCAAAAGCTTGTTCCCCTCCAAAATTCAATTGTATATCAGTTTTCAATGGAATTCAAACTTGAATTCATATTATATGTCTTTCAAGGTGTAAAATCTACTATTTCATGCAAATGTGGTAGAAAGATCATGGAAAAGGTGGTGGAATGTGAAAAACATGCTTGCACACTTCACAACATCATCAAAAAGCTACTTTTTGTCGGAGCATGCGCAAAACCAGGAGAATATGCAAACTGTGGGCCTTGACATCACAGGTATATTGAGATTTTTACCATTTTTAGTGGAAGACAAAACGCACTTGCATTATAATGTGAGCGTGTTTTTTCTTTCTAGAATGGTAACATTTCTACTTCTTCAAAATGCGCACACGTTATATGAAATATGGTTTTTTTAATATATTTCTTTTCTCCCTCTTTATCTATACCCTCTATCCTAATTCTATATCTCTCCCTTGTACCCTTAAAGTAGAGGAGATAGAAGTGAGTGTGTGTGAGAGAGAGAAAGTGGGAGAGGGAGAGTGGGAGAGAAAGAGAGAGTGGGAGAGAAAGAGGGACATAGAGGGAGAGAGGGAGGGAGAGAGACAGGGGGAGAAAGAGATAGTGGGAGATATGGAGATAGAGAGGGAGGGAGAGAGGGGGAGTGTGGGAGAAAGAGAGAGTCGGAGAGAGTGGGAGAAGGGGAGAAGGGGAGAGGGGGAGAACAGATGGTAGAGAGAGGGGAGAGCGAGAAAGAGAGAGTGAGGAGAGAGGGAGAGAGGGAGGGAGGGGAGAAAGAGATAGTGGGAGAGATGGAGATAGAGAGGGAGGGAGAGATGGGAAGAGTGTGAGAAAGAGAGATTGGGAGAGAGTGGGAGAGTGGGAGAAGGGGAGATTGGGAGAAAGATAGAGTGGGAGGGAGAGAGGGGGAGAGTGGGAGAAAGAGATAGTGGGAGAGAAAGAGGGAGAGAGGGAGAGGGAGGGAGAGGGAGAGGCAGAAAAAGATAGTGGGAGATATGGAGATAGAGAGGGAGGGAGAAAGATGGAGAGTGGGAGAAGGGGAGAAGGGGAGAGTGGTCTAAAGATAGAGTGGGAGGGGGAGAGGGGGAGAAAGAGATAGTGGGAGAGAGGGGGAAAGTGGGAGAAAGAGAGAGTGGGAGAGAAAGAGGAGAGAGGGAGGGAGAGGGAGTGGGAGAGAAAGAGGGAGAGAGGGAGGGAGAGGGAGAGGGGGGGAAGAGATTGTGGGAGAGATGGAGATAGAGAGGGATGGAGAGAGAGGGAGAGTGGGAGAAAGAGAGAGTGGGA
>CM021105.1:186956746-186978849 GCA_007115665.2 Sequoiadendron giganteum | reverse complement strand
TCTCTCTCTCTCTCTCTCTCTCTCTCTCTCTCTCTCTCTCTCTCTCCCCCCCTCTCTCTCTCTCTCTCAATTCTCTCTCTCCCAACCCCCCTCTCTCTCTATCCCTCCCTCTATCCCTCCCACCCTACCTAGCTAAGTCCCTCTCACTCCAACCCCTTCTCTCCCATTCCCTCTCTCTTAAACTCTCACTTCCACCCCCTCTCCATCTCTTCAGACTCTCTCTCTCTCTCTAAATTCTCCCTCCCTCTAAAGACATACATAAATACATACATACAAGCATACACATATGCACATATTATTGTACATCCATACATGCATACATACATACATGTGTAGATACAATCTTGCATACATATAGGCATACATACAATATACATGCATTGATACATATAGGCATACGTACATACATACAAGCATGGATACATGCATACATACATGAAATACAAGCATACATGTACATACAAACATACAAATATATCAGCATACATTCGATAGATTGGCATTTAACATAAAGGAGTACATAACGCGAGCACGTTATAATGCTCTCGCATTATGTCTTAGTTGACATGTTTCCCGCAGAAGCAAAAAACCATGTCAAAACTGAGATATAATGCAAGCGCATTATAGCGCACTCACGTTATATCTTGCTTTAAGAATTCCCAAACCTTAGGATTGTTATTTTCCTTGGAATACCAACCCAAAGGCTTGGAGGGCATTCCCAATGACCAAAGACGTGTTTTTAAAAAATCTACCATATTTCACATAATCAAGTTTGTGCTCACCGTCGGGATTGCATGTGACTCAATATCAAAAAAATCAAACACATGGGTAATGTTGGGTTCTCTCTTAGCTATCCAATGATGTAATTTTTTTCACTTTCTGACAATGTTAAGCCTTTCATCCATAATTTTTTTATTTGTATGTCTCTTTTTTTCCAAAAAGCAATGTTTGGTATTTTTTTCGTTATCAATTAACCATTCATCAAATTTTCATATTAATTACATTTTTAGAAACTAGACTCCATTCTACAAATTTAAAAAAAAAAAATTAAAATTAAATTAGTTTCCAAAATTTATAGGGGTAGCACAGCCAAAATTATGTTTTTCAGGAAGTGTCCACTTCGAAAATTAGTTAAAAATCAAATATTCATTAAAAAATTATCAGAAAAATTGTGCATCAACTATATACTACTAGCTAACTTCTGATCATTGCGATTTTAAAAGACTAAAAAAAAGTTTACCGTACGAGGGTCGTACAAGAGTTGCTATGTTATGTTTTTTTGAAAAAAACAACACCAATTTGTGTACATCCCTTTTTTGAACCCCTTAATCTCAACCATTTTAAAAATAAATTAGTAGTTTAGAAAGTAGACTCAGAGCACTTCGATTCTTGTTTTTGTTCCATCTCAAAATTTTGAGTGTAACTATCCTCAATTTCACGTCCAAGGTCAATATTTCCTTATTTCAGAAAAAAGTTGTCCACTTAAGTCCCCTTTTTGGGAACCATCTTGGTGCACTTACCTTGCTTCAACAATGAGATCTGAATTCTCGCCATACCCATCAAGGGTATGCATCCTTGAGCAAGAGCCACTGGTGGAGCTTTTAAGTTTTGAAAATTTTGTGTTGGTTTCTTGCGTTGTCATTATCCATTGCATCTGTGCCCTAGGGTTGGGTTTAGGGTTTTTAGTTCAAAATCCATTTTTTCAAATTTCATGGTCTTTCACCCTAGGTGTTATATTCCTTTGTTGACTTCCTATACCTAATTGTAGGTCATTTGAGTCACGACTTAAGCCAACAAAATAGTGTTGTTACCAGCCTCATGGTCTAGGTTTGTTGGCCATCACATGTTATACCATCACTTTAATATTTCCTATAAGGTGAGATAATTACCATTAAAATGACTTGTCTTAAGTCCTTAATCACATGGGTCTTGGTCATGTCAACCTAGTCAGCCCCCTTTTTATGACTAACATTTTTCGCATGTGCAAATTTTTCGATGATTGGATCTACAGATTTGATCCTAGACATTTCCTGCTAGCCCCACATGAATAAAATATTATTTTCCAAAAGGCAGTGGGGTTGGCAGTTTGAAGACACATGGATAGTTATAGGCATGTGGGGCTCGATCTCCAATTACATATCTAACACCATATGACTTAAACTCACGGTCAAGATGCATTGTGAGATTTTAATCCAAGTCATTCCCCGCTAGCCCCACATGAATAAAATAATGTTTTCAAAAAGGTAACAGGGATAGTGGGTGATTGATAGATGGATTCTTTCATTGATTGGAAAGAAGGTGGAGCTCATAGAATAAATGACTCAACATTCTAGGTGGAAAAATATTATTGGCACGGGATGAGTTAATGAAGGCGATAGAAATTCAAACTGTCTTGACTCAATCTGAGTCATCCAACATGCCATCTCACAAAGCAATCAATGACTAAAATTCAAAATTGAAGATGTGGTTATGGGAGTCGTTCTGCTTCGCACGAGTGATCAGTAATGGTAGAAATGACATGTAGAGCTACCCAAATTTGATCTAAAGGAACAAAAAATATTTCTTTTTTGCACAATTGAAGATTGCAATAAGTTTTAAAGCATCCAAGCAATCAAAGTGAGCATTCCAGAGTTCAACACAATCAAAATTAGGGTTTTCTTCAAGTGTAAAGTTGTAAGTGAAAACAAACCCCATTCTCTATGTTTTCTTTAAGTTTCCTTGGATTAGGGTAGATTTGTTATATTATTCCACCAAATTGATTCTACATGTCGTTGAGTTATTTTATAGTGATTTGATCTTCTTATAGGGTTTGAAATTATTTTAAACCTGTTGAATTTTTACCTTCGAATCGTGCCCTAGGTTTTAAGGAAAAAGGTTGGGTCTTGAACCTCTCCAGTGCTAAAACCCTAGGTTAATTAAAGTCTACCAATTACCAATGGCTCCCAAGACTCAAGTTCCTAGTTCTGAACCCGCGCCAAGGCTTATTTCCCAATATATCATTAACCAATTGAAACCCTCAACCAACAAGAAGGTCGATGGAACAACTCTATTTAAAGTCCCTAGAATTAAAGAAGGGTTAGTTGAAAAAAAATGCTATATCAAGGATGTTGATGTGCCATACACAGGGTGGAAAATGTTCCAAAATTGGTTTGGAAACAAAAATTGTGGAGTTCCTGTCTGTAACCCCTGGAGATTGGATTTGGGGAAGTTATTAGTGTCAAATATATACATGGATGTGGATTTACTTAAGGACATAGCTATGAGGTATGATCCTATTTCCAGAGTGGTTAGAGAATATGATGGTGTTGAAATTGTGAAGATAACCAGAGAGGAAATTGTAGAGATCTTCAAGTTGCATGAATGGAGTTAGGATATGATTCCCATTGACCTCAAAGCTTTCAAAGGAGAATATGAGAAAACAAAGGCTATGTTCAAGTTAACAATGTTTCCCATGCATACTGCAAGTATAGGTGTAGGGAAATCAAGGAAACAAATAAAATTTGGAAATGATGAAAAGGAGCCCTTCCCCATGAAGTAATTTGCAAATTACTTCAAGAATTTTTTTTTATCCTTGTGTCAAATTCTTGGTTTTGATCCACCATCCATCATGCCAATAGGCTACATGTATATGGCATCACACCTTCAACACCCAACCTATAATGAAGTGTATGATTATGACACATATCTAACAAAGAGCATTCATCAGGTTCTATCTGCACTGAAGGCAAGAAAGGATTGGGTGAGGTTTTTGTGGTAGTCCCTCTTGATACATATGTTCTTATACAAAGGAGAGAAGAATTTTGATGAAGACATGACACTACAGAAGGTACATGAGGGTATTGAAATTCCAGTCCAGTGTTGGACTCATATTTTGGACAAAGATGACTTGAATTATGATTATGTTTTCTTCCACAATGTTTTTTCCTCTAAATTGAGAAGATTTTTTATTTTCAATCCACCAAGGATTCCAAAGGAGATACATTATTTTTTGAGGCCCTTAGAAAGGAGGTTGAACTTGAAATTAACTCATAATTTGGGGGACATAATTCCATACCCAGTACAACAAGCTTCAAAATCTATGGCACAAATGTGAACCCGCATGCATGACCAAGAGATGTGCCACTGAGGATTGGTTTCATTGAAGTTATGAGGCAATTGGGGGTGACACAAATGGTACAATTACCTGAGAAACATAAAAAAGGCTAGATCTTTCCTGAGAGGACTGTATTTTTAGATTTTATAATGGCTAAGGGAGGATGGAAAGTCTTGGAGTAGGTTCTTGCACCTTATAGGCTAAAAATTGTGCGCCCAAGGAACCATGACCTAGAGGGTTTCATTGTTTCTTTGAAAGCAAGGGTCAGAGGTGGCCTTTTTGTCCATAATTTTTACTTTCTTGAAGATGTGATCAAGAAGTTTTTTGATTTTGAAGTCCAGGATGAAAGGAAGGCAATGTATCTCACCTTCACTAAAATGGTGGATAAAATCACAAGGTCAGATCCCAATTATGACCCTCTACCCAATATTAAGGGTGAGTTGAATAGGTTCATGTATGTACTTGACCATTTTGAGAATATAGTGGGTGTATTAAGGGAGGAACACACAATTATAGATAAGGGGAAGGCAATGGTTGTTGAAGAAGAACCAACAAGAACATTGGAGGAGAGACCCTCTTATCAACCACCACACAAAGTTAAAGTGTACTCCAAGAAGAAGGAAGTAGTAAAGAAGCAACAAACACTTCCAACCCCTACTGCATCAGAGGGGTCAAGAGTATCTTCTCCTGTGAGGTCAAATCCATCTCCTCCCAGATAATCTCCCTCTACCATAATAGACCTTGATTCACCTCCTAGAGGTCCATTTCCATCTGAGCAGCCACCACCCAAGAGGTAGAGGATTGAGAAGGGAGGGATAGTTGATTATTCTAGGTGTAATGAAGATGAAATCCCTGTCACTAATGAATAGGTGCAACAAGCAATGCCTTCTCCCCCAAGGGAAGTTGCATCAGGCATGGAAGAAAGAAGCCTCAGATTAGGAAAAACATATTTTAGTGGTTTAAACAATGCTAATGATCTGAGGCATGAGGCTTGCACAACACTTTTGGAGGATTATTCTTTTGTGCAAACCAAAGATTTTAAGGATTTTGTATCAAGAGCTAAGGCTTGGGAATATGCAAAAAATGTTGCTAAGGAGAAGAGCTTGCATCTGGAACTTCCTGGAGAGGTTGTTCAAGACAATGTGAGGAAAATGATGAAGAATGAATTGCAGAGCATCACACCTGAAGAAGGTAGAGCATTAGTGCAAAAAATTGGTGTATTATTGCTGCCAGAGCGGGACATTGCAGATGTAGTTGTATTGGATACAATAAGGAGGCATGAAAGACCCTCATTTCAAATAGAGGAAGAATCCAAATTGGCATTGTAAGGGTTAGCCTTCAGTGAAGAATGGGATGCCTTGGCCCTTTGGTCATCACTCTGGGGTCTATAAAACCAAAAGTTGCATAGCCATCCAAATTCAATAGGTAGTTGATTATTAAAAGTCTCTGACACTCCAGCAATCGAAGCAACAAAGATGACAATCAATGTTGCTAAATTCACTAAGGAAATAGTGGAGAATGTCACTACAGATAAAGACTTGTATAGAAGCAAGTATAATGATATCATTGATGAATATAATAAGAGTCAACAAAAGGTGGTTGAGTTGGAAACAAATTTGGCATTATTCAAGCAACAGGTAGAAATATTGAACACCTAGGGCCCATCAGGTTCGAGTTATGATGCACCTGCTTCCCCAATGACACATCCCGAATCTCCTCCTCCTCCACCAGATAAATTATTAGCAATAATGTCATACAATTTGGGTCAAGAACCAATTGCAATTGAGAATGTGATCAGGTGCAACTCCATTAGATGATCCCATAAAGGAACAATTGCTTCAAGAGATTGAAGAATATAAGAAACTATTATCACAAGTTTAGGACACAGTGTATGATAATAGTTTGAAGGTTGTTAATGTGGTTTCAGAGCATATGAATAAGAATATTCAATGTAAGTTGAACAATTTTAATTCAAACTATTCTTTAATATTGCAAGCAATTAAGTTGTCTGAAAGGGACAAAGATTTGGCTACTCCTATCATGGGCAAATGGATCCCCAGGGTTGACAATTTGAAGCTTATAGCATTTGGTTCTGCACATCAAAAGGACCAATATCAAAAGATTGGCCCAACATATAAGTTTGTTAAGGAAATTAAGGAGCAAGGGTTTCAGGGGTATGTTGCTCCTTTGGAAGACAAAATAAAGGAAGTAAATTCAAATTTTGATAGGTCAGAATTGGGATTGTTGCCTAATATTCAATGCACACAAGATGAGGTAAAACCTCTACAAGCATGGAAAGATCAAGTGAGATCAAGTGAATACAACTACCACTACCCAAGCATCCCTCATATGTGAGAATGCTAATATGATGTTGATTTTATTTAAAATAGTCTTGAAAATTTGTCTCTCCCCATTAGCGTCCTGGAAGAATTTGACAAAGAAGCCAATTCAGTAATGGCAAAGTATGTTCCTTATAGAAAGAGGATGGATGAACTCTTAGGTTTTAATTGGCCTTCTAAAGTAGAGTATGAATTGTGAAAGAAGACATCCATTGTTGAGCTAGAGTTGTAGACACAATCATGGAGAACATATATACATGGTCAAGTATAATATAGGTCTGGCCTTAGAAATTGTAATGTATAAAAGGTATGTTTCTCCTAATTCAGGATGTGACAGATAAATGGTGACTATTGGTGACTTGGACTAATGCTAGAAGTTGACCTGGATATTGATCCATGATTGTTATTTCCTTTTGCATGCATTTTTGTCTTTCAATGATGAGGAATAAAGATGCTTCAATGGTTTGAAGACCACTCTCTTCAACAAACTACCTTTTGGAAGGAGTGAGAATCTCCACCAACTAGAAAGTGACCTTTGTCTCATGGGAGAATATTCTCTCAAATTGTTGTAACCATTCCCCATGGAATGATCGGTATGAGTTATCAAATAAAAATGTGACGAGTGTACCTATGGCCCGAAGCTTGTTTTTCTCCCTTGTTTCTTATAAAAGTTAATTATGGGTCATTGGTGCAGGTCTCTTTTTGAATTCTGGATCTGAAAATGCAAATGTATAACACAAAGAAAATATGTTTTGAGTCTGTATGTTAGGTTTTGAGTGAATTGAAAAAGTTTTGTAAATTGTATGGTTTTCAAGCATGTCTGGATGAACGATGCAAACCTTTGAGTCTGTTGTCTCTCCATTTGTAATATTTCATATGAGTTAAATTAATGTAAACCCAATTAATGATCTTTCATTAATTTTCATTGTGCTTTGCAGTGAAATATATTTTATTTTTGGCTCTGATTTAATGAATCAATTAAAATACCTTGATTAAAGCATGAGTTCATATGAATTTTTAGTGGATTTGATAAGTATTCATAGAATCTGAACATTTAATATGTGTATGTAATGCAATTACACAGAGATCATGGTTGTTTGAAATTCAAATTCTCTTATAGTTCAACTTATTATGATTTGACTCCTTGCCCTAAGATAAGATATTGATCTAGAAAGTGTTAAATCATTTCCTATGGTTCTGATGTTTCAAATTGAGAACAAAATTCATAAACAAGCTTATAATTGATTTATTTTGTTTGAAGTTGGTACTATGTTGCATTCTCAGCTTTAGGTGTTTAATCCTTTTAAAGGAATTGGGCCAGTTTCTTGGGGGATTTCATCTAATCAACACTTTGGTGAGAATATATCTGTTTATTATACAATGTTTGATATAATTTCTTAGAAGATTGTTGGATACACATTGTGGGATCACCCTCCTGGGTCTTGTAGAGCCCAAAGTGTAGGAGGGAAGCATTATAGCTTCCTCTCGTTTGTTGGTCAATCACCTCCTAAGTATTCAAGGATTGAATCCGGAAAATTCATAGATGCTTGGTGAGATTTACTTGGTTCTTTAAAAACCACCAATAGGTAAAACACCTAATTCACACCAACACCATCTTTAGTAGCAAGGGTAAACTTTGATAACAAGGATCCATTTCAATAATAAGTATAATATCAATTAAGTACTTCAACAATGACTACAAAATTAGGACATCACTCCAGTTGTCTATCTATCCAAACTAATCCAAATCACTTGAGAACTTTCAAGTCAAACCCTAACTAGATTTAGAAATGAGATGTAATAATTGTAAAATAATAAATTAAAAAAAATGTAATGAAGGAAAAATCCTAAGGTGAAACCCTAAGTCATGTTTGCAAATATTAGGTTCATAAAAATATAGGCATAAGAATACTTGACATGGATTAATCTACACCAAGTAAATACTACAACCTGAACAAAAGCACAATTACAATATATTAATCAAATTTGGGAAACAATAAATTCAAATGGTAATTGTAGAATCTAAATAAAATGGATATGACACTTAGCTTATATATTTAAGAACAATAATTTTAAGAATAATGTTACACCACATAAAATTCACCTATTAGTTTTCACAAAATGATATCCTTAGTGTGCTCATTGTATCAAAATATATTTCAAACTGAAGTTTTCTTATGGATCAATCTGAAGTGGCTTAGGATTGATCATAAGAAGTACAGTTTTTCCCTCTAATGCACAAATTAATGTGGTAGACAACAAACTTTTTCAACTTGGTTTAGTATAATCTTTAGGATCTAAAATTGTGTACTTAGACATCAATATTTAAAAATACCTTTAAGGAAGTTGAATCACTAGAGGCAAGTTCTCCTAATTCAATCCCTTTGATGGATTGACATTACAGTGTTGGGTGAAGATTCAAAGATAACATTTTCAAGCATCAATGTGGCCTAGATATAAATTTTGATTTTGATACAAATGCATTCATTTTAAGCTCCAAATTAAACTGTTCCTAGAATAATTTTCTTCTTGATCGACAATATGTATTAAATACACATATAATGTTTTTAAATATTAAAACATAGCATTGGCAAAATGTATCAAGTCAACTCCCAACAACTAGCAAGAATGGGTAGGATTCAAGAATTTGAAATTGAAATTTTAGAAATTCGGGGTCAATCTTAATCCCCTCAAGATTGAACTCAAGTATTACAAAGATTAATCTAGAGTAAAGAAATACAAATATCAAGATTAAGAATAGAGACATAAAGATTTAAATTAATAATAAGATAAATGTATGAAAATAAATACAAATAAATATGAAATAAGATTAAATATAAAACAATATAAATAAATAAAAATTTATACAATGAATCAAACTTAACATTAAAATACATCACTTCTCCATATATATTTATATTTGAAAATTGATTTGATTATCCAAATAAATATCACCATTACAATATCCATCATAACATAAATTTTATATGCATAAAGTGATATCTCAAAGACTGAAAGACTCAAGCTGTGATATTTTAACACTTCCATGTAGATTAATATGGGTTGTAAAATATACTTCTCATTAGAAAATAAGATGATGAAATATCAATCGAATAATACAATTCCAAGTCAATCGTTTTGAAGCATTTCATAAAATATATTTTTTTCATACTTTTCTCAATTGAATGCTCATTGTCTTATCGATTAAGACACTTATTAATGACAAACTACAATTAATGTAGGCAATTACAATAGGAAAAAATGAAAATGGTTTCAGAGCTCGGGGTTAAAAGGTTAGTACAGGCATCGAATCTCTTCAGGCTCGGAATTAAATCTGTAGCCTAAAAACCAAAAAACAATTCCTCCTGTTTTTCTGGTTAATAACAGATGGGGGACTTATGGATGGCCTTATAACTGCCAAAGCATTTTTGGGCCTGATGAAAATACTTTCAGAGTAAAGTCTCTCAAAGCGGTATCATTGACCTCACAAAATCTGTTTTCCCAGTTGGGGGGCTCTATGGCCTCCTTTCCCAGCCCAGGAGTCCTATCCTGTGACTCTGCATTCTTCGCCTCTTTCCAATCCACAACATATGCCGAAACCCTCCTTCTGAACTTGGACATAAATTCACTCCACGCCTGGTACTTGTAATGGTTTATCACTGCCTCATTAGATCTCAGATGATCCGTTGTGTAACCTGGTTTTAGCTGAAAATGATGAATTACATTGAGCAACGAAGGGGAAAGTGCTTCAAGCAATACAATGGACTTGTGGCGGTGTTGAGCTTTTTCTCTACATGTGTACCCCTGGGTGACTCCTCTCTCAGGGTGCACCTTCAGCCCTGATGCCCCAAAGTTATTGCAGTTTATAGAGATTTGCCCAATTCGGGCCTCACTGCCTGAGTCTGCAATGTTGCTTCTCTCCATCACCAATGACTTTAATGCTTTTCCACCAATCTGTGATGGGTTTGATCCAGATTTGGTCTGATTTGCTTCTTCGATGAATTGGGTATCTTCTTGCACAAGATTTAGCCACTCAGGAGAGAAAATGAATTCGTCCACATCTGCAAATACCATCCATTGGCATCTGTTTCTGGCAAGCAAAGCACAGTGTGAAAATCCAGCCTCCTGAGTCTTTACCCATGGCCAAGGATGCCTGGTCACATTGAATTCACCTCCCAGAGTAGCCACAGTTTCCTCCAGGTTATCCTCGCTGTTGTTGTCATACAGAAAAAAATGCCCTACACCCAAATGTGAATGATACATCATCCATTCCTTGAGAAACTTTGTCACATTGAATACCATGGTGCATGAACAGAGCACTTCTCGGTGGCTGAAAACATCTTCTCTGTGCTGATCCTGGGGCTGTTGATAGTAAGCCACAGATGGAATCAACCTTCCATGCCATCTGAGAGAAATTCTTGTGCCCAAAAGCTCTGATCTGTATGCTTTATTAGGGTGCTTGCATCTGAAGACTTCTTGGTTGGAGACTGTCACAGCTGTCTCCACTGTACCATTGTATACACAGCGCAGAGATTCTGGATCTGTATTTACTCCTTGTCTGTGATTCACTCCTTTGGCAAACAAAACCACATCTGTACTTGTAGAAAAGCTTTCATAAACCAAAAAATCCCATTTTAAGATACTTTCATCAGAAGAAGGCCTATTTGTTTGCCTGATATGTCTGTTCAGATCTCTGTTCAATAGTGACAGGGACAGTAATCTTTTTACATAACGCTTATAGTCCTCTTTTTCCCTTTTCTCAGGTAGTTGACATCTCACTGCAGCTCGGCCATGTAAGTATTCAATTCCATTGACCCGAGTAACGATTTGATCAGAATATACACACACAACCATGGATCTCTGTCCTAATGCACTAGAAGATGCAGAGGACAGGGGGACCATGACGAGCACTTCATCAGGAAGTAGAACCACATCCTCAATATAAACTGCCCCGTTTCTAATCTGGGTCTTTGATTTGCTTTCCTGTGATTCTCTCTGCATCTCAAATCCATTCATTTGCAGGAATTTCTCTTGCTTGGTAAGCAAAGAAAAGGGCAAAACATTTTTGTGAGAAATGTGAATAACAAATGTAGCAGTAGCGACAAGGCCGAGAAATATGGCAACAATAGCAATGGCAGAACAAAGCCTGAAAGGAGTATTCCTTGGCTCTGAGATTGTGGGAACGGTTCTTCTTGGACTCTGAGAAACTTCCTTGATGCTCAAGTCTTCTTTCTTATTGCTGCTGCTGCGCCTGTACCTGAACGACATGCTTAAAAAATCAAAACAAAACGATCACTGAAACTGTTTTCTTCAATTTGTTGATTCTAAATACTGGTGATTGCTACTCTAAACATAGTTTGAAGTTTCATAAGCAGTTCCATATAATTAGTTGTATGTGGACTTTTTCCTGGGCCGTGGGGCCTACCAATCTTAGCAGCCTGTGATTCGGAGGAAATACCGCGTCCGAGGAATCTTCTTGGGGAACGTGGTGTGTTGGGAAGAACACATGGAAACTGATAATGGCAGAGCAGACTTTACAGGTCAAAGGCTGCGGGCAACCCTATTTTCCAAGCGTGCCTTGCTTTCTTGAAGCTTTGCCGCGTGAAGAAACCAATTGAACCATTATTGTTGATTAAATAAAATTTTGGGAGAGCTGAGATGTTTGGGAAATTATTTCCAAGGCCTCTTCAATTCTCTTTTCCATTATAAAAAGTAGGACTTTTTATTTTCACCCACCAAGTCAGGGTTAACTTCACGCATTGGGCAGAGTGTAAAATAAGTCCGATTTCAAAAAAAAAAATTGGACTTTTTCATAAGTGAGTTAGGACCTTAAAAAGAAAATTTTGGCTTCTAGGTATTTAAAACGCGCCCTGTGGAACCCGTAAAGCGAAAGGTGTTCAAAAAAGGTGTTTTTAAACCTTCGTCCTATACATCTTTACCACTTCGCCAATACTGTTTTTTAGACAAACAATAAAAACCCACAAAAATTTAAAATGTTTTCAATAGTTTTCAATGTGTTTTAGTTTTTTTGGTCAACTACACATTCAGTAGTGAACATATATTGGTATAATTTGTAAATTTTTATTGGCATAATTAAAACAATGTAATGACTAAAATGTAAACAGTTATTGGAGGATAAGACGAATAAGAAGTGAACGGGTATTGGATCATGGGCGACAATTGGGTCTTTTCCCCTATTCATGTGTCGTGTGATAATATTTTTAAAAAAAAATTGATTTATTGACTTTATTTATTATAAAGATTTTGAAAAGTAAATTCCTATCACTTTCATTCTTTCTTATTTATTTTAATTGGGTTGTTTTCAATGTAATGCTTGTTATAAAAGTTAGCAAATTAGTTAAAGCAATTTAATTCTAATTACACACATTTCAAGGAATTGATTATAATCTTAAGTTTACACATTCACCTACATCAATGTGTGTTTTTAATGATAGATTTTTTCATGTTTGTTTATTATTTTCAATTTTGTAACAAAGAGAAAATATTTGTTTGAAATTTTGAAGACATTTATCATTACTATTTATTTTTTATTTGCAAATTGTAGACATTGAGGTGATTAATTTAGACAATCAAAAGCATATTCACTTATGCATATAAGATTCATTTCTTTAGGTACGAAGATTAATTTCACATGTGTGGATTCAACCTAAAATAAAAAATTATACATTTAGTTGGTATGTGTTTTCCATAGTCAATAAAGTTGAATGCAATATTTTAGTTTAAATTGTGCATGTTTTTCAATTGGCGATCTTGGATCATACTCAATGATCCATCATTAGAAAGAGAAATGATGGATTACTAAGTGTAATCTGAAACATCGACTTGAAAAACATGCAAAGTTTAAACCAAAAGCTTGCATTCTACAACAATAATTTTAATCATGTATTAGACCTTATCAATTTTAAATCTAATTCTAAAATATATTTTTAAATCATAGAACACAAATTCCAATAAAAAATCTTCAAATTACACTTAAAGCTATGTCTTAATCCCTCTTTGTCATTTCAAAGAGTGCATATGTATTTTAGTTACAATACCAATACTTTAATCTAAGCTACATTGTACTTGGTTAGCTCATTTGAAAGGTTATTTTTATTTATTTCAATATTAAAAGTTAGTTTTAAATGCATTTATGATTGATTAAATTTAGTTTCTAAGGGGCACTTATTCAATCAAATTGATTATAAAATCTGTTTCATCTTATTATAAGTGTAATAATTTATTTAATTTTAGTTTTAATAATATTCTATAGTAAAAAGTAAACAATTGATATAATATAGTCAATGTATCATTTTCTAAATAATCCTAAACAACCATTTTTTATGTTGGCTTTTTTTTTCTCATGTATAAAATTTAAATAATTGTATAGCAAAAAAGTGTATGCCATAATATTTTCCACTATGATTTTTATGCCACTCTAGGTTGATGTCTTGGATACATTATTATATTACACAATCCTTATTTTGGGTAAGCATGGACATGACACATTGTCATGATCAAAACCCTCCCAATCTAGTTCCCAATACTTTTCTCACTTTGGATAGTACCGCAATTGTGATCATATCCCTTGGACATGATTGTTGGTGTGATCTTATTCCCCACTTAAAAAATTCAAGTCTTGCATTCCAAGGTAAGTATTTTCAAGATATGATCATTCCAAGTCATCATGAAAAAAACATACATTTAGGATAATATATTTAAAGGAATTATCCTAGTTTATTCACATATCATAACACATAATCAAATGATCAAAATAATATTTTCATAAGAGCATATAATTTTATCTCCTTTTGCAAATAAATCAATCAAAGCCTCTAAGCATCAACAACAATTAATCCTTCAACAACCAAACAACTAGCACTCATTGTCAAGGAACACATTTATGTTGCAAGGTGTCACCCTTAGTCTCCTCGACATGGGCCAACATGACACTTGGGCTTTGTGACATGGTTTAACAGCCTCCTATGGAACTTGGATCTTGTATAAATCTAGTGGTTGTATCGGGCCTTAACAAGTTGATATTTTGGTGCAACGACAACCACCTTTGCAACAATTGGTATCAAAGGCGAGGTCACAAGTTCGAACCTCGTACTTGGGGGGGATTGTTGCAAGTTTTCACCCTTGGTCTCATCGGCGTGGGCCAATGCGGCACTTGGGCTTTGTGACATGGTTTAACCAGATCTCCTATGGATCTTGGATCTTGTATAAATCCAACAGTTGTATTGGGCATTAACAAGTCAATCTTTTGGTGCAATGAAAATAACCTTTGCAACAATTTAAAGTACAATTAGGCATTAGATTGCATTAATAAATTATCAAAGTCAATAATTGACCTAGAGTTATTCACTATTATCCACAAATTGGCATTCATTAACACCCAATTACCTTTCATTTAATTTAATTGTTAATTTAGTATCAAGACTTAACTAAGGAGCATTGAAGACTAAAACTTCAATCCTTGTATAATGAGCTCCCAAATTTTCTTTAGCATCACCCATGTTTTCCTTCAAATGCCGCAAAAGGAATAATTTTTGTAACATGTGTCAAGGATCTATTTTTTTAGATGAAATGATTTTGAAAAACTAGATAGGATCACACGAATGGGAAGATATGATCACTATCAAAATTTCAACCTAAACACTTAGATTCCCATATTCAAGTAGTCTCATCTCCCTCATCCATCATTGAGTCTCAATATATTAATTATCATTCTTTTTCATTCTTTTTCCATAATGTGTCATTAGGTAAAATTTACTTTTCATCTATTGCAAGGTATATTTAAACCCTAACCATTTCTTATTTATTTTTTAATAAATGTTTAATTTTAGTCTTAGATAGCTAGCATGCCAATTAATTTATCAAAAAAATGTTAGTCTATTGCTTGATTTATTGGATAGCTATTCATTCATTCATCCTTAGAGTTGTCATAAAATTTAATAGAGGGCACCTTTTTCTTCTTCTTAATTTGGTGAACCCATAATTTGAATGTCTATTTTTAGAGTAGGATTTATTTTCCTTTTTTAAATTTAATAATTGAGAGATTTGATACCTACCATTTTTTTCTTAGATTTGATTGGAACTTGTTCTTATAAGTTATTTCATCTAGATTTTGGTATTTAGTTGATTGTTTAAATTTAGATCACCCCTTCATTGTTTGTGCTCTATTATTAGATATATTTAATTATGAGTTACAATCACACTCTCTCCTTGACATATGTTTATTATAATATCAAGGATTTTAAATTTTTTCACAATGTTTAGCCTCTTATAGTTTGATCCTTGAGGGCTTCACTCCTATCACATAGATGGTGCTCCATTCTCCATGGAAGTATTACTTCATTGTGTCTCCACATTTTAATCAATTATAGAAGTTGATAGCATGTTTCCATCCATTTTAGAAAAAAAAATACTTTATTTTTATAAATGATTCATGATTATTTATTCTTTAGATGATAAATGATGATGATGGTTTAACCCAACATAATAATGATATATCTATGGATTTTACTTCATGTAATGTTGTTGTACCTAGTGATGATATTATTTCTTTGTATCTCATGATAGTATTATTATGCTACCTATAGGTTCCATAATATATGAAAATTAAATAAAGTGTTGTTTATTGAAGATTGAAAGGATTTTTTTGAAATTAATTACAAAACTGAAAAGGGGGTGACAAAAATAAATTGGTACCAAATGGAGGAATTTTCTATCAAGGATGCCAACACGTTTTGTATAAAATTTATCATCACATTGTAATCTCATATGGCTAGAAAAACTAGAAAACAAACATGAGATTACCAATAAGGGTAAGTGAAAAAAGATGGGGGACAAAAAAGTGGCCACTCCACTTTTTGGTCCCAAAAAAGAGAAAATGTGAGTGCCTTATAATGAAACATACTCATGTTATGGGTTGGTAGTGACCAAGGCAAACATGCTATTATGCACTCACAGTATGGGATTTCTCATAACACGAGCACATTATAGCGCACTCACGTTTTATTTTTCTTTGAAAATGAGTATTTCTCTTTCTCTCTCTCTTTCTCCTTCTCTTTTGATGAAATTATATACATGAAATAAACATTCAAGTATAAGTTGACATTTATATATGGAAATTTAATTTCTTATACTTTAAGTTATATTTCACGAATATAGTTTCAGAATGTTTGAGAATGGTTTCAAATTTCTAGGAGCTATAATACAAATTCTAAATTTTGGAAGATCTTATAATTTTTTAGACAATCAAAATTTAGTAATCAGTATGTCAAATTTTAGTAATCAAGAGGTCAAGTTTCATCTTGATCAACAAGTTGTATCATCTTTCTCTCTTTATCTCACTTATTGTTTATCCCTTATATTTTAGATCTCTCTCTCACTATCTCTATCCCTTAATCTGACTCTCTAGATCCCTTGATCTCAAGAACTACCTCTTTATCTATCCATCCTTATCTCTCTCTCTCTCCTTCCCTCTCCTTCCCTCTCTACTTATCTCTATGTCACCTCTCTCTATCCCTCTCTCTCTCTCCCCCTCTCTCTCTCTCTCCCCCTCTCTCTCTCTCCTTCCATCTCTATTTCTCTCTCTCTCTCTCTCTCCACTTTTCTCTATCTCACCTCTATCTCCCCCTCCCTCTTTTCCTCTCTACTTTTCTCTATCTCCCCTCTCTATGTCTCTCTCAACTTCCCTATCGAATTCTCTCTATCTTACTTCCCTATCTCTCTCTCACCCACCTTCCCTCTCTAAATCTCTCTCTATCTCATGTATCCCTCTCTCTATCTTTCTCTCTATCTCTCCACTTTTATCTATCTCATCTCTCTCTCCCTCCGTCCCTTTTTTTCTCTCTGCTTTTCTCTATCTCCCCTCTTTATGTCTTTCTCAACTTCCCTGTCTAATTCTTTCTATCTTACTTCCCTATCTCTCTCTTCCTCTCTCTCTCACCCACATTCCCTCTCTAAATCTCTCTATCTCACATATCCCTCTCTACCTCTCTCTCTCTCCCTCACTCCTTGTCTCTCTCTCTCAATATCTCCACCTTCCTCCTTCCATCTCTACTTCTCTCTATATCACCCTCTCTCTTCCTTCTCTTTCCTATCTATCTCAACTCTCTCTCTACTCTCTCCCCTTCCTTCTCTTCTTCTCTTTATCTCACCTCTCTCTATCCCTCCCTCCACCCTTCCCTCCTTCCCTATAATTTTATCTATCTCCCCCTCTCTTTAGTTCCCTCTCTACTTCTTTATCTCACCTATCCCACTCTACCTCTCTTTCTCTCTCTATACCTCTCCCTCCATCCTTCCATCTCTCTCTCAATCTCTCCACCTTCCTCCCCCCTCAACTTCTCTCTCTCTCTCTATACTTCTATCTATCACACCTCTCTCTCCCTCTCTACTTCTCCCTCCCTCCTTCATGCCCCCCTCTCTCTCCTTCTCTCTCTACTTATATCTATCTCACCTCTCTCTCCCTCCCTATGTAATAAAATAACTTGCACACAAATAATATAATTGGAAATATACTACAAATACTTGATAATAATATGCCACTTTGAGGGGGAAACCTCTTAATCTACTTCAAGGGGGTACCTCCAATATTCTTAAAAAACAAACACAATACTCCATATAATGATATCAACCTACCTATAACCTACTATATATCATATTTATGCCTAGGATATCACTTAGGCTAAATTAGATAACCCTATATAAGCCTTAGCCTAACCTAAATAACTAAATAACAATATAATAATGATAATATGACTTCATTAAGAGTTAAGGTAGCCACAAGTTAATTAATAATAACACTATATGTCACACTATAGGGGTAGGAGCATAACGTTTCCCTCCTCATTACAAAATATTTTTCTTTAATGCTAAATTTTTCTTTCTCTTCTTCTTCATCTCCTTTTTTGACTTCCGGTTCTTATTCTACCGCTTCTTCTTTTTCTTCTTCTTCTTGTTCCTTCTCTTGTTCTCGTGTGTGTCCATGTTCTTGTTCTTTCTATTTTTCTTTAGTTTTATCTTTCTCTCTTTCTCTTTCTCTTTCTCTTGCTCTTGTTTTTTTTCTTCTTTTTTGTGGCTACTTTTTGTTGTGAAGAAGATATAGAAAGATAATTTTGTAATAAATCACACAAATGAATTCAAAATACTCTATTTTTTATGTAACTTACCAAATTCTAGGTTGCACTTTTCCAAAAATTAGGTTTTTTACAGTGCTCATTGAGATAATTTTTGGAAACCATACTTATGCAATAAATCACTTAATTATGATCCAATTACTTTTAAATTTTTACTATAGGCCCCCCTCTGATCTCTTGAAAAACCAACTAAAAATTAAGAAGAAATTCAATAGGATTTAAAGGATATGCACCTTCCAAATAAATTAGGAAAACCCCTAATTCTACAATAAATTGCTCATTATCCAATTCCTATAAAATATGGTGTAGCTTCTTTAGTATGTTCTTTAAAAACCCTTTAAAAATTAGACCAAAAACTTCCAAAATTTGGGAGATATATGTTTCACAAAATGACCTCCAAAATTAAAAAAATGTCTTGTCATCACGGTGCCAAGATCATGCTCTGATACCACTTGTAATGAAATAACTTGCATAAGAATAATATAATCTAAAATATGTTTCAAATACTTGATAATAATGCCACTTTGAGGGGGAAACCTCCTAATCCACTTTGAGTGGGGTACCTCAAGTATTATTCAATAAAAACACAATACTCAACATGATGATATTAACCTACCTATACCTACTATATGGGTAAGTGCACCAAGATGGTTCCCAAAAAGGGGACTTAAGTGGACAACTTTTTTTTGAAATAACGAAATACTGACCTTGGATGTGAAATTGAGGATACTTAGACTCAAAATTTTGAGATGGAACAAAAAGAAGGATTCAAGTGCTCTGAGTCTACTTTCTAAACTACTAATTTATTTTGAAAATGATTGAGATTAAGGGGTTCAAATGAGGGACGTACACAAATTGGTGTTGTTTTTGTCAGAAAAACATAACATAGCAACTCTTGTATGACCCTCGTACGGTGAACTTTTTTTTAGTATTTTTAAAATCGCAATGGTCAGAAGTTAGCTAACAGTATATAGTTGATGCACGATTTTTCTGATAATTTTTTAATGAATATTTGATTTTTTACTAGTTTACGAAGTGGACATATCCTAAAAATAGAATTTTGGCCGTGCTAACCCTACAAATTTTGGAAACTAATTGATTTTTTTTATTTTTATTTTTTATTTTGTAGAATGGAGTCTAGTTTCTAAAAATGTAATTTATTTGAAAAATTGATGAACGGTTAATTTATAACGAAAAAACTACCAAACACTGCTTTTTGGCCAAAAAAAGACATACAGATAAAATAAATTATGGATGAAAGACTTAACATTTTCAGAAAGTGAAAAAAATTACATCGTTGGATAGGTAAGAGATAACCCAACATTACCCATGTGCTCGATTTTTTCGATATTGAATCACGTGCAATCCTGACAGTGAGCACGAACTCGATTATGAGAAATATGGTGGATTTTTTAAAAACATGTCTCTGGTCGTTGGGAATGCCCTCCAAGCCTTTGGGTTGGTATTCCAAGGCAAATACCAAGCTTAAAGTTCGGTAATTCCCAAAGCAAGATATAACGTGAGCGCGTTATAACGCGCTTGTGTTATATCTCACTTTTGACATGGTTTTTGCTTCTACGGGGAACATGTCTACTAGCACATAACGTGAGCACGTTATAACGTGCTCGCGTTATGTCTTACTTTATGTTAAATGCTAATAGATTAATGTATGCTGATATATTTTTATGTACATGTATGTATGTATGCTTGTAAGGATGTAAGATTATATGTACATATGTATTATGCTTGTATGTATGCATTTATGCATGTCTTTAGATGAAGGGAGAATTTAGAGAGAGTCTAGAGAGATGGAGAGGGGGTCGAAGTGAGAGTTTAAGAGAGAGGGAGTGGGAGAGAAGGGGTTGGATTGAGGGGGACTTAGCTAGGTAGGGTGGGAGGGATAGAGGGAGGGAGAGAGAGAGAGGGGGGGTCAGAGAGAGAGAATTGAGGAGAGGGAGAGAGAGAGAGAGAGACAAAGAGAAAGAGAGGGTTATGTAGGTAGGGTGCGAAAGGGAGAGACTTGAGAGTGTGAGAGGGAGAGACTTGAGAGTGTGAGGGGGTGAGAGGGAGTGTGAGAGAGAGGGAGTGTGAGAGAGATGGAGTGGGAGAGAGAGGGGAGTGTGAGTGAGAGACCTGAGAGAGGGAGAGGGTGTGAGAGGGAGTGACCTGATAGAGGTAGAGAAAGAGGGGGTGGAGTGAGAGGGACTTATCTAGGTAGGGTTGGAGGGATAGATAGAGAGAGGGGAGAGAGACAAAGAGAGAGTTACCTAGGTAGGTTGCCAAAGGGAGAGACCTTAGAGAGAGAGGGGGTGGGAGGAAGAGACATGAGAGAGAGAGGGAGAGAGAGGTAGTGGGAGAGAGTGGGATGGAGTGGGAGGGACATAAAGAGATATGGATAGAGGGAGTGAGAGAGGGTGGTAGGGATTGATTGAATGAGAGGTACGCAGAAAGAGGGAGACGGTAGATAAAGACAATTAGAGAGGGTGGGAGGGAGGGCAGGAGGGAGAAGTGAGATGTATAGATAGAGAGAAAGTGATAGGGGTTGAGGGTATAGGGTTGAGGGATTAGGGTGGAGGACCTATAGGGTTGATGGTTTCTAGGGTATTAGGGCTTAAGGTTTGAGGGTTGATCGTATAGGTTTGATGGTAGAGGGTATTTGGTTGAGGGTATAGGGTAGAAGGTTTAAGGTTTAGGTGTTTAGGGTTGAAGGGTTTGGGGTTAAGGGTTTAGGGTTAAGGGTTTACTTGGTTGAGGGTAGAGGGTTTAGGGTATAGGTTTGAGGGTATATGGTTGAAGGATTAGGTTTAGGGTCCAATATAAGGGGTAGAGGGTTTAGGGTTTAAGGATTGAGGGTTGAGGGATTAAGGGTTGAGGGTTGAGAATTGAGGGTTGAGTGTTTAATGTATAGGGTAAAGGGTAGAGGTTTTAAGGGTTGAGGGTTGAAGATTGAGGGTTTAAGGTATAGGGTCGAGGGATTAGGGTTGAGGGTCCAATATATAGGGTAGAGTTTATAGGGGTTGAGAGATTAAGGGTTGAGGGATTAGGGTTTAGGGTAGAGAGTATTGGGATGATGATAGAGGTTAGAGGGTAGAGGGTAGAGGGTAAAGGGTTTAACAATTTAGGGTTTAAGGGGTTAGGGTTGAGGGTCGAGGGTTTAGGGTTGAGTGTTTAAGGGTTTAAGGGTTGAGAGTTTAAGGGTCAAGAGGGTTGAGGGATTAGGGTAGAGAGTTTACTAAGTGGGTTTGAGGGTTGGGGGATTAGGGTTGAGGGTAGAGGGTTTATGGGTTAGGGTTTAAGGGTTTAGGGTTTAGGGATGAGGGATTAATAGGTTATAGAGTAGAGGTTATAGGAGTTGAGGGATTAGGGTTTAAGGGTTGAGGGTTGAGTGATTAAGAGGGTATAGGGGTTGAGGGATTAAAGTTTAAGGGTTGAGGGTTGAGGGTTGAGGGATTAATAGGGTATAGGGGTTGAGGGATTAGACTTTAATGGATAAGGGTTGAGGGCTCAAGGATTAAGAGGGTATAG
>CM021105.1:186881678-186956646 GCA_007115665.2 Sequoiadendron giganteum | reverse complement strand
TCTCTTTCTCCCACTCTCCCCAACTCTCTCCCACTCTATCTTTCTCCCACTCTCACCATCTCTCCCTCCCTCTCTATGTCCCACTCTTCTCTTCTCCCCTTATCCCACTCTCACCATATCTCCCTCCCTCTCTATCTGCCACTCTCCACTTCTCCCTTTCTCCCACTCTCTTCCACTCTCTCTCTTTCTCCCACTCTCCCCCTCTCTCCCTCCCTCTCTATCTCCCACTCTCCCCTCTCTCCCTCCCACTCTATCTACCAATCTCTCCCTCTCTCTTTCTCCCACTCTTCCCTTCTCCCTCCCTCTCTATCTCCCACTCTCCCCCTCTCTCCCTCCCACTCTCTCATAAACTCCTATACTCTCAAAAATACACTAAGAAAACCAAATTTCACATAACGCGCTTGCGTTATAACGCGTTCGATTTATAATGCGAGCGCATTTTTTACTCCACTAAAACAGTAAAAAACTCTATATACCCGTGATTTGAAGGCCCACAATCTGCATATTCCCCTGGTTCTGCGTGTGCTCTGACAAAAAATAGCTTTTTGATGATGTTGTGAAGTGTGCAAGCATCTTTTTCACATTCCATCACCTTTTCCATGATCTTTTTACCACCTTTGCATGAAGTAGTAGAGTTTCCACATTGAAAGACATATAATATCAATTGAAGTTTGAATTCCATTGAAAACTGATATACAATTGAAGTGTGGAAGGGAACAAGCTTTTGAACAAGTCAAATTGTTGTGGATTTTGAAGAAAGAAGAAGCTAAGGCTACATAATTGGGTTGAACTCCTCCTTTGAAAGTCTAGTTTTTAAGGTATGTGAAGTCTTTACAAATTTTCTTTCATTCTATTATGGCTTGCTTTCATTTTTGTTTGTCATTATAACCTTAGGTTGTCAATGCACATTTTAAATTACCAAATTATATACACTTGCCAATTACCATTTTAGACTTGGCAGTTATAGAAATTCAAAACCATTCACCAAAATTCATCCTTTAAGACAACTCCAAGCCCCTCCCATTCCTCTGAAGGGTCCAAACACCTTCCAATACCTCTGCACAAACTGATGCAGTACAAAGGAAGAAATCAACACCTTTCTTGACACACTTATTCAACTATGTTTCCCTTCACAAAACATTTGAGTCATATACTCAAATTAGCATTAAGAGTTGCCAATTCCTTAAGGACCTCCAAAACACCTTGAAAATATTGAAAATAACTTATTACAATCAACTAGGTTCCTCAAAACATCAACCAATGATTATGTCATTCACAAGTTGTCTTAAATCTTCCGTAATGGCACCATTGTTTACAAACACAAACTAACTACCCTTAGATCTTCACACAAGACTTCCAAACCCAAAAATAGTCTTTAATTAGGTCTCAAAACAAGATAATTTCTAGGTCTTAGGACCTTACCCGCTCAACTAGGCTTCCAATACAAAAAAACCCCATTTTTTAATGTAAAGAGGGAGGGTTTATAAAAACTCCTATACTCGGGCCTTCCCAGACCATTCCAAAGCATCAAACATCTTCAAAATACCCTGCACAAGGTCAAAATTTCATTACATAGACCACTCCTTCAACACTTTTTTAGGAACTAATATTCATCTCATTACCATTGTACAGATAAAATTATCTGCCATGGTGAAGAAAAAGACAAAGAGGAAACTAACAGACAAAGAGAACGAAACCTTGAAAGAAAAGGAGAGAGTTCAAGCGGCGGCATATCGTGAAAAGAAGAAAATTGGAAATGATTGATGAAAACAAATCGATTGTAGAGGAACCTCAACCGTGAAAAAGAGAACGGGAATTGGCAACACAACAAGCACGAATGCGAAAGCATTGTCGTAAGACAGATTCAGATACCGTAGTTGGAGACACACCCTCTACGACAAGTGAATATGAAGGGACACCATTAAGCACAAGCGAATATGGAGGGACACCATCTAGCATAAGTGAATATGGATGGACACCATCTACTACAAGTGAATATGGAGGGACACCATTTACCGCAAGTGAATATTGTTGGACACCATCCAACACATCTCAAGTTGAGAGTACATAATCACTCAAAATTGACGAAGAAGGTATGCCATCATTCCCATGTGAACCTCAAGGTATGTCTTCTTCTCCCCCCTCGATCGAAGGTATGCAATCTATCCCACCTCAATTAAATATTGATGAAATTCCTAATGTTGAGATGTATGTACCTAAGAGAACACCACCAAGAATTTTGCGTAGAAAGCCAAAGTATTTGATTAATATTGATGATGAGATTTTGCAGCACATGGAAGGTAAGATTTCAACACACACTTGTAGAAGATATGCTGATAAGATTTGGGAATGATTCTTTGAAAGGCTAAATGAGACTGCAAGATGTCAACTATTTGTTGAAATGATGTGGGGTGTAAAGTATAGGAACATCATGAAGACTCTTGGGTTGAGAACATCGAATGCATCGAGTGAAGACACTATTGTGAAGAATCTAATGGATGCTTATGAGAGTGTGGGTAAGACCTCACGCTCAAAGGATAGTAATGTCACCCAACATGTCATTACATTGACTTTGGTAAGTTGTCAAACAAAGAGAGCTCGCCTAATTAAAAAGACTAGTGAAAAAATAGGAATCAGTAGAAAAAATTTATCAAGAGCCATTCTGGAATATTCCAAACCAATTTTTTTTTTAATTTTTCAATTAACAGATTTCAAACAATGCACCCATTAAGGTTAGAAGATAAACCAAAACGTGCAGAAAGCAACTCTAACCAGAATGTACACCAGGATCCTGATGTGGGCAAGGTGTGAGCATTGGTCAGAGGATCTGAATTAAACTGCTTATGCAAAAAGCAACTCTAACCAAGGATGGCACCGATGATGGCGAGCATATGGTCAGAGGATCTTCTTCTCTAAATACAGAAAGGAACTCAACGTCAAGAATGTGCTTTCCAAACCAAGATGGAATGGGAGCTACCATATGACGGAGATGCTAACTATGTTGAAAGTAAACTCAACACCAAGTATGTGCTACCCAATTCCAGAGTGGAAATGAGGCGACCATATGGCGGAGATATATAGAAATACAATGCAGCTTCAGAATGTAAAGTAAGATTAAGAGAAATGCTGACAGTACTACTGTTCAGCTTACAAAATATCAGAAGATGCCTGCAATAAACAAGATTAGAAGCTCTCCACTGCTGCAATAATAGATATGATCATTCCAAGGTTAATTATGACCTTCCAGATACAAATCTTCACCAAAATACAGATTACTCAAGACTGATATAACAAAACAGCAACGTAATATGCATAACCAACAACCCTAGAATCCACTAAAATGCTCACAACTCACTCAATACTTGCCAGAATGACATGAGACCTGATGCAAACGAAAGCTATAATGATGGCAATGAGGACTAGACCAAGAAACAACTAACAAATCGAAGTATTCTTTTTTCTAAACATTTGCCAGGCAGACCAGAATGGTGCGGCCAATAGAGAGAAGCGATTTTGCTTTTAAAAAATAAACACTCAATATTAAAATCTGAATCTTTGCAAGAAGGGTCGCCCCTATCAAGGAAACTCAATGAATCAATACCCAGAACGACTGTATTTTTATTTTCAGATTTATGAGTGAAACTACAGATTCAGCTTGACTTCAGCAACTTCAAAATGAGACTGAAATGCAAATCTAGAACTCCAAAAATGCAAGATACTCAACTGAAATGCAAGATAAACCTATTACAAACTATCTCTCAACTAGTTGCTATCTTTCAAGCAAGAAGAAGAGCCAAGCTAGGAGGCATTCATTCCTCGAAGCAATCCCAAAGCCATTCTGGCAGCATAACAATATTATATAACATAAGATCCTAAAATGAGAACCCAAGGCTGTCTTTTATAAGCTTCTGTGGACCTTCCTGGAAACCCTAACTTCTTTTCCAAAGTCAAAACCCTAATCCCAAGAAATGGCGTCCTTTTCCAAGCATCTTTAATTTTGACTTCATTAAATTTCTCACTTAAATAAATGCGTCCTCCTTAAGGCTTAGTTTTGACTTGATAAATTCAATATAATTTTAATATAACCTCAATGATGGCGCCACCCTTCAAGTCCACCTTTTAAAATAACATTAAGTTATTTGACTAGGCCAAGGTGATAAAATAACATTTAAATTATAATGTTATTTTTAAGTGAAATGAGTTCAACTCTCCAAAACTGCATTCTGAAGCCCGAAACTGAATACGCCACTTGAGACAACTGAAGGGGAAAGTCAACTACCTGAGACCAACCTGTGTACTGCCAAAAATAGAATTTACTAAAAATAGTAAATTCCAGAAAATGCTCTGAATGCCAAAATGAACATACTGCTGCGAAGCCCTCTGAAAACCCAGAAGGAATCCGCCATTGAATCCACCATCTCAGAGCCAAGACCTCCTCAAAAATAGGAAACCCTAATTTAACCTTCCGACTAGCCTTCGGGTTTCCAGAAAAAAGGCCAACGGTCATATGCACGATCAGGTTTGAGAAGGGGACATTACAGTCCACCCTCCCCAAGATTGCTTGTCCTCAAGCAATCGCAAACTAGGATGCTGCAATATCTCATCACTTTCCCAAGTGGCATCCTCCATAGGCAGGTTCTTCCACTTTACCAAACATTCTCTGATAGTTCTATTCCTCAAGGAACGTTCTCTGACATCAAGTATCTCCTCGGGAACTAGAACCAACTGTCCTTCTTCATCCAACAGTGGCAACTGTGAAGAAGCGACCACATTTTGTCCAAGTGCCTTCTTGAGGCGGGACACGTGGAAGACGTTATGCACTCTGCTATTTGAAGGTAGCTCTAATTCATAAGCTACTGCCCCAACCTTTCTGATGACCGTAAATGGCCCATAGAAGCGAGGTTTGAGCTTCTCAGCTCCACTCTTCTTGAGAGTAGACTGTCTATAAGGTTGTAAATGAAGATAGACCATATCCCCAACCTCAAACGAACGCTCAACACGCCTCTGATCAGCATACAACTTCTGCTGATTTTGCGCAATCTGCAAATTATCCTTCAAGGATCTCATTATGTCTTGACTATGCTGCAACAAATCCTTGGCTAAGGTGCTTTGCTGTCACCAAACACCAAGTCTGCAAAACTGGGTGCTTCATATCCGTAAAGTGCCAAGAAAGGCGACATCTTGATTGACATATGAAAGGTAGAGTTGTAGCAGTACTCGCCTATATGCAGCCACTTAACCCAAGCTTTCTGCTATTCTGACACATAATTTCTCAAGTAGCCTTCCAACCACTTGTTCACCACTTCTGTCTGCCCATCAGTTTGGGAGTGATAAGTCGTGCTTGGAGTGAGCACAGTACCACTCATTCTGAAAACTTCTTGCCAAAAGGTACTTAGGAACTTGCTGTCCCTATCACTTACAATATTCTTTGGCAACCCATGAAACCTAAACACTTCTCGAAAAAACAAATCTACAACTTGGGCTGCAAAAAAAGTGCTGGTAATGGCAAAGAAATGAGAAAACTTGGTTAATCTGTCAACTACCACGTAGATGCAATCCTTCCCTTGGGCCTTGGGCAACCCAGTGATGAAATCCATTGAAATGCTTTCCCATTTTTGATTGGGAATTGGAAGTGGTTGCAGCAAACCGGCTGGCAATGTATGCTCATTTTTATTTGCTTGACAAACAGGACATTCCTGAATGTAGCGTTGAACCTCTCTCTTCAAACCTTTCCAAGAAAACCTTTCTCGGATCTGCCTATAGGTCTTGAAAAAACCTTGGTGACCAGCAACTGGAATGTCATGAAAATTCAAAAGAATCTTCTTCTTGAGCTTAGAATCAGCCACTAGAAAGATTCTTCCCTTATACTGAATCAATCCCTCAACCACCTGGTACTTTTCATCATGGAAAGTACCTTCCAGAATGCTGGTTGCAAACTGATTTTTGGCATAATCAGCAAGCAACATGTCCCTCCAATCTGCAGTAAGCTCACACAATGAGCTCAGATGAGGCCTTCTGGAGAGAGCATCGGCCACGACATTATTTTTTCCTTTGACATATTCAATGTCAAAGTTGTAAGCTTGAAGCTTACTCACCCATTTCTGTTGCCTCTCATTTAAATCCTTCTGGTGCATAAAATGCTTGAGGCTATTGTGGTCGGTCTTAACTACGAATTTATTCCCCACCAAGTACTGCCTGAACTTGGCTAATGCATGCATAATAGCAAGCATTTCTTTATCATAGATTGAGTATGTCCTCTCCACACCCCGTAACTTTCTACTTTCAAACATGATAGGGTGTTTGTCTTGCATCAGGACAGCCCCCACTCCTTCACCTGAAGCATCACATTGCAGCTCGAATGGCTTGGAGAAATCCGGGATAGCCAAGACTGGACACGAACTCATGATCTTCTTGAATTTATCAAACACAATTTGAGCTTTTTCTGACCAAGCAAAGGCTCCCTTTTTGGTGAGATCAGTAAGGGGAGCAGCATTCTGTGAATACCCCTTTACGAATCTCCGATAAAATCCACAAAGACCCAGAAAACCTTTCAACTGGGTCAAGCTCTCAGGAGGTGGCCAATCAACTACTGCTTTGATTTTTTTCGGATCCACCTTTACTCCCTCAGCACTGATTATGTGGCCAAGGTACAGTAACTCCACCATTCCAAATTCACATTTGGAAGCTTTGGCAAATAAGCTCTCAGATTCCATGATACTAAGCACATCCTCCAAGTGCTTGAGGTGATCCTCCCAAGTCTTGCTGTAGATCAGAATATCATCAAAAAATATCAGCACAAACCTTCGTAACTGATTCTGAAAGACACGGTTCATGCAAGACTGAAAGGTGGCCGGAGCGTTAGTCAACCCAAATGGCATGACTAAGAATTCAAAATGTCCATAGTGACATCTGAAAGCTGTCTTTTCCACATCTGATCCCCTCATTCGTATCTGATGGTAACCTGACCTCAGATCAATCTTCGAAAAGAACTTAGCCCCATGTAGCTCATCAATTAGCTCATCTATCCTGGGAATGGGGTATCTATTTTTTATTGTGCTTTGGTTCAAAGCACGATATTCCACGCACATGCGCATGGTACCATCCTTCTTTTTCACAAGAACCACTGCAGATGCAAAAGGGCTCTTGCTTGGGCATATGAAACCCATCTCCAAAAGTTCTCAAATATTCTTCTTGATCTCATCCTTTTGTCTCTTCGGATACCGATATGGAGTTGTGATCACCGGTTTAGCTCCTTCTTTGAGCTCTATGATGTGTTCTGAACCTCGATCAGGAGGAGGTCCCGGGGGTGAATCAGCAAACACTTTACTCTTCTTGGTGAGTAAAGACTGAATATCTGGAGGATGCTCTATTTTCGTTTCAGCGGGACTAGCTGGAAGAATCATGCACTCCGCAGCCCACTCCACTTGATCATGACGTATCAACTTTTCCATCCTCTTGAATGACACAATCCGAGGGCCACCATTTGACATCCCTCTCAACACCACCTTCTTTCCATCGGATTGAAATTTCAACTCCATAGTTTGCAGATTTAGAGAGATCTCTCCAAGAGATCGCAGCCATTGAATGCCAAGGACAGCATCCGTATCTCCAATATTGACCACGTAGAAGTCATCCTTGACTTTGTAATTGCCCAATTGCATTGACATGTTCGGAATCCTCTTGGTGCATGAGATGTGAAACCCATCCGCAACCATAACTTTGAACCCTTCAAAGTCTTTTGTTTGCAATCCTTTCTTTGCCACCACAACTTCATCTATGAAGTTATGTGTTGCTCCAGTGTTAATTAAAGCAACAATACGTTGCCCTTTGATCATCCCACGAACTTTAAAGGACTCATTCTTTTGGAAGCTCGAAAGTTGAGCCAATGTACCACCACTTTCTTTTTCACCTTCAGACTCTTCTGGGGTATTTTCTTCATCGCTGTCCTCAAAATCAGCTTGCTGATCAGAAAAATCAGAATTGCTTTCATCAGCTGTATAGAACTTAATTTGATGAATTTTAGCACCCTTTGGGCACACATGATCTTGGGACCATTTTTCCCTACAACGGAAACATAACCCCTTCCTTCGGAGTTCATTGATAGTCTCTGGATCCAATCTTGAGCCATGGGGTTTCTGTGGTTTAAACTCCTTATGGTGAGGCTTTTGATGAAACTTTTTCCCTCTATCCCCTTTGTGAAAGGCTGGTTTGGAAGGAAACTTTGCTTTGGGAGCAGCCCACTCCATGTTTCTAGCTTTTTTCATTGCTTCTTGTAAGGACGGTGGATCAAAAGCTTTGATCCAACCCTTGAGTGGCTCCATCAATCCTTCAGTGAATAGGATCACTAATCTTCTTTCTGTAATTCCAGTGACCATAACTGAAAGTCTTTGAAACTCAGCTATGTAGGCTTCAACAGTGCCATACTGTCTCAACTGTGCCAACTCCCTAAAATGCACTTCTGGATCCTTCTTCTCAAACCTCTCAATGAGCCTGGTAGTGAACTCCTCATAAGTTGTGATAGACCGATGACCCAGAGTAATTAAGCCATGGTACCACCACTCGTGCGCCACCCCATCAAGGTGTAGCGTAGTGAACTTGATCGCTTCTTCTTCTGCCATAGGTATGAGAGCTAGATAGTTATCCAGCTTCTGAATCCAAGCTCGGGCTGAACTGGAATCACTCCCGTCAAAGTGTGGAAGTGTCACCTTGTTGACAGCTTGGTACAAGTCTCCTTGATTTGTTGGTCTTCTTTGATCATAGTGTCTCCCTTGTCCTTTGTTTTTCCTTTTATGATCCATGAAATCGTTATAGGACATATCCATCCTAATGTCGGCAGGTAGAGAATCATACTCTGCACGACCCAGTCTCAACTACTCCACGAATGAAGCATTCTCTTCAGGATCTGGCTGATTGTTTACAGGTGCCAAAAAGGTGGGTTTGAACGGCCTGGAGGAAATGTAAGTGTTGTTTGACACCGTCCGAGCTGCATGCTCATCATGCTGGTTGGAAGCACTATGCTCCCCTCTATGCCCTGAGTTGTTCTGTGGAGTGGTGTTCTGGCCCACTTTCCCCATCATGAAAGATACCATGTCCATCAAGGCATCCATCTTTCTTTCAAATCTCTTTCCTGGACTCATGGATCTTTCTCTCCCATCTCTCCCTTTTCCACTGTCATCTCTGTTGTTGGTAATCCTCTCATTACCCCCAACTGACCTCTCACCTTCTGCCATGTCTGTTTCCTGAGAAGACTCCAAATGAGCCCTCAAGGTTCCTGAAGCTGTCTGACCTTCTGGAGGTTGATAAAGCTGGAACTGTTTTCCAACCTTCTTGTCTTCTCTTGCAAAGTACCTCTTTTCTCTGTCACTCATAGACGGATTGTTCATAGGATGGCAAGATCTTGGCTCTGATACCACTGAAATATTCCAAACCAATTTTTATTTTTATTTTTCAATTAACAGATTTCAAACAATGCACCCGTTAAGGTTAGAAGATAAACCAAAACGTGCAGAAAGCAACTCTAACCAGAATGTACACCAGGATCCCGATGTGGGCAAGGTGTGAGCATTGGTCAGAGGATCTGAATTAAACTGCTTATGCAAAAAGCAACTCTAACCAAGGATGGCGCCGATGATGGCGAGCATATGGTCAGAGGATCTTCTTCTCTAAATACAGAAAGGAACTCAACGTCAAGAATGTGCTTTCCAAACCAAGATGGAATGGGAGCTACCATATGACGGAGATGCTAACTATGTTGAAAGTAAACTCAACACCAAGTATGTGCTACCCAATTCCAGAGTGGAAATGAGGCGACCATATGGCGGAGATATACAGAAATACAATGCAGCTTCAGAATGTAAAGTAAGATTAAGAGAAATGCTGACAGTACTACTGTTCAGCTTACAAAATATCAGAAGATGCCTGCAATAAACAAGATTAGAAGCTCTCCACTGCTGCAATAATAGATATGATCATTCCAAGGTTAATTATGACCTTCCAGATACAACTCTTCACCAAAATACAGATTACTCAAGACTGATATAACAAAACAACAACGTAATATGCATAACCAGCAACCCTAGAATCCACTAAAATGCTCACAACTCACTCAATACTTGCCAGAATGACATGAGACCTAATGCAAACGAAAGCTATAATGATGGCAATGAGGACTAGACCAAGAAATAGCTAACAAATCGAAGTATTCTTTTTTCTAAACATTTGCCAGGCAGACCAGAATGGTGCGGCCAATAGAGAGAAGCGATTTTGCTTTTAAAAAATAAACACTCAATATTAAAATCTGAATCTTTGCAAGAAGGGTCGCCCCTATCAAGGAAACTCAATGAATCAATACCCAGAACGACTGTATTTTTATTTTTAGATTTATGAGTGAAACTACAGATTCAACTTGGCTTCAACAACTTCAAAATGAGACCGAAATGCAAATCTAGAACTCCAAAAATGCGAGATACTCAACTGAAATGCAAGATAAACCTATTACAAACTATCTCTCAACTAGTTGCTATCTTTCAAGCAAGAAGAAGAGCCAAGCTAGGAGGCATTCATTCCTCGAAGCAATCCCAAAGCCATTCCGGCAGCATAACAATATTATATAACATAAGATCCTCAAATGAGAACCCAAGGCTGTCTTTTATAAGCTTCTGTGGACCTTCCTAGAAACTCTAACTTCTTTTCCAAAGTCAAAACCCTAATCCCAAGAAATGGCGTCCTTTTCCAAGCATCTTTAATTTTGACTTCATTAAATTTCTCACTTAAATAAATGCGTCCTCCTTAAGGCTTAGTTTTGACTTGATAAATTCAATATAATTTTAATATAACCTCAATGATGGCGCCACCCTTCAAGTCCACCTTTTAAAATAACATTAAGTTATTTGACTAGGCCAAGGTGATAAAATAACATTTAAATTATAATGTTATTTTTAAGTGAAATGAGTTCAACTCTCCAAAACTGCATTCTGAAGCCCGAAACTGAATACGCCACTTGAGACAACTGAAGGGGAAAGTCAACTACCTGAGACCAACCTGTGTACTGCCAAAAATAGAATTTACTAAAAATAGTAAATTCCAGAAAATGCTCTGAATGCCAAAATGAACATACTGCTGCGAAGCCCTCTGAAAACCCAGAAGGAATCCGCCATTGAATCCACCATCTCAGAGCCAAGACCTCCTCAAAAATAGGAAACCCTAATTTAACCTTCCGACTAGCCTTCGGGTTTCCAGAAAAAAGGCCAACGGTCATATGCACGATCAGGTTTGAGAAGGGGACATTACACATTCAAAGGAGGCAAAGAATTGAGGGCAATGATACAAATGAATTATGGGCATTCTTGGGGAGACTGTCATGAAAAGATAAATAAGTTGTCGAAGCTTTGAGAACACTAATTGAAGAGTATTGGAAGAATAACACAAGGCCATCTCTGAATCAAAGGGATGTGGTAAGAAGGAGAATCGGTAGTCAAAATTGTGAGCCACATCCAAAGCATTTTTTGGATATGATCCAAACCCAATTTTTTCAGAAATTTGAAAATGATTATCCTCAAATTAGTATTTCTCAAAGATTTTTTGAATTGCTTAAACCTTTTTATGTTAAGATAAATCACACACACACTACTTGTTTTTGTAGAATACATATTGAATTTTCTAACCATTACGATGTTTATCGTTCTATATGTTTAGATTTGCATACTAATGATGTTTTGCAGGATTGTGGCATAGAAGCCCTACCAAAATATTCAAGAGAGTTGTTATCAAAAAAATTATGTGAAATAGAGGATGGCCAGATATTCTATAGGACAACATGCTTGGATGGTTCATGCGAGCATTGCGATCACTTCCAACGTATGCCAGTATGTCAACATATGGAAAGCACAGATGAGGTGGGACAAAAACTAGTAGAGTTCGGGAAGTATAAAATAGTGGCATATGCTACAAAAGATGGGTCTCAAGCAAAAAGGTGTGATTTGGTTATTGAGAAGATTCCAGTCTACCAGTTTATGTCCATGTTTTGTGACAATATATTATCTGAGTATGCAATGCATACCCATAGATCCTGATGGTTGGATACACAATTCAAGCTATGCAAGGACACCTTTCCAGTTGGAAGCATAGTATCAATGGTTGACTTTGTGGAGAACTACACTCTACAGCCACAATGTGAGGTGCAATCATAGTATTACAACTCCACACAGGTTTTGATATCTGTGCACATAGCATTTATTCATGCATTTGATAGTACAGATGACCAAAGGAAGGTATTGAGGGAGTATTAATTTTACATTAGTGATGATCACACACATTCTCCAGAGTTCGTGCAAGGTTGCTTCCATATTTTCTACAGTGGTTTGGTTCAAAGGGGCATAGAATATGACCGACATATAATATGGTCTAATAACTGTGCAACACAGTTCAAGAACTCACACATGTTCTATTGGTTGTGTAGGATGCATGTCATTATAGGTGTTCAACATATGTGGTACTTTTGTGAGGCCGAACATGGAAAGGGGGAGCATGATGGTACAGGAGCATGCGTGAAAAGAGCATTAGCACGAGAAGAGTTAAAGTATAAAGACAGTACAAAGTTGAGAGATGTAAAATCAATCTTTGAGTGGTGTAATGCTTCAATGGGTCTAGGTAATGAAGTTACATCTTTAGTTCGTAGATTATTTTGGTTGATGGATGATACTAACATTGCACCATATAAAGGCTGTTGTACACTAACAGGATCGAGTGAGGTACACTCTTTCCTTAGCTCAAATGTAGGTTCATGGAGTATCAATACATGAAAGATGGCATGCTTTTGTTCTTCATGTATAATGGAAGACTAGAATGATTGTGAGTCAGGGGAGTGGGTTGACAAATGGTTCACAAGTTATCTTAGCCCACTTCACATGTATCGCCCTCCGATGGCATTGGAACTGACACAAATAGAATCATCGGTCGACTTTGACCACATATTAGATCTAGTTGAATGAGGTGATATATCTACTTTCTTAGTTGTTGAAATTCCATATCGTTAGATCTTACTTTGTACTGTATTCGTAATGTTGACAAATTTAAAGAGATTTTTTGCAAATATCAATGCAGGAAATTTTTATGCAGTTATTGCAGATGAAGACAATGAAGAGGGAACAAATTATTACTTGTCATTGTGTTGAGACCAAAAAGAAATTGGAGGCCCTAGTTATAGATGGAGAAAACATCGAATACCCTACAGGCTCAGTTGTGGTTACTGGAACATGGCTTAGAAGGTACCCACATTCAAGTGTTAAACATTGGCTATTTCAAGACTTTGACATGCATCGTAAGATTCTTCATTACTCGAACCTTATCATGGCATCCAATGTTCATTTGACCAAATATGGGGGTAGACCTTTGAACAAGACGTTATGGAAGGTTTGTGAGTCTAACCATGAGGCAATACTTGACACAATAAAGAGTAGAGCAGACCTAGATGGTTCATTGGATTAATTTGTAAGTATATGCACATTGGTTCTTATTAATTTATACTTGTATTCACATTAATTTATTTGATGCCAATGCTATCATCTTCTTTTACAGTGATTGGTCTCCCCTTGCAAAAAATGTAGATATATGAGCCATCCAAGAGGATGTCAACCAGAAAAGCAATGCAACATCCTTATTTTGATGCCTGCATGCAACATCTGTAAGTGCCTTCCATCTATTTTTATTTCATTTCCATTTTGGATACTCCTTCTTTTTCTCTTTTACTTTTCGTATTTGTAAGTAAACTACTAAGGGCTGGTTGATCTTTCGTTGCAAAAAATGCTTATTTAAGAGCCATCAAAGAGAATCTCAGCCAAAAAAGCAATGCAACATACTTATTTTGATGATTTTGACAAATCTCAATTTTGATTTCAAGCCATTATAAGAGAGCATGTGAAGCTTAGCAAGGGAATCTCAAGTTACTCATTTGAAGTTAACCTCATAATGAGCACCTATGATGTAGACATTTAAAGAGAATCTTTAATGTATGAGTGACATTGTAAAAGATCTGAGAGAACAAAGTGCCAGAGGCATTGTAATAAGATTTAATTACATAATGAGATATACTCAAATATTGTAAGGTTGGAGTTCATGTTTGGTGTAGTAGCACCTTGTTCTATAAATGCCTTGAGTAGGAAAATTTGCAAACTTTGAATTTTGAAATGTAAACAATGTGAAAAAGGTCATATAAAGGTCATGTAAACAATTTGTACACATTTTTTTGCAACTCATGTGACCAAGCGGACTATTCCAATAGGTTGGAATAGGTGTGTTTACACTAGGCATGGTCCTCTTTCACACCAAAACACGTAGAATCACTCTGAGCTATGTTCCACCGGATCGATCCCTTAAGGGTCCAAAGTGCAAAATGGCTGCAAACTTCAATATGCTAGTACTCGGATACCATGACACTTAGAAACTTCTCATCCTATCCTACGGAAAGACATTGGGCCCCTCTAGAAAAACCTCTCTCGGTTTTGGCTATCTTGAAGTGGTTTTCTCGTGGCGGTGGATTTTCACTTGATGGAAAAAGTGTCAAATTCAAGCAGTGCAAAGTTGCAAAGTGATGCAAATTTCGCTTTGAAACTCGTGTAACCAAACTAACTGCTCCAACACATCTGAATAGGTATTTTTACGCTAGTCATGGTCTTTTTTCACACCGAAACACGTAGAATCGCTCTGAGCTATGTTCAACCGGATCGATCCCTTAAGGGTCCAAAGTGCAAAATGGCTGCAAACTTCAGCATGCTAGTACTCGAATACTGTGACACTTAGAAACTTATCGTCTGATCGTACAAAAAGGCATTGGGCCCCTCTAGAAAAAATCCTCTCAGTTTTGGCTATCTTGGAGTGGTTTTCTCATGGCGGTGGATTTTCACTTGATGGAAAAAGTGTCAAATTCAAGCAGTGCAAAGTTGCAAAGTGGTGCAACTTTCTCTCTACAACTTGTGTGACCAAGCAGACTATTCCAACATGTTTGAAAAGGTATTTTTACGCTAGGAATGGTCTTTTTTTGCATTGAAACACATAGAACCACTCTGAGCTATGTTCCACTGGATCGATCCGTTAAGGGTCCAAAGTGCAAAATGGCTGCAAACTTCAGCATGCTAGTACCCGAATATTGTGACACTTAGAAACTTCTCGTCTAATCCTATAGAAAGGAATTGGGCCCCTCTAGAAAAACCTCTCTCAGTTTTGGCTATCTTGGAGTGGTTTTCTCGTGGCGGCGGATTTTCACTTGATGGAAAAAGTGTCAAATTCAAACAGTGCAAAGTTGCAAAGTGGTGCAACTTTCGCTCTACAACTTGTGTGACCAAGCAGACCATTCCAACACATCTGCATAGGTATGTTTATGCTAGGCATGGTCCTCTTTCACACTGAAACGTGTGGAATCACTCTGAGCTATGTTCCACCGGATCGATCCCTTAAGGGTCCAAAGTACAAAATAGCTGCAAACTTCAACATGCTATTACTTGGATACCGTGACACTTAGAAACGTCTCATCTGATCCTATAGAAAGGTATTGGACCCCTCTAGAAAAATATCTCTCATTTTTGGCTATCTTGGAGTGGTTTTCTCATGGTGGCAGATTTTCTCTTGATGGAAAAGGTGTCAAATTCAAGCTGTACAAAGTTGCAAAGTGGTGCAACTTTTTCTCTACAACTCGTGTGACCAAGCAGACTGTTCCAACACGTCTGAATAGATATATTTACACTAGGCATGGTCTTCTTTCACACTGAAACACGTGGAATCGCTCTGAGCTATGTTCCACCAGATCGATCCCTTAAGGGTCCAAAGTGCAAAATAGTTGCAAACTTCAGCATGCTATTACTTGGATATTGTGACACTTAGAAACTTCTCATATGATCCTACAAAAATGCATTGGACCCCTCTAGAAAAACCTCTCTCGGTTTGGCTATCTTGGAGTAGTTTTCTTGTGGTGGCGGATTTTCACTTGGTGGAAAAGGTCTCAAATTCAAGCTATGCAAAGTTGCAAAGTGGTGCAACTTTCACTCTGCAACTTGTGTGACCAAGTGGACTATTCTAAAACATCCAAATAGGTATGTTTATGCTAGGCATGGTCCTCTTTTGCACCGAAACACGTGTAATCATTGTGAACTATTTTCCACCAGATCGATCCCTTAAGGGTCCAAAGTGCAAAATGGCTGCAAACTTTAGCATGCTATTACTTAGATGTTGTGATGCTTAGAAACTTCTTGTCTGATTCTATAGGATCGTGTTGAGCCTGTCTACAAAAACCTCTCTCGATTTTGGCTATCTCGGAGTGGTTTTCTAGTGGTGGCAGATTTTCACTTCATGGAAAAAGCATCAAATGCAAGCAGTGCAAAGTTGCAGAGTGGTGCAACTTTCGTTCTGCAACTTGTGTGACCAAGCGGACTATTCCAACACGTCCAAATAGATATTTTTACGCTAGGCATGGTACTCTTTTGCACTAAAACACGTGGAATCACTCCGAGCTATGTTCCACCGGATCAATCCCTTAGGTTGGAGGAGTCTTAAGTTGCAAATTTGTAAGTTGCTTAAAGCAATAAATTTGAAATGATATTGAATGGCCCACTTAGCACTCATTGCATCTAAGTGATACTCATAGAGGTGAGGCACTAGGCCTTCCCAGGAGGTCACCCATTCTAGTATACTCCAGCTCAAGTGCTTAACCATGAAGTTTTTCCCCAAGGTTAAGCCCACTTAGCTTGCAACCCCATTTGCAAAACCTTCAGCAAGTGTTGTGCCTTATGAAACATTCATTATAGAGCCCCTTTAGCTCATCAATTGATAAGTAGGAGGTATTTTCTACAATGTGTCAAATTGTGATATTGCTATTAGGATTCCATTGAGCAATCATTTGTAGTATTAGATATAGTTCTAGCTTCTACAGTATTGCACATGATTGCAAATAGTTTCAAAGATCTAGAAAACATCAATAGTTCACATTACTCAAGAAGGATGAACATCTTAAAGACATTTGCAGAAATGAGGAAAAGTAACCTTCTTGTGGACTTAGGGTTGCAATATTTGATCTACAACATGTTCCACCATTTCTTCAGTAGGATCAAGAACACACATAATGAAGGTGTGTTTGTAGCCATGAAAGATTATGGTTCGAACTATCTAGGAGAATGATGTTTTATCTCGACCAACCATATCTATACCATGGTTTGTTTGGAAACAAGGATGGGTTCTCTCTTCATTGGTATATACATTATTCCTCGATGTGTTCACACCAGTGTTACAAGACTAGGACTCGCCTCGGACTTGACAAGCCATTTTTTGACTTGGACTCGAGCTCGGAGCCCAGACTCGACAAATAGAAAAACCTAAGAAATTAAAAGATTTGTAAGGATTTAAAACTTGTTTCATGCACCCTTTAATAAATAAACCTTAAAGACACAATAACGTCATCAAATAGAAATTACTATGATCCCATACACAAACATACATCAATCACATAAGTATAAGCACAAATTTTAGCTGAAGGAAATAACACATTTAGATATATAAATATTGTGATATTGCTATCATGATTCAATTCATAAGGAGGAAGATAAAACTTCATACATTTCTTCTATCACAAATGAGATAAGTTCTTCGTTTCATGAAGGTCATGAGACAACCATTAATGGGGAGTGGATACATGAAGAAATGATGGAGAATGATAATGGCTTTAGACCTGCTATAAAGGAAAAAACAAATCGTTTTCAATGATGCAAGAGGTTTTTGGTTTCACTACCAAAATGAGCCTACGAAGAATGCATATGAAAATCCTTTTGACCTTGAGGGTGTACTTACTCCATCTCAAGGATCATGCATTGAGAATGACATAGATCAATGCTAGGGCTAACCAATTAATATTTATACATGTGAATAAGTCAAAGATTACATGTCAATAAGGGAAGTACAAGTACTCAAAAACACGTAAGCCTCAAAAAGTATACACACGAATACATAGTATACACAAATTAAAACAAACTATATGCACAAATACAAGGTATATGCATGAAAAAATGTAAGCCACAAAGTATACACTCGAATGCACATAATTAACAAAGCATACACGTAATTTGTAAAGTATACACTTGAATACACGTAACTCATATCTATTGAACCATCAATTTAGAATGCAAATATGGACAGGCATCAATAAAAGATATTTGTATTAACCAAATAGCCATGTAGGCATACATAAATATATGTCGATATAAGTATGAAATATATGTACAAAATAGTCATATAGGCTTATGAGAATGCCATCTAGGCATACAATGTCAAATATGTCCAATAAAAAAAATGTACAAAACTGCCATGTAGGCATACAACAAAGGACTCTGGAATCAAAAGTCATTGCTCTCCATGCATAGGAAATAAAATCTTTCCCTTTCCTTTTCGCTCAGATGGCGATAGGTCTGTCACTCATTTTTGTTGTGCTCGTGGAGTGCTCTTGCTACTCCTCCTAGGGTTTAGTTCATGGTGAAGTTTTAACTGTTACAATAAGAAGTAAAGACATGCATATATAGAAATTACATTATAAAAAATGATTTATTTGACAAAACAATCACTTACATCCATCTCACGATCTCTCTCCATGAGGGAAATATCCTCATGCCCATGCTTAGGCATTCTCAAGCCCTGTATAAACCATACAAATAGACAAAAACTACGTGAATCAATAATGGTTTGATTTTTCACTAACTAACATCTATAACAACAAATGTAAATTAAAATTTAATAATTTGCCTCATACCTCTTCTGTCAGAGCCATCGAGGATTGTATAGAAGATGTCACACCAATATCCATTTCCCTTGTCACATTCAGAGGTGTATCGTCTCGCAACAACTTAAAATAAAACAACAAATTATTCAACGTAATCAATGATGTGCATGTATAAACTACACAAATCTATTAAGTACTTGATTCATTAGTTAAAATATTTATTCTATTACCTACGTGAAGGTTTGAGTAAATCCACCGCCATTAGGAAGTGTTCCATGAAAACCTCCAATATTAGTTTGTTCAACATCCAAAATTGAATATTAAATTACCATTCGTAAAACAATGCCATTAATATGCAATAAACTTATAATTGTTTACTAGTTACATACCCTAGCGATAGGTGTACTATAAAAATAGGTTGGTGGGGGGCTGGTGTATGCAGTCTCAACACTGTGACCCTGCAATTTTATTAAAATCATAAAACATTTTTAGTTAATCTTGCATTTCAAAACCGAAATTTAATAAATTAAATTCAATGAACACATGCACTAACTTTTAACTGACTATCAATTGCCATATGCCTCATGCAAAATGTCAGCTTCCCTCTCCATCTCCATAGTTGTAGACGGATCCTGCGTACCAGTCTCCCGAGGGTCAGTGGGGTCATGTGAACAAGTAGCCCCACAAGATTGACACACATGTGTTCGAAGGCCACCACTAGAAGACTCCCCTGGATGGCATTGTAGAATAGGGCTAGTATGGTGGATGACACTCTGGGTCAAAGTGTTGATTACCTGCAATGTCTCTACGTCAGTACTTTCCTTCACAATGGAAGGCATAACAACTTGCTCATGAGGTGGCCTAGCGAGAGCTCATCTACCTTTTCGCGTAGGATCCGGCTGTGCACTAGGTCTATCCTAAGTTGACCCCCCACCTCTCCCTTGGAAATACCTCATATCAAAATAATTTGGGATTTTGTTCAATATGAACTCACTATATAGTTTCCTAAGGAAATATTGCAGGACCTCGCAATTGTTGCACGGTGGGTAATCGAAGACCATGTACCACCTATCATAAAACCGCTCCTTCATCTATTGGTGGTGCCACCAATGGATAGGAAACCTCTTCGCATTGAGGGTAAGATTTTGATTTTTGTGTGGGTCGGTGAATAATGAGCACAAATCACCTTTTTTAATTTTTAAATCTTTCACATCCTCGTATGATAGTTTATTTGCATAATAGTCCCTAGCCGCTTGCCTCTTATCTTCCCATCCAATTATTTGTTTGCTAATTGAATCTATGTTCGTTAATATATCTTTCAATGAATTTTCTAGGGTCATTCTTTCTGTGGTTGAACCATTTGGATCACTCAACCTATTGATCAAATCCTCAATTTGTTTTTTGTTGTTCTCAATTTCACTCATTAAATTTTGTTGAGTGCTATGAGGGGGTTGAGTGATTGGTGGAGGAGGTTGATGTTGTGGTTGATTTTGATCTTGAGGATTTGGTTGGTCTTCCTGTTGAGGATTTTGAGGGTTTGTAGGTTGATTTGCATCTCCTAAAAATTCAAACAAATAGATATAAAATTCAACCTAAAACTAACAAATTCAAAATAAAAACCATAGAATCCTTACCTCTTATAGCTCCTCGTCATCGTGGTGCCATTGTTGTGAAGAAATACAGATTCTTGGTGAAGAAATTCTCCTCCTAGAATGCAAGCGCGATATTCTAGGGTTTTTGGCCACAGGTGCAACAAGAAAACAGTCGAAATGCAAATGAGAGATTTTCATTTGTTTTTCTGCTTTTAACATTTGATAACGTGAGTGTGTTATAACGCGCTCGCATTATGTATTTGTAGTTGTAGTTGCCGAGACCTTGCCTAGGTTTAATGGAAGACATAACGTGAGTGCGTTATAACGCGCTCGTGTTATGGTTTTTCAACTTTTTTTTTTAGGGTGTCCACTGAATTGCTACCCATTTCCATGCACCCACCCATATATACCACACTTGTTCCTAGTATATCACCTAGGCCAACCTAGATAACCTTATATATGCCTTAAGATGACCTAAATAACTAAATAATAATAATAATAATAATATGACTTAAGATTTAAGGTAGCCACAAGTCAACTACTTATAACACTATACACAATATAGGGGTAGGGTATAACACCCTACTTCTCTCTCCCTCCTCTCTCTCTCTCCTTCCCTCTCTACTCTCTCTCTCCTCTCTCTCTCCTTCCCTATCTACTTCTCTCTCTCCCTCTCTCTTTTTTTGAAGTTGATAGTGAACCCCAAAAACTCCCATTGATCCTCTACAACCAAATCTCCTATCACGCATGAGAGAACAGAGAATTGATTATGTTATGCAACCAAGAGAGGAAAGAGATTGATCCAAAAAAGAAACTGATTATGTGTTATAAATTAATTTGAATGAAAGGTTACAATGTACAATGAATGCTTATAAAGGCATAAAAGAAAACCCTAGATGAGGATTGCATTATATTGTGGCAAGTATCTTAATCTCATGTAATGAGACAACTAGACCTATATTTATCCCAATCTAATTAAAAAAAATACTCCTAAGTTTAGCTTAAGCGAATAAAGTAATAAGGGACTTAATAATTAATTGATGATTAATTAATTATTAAGTGATTATCCTAATTACTCCAACACCCACCTTAAGATTAACTTAGGGAGAAGCTAAAAACCTTAATGTAGAATATATTGATGGATGCATGGATGGGTCCCATCTATACAAGTTCTGATGATGTACGCATGCACAAATAAACCTAATTAGACTATATGCCTTAATATAAAAAATTCAATATCCCAACAATTGACAAAATGAAACAATAGTTTGCAGTTGGATCCAGGAAGTGTAGAGTGATATGTATCTTCCCAAAAAATTGGTTTCAGTGTGCATAGAAGGACTCATTTTCCATATGGAATCTAATTCCCTAATAGGTTGTCCTACTCAAGTTTTGGGGAACTCTGGTAGTAGATCTAAGACTTTTGTTTTTGCTTGAAAAGTTGTTGGAACATTGCTAGATAATTCTGTAAGTGAGTTTTTGTTTGTTGACAAGATATAGGGCTTTGAATGCAACAATTTTTTTTATCTTCAATATTCTTTCAATCCTCTTCAAACCTATAATATGTAAATTCAAAGAGATGGAAAATGTTGGTCCATTTAGGGGCTTACCTCAGTCAAATATTGTGTATGTGCTTCCACTTCTACAATGGCAATGCCAATGCTAAATAGATAATGAATGGGAAGGAATGATGAAATCACAAAGTGTTGCAACTCACCACCTTTCAATAGCTTCCTTTAAGGATTTAAGTCATGCACATCACTTCAAGGTTTTGATCTTTCTTGCTTGAATTGCTTGAATTTTTTGGAGACCCACAAAATTGGTTAGCCTTCACAAAACAATGATAATAAAACAACATGAACTCACATACATTTTGGCGTGATGCTTGGATCTTTAATTTCTAAAATAATACTCTAAAATTATGCTCTTGACTTGTTCTTGGATGCTCTTAATGTTCACCTCTTGCTAGATTCTTTCACTTATATTTCAAATGGTGAAATGACTAGGTATTTATATGCATTTATTTAATTTCATAAAAAATAGATCCCCAAAGTTGAAACTTGAAATTTAAATTTTGAATGTTAAAATTTCACCAACAACATGCCCAAAAATTGGTCCTAGTTAATAAGGGGGACCCATACACCCAAGGGTGTATGGGGCCTAGCCTAAACTTCTATGACATTAAGTGTCAGGGGTAACACATGAATTGGGTGCATTTATTCAATGCTTGTAATTATTGAAAAGTGGTGCAAATGGGCTTTGTAATACATAATTTTAGGACATTTGGGGGACAATTAGGCTCAATAATTTAAGGGTCCAAAACATAGTGTGGAATTTTTAAGGGTGACAATTTTCTACGTTACAACATCAAATATCAAAATACATATACTTGATCAAATGCATTGAGACAGTCTCTTGGGGAGGTTCTCGAATGATCTCATCCTTAGCTCACATCTCCCGCTATCATGAGTTATCATTAAAGAGAGAGACTAATATCAAGACCTCTCTTAAAGTACCATAGTCATCCCATATAACCAATTAACATCCTCATGCAATTTATTAAGCTTCACCTATTGCTCCTAGATATTTTAGTAAAACTATCTATCCAACATATTAAATTTGTAACAAATTAATCAATTAATAGTTTAGGAATGAATATTTATGCATGAATATATTCCCACCCCCTTATTATCCTATTCCTTTCTCCATGGATGTCATATAGATCTAACCATACCTACTTATGCACTAGTTACTTTCAATTCATATCTCCGTTGCTATTATAATGTCTCTCTTAGGCTATAAATGTACACTCTACTACCACTACCATATATGCCATCATAGATTAAATAATGATACAAGACACTTGGTACATGTGTATGATCTTGCACTATTTTCTCTATTCGGGAAATTGGTATGCCTTGGATTAGATGCTAAATAGTGAGAGAGATGAGTTCCACTTTATTAGTTACACTCCCTACACAGTTATATATATTTTTATATACTTACTAATATATAATAGTAAAAAGAAAAGATAATTTAAAATGCAATATCATAACTAATGTACCTAGATATCCTTCCTACCAATTTACATTGAATGGTGCCCACTATACGGAACAATATTTAGTGTGACATGTGCATTGGTCCCTCCTACAATGAGTGCATCAATAGGATAGAAAGGGAATGTCCCTTCTCTCAACCAAAATGCTAAATAATATGAGGATACCCTTGCATCAATTGCATATTTTATATAAATTTAGCCATATATATAATCATCATCTTTCTAGTTAGCAGGTTGTTATCTCCCCATGCTAGAATAGTGATCTCTAATGTCTACTATATATTACCAAATCAAGGGGTATATTTGATCAAAAACCTAATTCGTCTATTAGATCATTGCAATTAAATAACACCATAACTATGTTTTGTTTGTCAAATATCCACCTAGAGAAAATAATTTGACCTAACAAGAATATGCCATCAATATCCATGGTCAACTATCTTAAATTTCCCCTAAGTGGTGTGTGCTAGCCTCAATCTAAAAAATACATATTGCTTGGTTTTGAGGGTTCTCCCCTCTCTACGTCCCTAAATATATGGTTTCCCATAATGATAAAAATGATAAAAATATTTTTTGGGACATAGTCATGGGGGGCCATAACACTTGTAGATGCTCATAGACCCAATATTGTAAGAGTGATATCCCTTGGAGATTCATGAATATATATTAATGATATCTATATATATATATATAAATTGTCATTGAGTTAGGATAACGGGTAACAAAACCAAGTTAATATTATCTAATACTCCCTAGTCTCCCTCCATAACTATATGATTACATATTTGATACTAGATCCCTAACCATCGAGGAGAATAAAGACACCACTAATAAAAAAATAATACTTTCACTATTATAATATTGTATCTAGCATAAAATTAGTGAATGATGCATTGAATTGATGATAGACTTCTCAACTTATGAACCATCAATATAAATCTTGATCCTCCATATCACAATGTTATAGGAATCTATTATCCTCCCTTTAACAAAAATGTGTAGAATCATCCCCATGTCCTTAATTATAATTTTCATATCACCTGTGGTAAAATTAATTTAATGATTCCCAAATAATATTTCTCTAAAATCATAGTGATCATGCATGTATCAAAGTGTAGCATGTGAGATGTGACCATATGTTTAAGAATTATGAACTACAATATTTCTCACTATGCATCATCAAGAGGCAATGTGTAGAATCACTACCTGTAGGTTCCATATGTGTTCATAGATAAATACATCTAACTACATAAAAATAAGAAAATAAATGATAAATGATAATGCATTCAATGCTACAAATCTAAGGAAAATGATAAACTACATGTTAATGTAACAATTTTCTAGCTAGGACTTGTAGACACCTAAAATCTAACCTTAACCAACCACACCTAATTTTATCCTATCCTTAGCCCATTAATTAAATACATATTTATTATTTATTAAAATAATTTCATTCTCTCCCATCCTTATCCTAAAAAAATTAATTAAATAAATATTTATCATTCATTTAATTATTTTACCCAATAAATATCTTATTTATTTAATTAATTCCCCTTTATCTTCTATACTTATCAATTTAATCCTAGCCCTCCATATTTTTCACATGGATCATAATCTAAAATTTATATCATGTGAAAAGTGTCCCCTTCACATGACTAACTAATTCATTTTTCAAATTCATTGAACCTAGAAACCCTCCCCAAAATTCAAACTAACTTTTTATCTTATCCACTCATCTCATCTAAACCTCTTAATCCTAGACATGCACATAAGGACTTTTTCCCTATCCCGATCCTAAACCTAAAGCCTATCCTTCATGTGCCACTTTTCACATGACTACATCATTGATCGTAGCCCTAATACTCATTCAATATTATCCATACATCATCAATCATTCCTAGCCATTTATTTTTCCTCTTCAAACCTCTATATCTAGAGGCTCTCATCCTTCATCTTCATCCAAGAATCTAGTGTCATACCCTTATGTTCACACTTTAATCTCTCATCTTGCAATCGTATCAAGGTTATGCTAGAGAATTGATATTTGTCCACATAATATCAATATCATAGAAGAAAATCAAATGGAATCATGGCACACTCCATTACACTCATCAAGGAGTGAAAAAATTCTAGGTGAAGGTATTGTGTTTTGTATTAATTTATCTTTTGTTTTGTTTACCTTTAATTTTTTTCCTCATCTTCAAGACTAATTATGTAGGATAGATATACCATATGTGTGACATAAGGATGACCCCATGAGAACTAAACTATAATTAAAATATACCATTTTAGAAAGATTAAAAAATATATTTTAAAATAATGTAAAAAATGATTGTTTCAAGATTATGAGCACTAGATCTATGCTTTTACCACACTAAATCTAAACTCATTTTTTATATCCCCTAATTTAAGAACTTTAATACTATAGACCACCATTATTAAAAAAGTGCAAGAAATCTCTTGGTGTCTAAATATATTAATTTCTTGAGGGTAACTATCCAAATGAAAGTGGTATTTTACTATTTACTCTCCCTTATACATATCTAGGTAAAAAAATTGCATCTTGCAAATATATGTCCTATAACTCCTATTCTTGAGCCAACACAATTGAATTTATGATAAAGTATATATTTCACTTCATATAATTGACCTACATGAACTTGCGTTCATTTTTCCCATGCAACGCATGTCTATAGGTGAATGAAACTTTTTTACCCTATAATACACATGAATAACAATATCAATACATGAGCCCACACAGGTAGCCGAGTTGGCTTGAGTTGGGTTTTCTCCCCGAGGTATCAGGTTAGGCTCAGAGGCCTAGAATCACCCGATGTGTGTGGCTTGTGGGAGGTTGCATGTATCCCTAAGGACTAGTCTCTCTCCAACTCGCCCACTACTCCATTGAGGGGGTCACGGGGACACCCTGTGTTAGCAAAAAAATAATAATATCAATACATGATGCAAGCCTATCTATTTTCTATGAAACAATTGTGGAACACATATCAAATTTATTGATGTTATTATTTATATCATATGTGCCAGGTGTATTTATTGTTATATTCCCTTATGGTCCTCCTTTACATGTACTTTCATGCTTATTTATTAACATGATTAAACTATATTGATTATTACTTTATGCTTATTTGGATATGTGAGACTATCTTGTTCCAATTTTACATGTTTATAATCCAACATTAATACATCTTACATCATCATTGTCATATATTTATATAGGAGGCATCATTTTTTCCCTTATTTTATATAATTGAGCCTTATTGTGTCATCTTACCCATATGGGGTTATTATCTTGATATGAAATTCCACATTTAAATCTTAAATTGTTGTTTTCATATAATTCATTGATGACCTAAGTAGTACTTCTCCACATTGGGTAACATTAGAAATTATGCCTTCCAATTCAAAGTTGAAACTTGCATTACCAAACCATGTTCTAAGGGGGTAAAAGTACAAACCTGTGTCACACTTTATAAAGGAATCGACCAACATGAAAAAAATTTATCAACTTCAACCACATAAAAGTGGTATTTATGTTTTGAATTTCAAAATGATGTAAACTAATAAAATGTAGAACTTTTGTTGAAGTTTATTCCTGGAATTTTTAAATATTAAAAAAAAAAATTGATATTTTTTTATCAATTTAAAAGCAAATTTCACAATGCTGAAAATTTCAAGAAAAAGTGAAGTTCAGTTGATGTCAAGAAACAAATAGAAAAAAAATCATTTTCTCCTAATTTTTTTTCCCCAAATAGTTGACTTCAATATCTAGGGCATGGAAAAAAATTGAAATTTTGATGTATATTTTTCTCGTAATAACATTTTAAAGTCAAACTAACCCGAATTTGATAGTTTTTAGTTGACGTCAACTATTGTTTTTTTTTTCATTTTCAAAAAACAAAATATACCCTTTCGAAGAGGATTCTCTCCTCTAGGGCATCATATATTTTCCAATTTGTTTTATGATGATTTACTATTTTTTATTTAATTTCAACTGAGCCTCTTTTTGACTTTGAACAACCTACTTGCAATATTTTAAAATATTTATATACTAAAACTAATCAAATGTATATATATATATATATATATATATATATGGATTCAACACTGTGAGCTCTACAAAAGGGTATTCTTATTTTTATTTTTAATAATTTTTATTGAAGAAATATTCACCAGAAGTTGGAGATTTTTGGAAATTTGAAAAGAATGGTGACTTTGCTGCCAAGTCACTTGCCATCTGGACATATTTGGCCGAATAGGATTCAACCGAATTCTATTTGGAAAAATATGTTATGGCCGAAACATATTCAGCCTAATAGGATTCAACCAAATCATATATGGTCGAAATTCTAATTTTTTCAATTTTTTTTTCATTTTTTGCGTTTTTCATCTAGTTTTTATTGAAATAACTATTTAAGTTAGCTTTTATTAGTCTATTTTTTAGGTTTTTTCTGGATTTTTCCTCCACTTTTTAATGAAGTAATTATTTCCTATTTTTTTTTAAAATCAACCTTTTATTATTTACTTTCGCTCTTAAATCATAGAGCATATAATATTGAACAATACTTTTCTAATCATTTGTCCCAAGCTATCTAGTTGAATACTTAAAACTAAGGAAAATCAAGCATCCACAACAAAAGATTTGGTAATTTTCTTTAATTTATTTTTTGTTTTCATGCTTATATTTTCATTGTGTTTTAATTTGAATATTTTGAGCTAACGCTTGGACTAACAAGTGGTGTAGTTGTTGACTATCAAAGACTAATATTGAAAAACTACTAATCTATGGTTTTGCAGGACGTTTGGCCAAGACTTTTTATTTTTCCACTAATTTAGGCACTAAAGTTAGATTAGAGGGTAAATGAACTTGTTTTCTATGCTTGGAAGGGTGTAATAGATGTATGCTCACTCCTCAGACCTAGTGTGGTCTTGGGGATCAGAAGTCTTTACATCCCTTCATTTCATTTAGATGAATGTTTTAGGTAAACATAAGGTCACTAGCTTGTGTGTATGCACTCCCCTCGTGCTTCATGTGATCTTGGGGGATCAAAATACCTACTGTGCCTTTCCTTTTAGGGGACCTGCCTGAGGATTTCATCACCCTAGGGGACGATTTCAACCACATGTACTGATGAGGTATATAAAAGGGGGAGAACTAAATTTGTACCCCAATCTAGTTGCATCATAATTGGCGGAGCTCTAATTGCCTAGGGTGATTCCAAGCTAGGAGTGAAGGGTTGTTCCAAGCTCTCAGTACCTCACTAAAGCTCCTGATCCACATTTGTGATAGACTAGTGTTCACATTTTGGGCCTCATGTACCTTGTGTATATTGAGGACTCCCTAGAAAAACATTGTTAACCTAGAAAGCCATCAAATGTAGGTTAGTGTGGTGCAAGGGATGTGGATCGTACCCTGAAGTTAGTCACCATGTACTCCCTTAGGTTGAGATATAAATCCTTGTGGTGAACTTCAACAGTTCCCAAGGAGAGAGAAGGTGAGATCATGGCATTCGTTGACAACCCTATGCCACTGGATCTCTAGCTATTCACATTTGTGAGAAAAGGTGACCCAAAGAACCACCCAAGTATTAAGGAGTATTAACCCAAGCTTGCTTGGGTGGTGAGCCCACATTAATCTATAAGCCTACTTGAGCTTAGGGCTTGTAATCAAGTGCTTGAAGTGTCTATTTGTGCAAAACTCATGAAGACAAATCAACCAAATGGTTGAAGATTTGGCTATACCCTTTGAAAACATCAAAAAATTTCAAAAAATTTGACCCCTTAGGGCTCCTTGGTTTAGTCTAACATAATATGTAACTTCATTTTCTCCCGATCACCAATTACCCCATCTTCACACCTAAAAAACCTATTCCTCACCCTCCCCCACCATCCAAATTTTCCCTTATTATCACCTTATAATCACCTATTTTATTCACACCTTGGCTTGATATCATTCCCTCTCCCCCATATCATTAGTTTCTTCATCATTATCATCCAAAATCAACCTTAAGATCTATCCCAAAAATCAGCATTTATCATATCACCACTTTTCAAACCAAATTTTTCACTAGGAAATAATATAGATCCCTCATCACCCTTCCTAATCATAGGGTAGTTTAAGAACTTTCCTATCTTAAGTTGCATCTTTGATAATTTAGCTTAAGGAATGGCTACCTTTTTGCTAGATTTTTCAAAATAATCTTTCATCTACCCCTGCTTAGGAACTTGCCTATCCTAAGTAATAAAATCCTAAATCATCCATCCTAAGGACCTATATCACACCTTTTTATCATAATCCTTGGTTGTTTACCATCAATTGAACCAATCATCCCATCAATCCCAATAAAATATCCTTAATCACATCATCAAAAAATCAATCATAAAGTCATCCTAATCCACAATCTACTCCAAGGTCCGCATCTTTAATCTCCTAAAGAATTCTCTCCTTTCATTCCAATCATCTCATGGGACCTCAACTTAATACCAATATCCCCTCTTCCATTAGAATAAATCAACCTAATTTCCCCCATTAACAAAAACAACCTCTTCCATAAACACAATCTCATCCAACGCCAACCCACCACTTTCCTCAAGTACCACAACACCTCTCATCATAAATACCAATGTCCCTCTTTACACAAACATAACACAACCCCTAAATAACCTGCCCCCGCTTTCATCACACCTAAGGGTCACTATTCCCCCCAATGCTAGTGTCACTTATGCCGCCACCAACCCAACTATAACCACACAATCTCACCCCACCTCATATATTCATGCCAATTATATCACCCCACAAAACACATCCCAACCCCCTAACAATCCAAATCCTTAAAAAAAAAAAACCTATAACCAACCCTTACCCCCTAATAATTCTGATTAGACCAAGGACTTGCTAACCATTTCCCAAAATGAGACACTTGCCTCCTTTGGACATAGATAATCAAACAAATGACATCAATAACATCAAAGAAGAATATAAAGAAGCTATTATAGATTAAGTTAAAGAAGAAGATACAAAAGATACCATGGATCAAATCAATATCTCAAATGATTAAGAAGAGACGAGCATGAAAAATGATAAGGCCAAAATATCCTATCAACTAGGATCATCCACTTTTATCAAATCAGGCTTTCTCACAAAGGCGAAGATTCCAAACAACAGTTTCTACATACACAATGATGGGTTCACATCTTGTTTTCATGGTAAAAAATATTCATACCTCCATGATATTAGGGGACACTTTATCCAATACAAACATTAAAAAGTTTGAATGCACGTTATTTTTGTATGCAAGTGAATTCAAACCTAAGAAATTTGTGATGGGGAATAAAAAGACAAGAACAAGGTTGTATGATCGAAGGAGAGATATTAGAAATGTGGATGAAGGAACATCTTCTAAAGAACAACCCATGGAAATTTCTAATGACCAAGGAGTACAAGTACCAAGACAAATTAAAGGTGGTGACAAAAATATTTTCCTTGGTATGGAAAATCTTATAGAGATGGATGAGGAATCCATTTTCAATAATATTTCATCTGAAGATATGTTATCTGAAAGCACGGTAAAAGAATATGAGATAAAGTTTTGAAGAAAATTATATAGTTGGAAGAGCACAGTTATTTGAAAAATTATTTAGGAGGAAATAAATGATCCCTATTTTGGAGTTGTTAGGGGTTGATAATAAGAAAAAGTCACCAGGATCATTAATGAAAACAATATTTGAAAAATTACAAGAAGTATTGAATTTTATTGAAAACAAGAGTTGAGTTGTTGATTTAAGTATTGCACGTAAAGCATTGATGACTTTAATTTCTAATAAGAAATTATCACATAGAAGACAAGTTAAAGAACTTTCTGAATTACTCAATGTTTCTAGGAGAATTGTTCAAAGATATATCAAAAAGAGAAATAGATTGGATGGAAATATTGAGAATAATTGGGTAAATATTTGTAGGGTTCCCCGAAAAGATAAAATCCTAGAAGATGTAAAGGAACAAGTGATTGAATATTAGACCAGCCACTCTCATGTTTCTTCCAATAGAAGGGACACTATACAAATAAAAGGTTAAGATGGTACAAAAATTTCACATCCGAAACATTTTATAGATACAACACAAAGTGAACTTTTTGAAGCATTCAAGTAAGAATTTTCAGATGTGAAGATTTATCAAAGGATGTTTGAGAGACTATGACCAAGTTTTGTACATATAAATAAGATACGTGAGACTTTTTGTTGTTGAAATCATGTTGAATTTCATATACACCTACATTCATATAGAAAAGCTATGGAAGAAATCAATCCAAATATAGTCATCCCTGGAAGTACAACACAATTTGTGAAGTCTCTTCTATGCGAAAAATCATAAGATTCAGATGAATTGAAAGTGCGGTGTATAAAAATATATGTAATGAATGTGGAAATTTGAAGAATCTATTACAGGTTGACAATATTGATCATTCAATGCAAGTTATGTGGAAGAGATTTGAATATGAGAAATACTCAACAAAGTCAAGAGTTGAGACTAGAAAAATTGCTCTCAAAGAGAGTGAATTGTCTTACAATGAGTTTATGAACAAATTTTGCAATATCATATATCCACATGTTCAACATTGTCATGGTGCTAGATGGAAAGCTAAGCAATTTCATGACTCAAATAATTGCTTTCCAGCGGGTTGTATTCTCTCTATTGTTGATTTCTTTGAGAACTATACATTTAGTCCTCAAACTAAGATTCAAAGTCAATATTATCATTTAGAGAAAATTGTAATATTTGTACAAGTTTTTTATAGGCATGTCGAAGAACATGTGGATGGTCTACAAAGTAGCAAAGATGAAAAATATCATCAAAGAAGTTCACTTTTATATCAGTGATGATACAAGTCATGATAGAAGCTATGTAGCTCATTGTTTTGCAATTTTTTTTTGAAGACTTGAGACGACGTCAAATAGATGCTTCACAACACTGGATATGGTCTGATGGATGTACTGGTAAGTGTATTTTTTCTTAAAAAAAATTATATGTTTATTTTTTTACTTAAGTTGTTCAGACTTATATGTTGCACACATAGTTTATTTTTACTATCTTGGTTTTAAATGAAATTGGTTGTAATGTCACAGGAAAATTTAAGTCTGCAAAAGCTTTTAATTGGTTAAGCCAACAACATATTAGACGCAACATAAATTTTTTATGGAATTTCTATGAGAGTGGATATGGAAAAGGAGAGCATGATGGAGCTAGAGCATGTGCGAAGCATGCACTTCGCCAACACAAACTTGCAAGTAACACCATATGGATTTTTAGAAAAAATCTAATTATGTTTTTTGAGATTGTCTTTTCCTTTCAACTACAAAACCCCTTAACATGAAATTTCACCAACATGAACTTGCAAGTAATGCCATAAGGAATGCAAATGAAATTGTTGAATGGTGCAAAATTCATTTTGCTTCACATGACTCAATATACAATGCACAATATTTTTGGGAAGTTAAAGGTACATAAATGATTTTTTTTTGAATTTCAATGTGTACCTAAATTGAATTTTCAATTTTAGACACTTTTTAATTAGATGCTTGAAATTTACAGATATTGATCGATCAACTCTTACTAATTTTCAAACAATTAGTGGTATTAGAATTTTGCATCAAATCATGACAGTAGGATATAGTAGGCCTCCAGTAATTCAAGTGAGAGAAAAATCATGTTTTTGTGTTGATTGCATTGAGAACAATGCAAATACTCTACAATGTGAGAATATTAGAGATGGGTATGTTTCACGATGGGAAATAAAACAATTAGTAGCCACATTGAACCCTTTTGAACATAATGGCATTGTAGATATCTATAATCCTCTGTATTCAGTTGATTGCAAATGTGTATCAGACTTAGTTGTTATAGGTAAATTTTAAATTTTTAAATTGAATTTTACCTTACAATTGATTTATATTCTACCTAAGTTTAGCATGGTTTACTACATGGTGTGTACAAGAGATATTTTTGTTGTTCTTGCAGATCTTGAAAATACAAAAGGTGTAGATTACTATCTACTAAGTTGTACACAATCAAAATGCAAATTGGAAGAATCAATGATAGATGGTGATGGACAAGAGTATCCTACTAGATCAGTGGTTGTTGAAGGCACATACTATCAACAAACAAAGATAGATACAAATGACATTATATTTATTTATTATATGCCAGGTCAAAATGTTTTACATTATAGTCATTTAGTTATAGCAACAAGATTAAATCTTGAAACTTTACCAAAAAGAGGGTGTGCCAAACAAAGGTGGAGGTTGCCTATTGAAGACCATGAAAATATTTTAGAGATAATAAAATATAGAGAGAATCCAAATTTTATGTACCAAGAACTTTAAGATATTTTTGTACATATATATTTTCTATGAAAATATATACATGTAGCATTTGGGGATGAGGTCCCCTATTTGTGACCTCACCAGTTCATAGCTTTGGATCAAAAGCGTTTACCCTTGAATAAAAAAAAAACATTTGGAACTAAATTTTAAAATCTTTTTATTTTATTTGAATTAAAATAATTTCATTCAATAGTAGCCCATGAAACTTTCCTTTTTGTGATCTTATTTGCCTATAAAGCTTTCTTGAGGTGATCTTATTTGTGATCTTATTTGCCTATAAATCTTTCTTGAGGTGATCTTATTTGTGATCTTATTTGCCTATAAAGCTTTCTTAAGGTCAATTTAACCTCATGTTTGTGGATATATTTTGTGCATAATTATAACACATAATTTTGATGATATAAAAAACACTATAATTGAGAACACTCTTCACCTAATTCTTAAAACCCTTCCCTTCCTACATTGGATTGTGAATCACATACTTGTTAGCATCGAAATGAATGTAACATCATAGTATCAAAGCTAGAATAGTAAAATTTATAAATAACTTTCTCATTTTCAAGTGAATTTTATTTATTTGTAAATATAAATATGAAGTTTTTAAGTTTTGGTTAAAAATAAATATTTAATCCTTTATTAAGCTCAAGAAACTTAGTTAAAATGGAATTTTACTTGATTTAGTAAATTAAAAATGAATTTGTGAAGTATGGTATACAAATCATTATTTAAGTTTTAATTAGATCAGCTATAAGAGACCTTCAGTTATGTGTCTAGATTTAATCCAATAGCATAACCTTATTATATAATCACCATCATATAATCTTCATCTTGAGGCTCTAATACTAAGGAAATCTTGAAAATAGAAAATATTTTCCCAAAAACATGGGCACAAACCATGTGCCAAGTCTTGGTCCAACCAGTCGAAGTTGGACCCATGTTCCCTTCCACTCGTGTGAAACCTCCAAAAGTAGAAAGTAGTTCCTATTACACATTTTTATTTTTATGACCAAGGGGATCATATTTAATTCTCAAGAACTCCATATAAGAGCACTAATTACACCTACAAACCTCTTCCATGTGGGTATTATTAGTTATTCAAAGATAATATTTCAAGTCCACTATGTAATCCCCCTCTAATAATAACATTCTACCAAAAGTCTAGTCTTGTACTTTTTTAACTTACCATCTACATTGAATTTTTATAGAACACTCATTTACAACCTATGAGCTTTCTTCCTTCATTTAAATCAACTAGATCTCAAGCCTTGTATTTATGCAAGGTCATCATCTCCTTTATCATGGAATCTATCTAATACTTTTTCTCCTCTGAAGAGATATTATTTCACAAATATAAGCTCATCTTTAAAATTAGTTAAATTAAATGTACACAATAAAAAATTGGAGAGATATACCTTTCAAATTGTTTATGTTCTCTTGTGGAACTTAATCTTTTTAATCTTTTTTCCCATCCATACTTTGTATGGTGTCTCTTCAACAAGGATGGAAATAGGAAACTTATTTATCAAATAACAAAAAATACTAACAGCTTACACCCAAATAATTCGCTTCAAATTAAAACGACTTAACATACTTTCATTTATTTCCTTTAATATTATATTCATTATCTTAGCTACCTCATTTTTATATATATGGAATATTTTTCTATTAAATTACAATCCAATTATGTTTGCAAAATTATTCAAATAGTTTAAATAGATATACCCCCCATGTTATTTGATCTCAAATCTTTTATTTTTTTCCTTATGAGTTTCCACAAGCACCTTAAATTCCTTATGCTTGAAACTTCATATTTGTGCCTAAGAAAATAAACCAAATATTTTCTTGAAAAATCTCTAATGACTTGATGGCATAATATAGATGGTTTATAAGATATATGAATTAACTCTAAAATCCATTTTGCTATGAGAATTTAACTTTATTTTGCTTATGAAACACACAGTCTCACCAATATATTTATTCTTCAATGTTTTTTATCCTTTCTCACCTAGATGTGGTCTGATCTTTGATGTCAAAACATTGGCATATCAACTAATTCATTTACATGATCAAAAGTCATGGTATAGTTAGATTAAGTAGTACCATCCAATCCAAATAAATTACCATGCCTAATACCCTCTTCTAAAACCAGATTTCCCCTAACCAATTTTTAACCATGATTATCATAAATAATATGCACAATATTATCATTCATGTTAAAATATTAAATATGTTTTTTGGCTAAACCATGAATGTGCAACACATCAGATACTGTCTTCATTGTGCCATCACTAAAAATTAGTGTTATATTACCCTTAAAAATGATCTTATTATAATTTTTTTCACCTAATTAGACCTCTCCACCATAATATTATATAAAATTTATGTAACACTTCCTATGTGATTTCATATGAAAAGAGGCACTGATAGGGCAGGGTTGGATGGAACACTCACTGGTCCATGCTCTGGGTCCTTGTTCTCAAGAACTCCTAGGTGACTCTCCCACCTTAACCTTTAGGTCCTATCTCATATGTAGGCACCCTTGGTTCTACTGGCCAACCCTACTATCATCAAACCCTTAATCTACCAAGCCAATCTTGGTGCCTTGCCACTAACTCTTCCTTAGCCCTTAATCTTCCCTAAAGGCTAACTGTCCTCAACATTCCATTAGGTCCTTGCAGGGGTGTAGATATGTTTTAAATGGCTTCATAGCATCTTCCTAGGGTTCTTGTATAATCATCAAACTCCAACTCTCCATCGCTTTCATCAAACCTTCACCTAGGGTTTTAGTTCCCTAATTCTAGGCCTCCAAAATAGGTCTTTCCTCCGAGGAAATGAGGTAACTTACCCAAGTTTTCCAAAGAACCCCAAATCTTTTCTATGGATTCTCAGTCCTGATGCCTACCACTTCAATATTTCAAAGGTCTTATCCCTTGACTGTCCGTACACAAGTTAGACTTTCCAAATTAGCAAATTTAGGCCTTTTAGAGCCATTTCTTGACCACCCAATGAACTATTATTTGGTTCTCCACTCAAACAGACTGTTGGAACCTCCTACTTGTTACCAAGCCTCTGCAAGGCTTCCATCCACCTTTCTACCACATGGTTTATCAAGGAAAGGTCCCCCCTCCAAGCTAAGTGCTTTGCACTTCAAGACTTTCCTAGCCGGGCACTGTCAAGCTCGCCTAGGAGAAGTCTTTCTTCATGCTTCCATCACTCTTGACCACTCCTAATTCTAGCTTCTGTATAGACATGGAGCCTAACCACATTTCCCAAGGGGCCGTACTTAGGTACAGTGGGGAAATTAATTAGGACTCCATCAACTACAGTCTGCCAGTCAAAACAGTAAACTAAAAAAAACCAAACTAACTACAACAAAATGCTTGAAATGCACACACTAGCTATCTACTATCCCACACAAAGCTTGGAAAGCAATTACACTACGTTCTACAGTATTCACAATTCCATGTTTACTCCTGCAACACACAAGCTCAAAACAAAACACAGGAAATTACTCCATCTTCTCACTGTCCTCTCTTAGCATTCATTAAAATTCAAATTACAAAAGTTCTCAATGCCTTCCAACCTTGCTCACAGGTCAAAGCATCCTCTAAATGGACTCTCAAATTCAATTAGGCTCAAGCCCCCAACTGTTCCATGGCTGGTTATGTTTCTTCATAAGCCTTATTTTTTCAAAATTGTAAAACAAACTATCACCTAGGGAGGTCTACAAGGTCAACACACATCTTAGTAGCCAAACCCCAATCTAGCAAATGGTCAACATGACCTTATGAACACAAAACAAGTTCTCTAGTGCCTTTAAGGCACAAATCCAAGAAATGGAAAGGACTGGCCATAGGTTAACTAAACAAGTTGTTAAGTCTTGACCTTTTGATTACCCTCCTAGATGCACTTTGGGGTGCTCCTGCACCAGACACCTAAATCAATATCTCTAAATATTATAGATTATTAAATTCTAAAATATTTTTAATTAGTGACGAACTATAATTTTCAAGCAAGATGATAAAATAACTTTGAGTGAATTTATGGTGAATGTGGAAGATACCTATTCTTAATTTTTAATGCAATATGAAAATTAAATAAAAATATGATTATTTTAGGGTTTTTTAATATTAATATTATGTTTATTGTTACATGTTAAATAATTGATGTGTAAATAGTTTTAAAAACCCTTATAACATAGTTGGTAAATTAGCCTTAGAACATATCCAAAATCCTAAGATACAAAAGCTACCAGACAAAACACTTGGATCATATCCTAGAACACATATAACTCAATACTTTCACAAAACAAAAAAAATCAAGTTGAAACCATGTAACAAATTATCCATACCCACTCATGAAAAGAACCATTGTAAAGCCTTGATTATTGAACCCACCATTCCCAATTACCTTATTGAACCAAAAATCATTAAATTAATTCAATTTTTTTATAGATTAAAAGTGAGCAAGAAAATTAAAGTTTCCCAACTAAAAACCCTAATTAGCTTCAAGAATTTCTATTTATATAATAAGATGAACCATAATGTGAAACCATAACGTAAAATGTATATATACTGTAAAACATAATAAGAAGAACCATAATGTAAAATGTATATAATGTAAAACATAATAATATGAACCATATTGTGAAACCATAATGTAAAATGTATATAATGTAAAGACCATCATCTAAGACCCATAATGTGACAAATCACAATATAAAATGTATAACAAATCATGTGTCTAGATGTAAAACAAGTCAAAGTGGAGGATGCCTAGTATGACTGTGGATCGATCTCTCTTGATCCCTGTTTGGATCCATGTCCTGACCTCTCTCTAGATCTATGGCCCAATGCCTCTCTCAATCCTTGTCTCGATCCATGTCTCGATCCACCTCCCTGCACAAGAAAGTACATTAATTAATTTAATGTACATGTGTAAATGTAAAGTCATCTTAAATTTTTGTACTTTCAATGTTTGAATGTATCAAGTAATTTAAATATTATAAATGTACCATGCATAGGATCGTCTGCATGCTCCAAATATCCAAAGCATGGAAAATCCTCATATTGCTAGAAATTTAAAAATACAAGATTTCAATGAAGAGTGAGAACTACTTTAAAGCCAATTTTATTTTATATATGTATGTGAATTTTTAGAACATGAAATATATAGATTATTTGAAAGTACCTGCGTCTCACCCTGGAGCACTCTACCAATGCCACTAATGTCATGAGAATACATAGTCACATCAGAGACACATGTATCAGGTAAAGGACCAGTGTCAAAGATAAGTGAGATGTATGTGCCATGCACATCATGTGCAGTAACCTCAACTCGATGTGGTGCAAGGACTGTAGGCTAGTCTGGAATATGTTGATAATCCTATGAAGCCACCTCACCCTGACCCATCTACCAAAATTTCATCTAAAATGAGTTGGTACAACATCTAAAGGAATCCCATACTTATCACTGAAAAATGGGTATGATGATAGTAAATCAACAATGGAAACCGAACACACATTAAGTAGAGTGGCTTCACTCATCTGGGCCACATCTGACGGTGATGGTAGCTCTGCATGAATGTAGGGATCATACTTGGCAGATGTAGCCTCAGTGGGAGGAAGGATAATCCATAGACGTAATAAGTATTTTCCTACATGATCAAATGACATCTTATCAACCTGAGTAGTAATCATGGAAATACTATCAAAAAGGTCGGATCTGATAGGTGTTGTTGCTACACCTCTTGTTACTGCTAGTTCCAAATGTTTTGGAAGAACCATAAGGTTTGGACCAACTAATGCCCTCTTGTTGACGAGCAGTGGAAAATTTGCATGTCTAAATTGATATTTTTCAGCAAACCTCCCTTTTCCATGTCCAACATGTGAAGGAATAGAAGTGTAGTCCACATCTAAACCTAAATGAAACTCATCATATAGTTTTTTGCAAAGATAAAGTGGAAACTCGTCATTATGAGGCTATCTATGATGGGCTGCCAACCATCTGGGATATATAAATAGAGCAAGAAGCTCATCTGTACATCTAGTAACAACATATCCTCTAACTTTTTTTTGTCCCATATATAATGAGGGAACATGTTGTGCACATTATGTGTTGAAACTCTAGTAGAGATAAAATCAATTTTCATAGTGCTAATAACACTGCTAGCAAGGGACCTATAAAAATCCCAAGTGTTGGCCTCATCATAAGGATTATAAGATCAAATCATGTGAATCATACGTTGGATCTCCTGTTGAATCCTAACTAATCTATCTCTATTAGGGAGATTAGGGGAGTTTTGTATTGTTTGGTCCAAACATCTCAAAGCATTCTCTAATCTCCTAATGCTATCATTATATAAATTAGACCTAGCCTCAGCTTTCTCCTGAGACTGAGTGGAATGATGTGATCCTTGATCATCAACCATATCTATATAAATACAAAAATCTTCACATTTAATTAAAACAAAAAATTACAAATATGTACTTATTTTATTTCTCTAAAAGTAAAATTCTCCATAGGAAATTATAAAAAATAGGAAATATGAGCAATGAGTAGCTTGAACATCATGAAGTAAAAATAAGAACAATTTTAAGTTCAGTCAACTATCTATGAAAAAGAGGGAGAAAGGGAGAAAGTAGGATTATAAAAAATTTCCTATAAAAAAAGTGGTTCTAAAATATCCTAATGAAACATTCACATGTAAAAGTTATGTAAGCATATAAATACATTAATATAGAATGCTTTAAGAATTATGGACATGAGGATTAAATTTGACTAACTTCGTAGGAAATTTAAAGTCTTAAACAAAGAATCTCACATATTATCATTTAAAATTGCAAGGTATCTCTAAATTCCAAATAACAATCATACAAGTGTGTCTAATATCAAGGATAAGAGTGTATGATAAAATGTATGGTTAAGTATAATGCATCTATATAAGTAGGGATAAGGAGATAATCATGCATAACTTATATTTAGGGACATATTGTATTTTAGGATACTTACAAATTACAATCATTCGTAAGCAATTCTACACTATAATTATAATAATGTGTGGTGCAATTTTACTTCATGTTAGAGAAGGAGATATTCTATTATGATTGAGGTCTTAAGTGTTTATCCTTTTATCATTACACACATCTAGGCCTTTTTGGATTCCTCACTAAGTGAATGTATAATACCATTCTTGGTGATGGTGTACATTCAATACAATAAATGATCAATCAAATACAAAAAATATTAAATAACAATAAATGATCAATCAAATACTTTATTGAAATAATCTTTAAAGGCTATTAATTAGAGTTATGTGAATGGATAAGTGAAACTAGTTAAATAGTAAAAAAATTGGTGCCTACAATGCATTTTAGGATATGACATAAACAACTCTATAATTTCATTTAAATACATGATTTTATAAATATATTTAGGTGGTGCATTTAAATGAAATTATAGTCATACTTTCTTAAATTAAGTTGTAAGTCATATCCTAAAATACATTGTGCTAGGCACCAAAATTTATACTATATCTAGTTTCACTTATCCATTCAGATAACTCCAATTAATATAGGATACGATTTACAACTAGATATAATTTCATTTAAATGCACATGATTTTATGAATATATTTAAGTGGTGCATTTAAATGAAATTATAGTCATACTCTTACAAGTTGTAAGTCATATCCTAAAATGCATTGTGCTAGGAACCAAAATTTCTATAATAACTAGTTTCACTTATCCATTCACATAAACTCCAATTACTACCCTTCCAAGATTATTTCAATAAAGTATTTGATTGATAAATTATTGTATTGAATGTACAACATCACCAAGCATGACCTATTAAACATTCACTTAGTGTGAGGCATCTAAAAGGCCAATTATTACCCTTCCAAATTATTTTAATAAATTGTTATTTAATATTCTTCTATATTTAATTGGAATTTTGCATGTTCAAGTGAATTGACTACGTTTGAAGGCTGATATGTCAAAGAGTGAGTCTACAAATAAATTTTGAACCCAAGTTTTCCTACATTCAATACATTAAATGATCAATCAAATACAAAAGAATATTAAATAATAGTTTATTAAAATAATTTGGAAGGGTAATAATTGGCCCTTTTCGCCATTCTCGATGATCATGGTATAAATTGAATACAATAAATTATCAACCAAATACTTTATTGAAATAATCTTGGAAGGGTATTAATTGGAGTTATGTGAATAGATAAGTGAAACTAGTTATAGTAGAAATTTTTGTGCCTAGCACAATGTATTTTAGGATATGAATTACAACTTAATGTAAGAGTATGGCAATAATTTCATTTAAATGCACCACTTAAATATATTCATAAAATCATACATTTAAATGAAATTATATCTAGTTGTAAGCCATATCGTAAAATACATTCTACGCACCAAAATTTCTACTATAACTAGTTTCATTTATCCATTCACATAAACTACAACTACTACCCTTCCAAGATTATTTCAATAAAGTATTTGATTGATCAATTATTGTATTGAATGTATACCATCACCAAGAATGACCTATTAAACATTCACTTAGTGTAAGGCATCTAAAAAGGCCAACTATTACCCTTCCAAATTATTTCAATAAATTGTTATTTAATATTCTTCTATTTTGATTGGTATTTTGCATGTTCAAGTGAATTGACTATGTTCAAAGGCTTATATGTCAAAGAGTGAGTCTACAAATATATTTTGAACCCAATTTTTCCTACATTCAATACAATAAATGATCAATCAAATACAAAAGAATATTTTAAATATCAGTTTATTAAAATAATTTGGAAGGGTAATAATTGACCCTTTTCGCCATTCTCGATGATGGTATACATTGAATACAATAAATGATCAATCAAATACTTTATTGAAATAATCTTGGAAGGGTATTAATTGGATCTATGTGAATAGATAAATGAAACTAGTTATAGTAGAAATTTTGGTGCCTAGCACAATGTATTTTAGGATATGAATTACAACTTAATGTAATAGTATGACTATAATTTCATTTAAATGCACCACTTAAATATATTCATAAAATCATGCATTTAAATGAAATTATATCTATTTGTAAGTCATATCCTAAAATATATTTTACGCACCAAAATTTCTACTATAACTAGTTTCATTTATCCATTCACATAAACTCCAACTACTACCCTTCCAAGATTATTTCAATAAAGTATTGATTGATCAATTATTGTATTGAATGTACACAATCACCAATCATGACCTATTAAACATTCACTTAGTGTGAGACATCTAAAAAGGCCAATTATTATGCTTCCAAATTATTTCAAGAAATTGTTATTTAATATTCTTCTATAATTGATTAGCATTTTGCATGTTCAAGTGAATTGACTACATTTGAAGGCTGATATTTCAAAGAGTGAGTCTACAAAAACATTTTGAACCCAAGTTTTCCTACATTCAATACATTAAATGATCAATCAAATACAAAATAATATTAAATAACAATTTATTAAAATAATTTGGACGGGTAATAATTGACCCTTTTCGCCATTCTCGATGATGGTATACATTGAATAAAATAAATGATCAATCAAATACTTTATTGAAATAATCTTGGAAGGGTGATAATTGGAGTTATTTGAATAGATAAGTGAAACTAGTTATAGTAGAAATTTTGGTGCCTAGCATAATGTATTTTAGGATATGACTTACAACTTAATATACGAGTATGACTATAATTTCATTTAAATGCACCACTTAAATATATTCATAAAATCATGCATTTAAATAAAATTATATCTAGTTGTAAGTCATATCCTAAAATACATTGTAGTCACCAAATTTTTTACTATAACTAGTTTCACTTATCCATTTCCATAACGACAATTACTACCCTTAGTAATTGGAGTTATGTGAATGGATAAGTGAAATTAGTTATAATAAAATAATTGTTGCCTAGAACAATTTATTTTAGGATGACTTACAACTCTATAATTTCATAATGCATAAAATTATAGAATTGTAAGTCCTATCTATAATTTCTACTAGGCCCACATCCTAAAATACATTGTTTTAGACACCAAAATTTTTACTATAACTAGATTCACTTTTTGCAACAAGGGTTGGTGTTGGTGAGCTTTCATTTTTTCATCAATGTTTACTAACGCTTTTGCTTAATCTAAGTCTATCATACATTTTGAGTAGCATAGGTTATATGGTTTAGGTTGTGTACAAAAGGGTTTCATTTTTAAATCTAATATCTCATTGATTCTTCTATTTTTTACAAATATGAAATTGGTTCATATTGCCATATATTTCTACTTTTATTGGTATGGTCAACAAGAGAGCATTAGTTGGTCCAAATGTTTGGGAAGCACCACCACCTGCTACCACTGCTAGTTCCAAATGTTTTGGAAGAACCAAAAGGTTTGGACCAACTAATTCCCTCTTTTTGACCATACCATATTTCTTTGTTATTTCAAGAGCTACTCTATATTCTAATCTTTCTTAGAGGAGCAAGCTCATCTCAACCCTACTATGAATATAAAATCTAAAACATTAATTATTACTGTCTATAATTTCATCTTATTGTCTATAATTAATTATGATGAAATGAATAAAATATAGACAATAAAAATTAATGTTTTGGTTCACCTATAATTATTAGAGTGTCTAAAATTCTTATTATCTATAATTTTCTTTCAACCACAACTTACAGTTTATAGATGCAAATTTTAGCAAATACTGCAGTGTTTGTTGAGTCATGATCAACCACAACAACGTATAAGTATGGGCTCAAATGTCCCAAAATAAAAAGGCAATCTCTACATAATCGTCACTGAATTAGTTGGCATTTTTCTCTTCCTTTTGTTATTAATAACTTGTTTAATGCTTGCATAGATGATATTTTTTAATGTGACAGGGCCAATTAGTTTTATATAAAATTTCTCTACTTCTCAAAATATTGGTTATTTTTCTATTCTTATAACAATTAAGTTGATTTTTTTTTTGCAATTATTGTGATCTAGTGAGGATATGGTTTACCACCACTTCATTCTTTAAAATCAGAATGTGTATGTTAGAAAAGGCAAAGTTTTTTGTTTCTTATTTTTTTACCATCCCCATAAATTTGATGAACCTAATAAGGAAATCATGTTCAATTCTCAAATTTTGGTTAGTCATCTTTGCATTATATGGTTGTGGTGGTACTTCCAAGATATCAATTCAGGGTTTTGTCTACCACTATAAGATTTCTAGGAATTTGCATGCTAAATAATGTCTAGGTGCATACCAAGTAAGAGAGTTAGAGATCTCAGAGGAGGTTCATGTTTCATAGTAGCTAGTGCAGCTGAAAGATTGACCTAACTATAAGTCTTGTCCTAAACATCTGATAGATCTTCTCTATGCATTATCTATAATACACGTCCAAGATATCGATTCAGGGTTATGTCTACCACTACAGGATTTCCAGACATTCACATGTTGACTAATGTCTAGGTGCATACCATGTATAAGAAGAGACTTAGAGATTTCAAAGGAGGTTCATGTTTCATAATAGCTAGTGCAACTAAAAGCTTTACCTAAGATAAAGAGAGATTTTAAAGCAAATTTGTTATACAAAGAGAAAGATAAAACTTGCACAACTTTTCATTTTTTATTAAAAGCACAAAATTGATATTTTTTCACTTTTAACACTGGGGTCAGCTGTGTCCTATGTCCCCATTAGTTATCATGTGACCATAGGAAGTTGGGCATGTGTACCTCTAATTTGATGCAATTCTATAGTGCCAAAATACTACATTACATTCCAATTTTTTTTTGCACTTAGGAATCGTTTTCCCCATCAATTTTACCTAATCTAACAAATCCTCGATGGACCACTTTGATTAAATGATCTCTGTGTTGTGCTAGTTTCCCCCATGCAAATTTTATTTTCCCAAGGTGAAGAATCCCCAAAATTACCTTAGTATATACCTTATTGGTTTTTGAGTGCAAAGATGTTAGATATTTTAGAGATTCAAGAACCTCTTGAACCTTAAAACAATTTCAAAATTTGTCTAAAGTTCTGACATGAAAGAAAAGAAACTATCTTTAAGTGATCTGTAATAAATTTTGGAGGTTCAATAACCTCTAGAACCTTTGACAAGGCTCACAAGAATATAAAATATATGACATGCAAGTGAAGAAGATAAATATATGCTTAGTTTTGATGAGTTCATAGGTTCTTGAACTCACCAAATCAAGTTCAACTATGGAGGAAATTACTGATAGAGAAAGAAAGCGACTAAGATTTTTAGGAATTTAATCTTGGTTGTGTTAGCATTCCTTTCACCCAGGGTCAGATGGTTTGATTTTCCTTGCCTACAGTTTTACTTTATATGAAAACATAATTATTACCCATAAGTAGATACCCATTTTGCAATGAAATAGAGCTTTATATGACCTTAAATACAAAGCCCTTAAAATCACATACAAAAACCCTTAATTAAAATTTATTATACAACCTTTTTACAAAACGACATGTGGAAACAAATATTTCCACTGAGATTTTTAGGAATTTAATCTTGGTTGTCTCAACATTCCTTTCACCTAGGGTCAGATGGTTTTATTTTCTTTGCCTTGTAATTTTACTTTATATGAAAACATAATTATTGCCCATAAGTAAATACTCAGTTTGCAACAAAATAGACCTTTATATGACCTTAAATATAAAGCCCTTAAAATCACATACAAAAACCCATAATTAAAATTTATTATACAACATTTTACAAAATGACATGAGCAAAGAAATATTTCCACGAAATACTCCAATAATGAAAAAACCCAAAAATCAAACCCTAACTTACAGTCACACCAAAACGAACCACCAAACAAACAATAACAAACTAATTGCTTATCAAGAAAAACTGACACTTCACTAACCAAATCAAAGAAACCGAATGAAAAAAACCTGGCTTCGATTCATTTTGGTAGCCCAGGTCTTTGCACGATCATCCTCCAATCACAAAATCTTTGGGTAAACATGCAAAATGCCCGCACCTAATATTTTTTTCTTTTATATTCATCTCCTTCGATCGGAAGTAATTCATCCGAGTAGGTTTTGGTCGAAACTTACTCAGCCTAAATGGTGAGGCCACATAAGCACCATGTCATCGCCACATGGTTTTGGCCAAAACCTACTCAATCGAATCCCTTCCAGCCAAAACAGGCTCAATAGAATTCGTAGGATTGACTCAAAGTGTGACACAGGTTTGTACTTTTACCCAAGGGTTACACTAGGGCCTTCCCCATTATTATGGCTACATGTCATATATTTTAATTTTCATCACCATGAGGGACTTATCTGTTTACCTAAACCAATATGTTTTTGTTCCCTTAAATGTCGAATCAAAGGCATGCATGCTACTCTAGGACCTTGCATACTTATATATGTGTTCTTGGTCATTAAGAGCAATATCACCACTCTTTGTCCATATTGGAAGAAACATTATTATTCCTTGGTTCTTTCTCCATCCCATGAGAGTATCATTTTTATCATTCAGTACATTCATATGATCATTACATGATGCATTATTTTATATAGTCATGTTGTTATATGATTACATGCTTAGTTTACATTATTTTTATGTACTAGTTTTCCCTCCTATTTTTTGTATCATATGGATACAAACAATTACATGTAGGGTGAGGGTATATCATGTCAATTAAATTCTCATTCTTATTTTTAAAAATAGTTATGGCGTATTAGAAAGACACCTCCTTAGTTCCTATGGAGAATGCATGATGAGAAGAAAAATCAAACGACGATACCTTGCATGGTCCATTAGTTTACAAGGTGATCCCACAATAGTGGTTTACAATTTTTCGCCAAATTGGACACTGCAATTATTATTTTTAACTAAATCATCATATTCAGGAACCTAAAGCGGCTAAATCGTGAGGAATTTGAGGATGATGAAAACTAGAGTCTCATCACATTTTGTCTGTAGATTCTAAAAATATTTTTTTCAAAATTTTTGGAATCAGATTGCACTTTTTTTTCCATCTCCCACGAAAACTAGTTTTTTTTTAGAAAACAACATTTTTAAAAAGTGACGCTCACCGTATACAACATAACTTTTTTTGTATGAAGGATAAAATTCTATTTTTTTCGAATTTAGATTTGTAACTACGATATCTAGCACTTTCATTTGGTCTCATAGTTTTTTATTGAATATTTTTTCCTTAATCAAGTTTCAAAGTCAAACCAATTGCAATTCAAACATAGGCGGACTATATACAACATAACTTTTTTTTTATGAATCGAAATTCAATTTTTTTTTTTTAATGGATCAAGGACATCAATACCCAGCCTCAACATATTTTAAAAAATTTTATTTTGATAATCTGCTATTTTTCCACATGTGCAAAACAAAGAGCTTGATTTTTCGGTGAAAAACCTATGTTTAATAAAACTAAAAAAATACATACATAATAAAAACAAAACATATTAAAATTTAATTCGTTGGATAGCTCGTTTTGAGGACTACCATCTTCCAGTTGGTTTTGTGAATTCTCCTCCATTTTCATCCTCAACCCGAGCTTCGAAGGGTAGAAATCTGCTAAAATTTGGTGGAAGAGGGGGAGAAGGGCAAAAAAGGGGGGCTCGAGTGAACCCCCCTTCGAACAAACCCCCCTTCACTCGAAAGGGTGAAGGGGGGTTCACTCGAACCCCCTTTTTTTTGAATTCTCCACTTGTTTCTATGAAGAAACATGACATCATAGGGTTCGAGCGAACCCACCATGCAAAAGGGGGTTCGCTCAAACTAGGGGTTCGACCGAACCCCTCTTTTGGGTTCGTGCGAATCCCCTAGTTTGAACGAACCCTTAAAAACATGAAATTTCAAATGTGTGAGAATTTTTATAAATTTCCTTCCTCATCAAAATTGTACACCACTATTATGGGTTTACACTACATGGACCTCCTTTTTATCTAGTCCTTTGATTTTTAAATGTTTACTTTATATGTATTTTTATAAGTGATGCATCCTTTAAGATTTGCATGATCATTCTAGGTTCATATACTAGGGGAATTTGTATACCTGTAGGTCATTTTCCATTTAGTTTTATGCCCGTTTTGAGGAGTGTTCCTTGATATATATATTAACATATCAAAATATGTATATTTTGTGAAAAAAATGACCTCCATTTCCCTTTTCCACCCTTGTATCCATATATATTTACCCCCTAAATCATTCATTTTTTACACATTTTCATACATTTTCTCTAGTCACATATTTATTACACCAATTATATTTACATACTTCTATACATACCAAATTCCTATGCTAATTTGGGCCCTCTTTATGTCCAAGATCCTTTCCATGGTTGCAAAATTGGCCATTTTAGATTTTAATTTTAAAATTCAAATTTAGCCAACTCTTATCTCTACCCTTCTTGGTAAGGGATGACTAAATTGTTTTGTTTTTAATATGTTGCTACATGTTCTTGTATTTACATTCATTCAATGCATTCATTTACTTATCCAATATTTTTAAGAAACACAAGGAATATCATTCATATTACACATTTAAATTGGAGCATTAAAAGGACTTTAATTTTGCATGAACATGTTAGAAAATATGTATGACTAAAGAGTTATTTTCAACATTGTTACAAATGTTTCCATCGGTTACCCTAGGAGAATATGTCCCCTTGTGACATGATGATGACCCTACCAAGATGTTTATAAATATTGTCAACCCTTAAATATAAGAAGTAAGAGAAAGTAGGTAAAGTTGATAACATAATTTCATAGACTACCAAATCAAGTTTGTAGGTGAAGGACATCTATTCATTATTGTAAAATCAACGTTGACTCCCAAACTTGACATTGCATAGAGGAAAAAGAATATCATGATTTAAAGTTAAAAGAATTGAGATTCCAAAATGTTCATTGATTTCATTCATCTTCCCTAATAAAGCTAAGTATTGTTTTCATATCACTTATGGTAAAATTAATTTAATGATTCCCAAAGAATATTTCTCAAAAATCATAGTGATCATGCATGTATCAAAGTGTAGCATGTGAAATGTGACTATATGTTTAAGAATTATGGCTTCAATATTTATCACTATGCATCATCAAGAGGCAATGTGTAGAATCACTACCTGTAGGTTCCATATGTGTTCATAGATAAATACATATAACTACATAAAAAAAAGGAAAATAAATGATAAATGATAATACATTCATTTCTAAAATCTAAGAAAAATGATAAATTACATGAACTAATGTCACAATTTTTTAGTTAGGACTTGTAGGTCCACCTAAAATCTAACCTTAACCAAATACACCTAATTTAATCCTATCCTTAGCTCATTAATTAATAAATATTTATTATTTATTTAATTAATCTCATTATCTCCCATCCTTATCCTAAAACCTTTAATTAAATAAATATTTATCATTTATTTAATTATTTTACCCAATAAATATCTTATTTATTTAATTAATTCCCCTTTATCTTCTGTCATTATCAATTTAATCCTAGTTCTCCATATTTTTCACATGGATCATAATCTAAATTTATATCATGTGAAAAATATCCCCTTCACATGTCTAACTAATTCCTTTTCCAAATTTATTGAACCTAGAAACCCTCCCCAAAATTCAAACTAACTCTGTATCTTATCTACTCATCTCATCAAAACCTCTTAATCCTAGACATTCAAATAAGGATTTTTTTCCTACCCCAATCCTAAACCTAAAGCCTATCCTTCATGTGCCACTTTTCACATGACTGCATAATTGATCTTAGCCCTAATCCTCATTCAATATTAGCCATCCATCATCAATAATTCATAGCCATTGATTTTGCCTCTTTAAAACTCTATATCTAGAGGCTCTCATCCTTCTTCTTCATCCAAGAATCTACTGTCATACCCCTATGTGGTCACCTTGATCTCTTATCTTGCAATAATATCAAGATTATTCTAGAGCATCGATCTTGATCCACATACTATCAATATCATAAAATCAAATCAAATGGAATTATGGCACACTTCATTTCCACTCACCAAGGAGTGAACAAAAATTCTAGGTGAAGGTATTGTGTTTTGAATTAATTTATCTTATGTTTTATTTACCTTTAATTTTTTCCCTCATCTTTAAGACTAATTATGTAGGCTAGTTATACCATACTTGTGACATAAGGATGACCACATGAGAACTGAATTATAATTAAAATATACCATTTTAGAAAGATAAAAAATTAAATAATTATTTTTAAATAATGTAAAAAATGATTGTTTCAAGATTACTCACTAGATCTATGTTTTTACCACACTAAATCTAAACTCATTTTTTATATCCCATAATTTAAACACTAATACTATAGACCACAATTATTAAAAAAGTGCAAGAAACCTCCTGGTGTCTAAATATATTAATTTCTTGAGGGTAAATGTCCAAATGAAAGTGGTATTTTACTATTTACTCTCCCTTATATAGCTAGGTAAAATATTTGCATCTTGCAAATAAATATCCTATAACTCCTATTCTTGAGCCAACATAATTAAATTTATGATAAAATGCACATTTCACTTCATATAATTGACCTACATGCACTTGGGCTCATTTTTCACATGTAACTCATCTATAACTAGCCCTTTTCATAGGTCAATGAAACTTTTTTACCCTATAATACACATGAATAACAATATCAATACATGATGCAATCCTATCTATTTACCATGACACAATTGTGGACCGCATATCAAATTTATTAATTTTTTTATTTATATCAGATGTGCCAGGTGTATTTATTGATATATTCCCTTATGGTCCTCCTTTACATGTACTTTCATGCTTATTTATTAACATGACTATACTAATATGGAAGGAAGAGTCCTCACCTTGGAAAATCACATTGAAATGATTTATGCTAATATGGATAAAGGAAGGGAGGGGAACAAATTTGGGTTTAATGCCAAATCTATTGGTATTACTTCCCCTATGGATAGTGTTAAAAATGGTCAGGATGCTAATGATAATGATGCTGATGGCAAGCTAATGGAAGGGGAGAAGTGGTGATAAGAGTGGCGATAAGGGTTTTGTTTTGATTAGTGAGGTGAAATCGGGTGGGCCTGGGATTAGGACCCATAACAAGACCAAAGCTCAGACAGGTGCTCCTGCTCATGATCTGTCTGCTACTAGGGATGAAGGCTTAAAGAATGCAGAGTGTGATGTAGAGGCTGTAGATATTCTAAAAAATATGTAATTTTGTTGGGTGAGGTCCTAATTTTTTGTTGACTTTTTGTTGTGGACTTGTTGTGGTTGGGCTGATATGCTTTAGTTGATTGTATCTTTCATTTCAACTGCTTTTATGTGTAAAGGGTTTCGGGCCCCTTCAAAACCTATTTTTTTACCTCTAATCAAAACATGATTATACTATATTGATTATTGCTTTATGCTTATTTGGATATGTGAGACAATCTTATTCAAATTTTACATGTTGATTATAATATGACATTAATACATCTTACGTCATCATTGTCATTTCTTTATATTTAGGAGGCATCATATTTTCCCTTATTTGATATAATTGAGCCTTATTGCATCAACTTACCCATATGGGTTTATTATCTTGATATGAAATTCCATATGTAAATCTGAATTTTTGTGTTCACATAATTCATTGATGTCCTAAGTAGTACTTCTCCACATTGGGGAACATTAGGAGTTATTCCTTCCAATTCAAAGTGGGCACTTGCATGACCAAACCATTCTAAGGGTTACACTAGAGCCTTCCTCATTATTATTGAAACATGTCATATATTTTAATTTTTATCACCCCAAGGGACTTATCAATTTACCTAAACCAATGTGTTTTTGTGCCCTTAAATTCCAAATCAAAGGCATGCATCCTACTCTAGGACCTTGCATACTTATATATGTGTTCTTGGTCATTAAGAGCAATATCACCACTCTTTGTCCATATTGGAAGAAACATTATTATTCCTTGGTTCTTTCTCCATCCCATGAGAGTATCATGATTATCATTCAATGCATTCATATGATCATTACATGATGCATTCATTTTATATAGTCATGTTGTTATATGATTACATGCTTAGTTTAAATTTACTTTTTATGTACTAGTTTTCCCTCCTATTTTTTGTATCATATGAATATAAAAAATTACATGTAGGGTGAGGGTATATCATGTCAATAAAATTCTCATTTTTATTTTTAAAAATAGTTATGGCTTATTAGAAAGACACCTCCTTAGTTCCTATGGAGAATACATGATGAGAGGCAAACTCAAATGACGATACCTTGCATGGTCCATTAGTTTACATGGACCTCATTTTTTATCTATTAGTAGATCCCATTTCTTATCGTTTGATGTTTAAATGTTTACTTTACATGTATTTTTATAAGTGATATGCATCCTTTAAGATTCACATGATCATTCTAGGTTCATATACTAGGCAAATTTGTATACTTGCACCATTTTCCATTTAGTTTTGTGCTCGTTTTGAGGAGTGCTCCTTGATATATATTAACATATCAAAATATGTATATTTTGTGAAATATTTGGTCCATTTCCCTTTTCCACCCTTGTATCCTTATACATTTACCCCCTAAATCATTCATTTTTTACATATTTTCATACATTTTCTCTAGTCACATATTTATTACACCAATGATATTTACATACTTCTATACATACCAAATTCCTATGCTAATTTGGGTCCTTGTTACATCCAAGATCCTTTCCATGGTTGCAAACTTGGCCCTTTTAGATTCAAAATTTAAAATTCAAATTTAGCTTACTCTGATTTCTACCCTTCTTGGTAAGGGATGACTATTTTTTTTTTAATATGTTGCTATGTACTTGAATTTAAATTTTTTATTCAATTCATTCATTTACTTATCTAATATTTTTAAGAACCACAAGCATATCATTCATATTACACATTTAAATTGGAGCATTAAAAGTACTTTAATTTTGCATGAATATATTAGGACATATGTATGACTAAAGAGTTATTTTTAACATTGTTACACATGTTTCCATGGGTTACCTTAGGAGAATATGTCCCCTTGTGACATGATGATGACCCTACCAATATGTTTATAAATATTGTCAACCCTTAAATATAAGAAGTAAGAGAAAGTAGGCAAAGTGGATAACATAATTTCATAGGTTACCAAATCAGGTTTGTAGGTGAAGGACATCTATTCATGATTGCAAAATCAACCTTGACCCCCAAACTTGATGTTGCATAGAGGAAAAAGAATATCATGATTTAAAGTTAAAAGAAATGAGATTTCGAAATCTTCATTAATTTCATTCATCTTTGCTAATTATAAAGCTAAATATTGTTATCCATTATATTTATTTTTCCAAAATAACAATTATGAATTTGTCAATTTTTAAATTATTACTCCCAATTTATTTATCAATTGATCTAAGCTAGTTATACTTATATACATGTTATTGAATAAAGGACCTAAATTTGATGGTTATGTGATTGTATATAAGAATTTTTGTGATAAAATACAATCAAAATCTTCAAAAAATGAATGTGAACATAATCTTAAAAATTATATAAGATTATAATAAAACGTATATCTAATATATGTTATATGTTTTTTTAAATAAAATATGTTTGAATGTTTGAAAGACAAAATTCTAAATGAATAACCATAACAAACAATTAACTTGATAGGTGATTTTAATTTAAAATTCTAATGGAAAAGAAAAAAGAAAATTTGGGTTCGAGCACCTCTTGCTTTCCAACCGACAATTGTTTTCATCTTTTAACTAGTATAAAATATATTTTTCATGTTTTTAATAAATTAGTAGAAAAATAGTCGTTTAGGGTAGTAATTATATTTTATTAAATACGGGATATATTGTACTATTTTACGATATTATTTTAACGTTCATGACTAGAATGTGAACATTAAATGATTAACATTCTGTTATTTAATACTTTTTTACTGAACGTTATGTGATTTTGAGTGCTTACAACTCATCAATCCTTATATGGACGATCTGTAGAAGAAAAAAGCAAGGCAACTCGGAGCTTCTATATTGGTATCACCAGCCATTCCTCTCTGAATCCAAAATGTTTTAGACTTGATTCACAGATCAAAGGAAGAAGAGAAGGTGGGGGGATATTTTCATTATTAGGTATGTTGTTCAGGTACAGACGTAGTAGCACCAAGGAAGAAGAAGGGTGGAACAAGGAAGTTTCAAACACTAACAAAGTGTTTGCAACATCAGAATTGAAGAAGCATCGTGTGGGGCTTTGCAGTGCCATTATTTCTCTGGCTCTCTTTTTCACCATTCTTGTTAACGCTCTCAATCAGGTTTTTCAAGGTCTGTTCTTATTGTTTTCTATTTGTTTATGTAATATTAAGGAAAAACTGGTATACAATCGTGATTCTCATTTCAACTGGTTATTTTGCATTCATGGCAGATTCCAAGCAAGAAAATGTTGAGCCTTTTGTTTTGCATGCAAGCCAAGAGAGATTGGCTGTAACAAAGGAACTGCAAGATCTGGAAGAATCAAAAGAAAGCAAATCATTGATATCAATTAAAGAAGAAGCAATTTATATTCAGGACATTGTTGTACTTCCTGATGAAGTTCTCGTCCTGGTTCACTTTCCCTCTGCAGATTCTACTGCATTTGGATATCCATCTAAGATTCTCTGTATATATTCTGATCAGATCATTACTAAAGTGAATGGAGTTGAACACTTACAAGGGCGAGTTGCAGTAAGGTGTGAATTGCCTAAGCAAGAAGAACAACAGCCCTTCAAGGATTATGTAGCCAAATTATCATCCCTGTCTCTAGTGGACTCAGATCTAAACAGGCATGTCAGGCAAAGAAGCCAGGCTTTTCATGAAAATATCATTAGATGGGATTTTCTGGTTTATGAAAGTTTATCTACAAGTGCAGATGTGGTTTTGTTTGCAAAGGGGGTGAATCACAGAAAAGAAGTGAATGAAGAACCAGAATCTCTGCTTTGTGTATTTAATGGAACAGTGGAGACAATTGTGAAAGTCTCTAGCCAAGAAGTCTTCAGATGCATGCACCCTCATAAATTATATAGAGATGAGCTTGTTGGCACCAAAGTTTCACTCAGGTGGCATGGGCAGCTGATTCCTTCTGTGGCTTACTATCAACTGCCCAAGAACAGATTATCCAGAGGAAATGAACTCAGACACCACCAGGAAGTTTTATGTTCATGCACTATGGTGTTCAATGTGGCTAAATTTCTTAAGGAATGGATAATGTATCATTCATATTTGGGTGTGGGCCATTTTGTTCTGTATGACAACAACAGTGAGGATAATCTAGTGGAAATTGTGGCCAGTCTGGCTGGTGAATTCAATGTGACCAGGCATCCTTGGCCATGGATCAAAACCCAGGAAGCTGGATTTTCCCACTGTGCTTTGCAGGCCAAAAACAAATGCCAATGGATGTTGTTTTCAGATGTGGATGAATTTGTTTTCTCTCCTAAGTGGCTACATCATCTGCAAGAGGACAACAGACCCAGAAAACAGGGAAATGAGAGCAGATCCAGACTCAAATCATCCCAGATGGGTGAAAAAGCATTGAAGTCATTGGTGACGGAGAGGAACAACAATCTAGAAAAGTATAATTCAGGCAGTGGGGTCCAAATTGGCCAGATCTCTTTAAAATGCAATAACTTTGGGCCATCAGGGCTAAAAATTCACCCTGAGAAAGGAGTCACTCAGGGGTACACATGCAGAGAAAAATCCCAACAACGCCACAAATCCATAGTATTGCTCGAAGCACTGCCACCCTCTTTACACAATGTTATTCATCATTTTCAGCTGAAACGAGGGTACAAAAGTGAATACTTGAAAACATCTAAGATAGTGATAAACCATTACAAGTACCAGGCATGGAGTGAATTCAAGTACAAATTCAGAAGAAGGGTGTCTGCATATGTTGTGGATTGGAAAGAGACGAGGAACGCAGATTCACAAGACAGGACTCCTGGGCTTGGAAACCATGCCATAGAACCTCCACAGTGGGAGAACAGATTTTGTGAAGTGAACGATACTGCACTAAGAGACTTTACTTTGAGAGTATTTTCTTCTGGCTCAAGAATGCAATGGCAGCTGTAAGGATAATAGAGACACCTGCCTTATAGGAAAAACCAGAAGAAAAGGAAAATGGTTGCTTTTAGAGTGTGGAAAAGGGTGGAAAGCATCTATAACTCGGCCTAGAATGGTAGTTTTTCTACCCCATATTTTAGATTGCCATTTTATGTCTTTGTATTCATATGGTAAGCATGTTGATCTACAAACTGTATACCAAGCCAGAAAATTGCATTTTTTTCTTTCTGGATTAACCAGATCTCCCAATTTACTGGAGTCCTGTCTTGAAGTATTCAAACATGATAGCTCAAAATTTTGGTTTTTGATTCGTTGCATGAGTTTGAAGGGTGTTCACCCGTAGTTAGTCTCTGGATGGGCATACATTATCTGTGAACTTTCTTCACCATGGCCTGTTGGGTAATAAGCATTTCTTCAGCATGGCCTGTTAAGTAATAAGAATTGCCAAAGTTTGTTTAAGACAATGAGCAAGTAATGGATTAGTTGTAAATGACTTCAAAAATTTGAAATGTCAAAGGAGTTGACAGTTTGGTTTGAAACTCCAATTAACAGTCATTAGCTAACCATCTTTCAAAGATGGGGTGGTGGCGGTTCACCATCATAGTTTTTGTTTGTATGTCATGATTCCGTATACTGAAGGTTACATGACTGGTTTGCAGTACAAAGTTTCGGTTCATTATAGTACTATACCTTCTTGCTTTCGACAAGATATTGGAACATAAAGGTGAAACTCAACCCCCTAATGTCAAAATTTTAGCATGTTTCTTTATCTTCTTAACTTTCTAAGATTAAAAAAATACACTTTTATGTAAATTACTATCTTAAACACACCCTTTATTTTTTTAATTTTAATTCTTTTTCAATATTTAAAGTATGTTTGATATGATAAAAGAATTTTCAATTATAAAATATTTGAACATTTTCTCTTATAATAATTTATATTAAAAAAATCTTATTTTATAATTTTAAATTGTTAACATTATTTTAAAGTGGGAATATAAACTACTTTAATAATTAAATCATTTTTGTTTAAAAGAGTTTAAAATATATAAGTATTAAACTAGTTTAGTTGTCATTTTTAAAATAGGTTAATTGTATGATGTATAATAAGAAGTATATTTTTGGGTGCATTCTTTTAGTTGTGATTTGTTTATCAAAAAAAAAAAAAAAAATTTGCTATAATTTTTTTAATAAATTATTTGTAGTAACATATTTTAAATATAATTTAAAAGATATAGAGAAATATTAGTTTTGAGGTACTTATATTAGATTTGTCTTAGAGTAGTATGAGATATTTGAAAGAAGAATTTTATGTCAATATAGATAAAATATATACACAACATTATCGCAATTCTAAAAACTTGATTTGTTCTTTCTCATTGATTGTGATCAACATGTCTTGGTGTTCTTATAAAAAAAATTATGAATGAAGTTAATACATAATATAAAATTTAAATCATTGGTTTTGTGTGAAATGATGTTCCCATATCAAACAAATGTTTAATAAATTCATGTAGATTGGCTCAATTGAGGTTCTATCAACTCAAAATCTCAATCAAGAAATAATAGTAAAAAATTCATATCAAAGAACCCTTTTATGAAGTACTCAATCATATGAGATGATTATTTTTTTAAACAATCAATCAACACACTAGGTTTTGCATTATGTCATACAATCAATCAGATAATGGTTCTGAATGAGTATCATGTTTTTTAAAAAAAGAATATAAACTAATCTTTTTTGGGTGATGATAATTGTGTATAAAAAAGGATGCACTACACTTAATGCCTTAAAGGAAAGAAGATTAAAAAGGGTTAAGTTTAGAAACATTGAACTTTAGGCTTCGACAATACCCTTTTCTGAATAACTCAAACAAAAAGGAGAAGAAAAAATGAATAAGTATGAGAACATCAGACATTGGGCATCGACAATACCCCTTGTTGAATGCCTCAATGAAAGGAAGAATGAATGGTTGAGTCTGAAATGTCAGACATCGGGCTTTGGAAATACCCTTTACTGAATGCCCTAATGAAAGGGAAAAGAACAAATCAGTTAATTCTGAAGATGTCAGGCCTCGGGCATCGACAATACTCCTTGCTGAATGTCTTAATCAAAACAAACAAAATAAAGTGGTCAAGTCTGGAAAAGTCAAACTTCGAGCATCAGCTATACCCTTTGCTGGAAGCCCTCACGAAAGGAAAAAGAACCAAAAGATTGATTCTAAAAATGTCAAACTTCAGGCTTCAACAATACCCTTTGCCAAATTCCCTAACAAAGGAAGCAGAACAACATGGTTAAGTTTGAAAATGTCAAACTTTAAGCATTGACAATACCCTTTACCAAATACCTCAATCAAAAGAAGGAGATGGATAATTTTAAGCCTAATACGTTAGAATTCGAGCATTGGTAATGCCTCATACCGAATTCCTTAACCAAAATAAGAAGATAAAGATGTTTAAGTTCGACAACGTCAAACTTTGGGCATCAGTAATACCTCATACTAGATGCCTTTAACGAAAAGGAAAATGAGTAAAATGATTAATTCTGATAACTTTGAACTTCAAGCATCAGTAATGCCTCATACTAAATGCCAAAATGGTTGGAAGAAGAACAAAAGGGTTAAGTCCAATAAACATCAGACTTCGAGCTTCGGTATTACCTCATACAAAATGTTGAACCAAAATAAGATGAAATCAATTAAGTCCAATAATGTCGGACTTCAAGCTTCAGTATTACCTCATACCGAATGCCCAATGAAAAGAAGATAAAATCAGTTAATTCCAATAATGTCAGGCTTCAAGCTTTGATAATACCTCATACCGATTGCCCAACCGAAAGAAGATAAAATTGGTTAGGTCCTATAATGTTAGACTTCGAGATTCAGTATTACCTCATACTAAATGCCCAACAGAAAGAAGATAAAATCGGTTAAGTCTGATAACGTCGGACTTCAGGCTTCAATATTACCTCATACCGAATGCCCAATCGAAAGAAGATAAAATTGATTGAGTTTGATAATTTTAGACTTCAGGCTTTGGTATTACCTCATACCGAATGCCCAATTGAAAGAAGATAAAATTGGTTAAGTCCAATAATATCAAACTTTGGGTGTCGGTAATACCTCAAACCGATTGCCCAATTGAAAGAAGATAAAATCAACTGTTTTATAACGTCATACTTTGGGCTTCAGTATTACCTCATACCAAATGCCCAATCAAAAGAAGATAAAATCGATTAAGTCTGATAACATCAGACTTTGGGATTCAGTATTACCTCATACCGAACGCCCAATTGAAAGAAGATAAAATTGATTAATTATGATAACATTAGACTTTGGGCATCAACTATACCCTTTACTAGAATTCCTCACAAAATGAAAAAGAACCAAAAGGTTAAGTCTAAAAATGCTAAACTTTGAGATTCAACAATACCCTTTATTGAATTCCCTAACAAAGGAATCAAAACAATATGGTTAAGTCTAAAAATACCAAACTTCAGGCATCGACAATGCCCTTTGCCAAAAGCCTCAACCAAAAGAAGGAGATGGAAAATTTTAAGTTTTATATGTCAAACTTCAAGCATCGATAATGCCTCATATCGAATAATTTAACCAAAAGAAGAAGATAGAGAAGTTTAAGTCTGATAACAGGTATGTGCAGGATCATGATGGGCCAAAAAGTGGCGATATCTAAGTGATATGATGACCCATGTGGCTGACGAATTTTTTTACCCAGAATTGATGAAACGAGAAGGGTTTTTAAAGGGGATTCTCAGCTTTCCACCAATATAAATTATGCTTTACTTTGAATTTAATAAATAATTATTATTCATTTTCTATTTGAATTACGACTAAAGTCCTAATTGATAGGTTGATTGAAAAACATCTATAACTTTCAAATGGTATCACATTTTTTTAATCTGAAACATGTGTCACATTCTATGTTTTGCATAATATAGGATTAAAAAAAAAAAAATGATTTTCGTGAAGTTTTGACCAAGTTAAGGTGGTTAGATATATGAGTTTTTATATTTTTAAAATTTGAAATAAAAAAATCAAAATTAATTATTTACTTGGAAAAAAAATACAAAAAAATATGCATCACATTGGGACATGAGTCCCCTACTTATATGGGTATGTGTAGGACCATCATGGAAAAAACAAGCCCTTAAGTGGCAACAAAATTCAAAAAATCAGAAGTTAGGCAACTTGACATAAAAATTTGAATAAGTTATCTATATTATTTCAAAAATATGTAACAATAGAATCTATAGAAAATTGAATTTAGTTTCTAAACTACTAGGTTTATTTTATTTTATTTTAAATCTATTTGGTGAAAATTTGAAATTTCAATGTAGTAGTACTTAAATTTTAGGGAAAAAATAAGAAGTAGGTGTCAGTCTGACCACCCTAACCACAATAAAATGATAATATTTTAGATATAAGTATGGGACTCATGTCCCAATGTGATGCATATTTTTTTGTAATTTTTTTCCAAGTAAATTATAATTAATTATCATTTTTTTATTACAAATTTTTAAAAATATAAAAAACTCGTATGTCTAACCACCTTAACTTGGTCAAAACTTCATGAAATTCTTTTTTTTTTTTTTTAATCCTATAGTATGCGAAGCATAGAATGTGACGCATATTTCAGATTCAAAAAATGTGATACCGTTTGAAAGCTATAGATGTTTTTCAACCAACATATCAATTAGGACTTCGTTTGTAATTCAAATAGAAAATGAATAATAATTATTTATTAAATTCAAAGTAAAGTATAATTTATATTGGTGAAAAGTTGAGAATCTCCTTTAAAAACCCTTTTCGTTTCATCAATTTTGGGTAAAAAAAAAAGTCGTCAGCCACATGGGCCATCATATCACTTAGATATCGCCACTTTTTGGCCCATCATGATCTGCACATACCCATATATAAAATCTTGTAAAAAAATACTACCATTTTATTGTGGTTAGGGTGGTCAGACAGACACTTACTTCTTATTTTTTCCCTGAAATTTAAGTACTACTGCATTGAAATTTCAAAATTTCACCAAATAGATTTTAAAAATAAATAAATAAACCTAGTAGTTTAGAAGCTACATTAAATTTGCTACAGATTCTATTCTTACATATTTTTGAAATAATATAGATAACTTATTCAAATTTTTACGTCAAGTTTCCTAACTTAGATTTTCTAAATTTTATTGCCATTTAAGGGCCTATTTTTTCCATGATGATCGTGCACATACCCTAACATAAAAATTTAGGCATCAGTAATACCTCATATTGGATGCCTTTAACGAAAAGGAAAACGAGTAAAATGGTTAATTCTAATAACGTCAAACTTTGAGCATCGATAATTCCTCATATTGAATGCCAAAAAGGACGAAAGAAGAACAAAAGGGTTAAGTTTTGATAAACATCATACTTCGGGCTTCAGTATTACCTCATACCGAATGCCCAACAGAAAGAAGATGAAATTAGTTAAGTCCAATAACATCAGACTTTGAGCTTTGGTATTACCTCATATCGAATTCCCAACCAAAAGAAGATAAAATCAGTTAATTCCAATAATGTTAGACTTCGAGATTCAATAATACCTCATACCAATTTCCCAACCGAAAGAAGATAAAACTAGTTAAATTTGATAATGTCAAACTTTGAGCTTTGGTATTACCTCATACTAAATGCCCAATCAAAAGAAGATAAAATCGGTTAAGTCTGATAATGTCAAACGTTGGGATTCGGTATTACCTCATACCGAATGCCCAATGGAAAGAAGATAAAATTGATTAATTCCAATGATGTCAGACTTTGGGCTTCAGTAATACCTCATACAAATTACCCAACCAAAAGAAGATAAAATCAGTTAAGTTTGATAATGTCAGACTTTGGGCTTCGGTATTACCTCATATCGTATGCCAACTAAAAGAAGATAAAATCGATTAAGTATGATAACGTCAAACTTTGGGCTTCGATATTACCTCATACCGAATTCCCAACTAAAAGAAGATAAAATTGGTTGTCCAATAACTTCAAAATTCAGGCTTTACTATTACCTCATACTAAATGCCAAACTAAAAGAAGATAAAATCGGTTAAGTTCAATAGCGTCAAACTTTAGGATTTGGTGTTAAGGCTTATGCCTTAACACAAAGCAAAGGAAAGGGTAAGGTGAAACCCCAAACCCCGACCTCCAACAAATTAAAGCAAAGTTGAAGTTGTGCACTTCGGTGTTTCAAGAGTGAGTCCAATGGATTGTGATAGAGAAAGAATGGTAGATAAAAGAGCATAAGGTCGATAGCTGAACCCCGACAGGTTATAAAGAGTTAAAGACTTAGTTGATCAATTTTTTTCTTTAATTCCTTTTTAATCTCTCCAAATATGGGATAAGGGGATCAACAATCCCTAACCCCCAACTAGCATGAATGTTGGCCGAAATCTGTTAATTCAAAGGGAGCTTGTGTTGAATTTGATTGACTGGTGAAGGTACATATATCAAAAACATGTGGAAAACTTTGATCGCCTTAACTGATTCACATCATTTTTGTGAATCATTAAGGTTTAATGGCCACAGTAAAAGTTTGTCAGTTGAGTGATAAACAACTACTCCAAGTGCGATTTCAGAAATCTACAGGCATGGATTGGAGTTATGATTCTAAAAGATGCAAGGTATGGGCACTAAGTGAAAGAATTATTTCAGATTGATGATTGATGCCAGAGAAGTAAGTTCATTAAATTTGGATGGAAGAGTAGGTTTTTATGTAAGAAAGCTCGATGGTGAAGAAAGAGTCGAAGGAGAATTAACTAAACTTTGAATCTACAAGTTTCATTTTCTAAAGTAAACAAATCTACAAAAGAGTATGGTTCCCTACCATCACTGCACATAGAACCCCCAAAAAGGAAATAACAATCTTTTCCAAACGAATTGCTAAAACTTACATTCACATAAAATATTTCATCACTAATTACAAGAACCGATACATTGTACTCAACAGAATTATATAACCCATTCCTACATATCATTGCGTATTTCTTTCCCTTACAATTAAGAAGTGGTTTTCCCTTTTTACCATTGCAAGAAAATTCATTTGCAACATACAAATCATATGAACATCAATTATGCAGTTTGAAAGAGAATCCCTTATAAAGAAAAACTAAATACATAGTTGCATGCCATTACATCCATTCATATATGATGAAAAATCCGTCTAATATCAAATATACATTTTCCTTTCCAAACTTAAACACATGTTTTCTTTACTTCGTAACCAAAGAGAACAATACTTCCATTATAAAACAGTTACATATGTATCATTTATTCAATAGTTTAAATACAAATTATAATGAAATGATGAACTACCTATTTATTTTGCAATATATAGTTGCATCCTTATCCACTTATTAATTTACAACAATATAGTCACATAACTCCAATTGTTGATTTAAAATATCTAGCATACAATAAGACAAATTATCCGATCAATAAGGGTACGCCATCTCAACAACTCTTTAGACCTAAAACTACACTAGATATATTTTTCCTTCATGACCAATAGGGTATTCTCACATCCCAACCATAGGTTTTCTCACAAACCACCCCCGAGCTAGGAGGTAACTAAGTATATGGGTACACACAATAGTAGCATACAATCCATTTCAAAATACTCCCAACTTAGATTTCACATTTACAAAAGGATTCTATAAGAATCCCAAACTGGCGATAGAGGTGGACTACACTATCACATGGGGAATTTAGTACACAAGAATCACAACCAACATATCATCTTCATTTTCTTCCTTCTTAATAACCAAATTTTCCAATACTTCACATACAACACATCCTCCATACCATCCAACTCCATACACTCATATCACCATAATAACCTGGGTACTCATACCCTTTTTGCCTCTCCTTCTCAAAGGATGAAATTAGTTTCCCCATGGAGGTTCCTACTCATTCCTATCCCCTACAAAGGGTGCTCTTCCCAAATTGGGTGAGCTTGTCCTCATACAACCCCAACCCAACACATACACATATGCAAGAACATATAAACCTATATTTTCCCATTCTCATACAAAGGAAAAACTCATAAACATAAGTAAAAAGAAACATACCTCAAATCCAAGCTCAATGGAGAAAATTAGAAAATGAACTCCAATCCCTCTTATTCCAAGCATATTCCCCAAAAAGAAAGAAAAACAAGAAAGAGAAAAAAAACCCTTCCTTTGGCTTTCCAAAGGATTTAAATAGGAGCCAAGGTTTGAAATCCTTTGAAGGAGAGAGTGACACATGTCATTTTCTCATTCACTCCTATGGACACACCTCCCCACAAGTTCTCACACATGTGTGAGAATTCATTGGGAAGTGAAGAGCCAAAGAGTGTTCCACACTCAACAAGGGCTCTCATATTTCATAAATGAGATTTTGAAGCAAATATTCCAACCCTTTCCCAAATATGTCACTCTTCTTAATGGGTGTAGTGTAGGAAAATGTACCCCTCTACATTTTCACACTTGTTTGGGCCCTTGTGAACTAAATGGACTTAATTATACTTTATTTAGGGTGTTGTAAAGTGTTCTCTTACATTTTCACACTAATCTAGGGTTTTATTAATTAATTGAGCTTCTTTATGCCTTATTTGGCCTTATTTTACACCCACAAACCTTAATGCATATTTATGAGGATAATACTAAAATTTATCAAGTAACCAATCATAAATTAATGATTTTGGATTGTATGGCCCAAATTTAGTGATTTAGGACTCATACACCACCTTGGAGATATGAGTCCCACCTAATTTTTGGGGCTCCAATCTGGATTTCACATTAAAGTATGCATTTCTTGAAAATTATGTACCAAGCTTAGCCTAATGGGAATCATATGCCACAATTGGTGTATGAGTCCTACTTAGCAAGTAGACCTAAATTAAATTCAAATTCTTGACAGGATTTTATCTTCCTACATCTAATGCCGACTTGTAGTGTTGTAATTTCTGAAATTTGGCATAAACAAGTATATAAATACAAGGGTATTTCACTCATTTTCACCTAGCAAGTTGATGAAGCATCCTTATATAAAATTTGAGTTCACAAGAGTTTACAAGAGTTATTATCAAGAATTTTGGAGCATTATCCAAGTATCAAGCATCATGTCAAAGTCATCATACATCATGTGTTTTTTTTTAGCTAACATTTGTGATGTAGCTTCATACACTTCATACACAAGAGTTTACAATATTTTACAAGAGTTCACAAGAGTTTAGAAGAGTTCTAATCAAGCATTTTGGAGCTAAATTTTGATATATTATCAGCTTCTAGGGGTGATAAGGATTTTGTAAAGGTGTTTTAAGTAGTAGCTTTCTACATACTTGAAGCTAAATATTTATATATTATTAGCCTCTTCTCATATACTATCAAAGCTGGAACTTTCTTCATACATGTAAAAATCTATATTCTAAGTTCTTGCATTCAATTTCATCATGGATACATGTGCTTTGGTAAACTATGGATGTCCTTAAAATCCTTAGTGGATGTGTCAAGTTGTGCTTTTGGAAATGACTCTAATGAAATCAAACATACTCATTCTCACTCAACTCCTAATGCATGTCCTCCTCATGATGTTGAAATCAATGAAGAAGATGATGATAGCATGAACAACTTCCTAAATGATTGCATTAACAACATTGAGACTAATTCATCCTTTTATCCTTCACTGAAACAAACAACACTTTACATCATCCGACCACTTGAGATGTTTGGTCATTTACATCCTAAAATTGAGATAGAAATTGATCCTGCGTTTCCTACAATAGGTGAACCTAGTTCCTCTATTCAAGCAAACACTCAACCATTCAATGTTAACAAAGTGAAAAACACTCCCATCAACTTAGAAGAGACATATGGAAAAGGATTCACGATTTTAAGCAAAAAAGGATGCGATACCTCAAGTGAACATGAAATTCATCACCTTTTAGAGAAAATACCAACTAAAGATACCAAAGGGTTAGGATATCAAGATTCTCCTGCCAACATAAGTTCCCTCCCTCCTAAAGAACAACCAATGCCTCATAACGATGATAAACATGATAGGATCATCTTAGGTCCCCCTCAACGCATAACACATGATGTAACACCCCACTGTGAAACCCCAAAGGACAACACTTCAACTAACAACTATGAGACAATTTTTTTTAAAAGAAACTAACATGAGATGTAAATCATACAACACTAACATATGATGCATCTAACAAACCCCTTTAGGGTATCATGGTTGCATTATGTGCTAATGTTCCCAACATAAACTAATCCCATAATGAAGATTAAATAATCACAAATGTTCATTCAAAAACCATAGCATAATGTAAATCAACATCATACATACATCCATAACATTACATATTGTAGACACAAAAAATATACAAGTTGATCCTACATGCTTGATCCTGATTACTAACGTCATTACTTCCTGAATCATCTTCTTAACTTGTCATCACTTTTCATCCCTTAATTGAATAAATCATTATTTATCCGATTAAGTCATTCTCTCATGTTAATTAAATTAATCAATTTGATTTAATTAACCCTATGTCTCTATTTGATTAAATAATTCATTTTATTTAATTAAATCCCTAAAGTTATCCCCTTAAATTAAATAAATTAATCTTTATTTGATTTAATCTAACATCATGCTCCTTAGTTAAATAAATCAATTCTTATTTAATTAAGTCTAAATCATTATTCCTCTCAACTTTGATTTAAATAAATCATAAAATGTGAATCAAATTTGTCACATCGTCTAATTTCCTATTAAATTGATGAAACCTTGATTAATTTAATCCTAATCACTCCATTCCTCTAGATTTTGCAACTTGAACAATAAATCAATTTATTTGATTTATAAATTCATCAATTTCCATTCAAAAGGGCATCTTTTATGGAATATTCTTCCAATTCAAAAATCCCTCCAAAAGGGGATGGGTACTTCAAACAAGGCATTTAATGCATCTTACATGTCCTTAGCCTTGATCCAAGTGACATTAACTACATTCCTCTCTCTCTCCAATTTTCCAACTTTCAAATTCAAAATTTGAATATAATATAATTTATTGGCTCATTCATCAAAATGTGCACAACCTTCACCCATTCACATCTTTACAAGTAGCACTTGGCCATTGGATGTTGAATTATCCCACATTGCTCAAATCTTTATCATTATTCCAATTTGAAATCTATAAATGAGAGACCCTTCCTCTCATTCATCATCCACAATTTGAATGCAAAGTCATTATCTTCATATTTAGAGAAATTTTACACATTTCTTGAGCATTTTCCTTCACCATAGCTAGGTTATTGTAGGTTTTCTCAAGAAAGCACATTTGTTCCTCACCATCAAGTGGATAAAATCATCAAAGCTTACAAAGGAGTTGGGAAAGGGCCAATTTCTACACATAATTGGCACCAACTCTCTCATGGGATCAAGTTTTTGCATTGCTTAATTAGGATTTCATTTATCTTTTATGTTTTGTTCTTCATTTTTCCTATTATTGAGCATTGTAGATGGATTTCATGGGGAATTCTTGTTCTCACTTGCATATTGATCTAATAATGTGTTTGTTTCTCATGTTTGTGCAGATATAAGATTGAGGTTCACACATAGATATCCATCAATGATAAAATAATAATACCAAATAGTACATACATCACTTTTATTACAAAGGTTACATTATTTTGATTACAATATTGCATCAATGCTTCCCAACATACAACGGAAAGGATACATCAAATATGTGATAAGATACAACTGAAATGATTACATCACATAACATCAATTCTATCTCCAAATCTGGTACAAGCTATGGAATCCTTGCATAAGGTACAACAATCCATGCTCATGAACATCAACTGGGAGCCCAATGGAGTGTATAGCATGTTCCAGTCGACCATGTGGAACCCTAAGGTCCACCCCCCATGCTAGGAGATGAGAAAAAGGACCCACTACATAAGTAGTCAAGCAGACAAAGGCTAATATGACTCCAACATGTACAAGAGTAACAAACAAAACATAAAGAAACAACCACTTCCAGAGGTACATGAACAACAAGGACAAAAAAAACAAGGTATACAAGGTTGCTATAGGGAAGAGTGTCATTGCATATCTCGATATGAGTTACCCAATGCGGATCTTCCTAGGTCCTCAACCCCCATCTTGAGTTACCCTAGAAACCTCAACCGATCCCCAGCCCCCATTCTAACTCATGTGGGATCAACATACCTTTCAAGAGGATAAGACAGTTTATCTTGCTATTCCAAGCCTTCTCTCACCTCAAGCCTAAATGAGCACTTAAGCCATGAGTGAGGTATTCCAATTATCTTGATTAATGTGAACTACCCAAATCCCTAATTTATTTTAGATTATCACTAATTAAAAAAAATATCAATGAATTACCCTAGTGCCACTTTGTGCATCGGCCCCCATTGAGAGCCACTCTCTCTACTAACAACTAGAAGACCCAAGCATATCCAACCGATAAATCGATTTGCACAAAATCACAAATCACATGCATGTACACATGAAGTGAGGCTTGAACCCTCTCACACACCAAAATAAACCATAATAACGACTAAGCAGTGCATGGCTAAACCCCTCATGAACACAATCTCAAACACCAACCACTACCATGTGAAACAACATAAAACTCATGCAAACACTCATGACTTGATATGGGTTACCCAATGCGGATCTTCTTAGGTCCTCGACCCCCATTCTAGGTTACCCTAGCAACCTCGCCTGATCCCCAACCCCAATACAAACTCATGCAAGTACAACCACACTTCCCTCTAACCTCTGGAAGATTACCATAACAATTCCGCACAAAGACTCCCTCATACACAAAACCCAAATTCCACTCAAAATCAAAACCAACCTCTATTATCAAAATCTTCTCATTTTCACTAACTCAACACCTCAAACTAAATGAGCAAAAAATAAACATTACAAACATGGATTCAACTATAACAATTACAAATGAAATCAACATTCAACATTCAACATTCAATCAATTGACCAAAAGTACTTAAATTCACTAACCAAATACTTTACTCAATTCAAGCACACCAAACAACATTGCGACCATGAGGTACTTCATAAACAAGGCACCAATAATTCAAATAAGAGGAAACAATATTTAAAAAGATCATCAATTCATTCATTTACATAACCCTTCCTTTATCTAAATATAATTAATCAATTTCCCCTATTTAATCTTCAAATTATTTTCTCTACTAAATCAATTAACTCACCTAAATATAAATATTCTTTTATAATAACTATAATATATATGTCATATAATAACAAAATACAGTTTCAATACAATATTTCAAATTATAATATGACAACATAATTTTACATATAAATATATATCTAATACAATATATAAAATGTCCATATTAATAGTATAATCAGTGTATTTAAATATTACTAAAGATGCTCCCCCTACAAAATATTCATACCAAATATTCATCAAATAGATCCGTCGAACATCATACTTAGAACATAATAAACGAATACCAACACCATATATATACTACGACTACCAAATAACATGCATTTAAGTTGAATCCTAAGCATATTATACCTTCCTCAAATACCAATATAATACATAATCATTAATTGCAACGAAATATCTATAATTTCGATGGAAAGAACCGACAAGAATCATTGTCAAACTACATTTCTAATTTATCAAGGAAATCACAATAACTATAACAAAGCAAAAGTACGAAGGCTATCCCTAATGCTTGCAGCAAGATAGTGAAGTTCATACATGGAGAATGGTGCATGGAAGCTAAGAACAGGCAACGGTAATATAAGGCATATGACTGATCGAGTAATATAAGGCATATGATTGATGAAGTAATGTGTTGAAAATAGAATTTCATGTATTACAAAGGAGGGAACATCGCATGCAGCATGAAATATCGAATACCATTCATGCTAATGCAAATGCGATGGAATTCAACCGGGTTGTATTTTTCATCGAACTAGGCATGACCCAAAATAGAAATTTCCATCATAGGCAGACTCATCGAATTTCCTAAATCGAATGCTTTCTCACCACATATCAAATGCATAATATGTATTGCTAAATTTGAAACACAATACAAGGATTAGGGATCGACATATTCAACATTGAAATCAACACACAAAAGAATAGAAGCACAACCTACAACAATGAATACTTTTCATAAGACATATACATGGCCACACCAAGTATCAACTGTCAATATGATGCATATACAATAAATCAAAATACCAAGATATTCACTGATTGCTATATTTAGTGCATACAATCGAACTGTTAGCAAAACAACTCCATCGACTACCCAAACAATTACTGAATGCAAATTGTAGGTGATGGTAATTCATTGGGAGAATTTGGCATGTTCATTAAGGGTAAGTGCACCAATCTATGACACAATTTCGGTGCCAAATTGCAAAAAAAACTCGTAATAGGTCATATTGTGCTCGCCAAATAGACTTGGTAATACTGAGCCTATTTGGAAAACGCCAAATGGCTTGAATTTTGCAATGAGTGAATAAGTGTGAGTTTTCTTTCTTTTTGCAATGAATTTTAGAATGCATTTTTCTAAACTCTTTTATTTCCGCTTTCTCTTCTAGGGAAACTATATACATGAAATAAACATTTAAGTATAAGTTGACATTTACATATGGACATTTACTTTTTTATACTTTAAGTTATATTTCATGTATATAGGCAAGATGTTTGAGAGTGGTTTCAGATCTCTAGGAATTATAAGAAAAATTCTAGTTTTTGGAAGATCTTAAAAAAATTAGACTTAGTCAAATTTCAATAATCAGCAATTCAAATTTCAGTAATCAGGAGGTCAAATTTTAGTAGTCAGCAAGTTGTATCATCTTTCTCTCTCCTTCTCTCTACTCTCTATCTGTCCAATCCCTCTCTCTCCCTTCCTCTCTCTCTCCCCCCTCTCTCTCACACACCCCTATATCTCCTCCCTACAATTGCCTCCCTCCCTCCCATCTCTACTTCTCTCTATCTCTTCTCTCTCTACATCTCCTTCCCTCTCTACTCATATTTTTCTCCCCTCTCTCTTTACCTACATCTCCCTCCATCACTTTGTATCTCACTTATGTCTCCCTCCCTACCTCTTTCCCTCTCTACTCTCTATCTCTCCTCTCCATCCCTCTACCTACATCTTTTTCTCACTCTCTATCCCTCTCTTCCCCCACTTTCTCTCTAACTCTCTCCTCTCAATATCATAATTCTCTCTCCCTCCCTCTCAATCTACCCTCTCTATCTTACCACTCTCTCTATCTCTCTCTCTCTCTCACACAAACCTTTATCTCCCTCGCTAACACTCTCTCCCTCCCTCCTTCCCTCTCTACTTCTCTCTATCTCTCCTCTCCCTCCCTCTCTCAACCTTACCCTCCCTCCCCTTCTTTTTGTCTCTCCTCCCAATCTCTCTCACTATTGTCCCTTCCTCCCTCCCCCTCTTTCTCTCTCAATTGATCCTTTTCTCTATCTCACCATTCTCTCTCTCTCACTCACACACACCTCTATCTCCCTCCCTCCCCTCTCTACTCTTTATCTCTCCTCTCTCTTTCCCTCTCTATACCTACCTCTCCCTCCATCACTCTCTCTCTCTCTACATCCCTCTTTATCTCACTTATGTCTCCTTCCCTACCTCTTTCCCTCTCTACTATCTATCTCTCCTCTCCCTTCCTCTACCTACCTCTGTCCCTGTCTCTCCATTCCTCTCTTTCTCTCTATCTCACCATTATCTCTATCCATACCTAGCACCCCCTCCTCTCTAAATCACCATTCCCTCTCTCCCACTTTCCCTCCTCTCTAAATCACCATTTTATCTATCCCACTTTCCCTCCTTCCCTCTCTATGTCTCACTTATCCCTTTCTACCTCTCCCTCCCTCCAACCTCCCTCTCTCTCTTTATCTCTATTTCTCATTCTCTCCTTACCTCTCTACTCTCTATCTCACCACTCTCTCCATCTCACTCTCCCTCCTTCCCTCTCTCCCTCCTATCCATCCCTCTCTCCTTCCCTCTCTACCTACCTCTCCCTCCACTACCTACCACTCTCTCCCTCACCCCTTTCTCTCTTACTCTCTCCTTCCCTCTCTACTTTCTCTCTCTCCCCCTCCACTCTCCCCTCATTTTCTCTCCTCACTCTCTCTCCCTCTCACACAAACTCACTTATATCTCCTCCTTTCCTCTCCCACCATCCCTCCAATCTCTACTTCTCTTTATCTATCATCTCTCTCTACATCTCCTTCCCTCTCTATTTATATTTATCTCACCTCTCCCTCTCTTTACCCACCTCTCCCCCCATCACTCTATATCTCAACCATGTCTCCTCCCTACCTCTTTCCCTCTCTGCTCTTTATCTCTCCTCTACATCCCCCCCCCTCTCTCTCTCTCGCATAGACACACACACACCTCTATCTCCTCCCTACATGTCCCTCCCTCCCCTCTCTACTTCTCTCTATCCCTCCTCTCTCTACATATCCTTCCCTCTCTACCTATATTTATCTCCCCTATCCCTTTTTTTACCTACCTCTCCCTTCATCACTCTTTATCTCACCTATGTTTCCCTACCTACCTAGGGTTGAGGGATTAAGGGTTAAGGGTTGAGAATTGAGGGTTGAGGGTTGAGGGTTGAGGGTTGAGGGATTAGGGTAGAGAGTTTACTTGGGTTTAAGGTTTTAAGGGTTGAGGGTATAGGGTTGATGGTAGATGGTATTTGGTTTAGGGTAGAGGGTATTGGGGTGAGGGTTGAGTGTTTAAGGGTTTAAAGGTTGAGGGTATAGGGTCGAGGGATTAGGGTAGAGAGGGAGGGAAGGATGTAGGGAGAGACAAAGGGAGAGATTGAGGGAGAAGTGAGGTAGAGAGAAAGAGAGAAGAGGAGAGGGGGAAAGAGATATATGAGGGTTGAGAATTGAGGGTATATGATTGATGATTTAGGGTATTGGGTTGAGGGTATAGGTTTGAGGGTTGAGGGTAGAGGGTAGAAGGTTTAAGGGTTTAGGGTTTAAGGGTTTAGGGTTGAGGATTTAGGGTTGAGGGTAGAGGGTTTAGGGTATATGGTTGAAGGATTAGGGTTGAGGGTCTAATGTATAAGGTAGAGTGTATAAGGGTTGAGGGTTTAGGGTTTAAGGGTTGAGGATTAAGGGATTAAGGGTTGAGGGTTGAGAATTGAGGGTTAAGGGTTTAATGCATAGGGTAGATGGTAGAGGATTTAAGGGTTTAGGGTTTAAGGGTTGAGGGTCAAGATTTTAAGGCTGAGGGTAGAAGGTTGAGGGTATAGGGTTGATGGATTAGGGTTGGGGGTCCAACATATAGGGTACAAGATATAAGGGTTGAGGTTTTAGGGTTAAGGGTTTAGGATTGAAGGTAGAGGGTTGAGGGTTGAGGGTTTAAGGGTTGAGGGATAAAGGGTTAAGGGTTGAGGGTATTGGGTTGAGGGTAGAGGGTGGAGAGTTTAAGGGTTTAGGATTTAAGGGTTGAGCGTTGAGGGTTTAGGGTAAAGGGTTGAGTGTTTAAGGTTTTAAGGGTTGAGGGTATAGGGTTAAGGGATTAGGGAAGATAAGGTGGGATGGATGGAGGGAGAGATGGAGGGAGAAGTGATAGAGATGAGGAGTGAAGAGGAGGGAGGGACAAAGATAGATGAGGGTTTAGGATCCAATGTATAGGGTAGATGGTTGAGGACCTATAGGGTTGATGGTTTAGGGTATTGGGTTGAGGGTATAGGGTTTAAGAGAGATGGGAGAGAGATAGATGGATTGAGTGAGTGAGAGAGAGACCTGAGAGAGAGAGGGGGTAGGATGGAGAGACTTGAAAGAGAGAGAGAGACCTGAGAGAGAGAGGGGGTAGGATGGAGAGACTTGAAAGAGAGAGGGAGGGAGGGACAGTTAAGGGTAGAGGGTAGAGGGTTTAATGGTTTAGGGTTTAAGGGTTGA
>CM021105.1:186859499-186881578 GCA_007115665.2 Sequoiadendron giganteum | reverse complement strand
AAAGAGAGGAGAGAGGGAAGGGGACAGAGAGAAGTGAGAGAAGTGATAGAGATGTGTGATGGAGCTAAAAAGTAGAGAGTTAAGGAGAAAGGTGGAGAGATTGAGAGGGAAGGAGGGGGGAGAGAGTAATATGTATAGAGGGATAGGTTAGATAGCGAGAATTAGAGAGCAAAGGTGGGTGAAAGGAAGAGAGAGGGAGAGAGAGAGGGGGAGAAAGAGAGGTGAGATAGAGAGAAGTAGAAAGGGAAGGAGAGAGAGGGGGAGATAGGGAAACTTAGAGAGGGAGGGAGGGAAGGAGAGAGAGAATAGAAAGATAGGGAGTAGAGAGGGAAGGAGAGAGACAGAGGGAAGCAGAGAGAGAGAAAGAGGGGAGAGAGAGGGAGAGAGGGATAGGTAGGTATAGAGAGAGGTGATATAGAGAGTAGAGAGATGTATATAGAGATAAAAGGAGAGGGAGGGGAGATAGAGAAATGTAGAGAGGGAAGGAGGGAGGGAGATAGATATTGGAGAGGGAAGGAGAGAGAGATGGACATGTAGAGACATAGTTCTTGAGCTCAAGGAAGATATTGTTAGATAAAGGGATGGAGATAGTGAGAGAGAGAGAGGTCTAGAGAATAAGAGATGAAAATGAGTGAGATAGAGAGAGAAAGATGAAATTTGACCTCTTGATTACTAAAATTTGACCTCCTGATTATTGAAATTTGACATGTTGATTATTAAAATTTGACTAAGTTTGAAATTTTTAAGATCTTCCAAAAACTAGAATTTGCATTATAACTCCTAGAGATCTGTAACCACTCTCAAACATCTTTCCTATATATACATGAAATATAACTTAAAGTATAAGAAATTAAATGTCCATATGTAAATGTCAACTTATACTTAAATGTTTATTTCATGTTTATAGTTTCCTTGATAGAGAAAGAAAAAATCAAAGAGTTTACAAAAATGCATTCCAAAGGTCATGAATGACATTTGGTGTGTGCCAAACAAGTTGCATTGGGAAATACCAACCCTATGGGTTGGGTTTTGCATTGGGAATCAGACCCAAAGGTTTGGACAACCATTTCATGAAAAAGAAGTGATTTTTTGAAAGGTTGAAAAATTTCTTCATATTTTCATATGTGCTCCCCATCTCATTTGCACGTCTTTCAATGCAAGTTTATAAAAAAACTGTGATAGCGTTAAACTCTCTTAGCTATCTAAATATATAATTATTTTTTCATTTTGATTTAGTTAAGGTTTTGATCCATGGCTTCTATTGTAAATGCCTTCATTTTTGGTCAAAAACCAACATGTGCTAGTTTTAGGATAGATTTTTACTCGTTCATCAAAACGTGAAACAAATTACTTTTTTTGAAACTAAACTCCATTCTACACATGATGAAAAAAAAATTCAATTTTTGATTAGTTTGCAAAAAAATTGGGGGGGGGGGGAGCACACTCAAATTTCAACTTTTCAGGATGTGTCCACTTTCGAACTTCATAAAATATTATAACTTCATTAAAAAATATATCTAAAAGAACGAGGATAAACTACATGGTGTTAGCTAATTTCTCACCATTGGGATTTTTGAAATTCTAAAAAAAAGTTAATCAAAAAGGGGGGAGCCCTTAGGAGCTTTGCTATTTTTATTTTTTTAAATAGGAATTGTTTCCCCCCCACCTTTTTTAGACCCTTAATCTTCATTAATTTCAAAAAAAATAAGTAGCTTAGAAACTAGACTTGGAGCACTTCAACTTTTGTTCTTGCCGCATCTTGAAATTTTGAGTGTAACTATCTTCATTTTCTCGTGCAAATCAGATTTGCTGATTTCAGAAAAAAAAAAGTGGCGTCTTAAGAGCCAAAATTGTGTCACAGATTGGTGCACTTACCCTTAAGGAAGTTGAAGTGCATGGAAAAAACATATTGCCTATAGCATTAATTAAAATAGGCAATCATAGTAGGGGTGTGCACAAATGATATGCTAAAAAGGCTTAAATAAATTCCAAACAACCACGAATGGCAGGTATAAGGGAAAACGTCCAACCGAATACAAAGAATAGGCTTCAAAAAATTTCAAGCAAAAGATAGATGGTAGGAAGAATTAATTCAATACCATGATGTGAATCAAAATTATAAAATATGAACAAGCTAGATTTGCAAGAAAGCACTCGAAATCTTGAATTTACAAAAACAAATGAAACACAATCAACAAACAAACCATCGTTTTCGACAAATAGAGAAAGGAGAATTCAAATTACACCAAATGGAGAAACGAAACAAGGAACAAAATGAAGCCAACCTGGAATCCAATGCTACAAAAATGAAAAAACGGTGTCGAGATCAACTATTACATCCACAATGATTCACTTCTTCAAAACAGTTCAATAACGATCCACTTTTCCCAAATTCTATATTTTATTTTCAAGACAAATAATCTAAAATGCAACTATTCTATAGAAGAATTTATTTTAGACCCTGTTCCCTATTTGAAAACTAAAAATCCCAGATGAAAAACCTCCCCAAGAAGATCATTATTAAAACAAAAAAAGTGATTCAATTTTTCAAAAAAAAATCAAGCAATAATCACTTAATAAGATAAGTTTTTATTTCGCAACCAGTTTGGAGCCATGCATGGGCTCGAACTGACTTTTTCCATCTTTTTATTTGCTTTAACAACTTTTTCAAAAATATCATCCAATTTATTTATTAAGATTATATCATTTTCCCCATTTGAATAATTAAACGTCAATGATAATAAAATTAGCAATTATCATTAAATTTAATTATAACAATACTTTATACTAAATAGTTTAATTTAATTAATTAACAATAAGCCATATACAATCTATCGTCAATATCAAGATTTATTTAATTATTTATTTTAATTCCAAATTATTATAAACATCCTTATAAATTAATTTAATTTAATTTAATCAATTGAGAAAAAAACTCATAACAAATTTATCAAACACCAAGGAAGGGCCAATCACTAAGGGGCACTACACACGAAGTTGGTGAATCTAGCAAACAATGAAGGCCTTACAAACAAAAGAAGCTAAAATTTTGTTGTCCACCATCTGCAACTGGAAGAACTTTATAAATATTTCTAAACCAAGGACTTATAACATTACCACCCATGAGAAAAAATCCAAAACTATACCCTAAAGATGAAAATTTTCCACATTGTTGATATCATAGAGTTCTTCGACACAACACTGATGACTGTCATGATTTAAAACATATATTTAAAAAGTCACATCATAGAAATAATCCCTTAAAGCATGTCCTTTCTCTCCTTGCCATGCAATAGTTGTAGAATCACCTTATTCTCATTATTACATGATTTACATTCATGGAAAATTATTTCAAAATGCAAGCAGCTCCTTCTCATCACCTACCTTGGCATATTCTTATCTTGCACATAGTGGGGGAAAAAAATAGATAGATTTGTCCTAGTATTCCACTCGTTGTTGTCCCTTTGGCTAGTTTTCCACCTTTTGTATGGGTGATCCCACAATACTGGTTTATAATTTTTGGCCAAACTGAACATTGAACTATTTTTTTTTAATTAAATCTTCACTTTGGGTACCTATAGTTGCTTAACCATGAGGAATTTGAAGATGATGCAAACTAGTGATTTGTGACATTTGGTCTATAGATTCGAAATATATATATATATTTAATTTTTTTGAATTAGATTTCATTTCTTTTTTCATCTCCTTTGAAAACTAGTTTTTAACAGTAAACACCATTTTTAAGGAGTGATGTTCACTGTAAACAACATAACTTTTTTTCTATGAAGAATAAAATTCTATTTTTTTCAAATTTAGCTTTGTAACTATGATATATAGCATGCTCAATTGGTTTCATAGTGTTTTATTGAATATTTTTTTCTTAATCAAGTTTTGAAGTCAAACCAATTACAATTTAGACATAGGCAGACTATAAACAACATAACCTTTTTTGTATGTATTGAAATTCATTTTTTTTATTGGATCAGGGACATCAATACCTAGCACGAACATATTTTTCAGATTTTTTTTTGATAATCTATTATTTTTCCACATGTACAGAACAAAGAGCTTGATTTTTTGTGAAAACCCTACATTCACAAGAAATCAAAAATAATAATAATAAAAAATATATATATATATATTTAAAATTATAATTTTTCGGAAGCTTATAATAAAGTCTACATACTTACAAAAAATCAATTTTAAATGAATTCATTTGATCCCCCAAAAGGCAAATCAAAAGTGGCTTTTTATCAGCATTTTGATAGGTGTAAAAGAGACTTTGTTATAGGTATGGTTTAAAACTAGCGGGATTCTATCCAAGGGGGTTTAATCTAAGGTGGTTTGATCAAACTCTCTTCAATTGGAATCCTTTAAATGGAAATTTTCAAGGCTTAAATTATTATATTTTTTTAAAACATGTGATTTCAGCAAATATCAGGATGTCCCAAAAAGTGTAAATCACTATTGTGGGATCACCTGTATATGATGAAAAAGATTGGGATGTGGATGACCTGCTAATAGGTTGACTCACATGTGCCTTACTAGTCTTTTGTATTATTTTCCTTTCATGTTTTGTGAGTAATTGCATATGTTTAATGTGATCTCCCCACATTGTTTTGTTTGATGCCTCTCTCTCTGTCTTTGTGGCATTCCTCTATTTGTATCTACATTATTATTTATGTTGTATTTGTCGTGTGTTTTCCTTTTGGGGATGATACAAGGCATTGAGACATCATGTCTCTTCCATGTTGACCCAAAATCTTTTCCTTTATCTTTTTCATTTGTCTTATGTTTTCCTTTTGGGGATGATGCAAGGTGTTGAGACATTCATGTCTCTTCCATGTTGACCCAAAATATTTTCCTTTATCTTTTTCATTTGTCTTGTGTTTTCCTTTTGGGGATGACACAAGGCGTTGAGACATTCATGTCTCTTCCATGTTGACCCAAAATATTTTCCTTTATTTTTTTCATTTGTCTTATGTTTTCCTTTTATGGATGACATAAGGCATCAAGACATCTAGGTCTCTTCCATGTTGACCCAAAAAAAATTATTTTTTCTCGCTCTCTTTGTGTCATTCTTCTTGTTCCATGAGTATTTGGGGAATGATGACAGTTTCAAGCTCTCTTAAAGACATTGTAGAAAGAACATACTGACCCCAAACCCATGGATCCCTCATGTGTTTATAGTTTTATTCTAGGGGGAACCCCTTCCTCTTCATGAAGTAGCTTTATTTGGAAACATATGACTTGGCATACGACTTTCCAAATAAGTTCTCATGTCCTTTTTATTGTTAGTATTTATCCTTTTCTACTTTAAAGTAATTTCTCATAGCATGGTGTTTAGCAATTTATTTAACGTGGGGGCATACATTGGCATTATTCTTTTTCATTTCATGTTTCATTGTGTATACTTCTTACTTCATGCAATGCATCTTTTGCTTTGTGGCGATATTGGGTGTGATGTCCTTCAAAGAGCATGATCTCTCTTAGCATATTACATTCCTCTTAGTGGCTTGATGCAACACAATGCATCCCCTAAGCTGTGGATCTTCTATTCTTCAATTGGTCCTCTCTTGGAGACATTAGACATGATGTTCCCTAAGCTAAGACCTCACATGAACTAAGAAAAACTCCTTTGAACATACTTTACACTATTCTTCATGTACAATTTGTTCATGAGTTTCAAGCATACAAAGCTTTGCTTGCCTAAAGGAGCTTGAAGTTTACTATTGTGTGGCACCTTATCAAAGTTATTAGGAGGTATAGTTTTGGTATGGTTGTATGTATGGGATCCAAACCTAGGTGTGACTTTCCCATACCCACTTTCTTGTTTGTGTGAGTGCATACCAGCCATGTGTGTATGTGTCTCGTTGAGGGCTCACCTAGTGGATGGCCTAGGGTTCCACTAGCCCTTATGAGTGTGCTTTTGGTTTGCATAGTGGAAATTGTGTTCCACTTGTAAATATTCTTGGGAAAATTTCTTGGATCTTATCCACATTGTGCAGGACAAATAGTTGAAGCTTGATCCATCCCCCTTTTAATTTTGTTTTTGTTTTCTTTTTCTTTGGATGTGCATGCGCTTTTTCCTTTTTATTTCTTCTTATATTATTTACATGTGTGTTATTTTGTGCTTATGTTGATTTGTTATAGGATCTTGATCTCGGGGGCTTGTTCTACCCTCTTGGTCATTGTTATCCTATCCTACTAGCATTATCAAATTGGGACCCCTCTTGATGCATATTTTTTCTACTTTAGTGTGAGTTTGAAGCAAGTTCCTCCTCTCACTAAAGTGGGGGCTAAATGTATAGTAGGAAAATGTACCCCTCTATATTTTCACACTTGTTTGGGATCTTGTGAACTAAATGGACTTAATTGTGCCTTTTTTAGGGTATTGTAAATTTTTTCTTACACTTCCACACTAATCTAGGGTTTAATTAATTAATTGGGATTCTTTATGCCTTATTTGGCCTTATTTTGCATGCACAAGCCTTAATTAAAGCATCTTTTGGAGGATAATCCCGACATATATCAAGTAACCAATCATAAATTAATGATTTTGGATTGTATAGCCCATATTTAGTGATCTATGAATCATACACTACCTTGGGCGTATGATTCCCACCTAAGTTTGGGGCCCCAATCTGGATTTCACTTTAAACTAAGCATTTCTTGAAAAATGTGTCCCAAGCTTAGCCTAATGGGACTTATACATCACAACTGGCATATGAGTCCCACTTAGTTTAGACCTAAATTAAATTCAAATTCTTGAAAAGATTTCATCTTCCTAGATTTGATGTCAACTTTTAGTGTTGTAATTTTGAGAAATTTGGCATAAACAAGTATAAATACAAGGTTATTTCACTCATTTTTCACCTAGCAAGTTGATGAAGAATCCTTATAGAAAATTTGAGTTCACAAGAGTTTAAAAGAGTTTACAAGAGTATTCAAGAGTGATTATCAAGCATTTTGGAGCATTATCCAAGTATCAAGCATCATGTCAAATTCATCATGCATCATTTTGCGTCATTTTTGTTTTTTAGCTAACATTTGTGATGTAGGGTTTTTATGATTCAAGCAAGCATTCAAGTCAAGATCTATATCATTCAAGAAAGATTCAAAGATCCATCTCCATTGTAGCCATATTATACATGTTTGTAGCATCTTATTCAAGGGTTTGGTGAGTTGCAACATAGATTATTTGTTCATTCATCATTTCTCCTTTGTATTTCATTTTATTTCAAGGTTTGATTACCAAAATGTGGTTTTACCAAGGAAAACCCCTATCCATTAACAAAATCACATTTTACCTCTCTTTATTGTGTGATTTTTAGATCTAGGTTTAAGATACATTGAAGACCAAGATTGGAAGAATTTTTCAAGGTTGCAAAGTTGTCAAAGTTGTCACCTTGTTTAAAAGATCACTAAAAGACACCTACAGAGAAGAATTTAGCATTTTAGATACAAAAATTAGGATTTGAAGGAAGATCAGAGATAGAAGAGAAAATTTAGATCTTGACCTTTCGAAAAAGATGAGTAGGAATGATATGCCACTTCTAGCATATGAGTCCCAGTACAATGATTTTTCCAAATTTTAGGAGTTCCAGACTTCTCATTGCTAGATTTTTGTTCTTGCCCAAAAAACCTAATCTAGGATTAAATCACCCATCCTAGCATATGAGTCCTAGTGTGAGTTCAGCATTTTTTACATCTCAGACCTTGTTTCAAGATTCTATAGGTCTCTAGGTGCACCTCTATACTTTTCTAGTTTATTGTTCTAATTTGCATTCAGTTTTAGGTCATTTATCTAAGCTTTACATATCATTAGGTTTTGTCATTGGATCTTGCATGTTATTAGTCTTTCCATGCCATATCTTGGTGGTGAACCCCCTTTTAGTCTTTAATCATACCTTAGGACAACCTTTAGCAAATCTCTTTCCTTCAGGATTGATATCTCTAAGGTTTCACTAAGTGAAACTAAGTGAAATAGGCCATAAGCCCCTAGTTTGTGTTCCATCTCCTAATATGTGGAGCACCATATTTTCGTTGTTTCAATGGGTAATTAGGAAGGGTCACAACTTGCAAAAATTTAAATATATGGGCTTCATTTGACCCCTAACCCTTAGGTAATCATCTTATAGGTTAAACAGGGGTCAATTAACCCAATTTAAAGACTTTTTCAACCATTTAAACTCACAAAATAAAATAAAATTTCAAACATAATAAGAGTAAATCAAAATATCTCAAAACTCCCATCAAAAGCCTAATTAGATTTTAAAACATAAATTACAAGATTAAACATTAAATATTTTGATTAAAAAATAAAATACAAGACAATAAGACCATGGTCCCTTTAAATGGACTATAGTTGATTTTACATGGCTCTCACAATAGGGTATCATTGGTTACCTCCATTCCAATTGGCCATGGGTGTGTACCTGCACACTCAATTCCACATGTCAAAATATCCAATGCAAGATCATCAATAATTAAATCAATAATTCTATCTATATATGATTAACATAATCAAATCCTGAAATCAATAACTTCAACATCCACAATTACCCTTTCTCTAGCAATTTAACACATCTTATTAATGCATGTATAGTCATTCTTTTATTATAAAGAAATCTCATCATGTCACCTAGTTTAGATTTAATAGATTCGATTCTATCTCATAAACAACTATCCATTTCTATCATGATAACTAGATCAACATGAGCATAGCAAGCAAGGAAATAATAGCATGCATATAACCACTATAAGAATCATAAATAGGAAACAAGCATAATATCCAATATCTATGAGCAACCAAAATAATCTAATACATATATAGTGTCAAAAGTGTTTAGATCAAAATAATAGGCCTCACACGTTAATCCATTCTCTCTTGAAATTAGGTAGTTCAGAGGTCATTATAATCATGTAATTGATGTTATTCCCTTCATCCATATCCATAAGTGTACCTATAATATATATAATTGAATTTTATTAAGCCCATATGCACTAATCTAAATATCTTATATAGAATTTTTCATGTCTTACTTCAAATTTGTAAGAAAATCAATCATATCTCTATATAGATTTCTTATGGTTAATTAATTAGTTAAGCATGAATATAAAACAACCCTATGAAAATGAGCTAAGAACGTAAAGCAATAATATGTAAAAATAATAGGCAATTTAAATAAATAAATAGTGGTACTTAGCTCTTGGTTGGATGTCGATGTGATTTTATTAAATTTTACCAATTAATTCTCCCTTACACCAAAATAAGAATATGTCAAATGATATGATGTGAGTAAATAAATAATTTTTTTAACTATGCAGGTCAATTTTATAATTTGTTGGGAAAAAACGGGGGTCATCTTAGAATGAAACATCTAAGAACAACAATGTCTTAGTGACTTTATTTTCTTCAAATTACCTCAAGGACACAAACTACTATGCCATAAAGCGGTAACAGGCATAGTGATTTCCCACATTTACCCTTCTGAGAAAAGTACATGCAAACTAAGCCAGATTCAACACCATGTATAGATTCAAAACTATAGAATCAATAAGCATGAAAAACAAACATATGTTCACACATAGATTTACGTGGGGAAAACCCTTTTGGGTAAAAATACCCCACCCTCCAAAAGATTGAGGCATTGTATTATTCAACAACAAACAGAGTTACAATACAATACCAGGCTCATGGTCTTTATAGGAGTTACATCTTGTTCATCTGGAGAATACATGCAACAACATAGATCTGAAACCTTGCACTGTTACAATGTCCTCACACAACATACAGTGAAGATTCATTTCATCTCACCAAGCCCCACACACAGCCAACATTTCTGCCGGCACAACCTCACGACCTCTCAGGTTCACACCGCCTCGGTTACAATGCTCTTCTCATACTGCTCAAACACACTCTCTCTGAAAGATCAGATTTCACATCTTGATCAACCTCATCTCTCTTTCCCATCCAACCAAAAACCACCAGGATATTTAATTACCTCAAATAAAAGCTTCCACCATTCTCTAGCAACACCTCCCTGCAACACGCATTGAATTGGATTACAAAGACATATCGAAACTGCACTTTGTCAACCCCGCAATTAATCGCTACCAAAGAATAAAGCTTTCGGCCAATCAACATTGATTTACAACATCAATGTAAAATCAATGAATAATATTGTACCATGTGTCATAATGCTATTCGTCCATCACTTTGACTAACGTGCCAAACAGTTGGTTCGGTTCAACTTCCACAGCAGACCAACCACTGAAAACTGCCCAGGCGACCAAACGACTTCCAAGAATTTTCCTTTCACATACCACTTGTCATGGCCAGGACCCACTAAGACATGCGTACACCACTAGTACAATTTTGGGGAATAAAAAAAGAATCCACAATATTCCCAATAAGTTTCCTCGAAATAGTGACACGTGTTTGAAGTTGGCACACCCCATATGAGTCACTTGGGACCCACCACACGAGGCACAAGACTAGTGAACATCGTTGATCAAGCCGCCAAGTGTCAAGTGCTCAGGAAATTCCACTCACTTCGCAATATTTCATCGGTACTCACCACAACTGAGCACAGAATAAAACAAGCACCATTGGATTAATCTCATCACAACCGTAGATCAAGATCACCTTTAACAAGCATCGGTCCATCGACATAGCCCGGTGAAGAGTTCCACCAATGACCCCAAGTCACACCGATGGAAACAAACCACCAACACTAAGCACTCATCATGACAGAACAAGTTACACCGACCAAGCACTTCGGTCGGACTTCTATCTTCACCGAGAGTTAGGAGACTTGCATCGACTGCTCAGTTTACACCGATGAATGGGTCAATGAGATTGAGGAAAATATTTCCAACAATCTCCCACTTGATGAAGATCTTAATGACCATTCCAGAGCACCAACAACAAACCATATAGAATCACAAACAACATCAACTTCAAAGGCCAAACCAAATCACCTATGTGAAAAACATTCTCTAGAAACAAGATAGAACACCAGTTAGAACAACAACCAGAACACTGACTACACCCATCTAGCTGTTCAACCCACGTGAGTGAAAATAACACCCATAGCTCATGTTATTCCATCCAATCTTACATACCTTCAAGGTATCCATATTAGTAAACTCATGGCAGCAACACAACCAACCGATCAACCACAAATACAAACCAATCGAAAAAGATCAAACACATCAAGGTACTCCCACTACATGGGTAATGCCAAATCTGAAAGATCAAAGGCATAACAAGCCTACCAATAATAGAAAATAGAAAAATTAACCATGTAGTACCAAAGAAATATCCACAATGATATGCATAACCTATAGCCAACTACTACAAGAATCATTTCTCTCAATAGTCTTCCAGAGCTCTTCCAAGTTCTTCAACACCCAACATAGGAAAAATATAAAGAACCTCCAAGTTACCACTCAAAAACTTGAATGAAAACAAAAGCTTTGACCAAATCTCAAACCAATGTAAAAAATAAGTCAGACTTCCAGGAAGACAACCAAGACCAAAGAGAGAAACTCTGCACAACATATACCTATAGAACATCCTCCTACATACACCTCTAAAATCTATGTCAAATATGATCTCCTTCACATCCCAAAGGAAAATCCATAACAACACCCAGTCATTCAATCACCAAGATCAAACTTAACATATGTTACATGTAATCAATCATGGATGTAAGCCTCTCAAAGAAGATCAAACTCCTTCATTTCCCATCTCAAGAAATCAGCCCATATAACTATCTCCTACTAGTTCTCATCAATGAATGATATCACATAAAAGCCCAAGGAGATAAACCATGTTGTCCACCTTCCACTATGAATCCTCCAAAACCATTAAATAGCAATTCAAGATCCATATCATGAAAGAAAGCATAAAACACCTCTGAAAGCTATAATGGGAAAATATCTCTCAAAAAGACTTCACTGTCGAGCAGACCAAGAGTGGAAAAATAAAATTATCCTCCAAGATATACAAGCCACCATGACTCATCCAAGAGCAATCTCCTCATTGATCTTTATTGAACTCATGTCCAACCAAGGTGTAGGCTACTCGTACTTTCAGCTGTGATCAACACCTTTCTCAAAGGAATTTGAGCCCCGCCTTATTCTTCATGTATCCATGAACACCTGCAAGTGATCATCTCATGCTAAATTCCAATCTTTCATTACTGCACTTAACATGAAGTTCTCAAGAATATGACCAATGTACTCAAAACATAGAGAATTACTAAACCATTGTCAAAGCTACAAACATCTGAAATAGGAACTTATCATGACATCATTATCTACTCATCCCCCTTAGGATATACCACGCTTCAAGTGAATAAATTATGGTTTGGAGAGCAATGCAACATGCCAAAACTCTAATTCTCAAGCATGAGTATACATGACATCAAGAAAACAAACTCTAAACCAATATCTCAACAAAAGACTCCAAATTTCCTCCATGGTTCCAAGATGTTGCACATCCTCAAATAGTGTCCATGTAAATGTGAAAGAACCCTCCTGCAGCAACAAAATCTAAGAGTCCCTCCTAGTAACATTTGCAACACTGAAGAAGATCATTCACCACCAAGTGATGAATTCAAAATCATTGCTAAAGCTCCCATTGAACCATGACACTAAGATTTCAAAGCATCATGACAAAACATCTGCTGATCTGAAAAGCCTCCAAGTACAATCGACAACATGTCCATCTGACAACAATGCCAAATAGCACCAGGATCTCCAAACCACGCAAACCACACCATCACTGTCAAAAGATTACACTAACTAGTGTACCCAAGTCTTCCATGAAATCATGATACACATGCTACAAGTCCCCATAATCGACCATTCAGGTACTCAACACTATCCTTCCTCTCATCTCAAAGTAGCCACACAATGCACAAGTGATCACAGACAAGGCCAGCTAATAGATCTGCATCAACACTGAAACAACCTCGTGGATATTGAAAGTCCACTTTCGAGTTGTCCCATAGAAAACATGTAGGTAAAGATAGCCCACAACATTCTCAACCCATAGATCCAATCAATGAAGCCTGCAAATCTATCATCGCACTGGAAACTATAAAATTGAGATCTCAAAGAGAAAACCCATGTAGACAACATGACTCAAACACCAAATCAAGCTCATATCTGATTCTCCAATCATGTCCACAACTCAAGCACCATAGTCTAGGAAACCAACAAGCAACACTTACATGCAGAACTGCAACTATCTCATTCAACAACACCCCAAACAACTAGGATCTAGAAAATAGTTTTACCAGTAGCTCCACAAAACCACAAGTTTTTTTTTCTTGACCATGCAAAACCACCGTGTTTCCAAAACACCCATGCACATCCATATCCATTGTACATCTAGACAAATCAAGAGTCTGCACACAACCATTGTGGTTAACCAGAACAATGAACTAACATGAATATGCATCATAGACTTTTTAGGAAAATTTATATAAAACCTTCAAAACCTAAGAACATGAATATGAGCCATGCAAGTACAAGGTATCCATAAAAGTAACAAGTAGTATAGGAACTCCAAGCCCATTCCAGACCAATTCCAAAATGACAAGCATGCACATGCATTCGAGAGAGCTAGGCTATTCAAAAATTTCAGACCACCTAGAGATCAACTTCATAGCCTTCATGCAATCAGGGTAATAGAGAACAATGCCTTCAATGCTAAGTCAAAACACCCAGAATAAGCACAATACTCCATGGCTGAATAACAACCCAAGAATTTCCATACCATTAAGGAGCCTCTCACACAGACACCCAGTATGAACCATGCTCTGTTGCAACACAACCATAAGCATAAAATCACACCCCTTGCATTAGGATCATTCACTTCCAACCAAGAGCCTCAGACCACATCATTACAATATGATGAACTCCAATTTCTCCATCTTCAATGTCTTTCACGCTGCATGTTGTCTCAAAAAGAGCAAGGACTTTTACTCACCAAAGGATAAATCATTAGCCAACTGCTTCAGATTTCCTCAAGCTTGCCAGAGTAAGAAATCTTTACAGAAGGAATCCACATAACCAAAACACCAGGAACTATTACATGCAAGAAACATGCGAGTCCATGCAAATACATGCAACTCACAAACCTGCAAATGCAAGCATAAGCAAATCCCAGAAGAAGGCTCTTATACCACTTGCTGGGAAAAAATGAGGGTCATCTTAGAATGAAACATCTAAGAATAGTAGTGCCTTAGTGACTTTATTTTCTTCAAATCACCTCAAGGACACAAACTACTATGCCATAAAGCGGAAACATGCACAATGATTTCCTACATTTACCCTTCTGAGAAAAGTACATGCAGACTAAGCTAGATTCAACACCGTGTACAAATTCAAAACTATAGAATCAATAAGCATGAAAGACAAACATATGAACACATAGATTTACATGGGGAAAACCATTTCGGGTAAAAAAAACCCCACCCTCCAAAAGATCGAGCCATTGTATTATTCAACAACAAATATAGTTACAATATAATCTCAGGCTCATGGCCTTTATAGGAGTTACATCTTGTTCATTTGGAGAATACAAGAAACAACATAGATCTAAAACCTTGCACTGTTACAATGTCCTCACATGACATACAGTGAAGATTCATTTCATCTCACCAGCCCACACGCACAACCAACTTTTCGACTAGCATAGCCTCACGGCCTCTCAGATTCACATCTTCTCAGTTCTGTGTGTCTCAGTGTTCATGGTTACAATTCTCTTCGCATATCGCTCAAACACACACACTCTGAAAGATCATATTTCACATCTTGATCAATCTCATCTCTCTTTCCCATCCAACCAACAACCATCAAGTTATTTAATTACCCCACGAACAAGATTCCACCATTCTCTGGCAACACCACTCTACAACATGCATCGAGCCACCCAACATTGAATTGGATTACAGAGACATACCAAAACTACACTCTGTCAATCCCACAATTAATTGCTACCAAAGAATAAAGCTTTCGGCCAATTAGCTTTGATTTACAACAACAATGTAAAATAAACGAATAATATCACGCTATGTGTTGTGATGCTATTCATCCATCGCTTTGACTGACGCACCAAACAGTTGGTTTGGCTCAACTTCCATAGTAGACCAACCATCGAAAACTGCCCAGGCGACCAAACAACCTTCGAGCATTTTCCCTTCATATACTGCTTGTCGTGGTCAGGACCCACCAAGACACGCGTACACCGCTAGTGCAATTTTGGGGAATCAAAAAAGAATCCACAATATTCCCAATAAGTTTCCCCGAAATAGTGACATGTGTTCAAAGCCAGAACACCCTGCATGAGGCACGGGACTAGTGAACACTGTTCATCAAGCCGCCAAGTGTCAACCACTCAAGGAATTTTGCTCGCTTCACAAGATTCTGTCGGTACTCACCACAACTGAGCGTGGAATAAAATGAGCACCGTTGGATTAATCTCATCGCAACCATAGATCAAGATCACCTTTAACAAGCATCGGTCCATTAGCGTAGCCCAGTGAAGAGTTCCAACGATGACCTCAAGTCACACCGATGGAAACAAATGACCAACACTAAGCACTCATCTCAATGGAACAAGTTACATCAATTAAGCGCTTCGTCTAGACTTCTAACTTTGCTGAGAGTTAGGAGACTTGTGCTAACTTCTTAGGTTACACCGATGAATTGGTCAGCGAGATTGAGGCACATATTTCCAACATAATTATGGAAATTTCCTATGCATATTATGGAATTGATCACACAACTATAGATCTAACCTAGATATAGTATGTTTAAATTTATGATGTTTCCCTTTAGCTTTCCTTGAATATTTGCATCTATTTCTACATAAGAACTTGGTTGTGTGGTTCAAATTTTCCTACTGGTTGGAAATATTTCTTCCTTTGGTCAAACCCCTAAGGATACTAATTTAACAACATTAGACAAAGGTCAAAGATAATAGATAGTCATGTAATACACCTTATGAAATAATGTAAATATATCAATGCTCTAAAGATAATATAGTTAATCATTTTTTCTTTCTAGATGTTGGATGTACTCAATGCTCACAAGATATTATAAATAAATTAAGATTAGTCTTTAAATACAAATCCAAGGTAACAAGTGAAATATTGTATTCTTTGACTTAACATGAGATGATTATGTACTGAGAAATATTAAATTTCATCATTTGAGTTTGAATTAAAAAAATTTGGAGTCATTTTCATAAATCACACTTCTCACCTAGGTTAAATGGGAAAGTTTTGTTCTAACCCTAAGCAAGAAATAAATAAAACTAAGGATTAGAACTACTTCTTTGTATTTGAGTGTCAATGTGTTGGGTGAATATTTTTTTATCAACTAATTGATGAAAAAATGGTTATATCAACCACAATATGATGAGATAAAATCTCTCCTCTAAAAAATGGGAGGCTCCCTTCTTATTACTAACAATAATCAACCAGTAATTAACTAAGCTTATTTACACTAAAACTATCCATGAGGTGTTTTTATATCATCTAATTCTCTTATTTCAGATAGATGTTCTCTTACAAACTTACAATAAAAATCTTGTGATGGTTATAATATGTAATGAATGACAAACTACTAATTGGAGAAATAATAACCAATACTCAATTTAGTTAAATGGAAGAGTAATTGAAATGATAGCAGAAAGTATTAACACTAAGAAACCCACAAAAGAAAAAAGTGTTGTTTTTCTTCTTATGTTGATCGAAAAAAGAAAAGGTATGGAATATGATGCAACACCCAAAGAATTCGCTGTATGCCAAGATAAGATCAAACAATCATAGATGATAACTTGCAGTGCAAATTCTTAAAGTTACTTCCCAATCTCGAACATAAACACAACTCCAAGGATGATATCACTAGTCAAAGACTACAAAATCATATTTAGAACACCTTTTAGAATATTTGATTCTGCACCACAATTCAATCACATACACAAGAGAATGTAATAGAAAATACTTAAGAACAATTCCAATGCATCACAAGCTTGATTCAAGACAAAGATTGAATGCCAAATTTCTTTCTTTATATTGATTTAATATGATTTACACATTCGACATAAAGTTTCGATGTACTCCTCAATGGTGTTTCATCTCAATAGCTAAAAGATCATGTGTACAAAAGAGAACCCTCTTATTTATAGATAGAAGCTATGAGAAAAAATAGGAAATCTACAACTAATTTGACTTATTCAAGGGTAGAGTCCAATTTGATTTTGGACTACACTCCTTTTACATGTAATTGCATATATAAAAAGACATGTAAAATGCCATTTACAAACTACAAACTGCATAATGAAAAACTTGGAAAATAATCTTCTTCATTCCTTTTCTCCAAAAAGTCTTCATATCTTTTCAAATCCACCTGAGCTTTAGTGTCGTTTGGCCTTGGTGTGTAACTAGAGATGGCTAGAACTCATGTAATAGATTCCTCTATATTAACATGTACCTTTTTGTTCCTATCCAAAATTATCTGCAACTTGTCTAGAATTACTTGAAAGTCCACTAATTTATCAATAGAAGATAGTGAGAAAGCTTTTGATTTTGTCAATATGAATTAGTGTAGTAAATTCCTAAACAACTGTATCCATGTAGGAACAATTTTCTAACTATCATCAAGTATCTGACATGGAAGCTCCCCTATCTTGGTAGTGATGTCTCATCCTTTATCAATTCTTATATCCTGGGTTTCTTACAGATCTTTTACAAATTTCTCCAGGACATCTCTCTTATGCTTCATTTCTTCTTGGTACTCAATATACATTTTCCTTGTGCGGATCACCTCATTTTCAACTAGCACTTCCAACTTGAATTCTTTCAGCTTTGTCCAAGTCTCAAGGTCCTTTTCCACCAACTGCAAATTTTGTGATAACATGTCAAGTGTTTGATTTAGCTTTGTCTTGAAATCATTCATATTGTTATACAATTTGAAATAATACTTTAGAAGTTGAGTTCCTTGTGCAATTAGTCTTTCTATCTAAGAACTCACAACTCGGCCATGTTCCCCAATCCTTTCAATCTTCTAAATTGCACCATCATCAATACATGTTGTAATAGGTTCAATTGACTTAAAAGATTGACTTATCCTTAATAACACAAAAGTAAGTTGTTCCACCTTAAGCTTAAGTTGATATTTGATAACTTTATCTCTATCATATCTCTCAATCAAAGTAGCCAATGATTCTTGTAGGTCCTCCTTAGCACTTTTGTGCATATGTTTTCCAAGTTCAATACTTGTAATTACATAATTAGTACCTTGGATTTCTTCAACAACTTTATCTAGTGGTGGCTCTACCATTCAACATACTTATTCCTTGATTTATCAACAAGCACCCTTGAAAGTGTTTTTGCCAAAGTCAAAGTCATCTAGGGGGTAGGTGCATGGAAATGGGTAGCCAATTTGTGGCCAATTCACTTTTTCGTCTTGAAATAGTGAAAAATCGAGTGTGTTATAGTAAAACATGCTCACGTTATGACTTGGTAATGACCGCGCCTAGGATTGGTCATTACCAAGCCATAACATGAGCATGTTCTAACATTGGCATTTTGAGTTCAAAAAATATGCATTTTTTGAAATAAAATTAAAAAATTCCAAAATGCGAGCGTGTTATAATGTGCTCACATTTTGGTCTACATTGAATTTTTTTTGTTCACTTTTTCTTGTCTCTTTCTTCTTGTTATCTTTTAGGGAGACTATATACATGAAATAAACATTTAAGTATAAGTTGAAATTTACATATGGATATTTACTTTCTTATACTTTAAGTTATAGTTCATGTATATAGGCAGGATGTTTGAGAGTAGTTTTAGATCTCTAGGAGTTATAATGCAAATTCTAGTTTTTGGAAGATCTCAACAATTTTAGACTTAGTCAAATTTCAGTAATCAACATGTCAAATTTTAGTAATTAGCAAGTTGTATCATCTTTCTCTCTCTATCTCACTCATTTTTTATCCCTTATGCTCTAGACCTCTCTCTCACACTCTCTCCTTCCCTCTATAATTCAATCTATCTAGCCTCTCTCTCCCCCTCCATCCCTCCCTCCTTCCATCCTTCCCTCCCCTCTAATTTTCTCTATCTCCCCCCTCTTTCTCTTCCTTCCTCCAACCCACCTTCCCTCTCTACTTCAATCTATATAACCTATCCCTCTCTACCTTTCTCTCTCCCTCCCTCCTCTCTCTCTCTCTTCCTTCATCCCAACCACCTTGCCTCTCTACTACTCTCTATCTAACCTATCCCTCTCTGCCTATCTCTCACCCTCCCTCCACTCTCTCTTAATCTCTCCACCTTCCTCCTTCCATCCTCTCTCACATTCTCTTTATCACACTTCTCTCTCCCTCTATCCCTCCCTCCTCCCCTCTCTACTTCTATCTCTCTCCCTCCCTCCTGCCCCCTCTATCTCTCCTTCCCTATATACTTCTCTCTACCTCTCCCTCCCTCATTCCCTCTCACTCTCCCTCCCTCTCTCCCTCTCTCTTAATCTCCCAACCTCCCTCATTCCCTTTGTGTTTCTCTCTCTCACACAATCTCTCCCTCCCCAATCTCTCTCTCTTTGGTTTAGGGTTTATGGTTTAGGGTTTATGGTTTAGGGTTTAGTATTTAGGGTTTAGGCTTTATGGTTTATGGCTTAGGCTTTAGGTCCAACCCCCTCTCTCTCCCCCTCTCTCTCAAGTATATCCCTCCTTCTATCCCTCCCACCCCCCTCTCTCTCTCTTAGCTATATCTCACTCCCTCTATCTCTCTCTCTTAGATCTCTTCCTCCTAGGTCCCCTCTCCCTCTCTCAGGTCTCTCCCTCCCACCCTAACAAGAGAAATATATCTCTCTCTCTCTTAGGTCTCTCCCTCCCACCCCCTTCCCCTCTTCTAAATTATCTCCATCCCACCCTAACTAGAGAACACACACTCTCTTTATCTCTCTTTAAGGTCTCTCCCTCACCCCCCCCTCTCCTCTCCCTCTCTCTCTCCCTCTCCCACCCCTCTCTCACTCTTCCTCCCACCCCCTCTCCCTCTCGCAAGTCTCTCCCTCCCACCTAATTGGATAATCTCTCTCTCTTCCTCTTAGCCCCTATATCTCAAGTCTCTCTTTGCCACCCCCTCTCCCTATCTCAAGTCTCTCCCTCCCACCCTAACTAGAGAACTCTCTCTCTCTCAGGTCTCTCTCTCTCCCTCCCACCCTAAATAGAGAACTCTCTCTCTCTTAAGTCTCTCCCTCCCACCCTAACTTATAGAACCTCTCTCCCTCCTGAGACCTCCCTCTCTACCTCTCCTCTCTCTCTCTCTCTCTCCCTCTCTCCCTCTCTCTCGAGTCTATCCCTACCACCACCTCCCTCTCTCTCAATTCTATCCCTCCCAACCCCTCCCCTTCTCTCAAGTCTCTCCCTCCTAAGCCCTCTCTCTCTCAATTCTCTCCCTCACACCCCCTCCCCCTCTCTCAAGTGTCTCCCCCCATGCTAACTAGAGAATACACACACACACACTCTCTCTAGTTTCTCCCTCACACCCCCTTAGTCTCTCTCCATGTCTATCTCTCTATCTCTCTCTATCTATCTATCTCCAACTCCCTATTTTTCCCTCTCCCTCTCTCTCCCTCCCTTCCCCTCTCCATATCTCAGGTCTCTCCCTCCCACCCTAACTAGAGAACTCTCTCTCTCTCCCATATCTCTTAGGTATCTCTCTCCCACCCCCTCTCCCTCTCTCGAGTTTCTCCCTCCCACCCTAACTAGAGAAATACATCTCTCTCTGGTGTCCCTCTCCCACCCCCTCTCCCTCTCTTAAGTCTCTCACTCCCAACCTAACTACATAACTCTCTCTCTCCCCCCTCTCTCTCCATCTCTACCTCTCTTTCAACTCTATCCCTCCCACCCCCTCCCCCTTTCTCAAGTCTCTCCCTCCCACCCTAAGTAGATAACACTCTCTCTCTCTCTCATGTCTCTCCCTCCCACCCCTCCCCCTCTTCTCACGTCTCCCTGTCACCCTAATTAGAGAACTCTCACTCTCTCTCTCTACCCTCTATCTATCTCCCACTCATCCCTCTCTCTCTCGACCTCTCTCTCTCAAGTCTTTACCTCCCACTCCCTCTCTCAGGTCTCTTGCTCTCACTCAATCCCTCTATCTATCTCCCCTCTACCCTTAACCCTTAACCCTTAAACCCTCTATCTCTTAACCCTATACCCTCTATCTCTATCAAGTCTCTCCCTCCTACCCCCTCTCCCTTTGTTAAGTATCTCTCTCACTCACTCACTCCTATCTCTCTCCCCTCTACCCTTTATCTCTCTTCCATGCCCTCCCTCTCTCTCTTTGTCTCAAGTCTCTCCATCCTACCCCTCTCTCTCTCTCTCTCTCTCCTATACCCTTAACCCTCTACCCTCTACCCTTAACCCTTAAACCTTCTACCCTAGCTTTCCAATTTGGTTAAATTGGGAATGTAGTTTGAGGTATAGGTTTGAGGGTATAGGTTGAAGGATTAGAGTTGAGGGTCCAATGTATAGGGTAGAGGGTAGAGGTTTGAGGGTTTAAGGGTTGAGGGTTCAAAGGTTAGGTTAGAGATTTTACTTGAGTTTAAGGGTTTAAGGTTTGAGGGTATAGGGTTGAGGGTTGAGGGTAGAGGGTATTGGGTTGAGGGTAGAGGGTTTAAGGGTTTAGCGTTTTAAGGTTAAGGGTTAAGGTTTTAGGGTTGAGTGTTTAAGGGTTTAAGGGTTGATGGTATAAGGTTAAGGGATTAGGGAAGATAGGGAGGGATGGAGGGAGGGAGATATGGAGGGAGAAGTGAGATAGAGAGAAGTAGAGAAGAGGAAGGAGGGATAGATATAGATGAGGGTTGAAGATCCAATGTATAAGGTAGAGGGTTAAGGGTAGAGGGGAGAGAGATAGAGAGAGTGAGTGAGAGAGAGATACCTAAGAGAGGGAGAGGGGGTGGTAGGGAGATACTAGAGATAGAGGGAGGGCGGTTAAGGGTAGAGGGTAGAGGGTTTAAGGGTTTAGGTTTTATGGTTAAGGGTAGAGGGGAGA
>CM021105.1:186762142-186859376 GCA_007115665.2 Sequoiadendron giganteum | reverse complement strand
AGAGAGAGAGAGAGACCTAAGAGAGTGAGAGGGGTAGGAGGGAGAGATTTGAGAGAGAAAGAGGGAGTGGGAGAGAGATAGAGCATAGAGGGTAGAGGGTTTAAGGGTTAAGGGTAGAGGGTGAAGGGTTGAGGGTAGAGGGGAGAGAGATAGGAGTGAGTGAGAGAGAGACCTAAGAGAGGGAGAGGGGGTAGGAGGTAGAGAATTGAGAGAGAGATATGGAGAGAGAGATGGAGGGAGTTGGAGAGAGGTAGAGGGTAGAGGGTTTAGGGGTTTAGGGTTTAGGGTTTAGGGTTAAGGGTAGAGGGGAGAGATAGAGGGAGTGAGTGAGAGAGAGGGAGGGAATGGGAGAGAGATAGAGGGTAGAGAGTTAAGGGTAGAGGGTATAGGGTAGAGGGTAGAGGGTTAAGGGTAGAGGGGAGATAGATAGAACACTAGTAGATTTTGATCCAATTTTCGATGAACAGTCATCCAAATTCTGACGACCATTCGTCGAAAATTTTTCGACGAAAAATCAACGAAATTTAGACATCGATTTTCTGACCCTACGAATGACCCTGGGTCAAAAAATCAAAGTTTCAAACGTCGTTGATTTTTTGATGAAAAATTTCCAACGAATGGCCGTCAAAATTTCGACGAACTTTCATCAGAAATTGGGTCAAAATGTATCAGTGGAAGGAGTGAGTGAGAGAGATACTTGAGAGAGGGAGAGGGGGTAGGAGGGAGAGACTTGAGAGAGGAAGGGAGGGAGGGAGGGAGGGAGGGAGGAATTTGGAGACAGATAAAGAGTAGTGGGTAGAGGTTTTAAGGGTTAAGGATTTAGGGTTAAGGGTAGAGGGTAGATAGATAGAGGGAGTGAGTGAGACAAACAGACCTGAGAGAGAGAGGGGGGGTAGGAGGGAGAGACTTGAGAGAGAGAGAGAGAGGAAGAAGGAGTGGGAGAGAGATAGAGGATAGAGGGGTAAGGGTAGAGTGTAGATTGTTTAAGGGTTTAGGGGGTTATGGCAGAGGGAGACCTCTCAAGTCTCTCACTAACTGCATTCTCTCTACCCTTAACCCTTAACCCTATATCCTCTACCACAATCCTCTCTACTCCTCTATCTCTCTCCTACTCCCTCTCTCAAATATCTCCCTCCTACCCCCTCTCCCTCTCTTAGGTATCTCTCTCTCAGTCACTCCCTCTATCTCTCTCCCCTCTACCCTTAACCCTAAACCCTAAACCCTTAACCCTGAAACACTAAACCCTTAAACCCTCTATCCTCTACCCTTAACCATCCCTCCCTCTATCTCTCTCCCACTCCCTCCCTCCCTCTCTCTCAAGTCTCTCCCTCCTACTACCTCTCCCTCTCTTAGGTCTCTCTCTCACTCACTCACTCCCTCTATCTCCCTCCCCTCTACCCTTAACCCTTAATTCTCTACCCTTAACCCTTAAACCTTAAACCCTTAAACCCTTAACCCTCTATCCTTAAACCTAAACCCTAAACCCTAAACCCTTAACCCTTAAACTATAAACCCTCTACCCTATACCCTTAACCCTCCATCCCTCTATCTCTCTCCCACTCCCTCCCTCACTCAATCTCTCTCAACCCTCTCCCTCCTAGCCCCTCTCCCTCTCTCAAGTCTCTCTCTCTCAGTCACTCCCTCTATGTCTCTCCCTTCTACCCTTAAGCCTAAACCATAAACCATTAAACCATGTACCCTCCACCCTTATCCCTGCCTCCCTCTATCTCTCTCCCACTCCCTCCATCTCTCTCTCTCAAGTCTATCCATCCTATCCCCTCTCCCTCTCTCAGGTCTCTCTCTCTCACACTCACTCCCTCTATCTCTCTCCCCTCTCCCCTCTACCCTTAACCCTTTACATCACTAGGAGACCCCATTTCTTGGACGCATTTTTTCAAATAGGCAAGTTAGGTTACCAATTTCATCAAATTGCTAAGTTAGTGCGCCCAATGGCTTGCCAATTCAGTGAAATTGGCAATGTAGTGGCCTATTTGAAAAAATGGGTCCAAGAAATTGGGTCTCCCAGTGATGTAAATTCACTGGGAGACCCCATTTTTTCAAATAGGCAATTTAGGTTGCCAATTTCACCGAATTTCCAAGCTAGTGGGCCCATTGGCTTGCTAATTCAGTGAAATTGGCAATGTAGTGGCCTGTTTGAAAAATGGGTCCAAGAAATGTGGTCTCCTGGTGATTTTGAAAAATGGGTCCAAGAAATGCGGTCTCCTCGTGATTTTGAAAAATGGGTCCAAGAAATGGGGTCTCTCGGTGATTATTTTTTCAAACAGGCAAGTTAGGTTGCCAATTTCACTAAATTTCCAAGCTAGTGGGCCCATTGGCCTACCATTTCGGTGAAATCGGTAATGTAGTGGCCTGTTTTGAAAAAATGGTTCCAAGAAATGGGGTTTCTTGGTGATGTAAATCACTGGGAGACCCCATTTCTTGGACCCATTTTTTCAAATAAGGCAAGTTAGGTTACCAATTTCACCAAATTGGCAAGCTAGTGTGCCCACTAGCTTGCCAATTTAGTGAAATTGGCAATGTAGTGGCCTATTTGAAAAAATGGAATCTCCCAGTGATGTAAATCACCTGAGACCCCATTTCTTGGACCCATGTTTTCAAAGAGGGCAAGTTAGGTTGCCAATTTCACCAAATTGGCAGCTAGTGGGATCACTAGCTTGGCAATTCGGTGAAATTGGCAGCCTAACTTGCCTATTTGAAAAAATGGGTCCAATAAATGGGGTCTCTCAGTGATTCTTGGACCCATTTTTTCAAACAAGCAAGTTAGGTTGCAAATTTCACCAAATTGCTAAGCTAGTGGGTCCATTAGTTTTCCAATTCGGTGAAATTGGTAATGTAGTGGCCTGTTTTGAAAAAATGGGTCAAAGAAATGGGTTCTCCCAGTGATGTAAATCACCGGGAGACCCCATTTCTTGGACCTATTTTTTTCAAATAGGGAAATTTAGGTTGCCAATTTCACCCTTTCTCAGGTCTCTCTCTCTCTCTCTCTCTCTCTCTCCTCCCTCCCCCTAAACCCTAATCCCTATACCCTATAAACTTAAGCTTAAACCTTCAACCCAATACCCTCAACCTTATACCTAATATCCTAAACCCTAATCCCTATACCCTATAAACTTAAGCTTATACCTTCAACCCTATACCTTAAACCATAAACCTTACACCCTCAATCCTCATCCCTATACCCTATACCCTAAACCCTAAACATTATCCCTTAACCCTTAACCCTATAATTAAATACTAAATCCTACATTAAACCTTGTACCCTAAACCAAATACCCTCAACCCTATACCCAATATCCTAAACCCTAATCGCTATACCCTATACACTTAACCCTACACCCCCAACCTTGAACACTATACTTGAACCCTCCACCTTCAACCCTCATCCCTATACCCTATACCCTATACCCTCAACCTTATAACCTAATCCCTGAACATCATCCCCCAACCCTATACTTAAACCCTAAACCCTACATTCAACCTTGTACACTAAACCGTAAACCTCAATCTTAAACCTAATACCCTCAACCCTATACCCATTATTCTAAACCCTAATCCCTATACCCTATACACTTAGCCCTATACCCTCAACCTTGAACACTATCCCTCAACCCTCAACTCTATACCTTAAACCCTACACCCTCAACCTTATACCCTCAACCATAAACATTATCCCTCAACCTAATACTTAAATGAAAAACCCTACTCTCTTAAGCCTTAACCCTATACCTTATACCCTTAACCCTACATCCTAAACCCTAATCCCTATACCCTATACACTTAACCTCATACCCTCAACCCTGAACATTATACCTCAATCCTCAACCCTCAAACTTGTACATAAATCCTAAACCCTAAACCTAATATCCTCAAACCAATACCCTCAACTATATACCCAATATCCTAATCCATAATCCATATACACTATACACCTAACCTTATACCCTCAACCCTAAACACTATCCCTCAACCCTCATCCCTCATCCCTATACACTATACCCTCAACTTTATACCTAATATCCTAAACCCTATTCCATATACACTTAACCCTATACTTTAAACACTAAACCTTACACCCTCAACCCTCATAGAGGGAGAGAGAAATATGGGGAGGGAGGGATTGGGGAGAGAGAGAGATGTTGGGAGGGAAATAGGGGATAAATATAAGTAGAGAGGGAAGGAGAGGTAGAGAGACATGAGAGATAAAGAGTAGATAAGGAAGGACAGATGGAGGGAGGGAGTTGGAGGTGAGAGAGAGGTGGGATAGAGATAAATTAAGAGAATGTGGTAGGGAGTGATATAGGGATATGAAGGTAGAGAGGGATAGGTGAGATAGAGAGAATTAGAGAGATATAGATATAGAGAAGGAGGGAGTGTGGGTGAGAGAGGGGAGAAAGGGAGAGAAGAGGGATATGTGAGATAAAGATAGGTAGAGATAGAATGGTGACATATAGAGGAGGAGAGATTTATAGAGAGGGAAAGAGAGAATGGTGAGATAGAGAGGAGAGAGTGAGAGAGAAAGAGGGTGAGGGAGGAGTGAGAGAGAGTGAGAGAGAGGTAGAGGGAGGGAAAGGAGATATAGAGAGTATATAGGGGAAAAGGTAGGGAGAGATACATCTAGTGAGAGAGAGAGAGAGAGGGCTAGGGGGAGATAAAGATAATTAGAGAAAGGAGAGGTAGAGAGAAGTAGAGAGAGAATATGAGAGGGAGAGAAGCAAGATAGAGAGGTGTAGAGAGAGTGGTAGGGAGTGATGAATGGAGAGTTAGGTAGAGAGGGAAGGAGAGGGAGAGGTATGGAGGGGGAGAGAGGGAGGTGTGAGAGAGGTGAGATAGAGGGCAATAGAGAGAGTGTGGTAGGGAGTGATGGAGGGATATGCGGGTAGAGAGGGATAAGTGAGATAAAGAGAAGTAGAGAGAGATAGAGATAGAGGGAAGGAGGGAGGGAGGGTGAGAGAGGGGAGGAAGGGAGAGGTAAAGAGAGATAGGTGAGATAAATATATGTAGAGAGAACGGTTACATATAGAGAAGTAGAGAGTTACAAAGAGGGAAAGAGGGAATGGTGAGATAAAGAGGAGAGAGTGAGAGAGAAAGAGGGTGAGGGAGGAGTGAGAGAGAGAGGTAGAGAGAGGGAGAGAAGAGATAGAGAGTAGATAGGGGAAAAGGTATGGAGGGAGACATCTAGTGAGAGAGAGGGAAGGAGAGGTAGAGAGAGAAGTAGAGAGGGAATGAGGAAGGGAGGGAGACAATCAAGATCGAGAGGTGTAGAGATAGTGTTAGGAAGTTATGGATGAAGAGGTAGGTAAAGAGGGATTAGGGAGGTAGAGAGTAGAGAGGGAAGGAGAGGGAAAGGTATGGATGGAGAGAGTAGGAGGTGAGATAGAGAGTAATAGAGATAGAGTGGTAGGTTGTGATGGATGGAGAGCTAGGTAGAGAGGGATAGGGGAGATATAGATAAGTAGAGAGGGAGGGAGAGAGGTAGGGAGATGTATTGAGGGAGAGAGAGGTGAGATAGAGAGAAATAGAGAGTGGTGGAAGGAGAGGTAAGTAGAGAGAGGGAGAGAGGAGATAAAGATAAGTAGAGATGGAAGGAGAGGTAGAGAGACAATTGAGATAGAGAGAAGTAGAGAGGGAATGAGGGAGGGAGGGAGAGGTAGAGATGGAGAGAAAGGTGAGATAGAGAGGTGTAGAGAGAGAGTGGTAAGGTTTGATAGATTTAGACATAGGTAGAGAGAGGGATTGGGAGATAGAGAGTAGATAGGGAAGAAGAGAGGGATATTGAAGTATGGAGGGAGAGAGAGGGAGGTGAGAGAGAGGTTAGGTAGAGGGAAATAGAGAGAGTGGTAGGGAGTGATAGAGGGAGAGGTAGGTAGGTAGAGAGAGAGAGATGGAGGGAGGAAGATAGAGATAAGTAGAGAGGGAAGGAGGGAGGGAGGGAGAGAGAAGTGAGGTAGAGATAATTAGAGGGAAAAGGAGAGAGAGAGTTCTTGAGATCAAGGGAGAGAGAGTCAAAAAAAGGGATAGAGATAGTGAGAGAGAGGTATAGAGTGTAAGGGATAAAAATGAGTGAGATAGAGAGAGAGAAATAATACAATTTTCTGATTACTAAAATTTGACCTCTTGATTATTGAAATTTGACTAAGTTTGAAAGTTGTGAGATCTTCCAAAAACTACAAGAGAGAGAGGGTAGAGAAGGGGGAAGGGATAGAGAGAGAGAGGGAGTGGAGAGATAGAGAGTAGAGAGTAGAGAGGAAAGAGTGAGAGAAATATGATATAACTTGCTGACTACTAAAATTTAACCTCCTGATTATTGAAATTTGACATGCTGGTTACTGAAATTTGACTAAGTCTAAGATTTTTAAGATCTTCCAAAAACTAGAATTTTCATTATAACTCCTAGAGATTTGAAACCACTCTCAAACATCTTGCCTATATACATGAAATATAACTTAAAGTATAAGGAAGTAAATATCCATATGTAAATGTCAACTTATACTTAAACATTTATTTCATGTATATAGTTTCCCTGAAAGATAACAAGAAGAAAGAGATAAGAAAAAGAGAAGAAATTTTTTTCAATGTAGACCAAAACACGAGCATGTTATAATGCACTCGCGTTTTGTCAATGCATTCACAAAACACAAAAAAGTCATTCACAAAACATGTCAAAACTGAGATATAACATAAGCGTGTTATAACGCACTCATGTTATATCTTGCTTTGTAAATCCCCAAGCCTTAGGATTGATATTTTCCTTGGAATACCAACCCAAAGTCTTGGAGGGAATTCTCAATGACCAAAGACGTGTTTTTGCAAATTCTACAATTTTTCACATAATCGGGTTCGTGCTCACCATCAGGATTGCATGTGGTTCAATATCGAAAAAATCGAACACATGGGTAATGTTGGGTTCTCTCTTAGCTATCCAACGATGTAATTGTTTTCACTTTTTGACAATGGTAAGCCTTTCATCCATAATTTATTTTGTTTGTATGTCTCTTTTTTTCCAAAAAGCAGTGTTTGGTTTATTTTTTGTTATAAATTAACCGTTCATCAAATTTTCATATAAATTACATTTTTAGAAACTAGACTCCATTCAAAAAAATTTTAAAAATAAAATAAAATAAATTCAATTAGTTTCCAAAATTTGTAGGGGTAGCATGGCCAAAATTTTATTTTTCAGGAAGTGTCCACTTCGAAAATTAGTAAAAAATCAAATATTCATTAACAAAATTTCAGAAAAATCATGCATCAACTACATACTATTAGATAACTTTTGACCATTGTGATTTTAAAAATACTAAAAAAAATTTCACCATACGATGGTCATATAAGAGTTGCTATGTTATGTGTTTTTGATAAAAACAACACCAATTTGTGTACATCCCTCTTTTGAACCCCTTAATCTCAACCATTTTAAAAATAAAATAGTAGTTTAGAAAGTAGACTCGGAGCACTTCGATCCTTGTTTTTGTTCCATCTCAAAATTTTGAGTGTAACTATCCTTAATTTCATGTCCAAGGTTAGTATTTCCTGATTTCACAAAAAAGTTGTCCACTTAAGTCCCCTTTTTGGGAACCATCTTTGTGCACTTACCTTGGGGAGATGTCTTGTTTCTTCCTCTCTGGTTTTTGTGATATCAACAAAGGAGGAAGGATGAAAGAACCCTCTTCTATTTTTTTCACGAAGGTTTGTGATCATAGGGTTGGTCTTATGGCTTGTGAATAAGATGGGATATTAGGAAAAATAACACCAATGGCCAAAATTGGCGGGGTTTGAGTTAACACCACAGTAGGAATCTCCACACTTGACATTTTAGATGTTGATGAAGATATGAAATTATCAAATTCTAATTGTGTGAATGTATCAAGTATAGGTGAGGATACATCAGATAAAATAGGAAAAGAAGAAAGTGAGCCAAATACATTCTCTATGTTACCATGAGGCATTTCAAACAATGATTCACTAGTGGGTGAGGAAGGGGATGAATAAATAGAATGTACTAATATAGTGGGTAGAGCAGAAATAATAGAAGTAGTAGGTAAAGGATGTGCACTCAAATTAATTGTAGGAGTAGTAATGGGAACTACAAAAATGATAAGAGAAGAAGAAGGAGGTTCTTTTTGTGTTGACTCCAGATGAGAAGTATCAAGAGCTTCTTGTGACTCTTTAGCCGCAATTTGTTTTTCTTCTATATCTTCTTGAGTAGATATTCCTTTTTTTCTTTCCCTTTTCCTTTAGCCCTTTCGATCTTGAATACAAGTTTTGGCTTCTTGCTAGTATCAGAAGTATCTTCTTTATTCTTCATTCTTAATTCTTCCCTTTCACCAAAAGGTTCCTCAGTATACTCATCTTCTTATCTTGTTTTTAAAAACTTCAACTTTATTCCTTTCTTCTCCAACCAAATATTGGTGTTAGCAAGAATAGTTTGAAACCTTTCTCTTATTGAAGTCATCTCCTTTTGAGACTATTGAATTGGTGGAAGAGGAGTGTCAACAATTTTATTTCCCTCATATTCAAAATACACTATATCATCTTCTTCCTACATGTCCTCAGGAATATCAGCAAGCTCAAAGTTCCTATTTTTTTCTAAGGTAATCCAACTAAAGTCTAACTTCCTTACATCTTCATCACTTCTACATTCGGCCCATATATCTCTAATATTATGAACATGAGTATTGTTTCCATTTATCTTATCCTTCATTCCCCAAAAATAAAATTCATTCCTTTTCTTATTCTTCTTCATAGTCACCCACTGCATTTCAATTTCCATTGCTTTGGCTTTGGGAGTTGTAGATATCAAATATTTGCCAATGGTGACTAGGAACTTGAAAATAGCTCTATGATACTCTACTTGTTTATTATGTACAACCATTATCTACCTACATATCTCATCAATATAATTTTGTCACTTGGATACCCTTGTAACATGTATGGTTGCTCATAAAATAACCAACCCTAATATAGGTGAAAATAGGAAATTGCAAAAATATACAACCAACCTTTTCACTTGTTCCCAAGCTTCATCAAAGACTCTTTTATTCTCAAGATCTTTATCAAATATGAAAATGCACTTATATAAAAGAAGGCATTATTTTCCCTTTTGAAGTGCTTGATTTTTTCTTTCAATGTTAGTTGTGAGTAGTATTTATACACTAGAATTTTTATTCTATCACCTTCTGAAGTTAGGCCAGGAAAATGTCTCATGGAGGCAACAACATATAATAAATATGAATTCATATAGAACTTCAATGAGGTTGACACTTTTGAGAGTTATTCACAAATTGAGATACTAATTTTGTTACCCTAATAGATCTTATAATTACCCTTCCTTATGATATAAATTTACTGATACATCCATTCTTGAAAAGTATTGGATGTAGGAAGCCCTTTAACTCTACTCGGGAGAGTTATCAGATAGCCTACCTCTTAAATGAACTCACTCCAAAATATGTTCTTTGGCCACCTTGATATTGTAGGTTTTGGAGTCTTGAGCCATCGGGTGTTAATGATTTTCTTACACTTCTCTATAATATTTTCATAATAATATTGTGTGCCTCTATGGTGATATCAACATAATCATTAATGTTTGAGAACATAAAAATATTAAATAATTCCTTGTCCAATCTTATCATTACTTCCCATCTACATTTTTTATGCTCTTACTTTCATTATTAAAATTAGCAACTGCTGCCAACATGAGTTCTAGGTTATGATATGATATTGGAAAAGTAGAAACCAAGTGGATTCTACTGTTAAGGACAACTTGCATACTTGAGGCAGTAGGTTGTTTTTTCACTCTCTTCAAAAATTATGACATTTCTACATGCTTGATCTCTATGTCTCTTATATGGTCCACATTAAACTCCATAGAGGCCATCAGGAACACTCCTTGGTATTTCTTCTTCATATTTTCCTTATTGGGAGATAGATAAAAAAATTGACAAGAGACTGCAAAAATGAATTTCAAAACCTTCCAAAGTTTGAAAAATTACAAGTGCCAAGGTTCGTGCAGTTGTGGAGAAAATCTGCACTTTTACATTTCAGAAGTGTTTTGGTGTGTAGTTCAAAGAAAATTCTCTAATCTACGTGGGAATTTCTTTTTAGGTATAAAGGTGGAAAATTTCCCCACTTTTACATGATGATGTGGCTTTATATTTAGTTATGAGAAAAATCTTTGAGCTACATTTAGGGTAGGTCAAAGGATGCAAGTCGATGAATTTTCTCTAATTTGCATGTGTTAAGGGTAAATAGCTTTAATACAAATCAGAGAAAATTATCCTACTTCCATGTGTCATATATGTAAAGGTTATGCACTTAAGAGAAAATTCTCCAAAGTGCATCAGGGTAAGTCTCTTGAATGCACTTCAAAGAATTTTCTCTGGAGTGCATGGAGCGACATGCGTGAAATATGGGTAAGGTGTAGTGTGGCGAATTTTATCTGAACAAAAATTGTTAAAAAGGGTGTTGCTTGGAGAAAATTATCCACACAACACCTATTTTGCAGTGTATAAGGGCATTGTTTGGGGAAAATTCCCCAAAAAATTTGAAGATGTTGGAGTAGGTTTTGCAAAGGAGTTTTTTCGCAATTTTATCTCTGAACAACATCAGTCTACAAAGATTCAGTGTTATTCAAAGATAAACCTACAAACAACATCGATTTAAATAGGGATATAGTTGGGTTGAGTACCAGTTGTAAGAATACAAGTATCTCACCATGATATAGACAATTTGAAATCCAAAACAAAATAAACTAAACTAATAACATAAACCTAAGAAAAAATAGTGGTAAATAAGAAACAAACTCGACATACTTGGAAAACTAAAAGTGAAAAATCTCGATTGGATTTCTGTGGGAACCTAGCATGAACACAACAATGAGCAAATAGGAAATAGGAGGATGGCAGATAAACAAAAAGATGCATGGTAAAAAATAAAAGTAAAACAGATTAAAACATAAATAAACCAGGACTCTTAAAAATGCATTGATGGTATAGTGTGTGGGAGCAAGAGTGTAGTTGCGAAGAATTTCTCTACAACTACATGAAATATGTAGTTAACTAAAAATATGCAAGTGTGCTAAAAATTAGTAACACTACACTTCAGAGGAAAAATGGACAAGTCATTGACTTGGCTTTTACAATTTCTCCAAAAGGGAAAAAAGGTGACCCAAATCAAAATAATTTTCGAGGGGTCAGACTACGCACGTGACCAATCAAAATTGTCTCGGTATGCATGCTTAGAGGATGTGGGCTATGAAACAGACAAGTTTTGTACGGGGTTATCCCATGAATTAAGCAAGTGAAATTTGATGATAACACAATGAAATCACATATAGTTTGAGTTATGTGAACTAATTATTAGTATAAATTATACCACTTGTGCACTTGGCATTACCTTAAGGATAACTAATTCAAAGTGATCACAAAATAGAAAAATAAAAGTAAAAGTTATACAATTTTACCATTACATTTTTCCCCACTTTGATTTACATGTAAACTCTGTGATAATGTATGTCAAAATAAAATCAAGAAGCCAAGATGAAATTACATTTGATCACACTTATAAAAAGGATGGAATATGGATGTCACTTCTTCATACAAACTTCCTTATATTGAGTGCTCCACCTAAAAACTTACTAACACATATACAAAATATTTAATGTTAATTATTTTAAAAATAAGCATAAATATAAAAAAAAAACCTACAAATAGAAAAGTAAAATAGGATATTTCTTGAAAATATCTTTAGCCTTGGGTATATTTAATATTCAAAACTAAAAGATATATCCCTAGATGTTAGATGTAGATCTTAGTAATTACATTAATGTATGGCATAGGTATAAGAGTTAAGATTATTGAATGGATTAGGGTTGGGTTTAAAGGAAAATTAGTTTTGTATCTCTTTAGTTTTACCTAAAACTGAAGCTAGTCGTACTTTAGGTAATAATTCAAAGCACGTGTAGATATAATACGAACATGGTGTAAAAATATACAACATCAATTTTCTGATTTTTTAAATGTTATTTATTTTGATATCCATTTATAATAAAATTTAGTTAAGTAAAGGATGCACAAAAATAACATTTTTTCCACTTGATGAATGTAAAAATGCATGCATATATGAATGGATTTTAAGTTACTAAAAGACATGATTCTCTAATCCTTCCCCTATTTTATGTACAATATAATTTTAATCTTAGTTCTCTTTGTTATTATTTTTAATTTAATATTATTATATTAAGTGTTATTTTTTATATTTATATGTTTGTAAACTTAACATGAGTCAAATATGAAACCTTTTGATGCTAGCATGAAAACATGACAATTTGATATTAATGTGGTTTTTGAATTGAATACACATCCTTATGATGCTAATTTATGGATTTTTAATCAAACACATAATATTCTATGATAACATTCTTTTTTTAATCTTTTCATATTTGTTAGTATATGAAATTATTATGCTTTCTAACTATAGTATTCTTTCCTATTCACCCCTTCCATGGGGGTAAACTTATGAGGCATGCTTGGAGAAACCCATGTGTTTTTTATTTTCACTTGATCTTACTTTACTTTATTATATATAATATTACCCATTTTCTATTGTTTTAAATATTATTCTCAATATTGAACTCCTATTTTACTTCTCATTTCTTTCTAGTCCTTACCTTATTATTTTTATTACCATTCTTCTCCTTAATCATATCTGTCATTACCTTTCCTTTTATATGTGTTTATTCTAATTCAAATGCATTGCCTCACCATCGGGTTGCCTCACATTAGCCTTTTTCTCATCATTTTCCTTACTCTACACTAATTATATTACTTCCCACTACTTACCGTCTTATTTTATCAATAAAATTTACCCTTACTATTATTTACACTATCACATTATCATACTCTTCATGTTATAACTTTCCTAATTGGCCTTATACTATTCATTTTTCAAAATTCCTTATCTCTTTTAGGTTGCATCATCTTAACCATTTTCCTTTACATTATACACCTTCAATCACTTTCCTACTTTACTTTCTATTACTCTCCATATTACTCCTCCATTTTATGTCATTCTACTCACAATTTCAATTTATTTTAACATCTTGTTCATTATTGTACTCGATACATAATTTTCACCTTCCTAATACTCTATACCCCAATTCACACTATCCACATTATCCCTTTTCTAATTTGTTACATATTATTCACATTATACATGTCTTTATTAATTTTTATATGGTTCTTATCAATCACATTATCATTTTCATATTTTACTACGTATTATTCAATTAATCATTTTCTTACTTTCACATGTTTTTATTACACCCTAATTTTATGATATGCCTCAAAACATTATCCCTCCTCTTATCACATGTTATCTAAGTGATTTGTGTATGCTCACTTTCTAGACCAGCATATATCCTTATTCACTTTTTCTTTTTTATCCTACAATGGGGAAACCCCATGGGAGAAACTATACATTGATCCTTATTCAAGTATTACCTTAATTCATACTCTCCCACACTATTGATTCTTATATTTTTTCTTTATACTTGTTTCTATAAATTTTTAATATTTTTCACCATATTTCCTCTCTCCCCCTACCATGGGAGAAGAATTATGATCATATTTCTAAGATAAATTACCTCCCTCATTTGTAAATCTGACCATCTTATGTCACATATTACACCTTGAAAGCAATATGAATTATCTTTGATCTTTTCATATAAATTTATTTTCTCCTTAAATTAATTTCTATCTCTCTTTGCATACAACCAATTAAGGAGGGTATGCATTCCCTTAATTTACTTATTTTATTGCAATGACCATTTTTCATTTTTATGGTAGTTAGATCATTATCATACCTAGTAACATATTTGCTTCATCACAACCATAAAAAAAAATTGATGGCATTGTCATAGCCACAAAACTTTTTTCAAGGTAGCCCCTTCATTTTTAAACATATATAGGTAGCTCCTTTACAATCATTATTATATCCTTATACCATTTACAACCTAGAATATTCTCCCAAGATTCACCACTCTCACTTAGTTGAGTTCAACAAAAGTAGATAGTAGATCATATTGTGATTAAAAAATAGTAACTAATGCCTCTTGTGTGCATTGTAGGTTTGGATTGGATGCTTGATTTAAATAAAAATAAATAAATAAAAGAGCATAGATATATAATATCCTTTTGTATCCTTTATATATTTAATATTTATATATAATATTTTTTATTTATCAAGAATGTATTATTGTAGTCCATAATCCTATTAAAATAGGGAAAATAAAAAGTTTAAAATTGCATACTTCATGATTTTCACTCTATGTTTTGTACCTCTTTCAGAATTTGTCACCTCTAGTTTTGATTAGGACCCATTTTTCCATTTCTAAGCCCAAAAATATAACACATGTGGCAAATCCTAGTATCTACACACCTTCCACTATTAATCATTATTCTACTATTTTAATTTATTTGTTCCACCTAAACACTAGTGCACATGTACATTAGTGTCCTTTGAATCTAAATCTAAATTCCCTCAAGTTAAGAATCTCCATATAGATATAAGTATTAGGTAAAAATTAATGATTATAAAATTTAGTGGATATGATTTGTAAGTCACCTATATTGTAAATTAGAATTAAACTATTTACCCCACATGAATGGGACAATAATGGTTTTCTTGAGTAATAATCTATATATTATAATGATTTTTTTTGTATAAATCAACATCATGAATATTGTAATTAGACTTTTAGCTATTATTGGAATGATTTCCCCCTTAAAGTGGCATCATGAACATAATATATAAGAATTATTTTATTCTTATTTTCTATACATATATTTATGTATTATATTTATTTTATTTGTAGGTTCTTTACAAGTGGCACTATATATATTTCTAGGGTCACAATAGTTAGTAGCTTATTACAACTACATATTGGAGATGAAAAAAATTTGTGAAAGTAGTGGGATACTAACTCTTTTTCCCAAAAAAAAATATAATAGATTGTTTAAGTTTGAAACCCTATCAAGAGTTGTAAAATATATTTAGAACAACTATCATTTCTATTAGGCTAGATTCTTCAAAAATGGTCTAATGAAGTGAGCGGTTCTTTGACTCTAAAGCACAATCCTTATATAACATTTGTATATATATTTTAGCTTCCACATACCTTTGGGTATATTAAGAGGCATGTTGTGCAGTCTCACAATACACCTCATTTTCTTTAGCAAAATGAGGACCCTTTCTTTCACTTTTCCCTTTTTCTTTTGTCTTTGCTTTGTGGTAATGGAAAATCCCTCAAATCCTCCAAGTCTTAGGTTTTAATGTCTTAGATGCTTAATATTCCATTGCAGATGGATATAACAGTTTGTGAATAATCTACATTTTCGAGCAATTTTAAAATCTTTAAATTTAAATGAGATAGTTATCCTTTAGTGGCATTTTTTGGACTTACAAGAAAAGAATTCCAATACCAATGAAATTCCTTGCTATTTCCAATACTAGTTGATTTCCTCACTATAATAGTAAATGTTTTTTCTAACAAACCTAATCATTCTTGGTCTTATAAATCTTAGTTTTTTCTTTATCTAGACACAATATCTTTTATAGATCAAATTTTATTCCCAACAAGAATCCCATCCCTTAGTGAACCGAAACTTTTAAATACTAAATTGCTTGTTCACTTAGTTTTGCCTACAATTTCTAGTTCATCATTAATAACATGAGACATTCAAGGAATCATATATCTACATACTTTAAAATTATTTGAATTAGTTAGGGGTAGTGGATGTTTGTATTGAGTGAAAAATATAAAGGTTTTCCTTTGCTACCACTATAATTCCCAACCATTATAAGGTTTTATTACTTGCAAGTTAAAAAGAGTTATGAGAAGAAATATCAAAAGAAAAGAAAATTTTGAACTCTTTAGGTCATCCAAACATCTCTACCAAGGTTATGGAAATTTGGCTAGGAGTAAATCTATGTTTTTGGGAATTATAGAGACAACCTTGTCAGGGCTATGGGAACTTTACTCATAACAAGGCTCTATCTAGGGAGCCTTAAGAGGTGAAACCAAATTACGTAGCTTAATTCAATCACTAATATCTTCTTACTTTCCCAAAGGAAAGAATGAATCACATGCACACACCTAAATTCCTTTAAAAAATTATGTTATTCTTGTTGAATAAATTTTTTTGTGGATGGCTTCATAGCAATCATAAATAGTTCGCAAGGTCCTTAACAATAATTTTATATAGGAACACACCCACATGTAGTAGAAGTTGTAACATCATAAGTTTCTTATGTAGCTTTGAATTCGATGATTATGTCGTTCTATATATTTTTCCTTACAAGAAATAACTTCAATGATAAATTGGGTCATAAGTTGGGTCCAAATTTTTTTGGCCCTTATATATATATATGGAACTAGAGTTAATCTTGGACAAGGACACCAAGAAATTTCATGCTCAAACTACTAAATATGTTTTAGTATAGTTGAAATCCATGTAGCCTAAGGATACCATGTGGAATATTTCTAACATTATATCAAGTTTCCTCATGTCAAAATTTGAGTACATTTTTTTATGAATGTAGGGGGGTAATGTTAAGAACCCTCATTCTAATATATGGATTAGGTATTAGCTGGGGTAGACATGGAAAATGTACAAATTCGGTTCGACACACTTGATCCTGATTACTAACGACATTTTCTCCTAAATCATACTCTCAGCTTTTCATCATATTCTGTCTCTTAATTTAATAAATCATTGTTTATTTGATTAAGTATTTCTCCTCCATTGATTAAATTTATCAGTTTAATTTAATTAACCTTATGTTTCTATTTAATTAAATAAATCATTTTATTTGACTAAAGTCTCTAAAGTCCTCTTATTAAATTAAATAAATTAAACCTTATTTGATTTAATCTAACATTTTCGCACTTAGTTAAATAAATAAAAATCATTTATTTAAATAATCATTTCCTCTCAATTTTGATTTAAATCAATTCATCAATTTGATTCAAAATTGTCAAATCATCTAATCCCTCATTAAATTAATCAAATTCTTGATTAATTTAATCTCTATCACTAAAATCTTCTAGAGAATGCAACTTGCACATGATAATAGATTTAATTCATTTATTAAATCTCTATTTTCCCTCACATGGCATCAAAAGGGAATATTCCTTCAAGTTTGAATTCAAAAAGTCCAAGTGGATGGGTACTTCCAACAAAGCATTCACTCCTCTTACATGTCCTTGTGCATTGAGCCAAGTGGCATTTATTTCATTTCATTCATTTTTTCCTCTCACATGTCATTTCCTCAATTTCAAATTCCACCTAATTGCATTTATTAGCACTTTGGCCAAAATGTGCACAACCATCAACCATTCACATGGTGACAAGTGGCATTTGGCCATTGGGTGAAAGTTAGTCCCACATTGCCCAAATCTTGCCCTTTCTTCCAAATTCAAATCTATAAATTGGAGGCTTCTCTCCTCATTCAACATCCACAATCTCATGCAAAGTTACTCTCTTGACATTGAGAGCTAATTTTGTGCACATCAGTCCACATATTCACCATTTTCACATCTCATAGCTAGGTTATTCTCAAATATCATTGAGGAGATTTGATCAATCTACACATCAACATTGCAATTTAGGAGTTGGGAAAGGGCCAATTTCAACATTTCAATTGGCACCAATTCCCCCATGGTATCAGTAGTTTGCTCACTTAATTAGGATTTACTTTCATTTATTTAGTTTGTTCTTCATTTTCCTAGTTTAAGTTTGAGTAGATGGATTTCATGGGGAATCCTTCATTCTTGTTTGCATTTGATCTAACATCTTGATTTGTTTGTTGTTCTTGTGCAATTGCAGGTTTAGGGGTTCACATTTTGGTTCTAGAAGGAGGGCTTGAGCAGTTTTCAATCACGTTTTCTAAAACATTCCACGGTTTTCACGTTTTGTTTTGCACATTACAGGTCCACGGCTCTATATTGCACTGCATTTGCAGGCACGACACTATATTGCGCTGCATATTTTCCAAACTTCGTTGCATTGGTTTCCCATGCCTGGCTTTTGAAATTGCAAACTCTGTCGTGGATCCACAGTTTCAAACTCCACCGCACCCAGTCCCGCGGCTCTGTATTGCGCCGCATTTGCAGGCATGATGCTATATCACACCACTGTATTTCCAAACTGCGTCGCACCCACGTTCTCGCTCAAAAAAATTCAAATTTCGCCAACTATGCCACGGATTTTAATTACAAACTGCGTCACTTGCAAAACTGCGTCGCACCCGCGATCTCTATTTTTTCAGAGCGCCACACCTAGTAAAACATGTAGCACTATATAGCATCACATCTATTCCAAACTGTGTCGCACCCGCTAACTCCGCCGCGAAAAACAGTCAGAGTTTAAATTTTAACATGTGCTTTTTGAATTTTTAGATTTTTTAACTATTAACCTGTTTGTTGTTTTTGTGCTCTCTATTTTTTATCATTTTTCAGGTTGGAACAAGGGAGAAAAAAAATAGGAGGTTCATCATGCACAAAGCGTTTTTAAACACTATAGTGTTGTTCAACACTTTTTAAAGGATTTTTTAATTATGTTTTTAAAAGGAATTTGTTTACTTTCATGCCTTAGAAACACTAAATTTTCTTTTGGGTTTTAAAAAGAACAAACAAATTTATTTTCCAAAAGTTTACAAAAAGGCTAAAAAGAACCTTAGAAACAATCTACTAGATTTGGTTTAAGGTTTAAAAATTGAACAAGGCAACTCTCACACTTCAAAGTTGGTGCTTTAAAAAGAACTCATTTTCTGCTTTGAGGATTAAAATGAATATTGTGTACTTGATTTTTTGTAATCCTTTTCACAAAGTAATATCATTTAAAAGGCGTATGTGCTTCTCTCGCGCCTCATGGAAATCTTGAGAATCAAAATTATTTTTGTGATATTAAGTTGTCAAAAGAATTACCTCCACATTTCATTTTTGGGTTTAAAATTAAATAAAACATCTTGTGAGTGTGAGTAGGCTTATTGTGTGTGTTCTCCCTTTGTTTCTAAACAAAGGTTGATCAAACTACGAATATGTTTACTCGATTTTTTTTATCTTAGCGGGCCTGCCTTGTGGGAAAAAGTACTCACCCAAGGGAATGACACAACTGGTAACACACTAAGGACAAGTGTATTTCCAGTCGGGATATAAAAGTGGGTACTGGAAAAAAAGCCAATATCACACGGTTGGATCCGACGAGAAGGGAAGCAATGGTCTCTCGCCGCATGGGTCAATCTCCATGAATGGAAAGACCGAATTAAAACCCTTGTTTAGAAGGCCAAATCCTTATCTATTTTGTTGGTGCAAAAGGTTATGTCCTTTGAAGCCACCCCACATTATACATGTGGTTATGTTGTAGAGATTAAAATTATGCCATGGGAGATTCATGGGTACTGATGCTTGGTTGACCCAAGAAGTGTGTGCACTGTAAGGGGGAGCCTGTGTGGTCAAGCATCTAGTCATCCACACAAAATTTGCACAACTGGATTCGTCCAAGTGGGAACCCAACAAAATATTGTCTCTTCATCCTAGGGTTGTATATGTTCTTGGAAATCAAAAACACATTGCTTGGTCCTCAAAAAAATTGAAAAAAAAAAATTCACAAAGAGCTCCAAATTTCAAACCCCTTGGAGGAAACAAATATCCTTTGACGAATCTAAGTACTCTTGCTTTCCCTAGGGATCATATCCTTAGAGGTTTCTAAGTGCTTGGATTTTATCATCATTTGTTTTCACTAAGGTAAATCTAGGAAAATTTTGCCCCAATTTCCTTGATTTCCACATAATGGACTTTGTGGGATGAAAAAAAAGTGGGACATTAGACATGCAATTTGAACAATAATCAAGAATGTGCTTTTGGGAAAAGGAATTCACTAAGGAAAGATAAAGACAAATTGGACCTCACATGTGTTGTCTCAAATGATTTCATGGAAAGTCAAAATCCCAAAACCAAGATTCAAAAGGATTAGTCTAAAAGCCCGCGAACAACGTCTTGAAATGCTCCTTGAAGTCAAAGAAAGACTAGTGTACAATTTCTATAAGAAATCTTCAAGGAATAACCCAAGTTTGTATGCATTTTATTTTTAGTAGAATCTTGAGCTTTTTGAAAGGTTTTCTTTCCTCACATAGGAAGTATAGCATGCTCTTCAATACCGAGGTTTTGTAAAAAAGAGTCATGTCTAGGTCAAATTCTAGGATCAAAGTCGTCACTCTCATCTGTCTCTCCATCAATTAAATCTCATCCCATCAACAAAATTTGCAAAACTTTAGAAAAATCATTCATGCTAAACTTAAAAGCTAAATCAACATCATCCTATGAGGCTTAATACACCTAGCCAAATAGTCAAATCTCTTGAACAAATTTACCTCTAGGATAACGCAACTTCATGAGGTCTACTAGTTCATGATCACCTTGGTTGGCTTGACACACTTAGCCAATCCATTCCCTTGTGCGAGTTCTCCCTAGGATAACACAACTTCCTAGGGTTTACAAGTTCACTACCATCTTGTTTGACTCAATACACCTATTCAAACTATCACAATCAATCCAAGCCCTAAAGTTTAGTATAACCCCTAAAAATTTCTTCAAAATTTTCACTCATTCACTTCATCCATTTATCTCATCATCATCACCACCCCCTTTTTTGATCCTTTGCTTTCCTTGGTTCTTCTCTTTTGGGCCTAAATATTAAGATGAAATGATCCCTATTTTTATGGTCCAAACAAGATCACAACACAAGAGGAACATGGAAAACATCAACGAAATATCAACTTCTAGTGACTTGGGTCCAGTAACCACCAAAGTAAACCTTGCGAGATCAAGCAATCCCCCAAGCAGCTCTTCTCTACCATCACAAAATCCTCAAGAGGAAAGTTATGAAGAGGACATCACAAACGAGGACTTGGGGATGACACAATCAAAAATGCTAGAAATGGTTCAAAATCCAGAGAATCATAAAATTGTCAATGCCATGTTTAAATACTTGCACACGTTAATGGAAGGATGGGTCGAGTTCCCTTCTGACCTTGATGTAGGCACTATTATGGACAGGCCTCTTACAAACACATCCCCAATGTCAACTCTAAATATCACTTAATAAATGCCTCAAACCATATTGACAATCACACCAATCTCACCAATTGTGAACAAGGGAAGTGCAATGTTTCGTGAGTTACAAAAGCATCGCCTTGAAAACAAGAAAGAGGTAAATTTCAGCACCACACCAGATAACTCTATCCCGACGAATCCATAACACCCATACGTCCCACTCACTTTCCATAATCCCACAAATTCATCCTCATTTCATGCAACTGCAGCCTACCCATTAAACATACAAACTTCTCTACCGCAAGGAGAAGATAGTTTGTTCGAAACACCAAGAGTCACTAACCCGTTCTTCATCTAGGGGAGCTTACCACCCTTTCCTCCATTACCACTCACATCCACAACCTATTGGATTGGGTTTTCCCCCCTACCCACATCTAGTTTCTCAAATCTAGGCAATCTGAGCATCACATCGAATCCTCTCCTTTTTCTTGCAGCATCACAACAACAAGTGGCAACCACTCAAGCCACCACAACCAATACATTATTCGGTCCTCAAATCTCTCAAAACATACCTTCTCAAGGACTAAGCATATCAACCACACCTACAATGACCCAAATCTCGACCACCAACACAACCCTTTCGCCCATCACAACGGTTGGCACCATTCCTAATCCACCACCAATCCCACCAAAAGCTAACATGATGAATTCATTCACCACCCTAATCTAAACCATCCAAAAATCCAATCATCAGAGGGTACTAAAACAAAACCAACAAGCTACACAATAGGCTGCTCAACAAACACAAGCACAACTAGCTACCCAACAAGCTATACAAGCCTAGCAAGTCGCACAAGATGTGCAAGAGGCTCAAGTAGCCCAACAAGCACAAGCTCAAACTCAAGCCCAACACTAGGATAAATAGGCACAAGCACAATACCGAGTGTAATTACAAGCAATTCATCAACAAGCATACCAACAAGCCCTGCAAGATTTTCAGGCACAACAGCAAGCTAAACAACAAGCTTTTATGGCACAACAGTAGCTAGACCAACAACAAGAATTGTTGGTGCAACAACAGCTAGACCAACAACAAGCTTTGTTGGCCCAACAACAGCTAGACCAACAATAGGCTTTATGGGAACAACAACAAATGGACCAACAACAAGCTTTGTTGGAACAACAGCAACAAGATCAACAACAAGCGTTGTTGACGCAGATGCATGCATATCAGCAGGCCTTGAATGCACAACAGAGCTTGCAACAAACTCCCACCAGTACTCCTCCCACCAATCAAACACCCCAAACACCTCAAAACAAATTCATCCCATCTCCCAATCCACACAAAGATGTTGCGAAGCAAATCAAACTTCTCTCGCAACAGGTGTTGGACCTCCAAGCAGGAAAAACAACCAGAACATTAGGCAACTTGTGTCCCTATCCATTCAACAGAGATCTCACAATGATATTGTTCCCAAAGGGATTTGGAATTCCCAAATTTGATAAATATAATGGAATGAGAAACCCTAAAAATCACATCAGGGAATTTCAGGTGCATTGCACGGAGGTCATGTACGATGACACATATCTAATGTGACCTTTCCCCTAAAGTCTGACTGGTCTAGCCATTGAATTGTTTTTTTTCTCACCTACCCATAGGCATTAAAACATTCCAAGAAATTGTGCAAGCATTCCTTAAAAATTATGCCTTCAACATGGGTGCAGATGTTAGTTTGGAAGAACTATCAATGCTCAAACAAAGAAAAGGAGAGATTTTTGCATCCTTCTTGCAAAGATGGTGATCCAAGGCCAATCAGAGCAACTGGACCATGCCAAAAGAACAAGTTTTCACAATCATATCCAATCTAGATGAAAACTTGGCATTCTACTTAAAAATGCAATGCATCACATCGTACGATCACTTGATCCCAAAGGCACTCAGCATCGAAAGAGCCCTTATTGCGTGAGGAGGCATGTCAACATTTACTCCACCATAGGATAACCGACCATCCAACAATTATAATGATAAACCTCAAACGTTGTTGAGGAACAAAAATATCACGAACGACGGTGTGGTGGATGCTAAAGTGGTCATAAATTCTCTCAAACCGAACATCCAAAATCATCACCAACCACAAAATCACAATCGCAATAATTTACAAAATAATGTAGTAGTAGCACAACAATAACCACTTCCCACCAAAAAAATCAATAACTTGGGCAATCAAGGAGGACCACCTCCCCGAGGAAAATACCCTCCCAAGCGGAAGATCACAGCTCTTGGAGAATCAATTAAATCAATAATGAAGAAGTTGGTCAAAGAAAACCTTATCAAAGTCTCCAACTCTGAGCAATACATGAAACCCATGACCAAACCACCATGGTATAATGAAAATCTCCTTTGTGACTTTCAAAAAATCAAGGGACATACGACCGCAAATTGCATGAGGCTGAAGAATATCATCCAAGACCTCATCGAAGACAAGATCATCAACATTGAACAACCAGCTGGGAACCATGATCTTAAGATATACACAAATCCAATGCCAAATCATAATCAAGGAAATAGTCAGGGAAACAATAAAGGCAAGAAAAAATATGCTAGTGCTAACCTAGTATATGAAGAGATAGTCACATGTGTAGATGAAATGGTCACGGTCATTAATGTCGAGGGCACCAACACCAACTATGGAGTCTCCACATGTGGCGAAAAGGTCACCATTACAGGGGCACCGAAACCATCTAAGACCGCCATTTTAAATACAAAATTCATTCCCTATGACTATAGTGCCATCGACCAGTTGAAGAGAACCCCTGCACAGATCTCCATCATGGAACTGTTAAAAATTTCCACTGCCCATAGGTAGATTCTTGATGAAGATTTAGTAGCATCCCCCGTCTCTGCCACCCTTGACACAGACTAGTTTTAGGCTATGGTTGGTAATATCGTCACCCCAAACCTCCTTACATTCTCCAATCAAGACTTCCCCCCCCCAACCATCTCATAATCGTGCACTTCACCTTCAAGTGCTGATCCACAAAAAGAAATTTAAAAGGGTCTTGGTGGATGGAGGTGCAAGCCTTAACATTTTCTCTCTCAAACTTATAAAGAACTTGGGATTCGCCGAGGATTCCATTAGCAAGAACAAGAGCATCACCATAAGAGCATATGATGATCAAGAAAGAGTGTCTCAGGGCACTATTAAAATCCCAATCCAAGTGGTACCAACAACCATGGAGACTACCTGCTAGGTCCTTAACCTTGACCTTCTATATAGCATCCTCCTAGGATGTCCATGGATCCATGGAATGAAAGAAGTGGCCTCAAAATATTTTCAATGCATCAAATTCTTGTACCAAAATGAGGAAGTCACTATACACGGGGATCCCAAACCATTCGCCTACAACAAAAACTTGGAAGCCAAGTTTTATAAAATCCCCCAAGTGCCAAAAAAATGATGAAGGCCTATCCACTTCATACATCAACCTAGCTAACCTCGCCTCCACTTCTGCAATAGAGACACCTGCCATCCCTGATATATCTAACATCAAACTCATGATCCAGGACAACAAGTGCAGAGACTATAGAATGAAGAAGATTGCATTTGTTGTAGGAGAGTTACCACAATCTCCTAGGTCACATGGGCAACCTCCATCAACTGAAACACCCGTCCACACCCTTAGGGCAGACCCTTCTGGATTCTGCCATTGGGGAGACCTAAGTCGGAAAAATGTTGGTGAGGAAGATATTTCAAGAAAAATATACCATGATGCAAAACCCACACTCACATTACCTATGGATGAAGCCAACAAAGGGCTACAATAGAAACGAAAGCCTTGAAAGGAATAGTGATGGACGCCTGGAGCCCATCATTGTAGAAAGAAGAATAAGGAACCTTGGACTCAGATGTACTCCCCTAAGTATAACCATACATTGCAGAGGTACCCCCAGTAGGGCAGTCAGGTCCCTTCCCCAAGTATCGACAACCACCCTTAGACCACCTGTATGTACAGGTATCCCGCTTGACAACTTCACCTTTGACGTAAATAATGTTTGCGCTAGTAGTGATGATGATGATACCATAGTAGGCCTTCCCATGCTCTTTGAGGATTCAACCTTACTAATTATTACTACCTCACCCATTGAGTTAAACCAATCAACCCACAAAATCAACTTAGTATACCCTCAACTCATTGATCATGACCAATGAGGACCGCCAATTCTAGACTCATTCAAAAATGATGAGGCTCTCTCAAAATTCATTGGACTAAGGGATGCAGTTTCATGCGGGGATCACAAGGCGGGTTTTGACATCACATTAGACACTCAAGCATATTACGAGGAGATGATTGAATCCTTATGTCGCAAAAGAAAAATACCAAGAATAAGTTTGGAGTTATTGAGTGAAAACCACACTATAGCAGTCTCTAACCATAAAATAGTAAAAATAAAGGACGCATCCAATGGTGAAAACCTCTTTGAGGTGTTAGAGAATGAAGGATTCAATCTTCCCCCCTATTGCTCTGCATCAAGAAAAGTCAGCAGTCCTGGCATAGCAATGTAATCTTGTTTACTTGGGAACAGAAACAACACCACAAATCACTTTCTATGTTGAATCGCTCCTAATAGAAGAACAAGAACTACTAGTAGCATTTCTAAAAGAAAGGAAGGTAAATTTTGCATGGACCTATGTTGACATGCTAGGTTTGGATCCAGAAATTATGGTTCATCATTTGGCTATTTACCTTGGAGCGAAGCCGATAAGACAAAAATTAAGAACAATGCATCCCCAGATAGCCTTGCTAGTCAAGGTGGAATTGCAAAAGCTCCTATATGTTGGCTTCATACGCCCGATCGACTATCCAGAATGGGTATCCAATCTTGTACCAGTTTCAAAACCAAATGGGGGCATTTGCATCTGTACAAACTTCAAAGACCTCAAGAAAGCATGTCCTAAGGATGATTTTCCACTACCTAACATTGATATGATAGTAGACATGATAGCCGAACATGAGATGCTATCACTGATGGATGGCTTCTTGGGGTATAACCAGATAATGATTGCAAAAGAAGACCAGTATAAGACATCATTTACATGTCCATGGGGCACCTACTGCTAGAATATGATGCCCTTTGGGCTAAAAAATGCAGGGGCTACATATCAGAGGGCCATGACACTAATCTTCCATGACATGATACACAAAACCATTTAAGATTATTTGGATGGCATACTAGAAAAATCAAAGAAGAGATAGAACCACATAGCAACCCTAAGTGACATCTTTGACAGACTGGAGAAGTACAAGGTCAAGCTCAACCCCAAGAAATGTGTCTTTGGGGTATAATCAGGTAAACTTTTGGGATACATAGTGTCGATGAGGGGAATAGAGGTGGATCCCACAAAGGTTAAGGAAATCCTTGATATGGAAGCACCAAGAACACTAAAACAACTCAGAGGATTGCAAGGCAGACTCCAATCCATTCGAAGGTTCATAGCACAATTGACGGACAAACAAATTGCATATTCACATCTACTCCACAAGGGAGTAGCATACAAATGGGATGAAAAATGCGATCAAGAATTTAGGAAAATCAAAGAATATCTACTCACACCACCGGTATTGATGCCACCCATTGTAAGAAAACCATTGATCTTATACATCTCGGAAATAGTAGTAGCTCTGGGTGCTCTTTTAGCTTAGCATGATGAAAATGGGATAGAAAAGGCTATCTATTACATCAACAGAACAATGGTTGGCCATAAGTTAAACTATTCATTTATTGAAAAATCCTACCTAGTAGTAGTGTTTGCTTCACAAAAATTCCAACATTACATGTTGGCACACAAAGTCAAACTCATTGCCAAGATAGATCCCTTAAAGTATCTACTATCAAAAGCTATTCTCATAGGAAGGATGGCTAAGTGGGTCATGATTCTATCAGAGTATGACATTGAGTATGTGGAGCGAAAGGAAATCAAAGGACAGGTCATTGCAGACCAACTAGCGGAAGCTCCCATTTATGCAAAGAATCCGCTCATATCAGAATTTCCAGATGAGTCCATCTTTAATCTCAGCATAGCCGATCACTAGAAACTCTACGTCGATGGTTCCCACACACAACATGGATCAAGAGTCGGTGTCTTGTTTATCACCCCACAGGGGGATTTCATACCAAGATCTTACAAATTGGCATTCCCCTATACCAACAACATTGCAGAGTATGAGGCTTTAACCATAGGTATCAAAATTGTGGCACAGTGGCGAATCATGGCATTAAAGGTCTATGGGGATTCACAGCTTATTATCAACCAGTTCAATGGCGAATACCAAACTAAGGATGATAAGCTCACACCATACAAGAAGCTAGTAGAAAGCCTCAAAGAATATTTTATTAATATCACCTTTGAGCAAATACTGAGGGAAAACAATAGAGCAATTGATGCCATGGCAACAATTGGATCCTTACTAGATATCCCTCACAATGTCTCAAAACATGAATTCTTGATAGAGCAACTTCTTGTACCCACTTTCGAGGTACTAGAGTCAGAATATACGTGCGAACTCATTGGTCCTAGTGATCTTTGGTATCATGACATTTACACCTACCTAAGACTAGGAGTTCTCCCAGCTGATATTACTCCGAACCTCAAACAAATCTTTGTTAAAAGGTCCTTATGTTTTGTCATCCTAGGGGAAACCCTCTTCCGTAGAAGCATTGATGGAACCCTATTATGTTGCTTAAATCCTGAGGAAGCCCTGACTACTCTGACTGAGGTACATAATGGCACATGCGGTTCACACTCGAGTGGTATGACCTTGGCCAAGAAGTTACTAAGAATAGGGTACTACTTGCCGACAATGGAAGGAGAGGCACATGACTTTGTCAGAAGGTGTCTATAGTGCCAGCAGCATGGAGACCTTATTCATGCACCAACTCAAGAATTACATCCTATTATTACACCATGGCCCTTTTCACAATGGGGCTCTCATAGGTAAAATCACACCCACCTCATCCAACAGCCACAAGTTCATCATCACTACCACAAAGTATTTCACAAAGTGGGTCGAAGCAATTCCCATGACCTACATCACTAGAAAACATATATCCAAGTTCATCTTGGACTATCTCATTTTTTGATATGGTGTCCCTCAATCCATTATCTGTGATAATGGGACACCTTTCAAGAATCAGGATGTCCGTGACTTGTGTGAAAAATTCAAAGTCTAACATCGCTTTTCCACTCCATATTACCCACAAGGCAATGGCAAAGTAGAAGCTACCAACAAAACCATTCTTAAAATCCTTAAGAAAACAATCAATGACTCTGGTCATGACTGGCATTTGCAGTTAAATCCTACCTTATGGGCCTACTGGACTAGCATTCGCATGCCAATAGACACCACCCCATTCTCCTTAGTCTACGGATCAGAAGTCATCCTCCCTATCGAGATCGAGCTCTCGTCACTAAGGATATCATTAGAAAACCTCATCATAGATGAAGAATACAGGGTCACAAGACTAAATGAGCTAGAGTTACTAGATGAATGGTGCATGGATGCCCTCAACCATTTACAATTCTATCAGAATTGCCTAAAATAAAGCTACAACAATAAGATCAGGAAACGCACCTTCCAAGTCGGCAACCTTGTGCTAAAAGAGAACCAAAAGAATGTATCAAATCCCGAGAGCAAAGGAAAATTTGAACCCAACTATCTAGGACCTTTCATCATCAAAACCATCTATAAATCAAGAGCATATCAATTAGCAACACTAGAAGGTGAGCCTCTGTAGGAGCCTCTGAACAACTCCCATCTCAAAAAAATTATTGCCTAAGAACTTGCAAGGTATAGAACCGAAAAATATAGAAAAATCAGAAAATATCCTAAAAAAATGGTTACCTTGATGAAAACCTAGCAAATAAGCATCTTGGTGACAACAAAAAAATCAAAAAATACAAAAAATCCAAAAAATCAGAAAAAGGATTGAAAACAGTAAAAAAAATAAAAATTGTCCTCTAGTGAAAACCACTTCAGTGGTGCTTTGGACACGTACCTTGGTGAAAATCTAGCAAACAGGCATCAAGCATAAATAAAGGACTCCTCATCCACCAGGATCTACATGACTTGCCCATCCATTTCATCACATTTCATTAATCCTCCATCTACCCATATGCTCGCATCCATACCATAGCCTGAGCTGATGCCCATATCATATTCCACCATAGTACTACCTGGCATATTCCTCAAGTCAGTTTGTCCTTCCTTTATTGAAGTATTCTATCGCTTAACATTGGGGGCATGTCTTTGAAATTGGAAGTGGATCAGATTTGTGTATATCTTTTGTGCTCTTCCCAAGACATCAAAAAATCCAAAAACATTCAGAAAATTCATCAAAAATCCAAAAACATGTCAAAAATCTCAGAAAAACCTTTAAAAAATTTCATCAGTCAGTCTTGTCAATCTTCCACCTTGTCTGAATTACATCATCTCTGAGCTTGAACATAGGAAAGGTTGATCTTTGATCATCCCCTGAGACATCTTAGGTCAGTCCTTAGGCGTCTGTCGCAATAAAAGGGCAATCTGTTTGCCCATCTATCTCATCATTGAGGCAAGTCTGTCGTTAGTCGAACTACATGGTCTTTGTGTGTATAACGTAGGAAAGGATAATCTATGGATTAGCTCCCGAGACCCCTAGGATAGGTCTTTAGGTTAGTCTCTTTTCCAAAAATCTCAAAAATACCAAAAACATTTGCAAAACATCTCGAAAATACCAAAAATAGCCTCAAAATATTTGAAAAATCCAAAATGGTGCATCCATCTCATCTCGCTTTCACCTGCGACTTTCATCATTCCTAATAAATCAATCATCATCATCACCCTTTGGTGAGTCAGTCAGAATCAAGTCTAGCAGGTTCAAAAGTGAGCACCCTAATCGTCAAAGTCTCGAAAGCCTAAATCAGTAAGCAAGCAATTTGGTCAACTTGAAGTATCAATAGCTTATCATCCAATCAGTCCCATCAAAACCTTGATCACAACATGTCCTAGGATGAATCTTTCCCAAGATGGACATAAGAATTAGGTACCTTGTGGTAGTTTAGTCTTGGCTAGCGGTATGAAGAACATTAGCTTGTTTGGTTTTCTTTATTTGGTCTTTTATTGGCTTATCTTATTTTGTGCTCATTCCAAGGACCTCTCGATGATGCCTAAACAAAAAAAGTTTAGAGAGAAAGTAATGGGGAAAATATTTTTGTCTCTTTTATCTACTATGCTTGTGGAATACACTTGTAAAATAACTTAGTCATATGTACCTTATTTGGTTTGTGGAGACGATGTTTTAGATGTCTTGTTGACCACATAAGAAATATTGCTTTCCTATGTTTTGGCCTGAGATGTTTAGAATGTTTGAACTACATCCTAAATAAATTATGCATACTAAGTGTGAACAAGAATACTCCTATCTATTGTCAAGTGAAAGTCCATCATATTGGGTACAACGCCATCCTAGTTCTTTATACCTTGATGCATCGTACCTAGGTGTGTTATCAAACATAACGTAATTGACCCTTTGAAAATCCTGACTCCTGGAAAATAAATTCATCATCATCCTAACTAACTCATTGATTCTAAGTTCTTCTACATTCTTTTCATACTAACATGGTATCATGACAATAATCGGAACATCACCAATGCATACACTTTGCATCCACCAAATCATTAGCATAAAAATCATATTGCATCATATCATTATCTTAAGTTATGAGGAATAATATAAATTTGTTATTCTAAGCATCTTAAGAAAGCATTACATCATACATAATCATTACCATCCATTACCATTTGTGTCCATTGCACCATCATTACCATACATTACATCCATAGGATTATCATTAAAATGCATGAAAAAGATATAAAAGGAAATAAATCCATTAGAAACATACATCATATCGCATGAGCATAGGAAATATAAACATCTCATAGCATATAGGAAAGAAATGCATATCATACATTGTAAAACATCTCATAAAAGGGTGAACCATCTCATATATATCATCAAATAATAAACTATTATGATACAAAATCAGATCAAGTATACATCGAAATACATGGTACAATAGGGGCAATAATGCAGCCCATGAATCAAAAAAAGAATAAATTGTATGTGATCAAGGGCTAGCCCTACTAGTTGTGCCCCTCACCCTCTCCCACCTGACTATCACCGTAATCCTCTGGCAGCTACATCCCTATCTGCTGGGAGAATTCTGGCACTCTACTTGCTAGTGGCACTGCCTGCCTATAGTGTTGTTGATAATACTCAGCCTCTCTAACCACCTCTCTGTATGCTTGTAGATCAACTGACTAGCCCCGAGATGAGAAAGCTATACTCTCTAGCTGTCACCACCGACCAATCTTTTGATCCCTCTAAGATCATGCTTGGTCCCTCTCGGTAGTAACTGCCACAACCTATTGCCTAGCCTCATCTCTCTCTACTATCAACACCTGAATCTGACCTTGCAACTGCTAGATCAGTGCATCTCTATAGTTAGGTTGTGTTGCTAGCTGCTGCTGAGGGACTACTCTCGATTGACCATCCTTCTCCCCTACTCAGGGAGGCGATTGTTGTGTTGGATCCCTAGGAGGTGTCTGATGAGGAGGTGGTCCACCTCCTCCTCTGCCTTGTCCTCATCCTTTGCCCGCTATCCTACCTCTAGGTCTCTGTCGTGGAATCATTTAACCAAGAACTGTTAATCTCAGGGGAGGCCTGAACCAATCTCTGTATGCTGGAGTAACCCCTGCATCTATTGGCCCCTGATCATATAGCCACGATCGGACCACCAACTAGTTGAAATAGGACATTGCGTCAACTGATGGAATGGGTTGGCCCCATGCTATATCTCTAGTCGTATGGGCAAAGATCGCCACATACTGATCATTTGGCCTATCCTGTACCTCTCTAAACTATCTGGCCACTCTTTCTGAGAGATATCGCTCTATCATGGTATGCTCCCAACCCTACATCCACTTGTCCTATCTGGCGTAGAAAAACTATTGAACGCCATCATACCATGGGCCAATGCTCATCCAGGGTCTCTAGACGAACTCTCTCATCTCATCAAGAACTCGTCAACAGTGTGCAAGACCACCTGTGGCAGTGTGAGTAAAGTGGATATGTGCCCCACCATACCGCCAAACAACAAGATCATATATCTCAAGAATAACTAGTGTGTCATATGGGCGAAGTACTAGGATCCACTCCCATGCCCAGATATGTAATAAGGTAACTCTAGCCCCAAGGGACATGTTGTCCAGGTATGCAAACTCATGAAGAACCTTGTATAAGGATGCCAGTAATACTGGTCCCCAAGCAAAGAACTCTCTACGGTGAAACATTTGCTCCCATGCCAGTTCCCAACCTGGACTAAAGTATTGACCCCACCGATCGGGTGCCACAAGGCCTGAAATGCTAGCTGCAATGATCAACCTATAAATGTGTACAAGGCCACGATATCTATCCAAATCAATCTACCCATCAGATAACTGAATCTCATCAAGCTCCATAACACCATAGCAAGCATCCATGCTAGCATCGGGATCATAGATGACTCTAGCCCCATGGATAGGTAACCAGAGGATGTGCTAAACATCCTCGAGGATAACAGTAGCCTCATCGGTTGGAAGATGGAACAAAAAGGTCTCGTTGTGCCACCACTCGGCCAAGGCTTTCATCATACCTAAGTGTGCCCAAACAGGACGGACATATGTAGTATACCAAAGACCAAGAGCACCAAGTTGCTCCTGAACCAACTCATGCATACCCTGCAATCTCCTATGCACCATCCATCGGTGCTCTTGTGAATGAATTACATCAAGAGTCTCTTGCACAAGGGAAGCCATCAGGTCAAGAAAAAGAAAAAATCTGCATCTCGCGCTAATTTTCCGCATCCAAAACAGCAAATGTAGTGTAGTTTGGAAAGTTGCAAATTGTGCCGCCGTGGCTGAGTTTGCAAATTTCTAAGTTCCAAAGTAACCCACGTAGCACTATTCACATATGCAGTTGACTTTGTGGCAAACCCTAAATCCCTAATTGCGTCGCGCGGTTAAAATTTTCATACGCGGCAAAGTTTGACCGGAAAACCCTAATTCCCAAACTAAGATGCATGGTGTTGTTTGCATATGTGGTCCAATACAATACTGCATGGTGTCAATAAATCATTTTCAACAGCGCTATATAGCGCCACTCAACTTAAAAGACACTTCTACCCTATTTAATGCATGTAAAACAAAAAAATTGAAAGTTAGATAGGGGTACATACCACAGGTCCTGCGTCGACTGGTCGCTGGTGCACTTGTACTCTCTCCGACATGTGCTTGAGAAGCTGTCTTTGTGCCATTTCAACCAAGACTCAAAGGTCAAAGTGTGAAATTTTCTAAGGGCTAAGTATGCAAATGTGTTGAAAGTGACCCCTCAAGGTCTATTTAAGCCTAAAAATTAGGGTTTTTTGACCTAATTTGACCTTCCAGCTAGGGTTTTGGTCCTCCAATCTCATTTTTGTCCAATCAAGGGCCATTTTGCATTTGTTTGGCATTTGAACACATTTTTTTGCAATCTGGGGCATTTTGAACCTGTCAAGCACCTTGTCGTCCTTTATTTTGCGAGATCATCCAAAAATCAAAACTTTCGTCCGATCTCTCGAGAGGGCATTATACTAGCATAATCCTTTTGTTGGGGCAGCAGTGGAGCATCTAAAAAAAATTGAGAAATTTTGAACTTTGATCACAGTAGTTTATTCTTTGAATTAATGCAACAAGTACATTGCTTCAAAGAGGGGCAAAATGTAGACATAGAAAATGTACAAATTCGGTTTAGCACACTTGATCCTAATTACTAATGACATTTCTTCCTGAATCATACTCTCAGATTTTCATCATATTCTGTCTCTTAATTTAATAAATCATTTTTTATTTGATTAAGTCTTTCTCCTCCATTGATTAAATTAATCAATTTAATTTAATTAACCTTATGTTTCTATTTAATTAAATAAATCATTTTATTTGATTAAAATCTCTAAATTCCTCTTATTAAATTAAATAAATTAAACCTTATTTGATTTAATCTAACATTTTCGCACTTAGTTAAATAAATCAAAATCATTTATTTAATTAATCATTTCCTTTCAATTCTGATTTAAATCAATTCATCAATTCGAGTCAAAATTGTCAAATCATCTAATCCCTCATTAAATTAATCAAAATCTTGATTAAGTTAATCCCTATCACTAAAATCTTCTAGAGAATGCAACTTGCACATGAAAATAGATTTAATTCATTTATTAAATCTCTATTTTCCCTCACATGGCATCAAAAGGGAATATTCCCTCAAGTTTGAATTCAAAAATTCCAAGTGGATGGGTACTTCCAACAAAGCATTCACTCCTCTTACATGTCCTTGTGCATTGAGCCAAGTGGCATTTATTTCATTCATTTTTCCCTCTCACATGTCATTTTCTCAATTTCAAATTCCACCTTATTGCATTTATTGACACTTTGGCCAAAATGTGCACAACCATCAACCATTCACATGGTGACAAGTGGCATTTGGCCATTGGGTGAAAATTAGTCCCACATTTCCCAAATCTTTCCTTTTTTTCCAAATTCAAATCTATAAATTGGAGGCTTCTCTCCTCATTCAACATCCACAACCTCATGCAAAGTTACTCTCTTGACATCGAGAGATAATTTTGTGCACGTCATTCCACATATTCACCATTTTCACATCTCATATCTAGGTTATGCTCAAATATCATTGAGGAGATTTGATCAATCTACACATCAACATTGCAATTTAGGAGTTGGGAAAGGGCCAATTTCAACATTTCAATTGGCACCAATTCCCCCATGGGATCACTAGTTTTCTCACTTAATTAGGATTTACTTTCATTTATTTAGTTTGTTCTTCATTTTTCTAGTTTAAGTTTGAGTAGATGGATTTCATGGGGAATCCTTCATTCTTGTTTGCATTTGATCTAACATCTTGATTTATTTGATGTTCTTGTGCAATTGCAAGTTTAGGGGTTCATAGCTGGTATTAGGTATAAGCTTTCATTTCTCTCCTCTTCAAATATTTGTGCCTAGTTTTTCATTTCTCTTGGCTCAATAATGTTAGTGGGAAAATAACATGAGTCTTACTATCACTTCTCACTTTCAATGTGGAGGGATATATATTTTTAGAATGAGAGTTGATCTTTACAAGTATGCCAAGAAATTTCATGCTCATACTACTAAATATTATTTAGTCTAATTGAAATCTATGTAGCCTGAGGATACCATGTGGAAGATTTCCAACATTCTATCAAGTTTCCTCTTGTCAAACTTTGAGTATAATTTTTTTTGTGAAGGTGGGGGGAATGTTAAGAATCCCTATTCTAATATATGGATTAGGTATTAGTTGGTATTAGCTTGTTTGCATATGTTTTGTGTGTGTAGGTGAATTTTCCTAGTCTAAAATTCAAAATGAAACGAAATGCAAGAAAGGAAAGACACAAACAACACCTCAATGATTATCCTAGTTGAACTTGAACAAAAGAAATATAAAAAGGAGTGTTATACCTTGTCCAAGTTGATGAGTTAGTTGGCCCTATTGAGCATTTGATTTGTGTGCTCCTTTTGATGACAAATAGCATAAAACCTAGTTCTAAATGATTGTGAGATGGTGTGGAATGCAATGGTGCAAGTGGGTATTGCAATGGGTGCTTGATATGGATGCAAAGAGTGTTGCAACAATGGAGGTTTTTAGATGCTTGAATTCTTGGGTGTTAGATTGCTTGATGGCTTGAGTGCATGAATGAATGATTCTCCCAAATGAGGGGAAAATCCTCTAATTTTAAGGGAAGTTGAGAACTCACAAGCCCTCACATCTTTACATGTGGCAGGTGAGATGTCAAAATGGGAGATGAGGTGGAGGTATTTTATGGTACCTTGGGAATAGGAAAATATCTTCTCATAAAGAATGTGGGTGACAAGACACATAAGGAATTAAAAATCCCTTAAAGAGCTTAGGGAGAATAAATGTGAATTTAAAATTCACATTAGGAAAGGGTTTCCTTCTCCAAAAGGAGAAAGCATTTGATAAAAGGTTGACTTTGGGGTATGCCATAAATGGAATAAGGATTAGGTTGACCTAATTAGGTTATTAGGTTGTGAAAACAAGGGATTAGGAAAATTAATGATAGATTAAAGCAAGTGGAGGGTTATGGAGGATGTGAAACTATTTTCGATTAAGGAGTGTGCACATCCTAATCACAAGTTAATTAAATTAACCTAGATTAGAGAAGAATTATGGAAGATGGGACAAGGAGAGAAAAATAATGAATTTAAAATTTATTTAAATTCATAAAGGTAAGTGACTAGATCAAACAAATTAGAGTATTTATTTAATTTAGAGAGGACAGGGGAATAAGTATAAAGTATTTAATTATTTAATTAAATACCTTAGGGACTTAGGAAAAGAGGGAAATTAATTAAATAATAAATCATTTATTTAAGGCCGACGAGGGATGTGGGATAGAGGAATAAAAGGGGAGGAATTTGATCACGTGGGGGTGGTCAAATTTTGATGTCTACATTTTTCCCCTCTTCGAAATACTATTAGAATAATAGTGTTTCGAAGAAAAATCAAATATAGATGACGCAATAGAAAAATGGAATAGGAAGTGATGCCCCAACATGGGAAAACTAGTGTAGGTTGTCTAATCGTAGAAGATGAAGGAAGATGCCCCGATGTCATGGGAAAATGGATAGGATGGAGGAACAAAGGAAAATGGTAGGGTATGCCCCCTCGAGAGGGAAGATGGGGAAGAAAAAGGGCCCCAAGCGACTTCTCGATATGAAGAAATGGAGGGTACCATGCGATAGAGAAAAAAAAACCATGAAGAATGGCTTTTGAATAGAGTGAAATAGACAAACATGGTGCAAATGGTGGCCCATAGAAGAAAAGGGAGGGAAGAATTAAAAAGAGGTTAAATAAAGGGTAAAAATTACCCAAAATTTAACAGGTTAAAAAGGGTCAAAAGTGAGAAATTTTAAATATTAAATTTCAAGCTTACTATTTACCATTTGCACACTTGGCAGTTGACTCATTAAAAGAGAGAGAGGAAGAAAGTGATGAAGATGGCTAACGGGTCAAGCAAGGATGAGGGATTTGTGGATGATGAGCTCATCCACCAAGGTGAGGAGGTACATGAGTTCTACCACAAGCATGCGGTACCCCGTCAGGTAGATTCTGAAACCCTAGCTTATGATTTTATCTGAATTTTTAAATTTTTATGCACGTCACATTTCAGGTTTTTGGGGGATTGGGAGAGCACAAGCTTGCCATGACTGGTGAATTCAACCGTTTGTATGACGAATTCACCCATCGATCAACGCAAATGAGGGAAAGGAAAATTCACCCATAAAAGGGGTGATTTCAACAGAAGAAGAGGCAACCTCAAAGTTGCATGATAGAGGGGAGAGTTTTCTCATCTAGGTGGAAAATTCACTCATCGAGAGGATAAAAATAGAAAAAGGTGAATTTTCCCATAAAAGAGGCAATTTCGCTAGAGGGCCAGAGGATGGGCAATTTTTTCAAGTAGAGAGGAAAATTTTCCGAAATCACAAAAAAGGGTGAATCTGCGAGAGAGAAAAAAAAAGGTGAATTTGTCAAGGACGAGAAAAGGGTAAATTTGCTAGAGAAAAAGGTGAATTCAATGAGGACGAGAAAAGGGAGAATTCACTGGAGGAAAAGGTGAATTCATCGAGGATGAGAAAAGGGTGAATTCGCCAGAGGAAAAGGAGAATTCATCTAGGATGAGAAAAGGGGTGAATTTTCCACCCAAAGGGGCAAATTCATCGGAGGGTCAAAAGAGAGGATAATTCACCACAAACATTGGCAAATTTTCCAAAAAAAAAGGGGGAAAAGGAGAGTTCACCACGAAAAGGGGCAGACTCAATGGACGGGAGAAGGAAGGGTGAATTATCCTCCAAAAGGGGCGAATTTGATGGGCTAAAAGAGGAAAAGATGAATTCATCGCCAAAAGGGGCGAATTGGACAAGACGGAAAAAAGGGTGAATTTATTGCCAAAAGGGGCGAACTTGATGAGAAATCTCGAGGCAAGGGAAAAATGATAAAAAAAAGATGAAATGATTGAAAAAATGACATAGCAGTCTATATGGATGCAGAACAAAGAGACGTTGAGGACACACGAGAGATACTCGACGGTGTTGGAGGCGACCATAACGACGATGAGTGATGAGGATCATACGACGCTAGTACAGGTGAGACTATTACACATGTTGGGAAATCCCAACATCATAGCACATCGAGCTCTATTGACATCATTGATGGAGAGGTGGAGCTCAGAGACCTTTACATTCCACCTCTTGATAAGGGAAATGGCAGTGACATTAGAGGACTATGGAGGATATTATGGTTGCCCATCAAAGGGCACCTGATTAGCTAGGCTCGGAGCTAGGAGAGAGAGAGGGACAAGAGCCTATGGGTGGTCTTTGGACAAGTCAACCTCCCTATTCATGGAGGAGATTTAGACGTGGATGGATACTTGGGACTAGAGGTGCATGCACTGCCATTATACCTCTGTAGACTGATCAGTGAGATCCTACTACCAGATAGGAGTGGGCGGTTTTACAGCCTCAAGATCATTGAGGTTGTTAGAAACATCATGGAGAGGAGAGAGGGGGAGTTTTCATGGGGAGTGTGTGTACTAGCATAGTTATACAGGGACTTGCATGTGGTTTTCTATAGGAGGGCCCTCAACATTACACATGTGATGTTGTTGCAGGTATGGGCCTGGGAGCACATTAGTGTGGTTAGCCAGGAGTTTTGATAGTAGGGGAGCAAGATGAGACACTACCAATGGCATATTGGTATGGTATAGAGTACGGCTAGCACCTGCACTATTAGGATGTGAGTGATTTAGAGGGATGGAGGAGGATATTTTATGATCTATAGGAGGATCAGATCATATGGAGACCCTACCAGCAACAACGATTTGTCGGATGGAGAGAGGATGAGAGGAGGCATAGGGGTTATTTCTTTATAGTGCATTTCTTGATCGGGAGATACCCACACATCATTGATCTTCATAGACTGAACAAGGTGACAAGATAGTTTGGAGTATAGCAGGATATTCTGTCAGGGCCTCAAAGATTTTTTCAAATTGCTCAAGAGTAGCTATGGGGTGATCTGATCATAATGAATTTTTCTAGATAGATGTAGGAGGATCTACAACTGGTAGGTTATCTAGGTAGCCGGGGGTGGAAGATGTAGGGATGATAGTGAGATACTCTACATGGTGGATAGAGCTTAGACTCGAATGGATCATGATAGTGCACCCAATTGTAGGGGCACTAGGCTACACTTCAAATGATGAGAGGAGGTTAGAATGGTAGCAACATAAAGCTAGGAGAGGAGGCTAACAATAGAGGAGAGGGAGGGAGGATGTAGAGATGGAGGATACGAGAGAGTAGCATCAGCCTACGGATGTGGAGGATATACAGGCAGAGCCACTCACGATGGTACCATATGTACAACCATCACCTGAGGATCCGGCAGTATGACTGACATGAGTTCTTACGAGACTCAAAATTATAGAGCATAGGCTCAGGAAGTCAGAGGCGAGTCGGGACATATTGCAGGCAAAGATAGATAGGTTGTAGGAGGAGGGACAAAGGGATTATGGGGCTCTCACAGATGAGGCTTCTAGGATGTCAAAGGAGAGGAATACAATGCAAAGTGAGAGAGATGAGGCTCGATAGGAGAAAGACGAGATGAGGAGGGAGAGGGATGAGCTAAGGAGGGAGCGAGATGAGCTCCAAGATAGGATAAACTATGCAAAGGGAGTGATGGGGGACACGGGGGCCATTTTAGAGAGTGAAGAGTCAATAGAGGCACAGGTACAGATTCTATAGTGTGAGAGGGATGTGGCAGTATAGGAGATGTCCCAAATGCAAGCATAGATAGACCAATTGAAGATGGTATAGGATGCATGGGATCAGGCTAGGAGATACCTTGTTGGGTTGTGAGATAGGTACAGGGTAGAGTGGGACACAACGAGGGTACAGGTAGCAGAGAGGAATGAGTACATGAGAGAGGCCAACTACTACATGGGGGCCTAATTTAGAGAGGTGCCATATCCCACATGCCATGTACCTCCATAACATCTAAGCAGTACTGCAAATTTCAGCACCATCACAATCAAGAGGTACACACACACGAGGATACAACAACTACCAGGAGACTCCCCCACATAGAGGACCAATGCTAGACTCCCCCCAGAGATCAGATGGAGGAAGCATAGGGTAGATATGACAGGGGTGACAAGATTCTGATTTTGATAGGTGTAGGGTGTATAGATAGAGGACAGGGACATAGACCACAAGTTCCACATCACAGACCATAGATGGATTAAGCCCTTCATTAATGTGGTCCCTACATTTGAGCAGCACTTTGTACCTTTATTTTATTCAATGATGGTTGATGGATATGTATTTATTGTTTTACGATGGACTTTATTATGAACTTTGTTATTGACATGATATTTTGACATTTATATATTATGCGATGGCCCTTATTTACACTATGCATTTATGATGTGATGGATGTGTATATGGACATGATTTATTATGGGATATGCAGATGGTTATGACATATGTATGCATCTATGATGATTTGTGCCTAATACTTTGTGATGTAGGATGTGATGGATTAGATGCTATGATCATGTTACTAATTATTCGTGATGCAGGTGGCGATGCATGTGTGTACACTATACAATCAATTTGCTCTTAATTTCATGATATTGTGATGTGGTTATGAAATGAACATGCAACAGGATGCAATGAATGAAAAATGTGATGGATGTGTATAATGCAGTGTATGCAATGAGATAGACTAATGTGTAATGAAGTGATAATGCAATAAACCTAACTTAATATGCTTAGAATAAAAAATCCATGTCGATCTAAACAACTTAAAATGAACATGATAATGATAAAATGAAAAATGAGATAAAAGGACATGCAATGACCCTAGGATGAAAGATGAGATGGCATTAATGCCATTTGGGATGAAATTATACTCTCTACATTTGATATGGCATGATCAATATTAATTAATGATTGGGTTCACCAATTTCTATGATAGCCATGCTTTTCCTTATAGTTATGTATCAATCTCATTTGATTTGCTCATGTTGCACATCATAGACTAGGGATTTGGTAACAGAGATGACCTCGGTATTGTCAGCATTATAAATGACATGCAAGCCTACATGAATGATGTGTACAATTAAATTCCCTACAAACATTAATATCTAAATTAAATTAGTGTGAGCGTGAGTGTAAATAAGGGCATGCATAGTGAAGGAAGGCATTGATAGGCCTACTTTATTTGCATGTCATGGTTTCTTGAGCTTATGGAAATTAGTTTCCCTATAATCATTATCAAAATGAGGGATGATGGGTGAGGTGGTAGATGCCAGGTTGCACCTGTCAAAATTGGATGAATCCTAAGAAGGAAAAGGAGATGGAAGATGAATGTTTGCACAAACAAAATTACTAGGAATAGGCTAGAGAAAGATGGGGGGATGAATGCAATGCAACAAGATGAGGTATAAAATGCAATCCTAATGCTATTTTTCCAATTTTAGGAGCACTTATTTTTTCTATAGCATAAGACATTGGATTTCAGGGTATGAGGAACCAAGGCAGATCAATTTCAAATGCATGAAACAAACACAACAAACAAGAAGGCTATCCCAACACCCCAAAACCATGAGGGCTTTGGTCAGGCCATGATGTTGGGATAACCACAAGCACAAAGGATGCCCCAACATAACACAATACCATAGGGATCTTGGTGGGTGCTACACGGGGAAACCAAGAAGACAAAAGCAGACAAAAATATCAAGATATGCCCCTATGTTTACTAGTCAAAGCACACCCTGATATGATGGATCATGGTGACCCCAATGAGGTATGATAGGAAGCTCAAATGATAAACAAAATTTCAAAAGAATCAAAATATCGAAATCAAATTTCAAATTTCCTTTGCCACATGATTGAAAGGATGGATGGGATTGATGCAATTTGATTAGAAAGGATGCATCCTATTAAGACCAAAGATGGAAACTAAACTAAGTGATCAACATGACTTGGGATACTTGAAACCGATTGAACCTCACAATACTAGTGACCTTTATTTGAAGTACCAGCTAGAATAGGGACATACTTGATGACACAAAAAGACAATAAGACACAAAACCACCACACCCTAAAGACCTACGGGCTCGGGGGTTGATCAAAGATCAACCTCACCTACGTGAAAGTACAAAGCCCACATAGTTCAATAAAATACCATGGATAAAAGTGTAAAGAAGAAAATGGAGACCAAGATGGATAAAAAAGATCGAATGGACAAATGCCCCGGGGGCTGATCAAATGATTAGCCTTGCCTATGTGAAAGGGCAGGGGCAATGTAGTTCGACAAAAGACCAATGATAAAAGATGGGACCACACAGATGAGTGATGAGGGATTGACACAACCGGATCCAGATCAGCTAGAAGATCATACTATTTCAGATATTGGAAAATATTAAGGATATTATGTTTAGGAAGAGAGATTTTTCTGCCAACCCTTCCATGAATCGGGGTGTTAAAGCCTCTCTTAAATTTTAATAACTTTTTGTCATGTCATGAACAATGAATTCGGTTGATCACACCTTGAATCAAACCGAATGGATGAAGACATAGGATGAAACCTAATGAAGATCGAAACAATGAAGGACCCTAAGTGATGATGTAGGACCAAGGATGGGATACAATATACCAGTGATGAAAATCTCAGATTAAGGATAAAATCTTAGGGTTTTAGATAGCGGATTAAGATCATCCAATGCTCAATCACAATATACCAAGCGATGGATGATAGGATGTTGATGGGAGGATAGGATCGATTGGATGTTAGGATATGACATGAGGATAAGATGGATGGAAGCATAAAATAACTAGGATACAAGGTAGATAATGATAAAGCCCTCTACGAATGACACCTATTACCAGGTTTTCACCAAATGTACTTATCCAAGGTGCCACGAAGAGTGGTTTTCACCATAGGATGAATTATTTCTCTTTAGTATTTTTGTATTTTTGACTTTTTGTTTTTTTTTGGATTTTTGACAATTTTTTGGATTTTTTTCAAGGAAGAATAACCTAGCTGACTTAGGTGTAAAACAGGTTTAGGTGCATGACATTGATGGGATCTTCTAGGGGATCTCCTTCAGGTGTAGCAAGCCTATACACACCAAAACCATATTTAGCTATGATAGCATAGGGACCTAGCCAATTTGCCTCAAATTTTCCCTTTTTGTCTCGATCTTGCTGAGTACATTGATTCTCCTTGAGGACTAGATCACCAACATTGAATTGGTGAGGATAGGCCTTTTTATTGTAGCTCCTTCTAAGATGATGTTGATATGATTGTAGATGATTGTATGCTTTGATATTCTTTTCTTCTAGGAGTTCCAACTGACTAAGTCATGCAACCCAAGCATCTTCATCACTTATGAGGTTCTTCAGAGATATTCTAAGTGATGGCATTTCAAATTCGATCGGTAAGATGGCATCAACACCATACACAAGAGAATATGGAGTGGCACTAGTGGGAGTGTGAATGGATGTGCGGTAGGCCCAAAGGGTGGGATGGAGATGGAGATGCCAACCTCAACTAGTATTATTAACCACCTTTCTAAGGATCTTGATCAGGGTTTTGTTGGTAGCTTTCGCTTGACCATTACCTTGTGGGTAATAGGAGGTAGACCAACGATGTTGGATGTGATAAGTGTTGCAAAGGAATTTCATAAACTATTTTTTAAAAGGCTTTCCATTGTTATTGATGATGGTGGATGGGATTCCATACTTGTAGAGGATATGGAAGAGGATGAAATTGGAAATCTGAATTTCGGTGATCTGGGAAAGTGGAATTGCTTCCACCCACTTGCTGAATTATTCAGTGGCAGTGATGATGAAAGTATGGCCATCAGAATATGGAGGGTAGATCTTGTCGATCAAGTCAAAATCCCACTAAGAAAATGGCCATGGTGCTATGATTGGTTGAAAATCTTGGGCGGGAGCATGTATCAAATCTGCATGTTGTTGGCAGGGGAGGCATTTCTTCACAAACTCACAAGAGTCATGCTCCATTGTAGGCCAATAATAACCTTCTCTAAGAATCCTTTTGGCCAAGGCCATGCCATTAGAATTGGCCCCACAGACACCATTATGTACTTCCTCTAATGCAGTGTGAGCTTTGGATTCTTTTAGACACCTAAGGAGAGTTCCATCATACCAACGATGATAAAGTGTATCTCCTACGACGGTATAGTGAGAGGTACATTGGATGAAGTATTTATGTTTGTTTAGTGTAAGATAAGATGGGAGGATATTATCATGGAGGTAGGTGTAAATGTCATGGTACCAGGGGGATTCAGGACCTACAATATCACACACCATCTCACTCTCAAGGACGTCATACGCTTGGATTAGAAGTTTTTCGATGAGGAACTCGCAATCCATTCAATCCTTAAGCATATCAATAAGAGAACCAATTGTAGCCATTGCATCTGGTGCCTTATTCTGAACTTTGGGGATCTGTTCAAACTAGATGAAGGTGAAATACCTTTTAAAATCATTTACCATGTATTTGTAGGGAAAAAATTTGTCATCCTTTGTCTAAAACTCATCATTGACTTATTTGATAACCAATAGGAAATTTTCAAAGACATGTAGACGATTGATGTTCCATTGAATGGTGATTCTAAGACTAGTGATGAGAGCTTCATACTCTAGTATATTGTTGGTGCATGGAAATGCTAATCTGATTGACTTTGGTGTGTAGTCACCTTGAGGAGTGACGAATAAGACACCTGCTCCAGCTCCATTATGAGTATAAGACCCATCAAAATAAAGAATCCATGTATCTGCTTCTATTATTGTAAGGACTTCTTCATCCAGAAACGTAGCTACCAAAGGATAGGTGTTAACCAAAGGGGCATCAACCAACTGATTTTCTATGACTTGTCCCTTGATCATCTTATAGTCCATGTACTCTATATCAAATTCACTCAGTAACATGACCCACTTGGCCATGCGGCCAATTAAGGAAGTTATGGACAACGAGTATTTAAGTGGATCAACTTTTGATATTAGCTTGACAGGATGACTGAGCATGTAATGAAAAAGTTTATGTGAGTTGAAGATAACTGCTAGGCAAGCCTTTTCCATTGGAGAATAATTGAGTTCATAGCCCACCAATGTTCGACTGATGTAATAAATTATGCGCTCTTTAGAAGACTCATCATGTTGAGCTAATAGTTCCCCTAGTGTGATCGATGTAGCCAAGATGTATAACAAGAGTGGTTTAACTAGAATAGGAGGCATCAAGATGGGTGGATGGGCTAAGTATTCTTTGATTTTATCGAAGCCTTACTGACATTCAAGATCCCACTTGAAGGTAATGTCCTTACATAGCAGATGTGTAAATGATTGAAATTTTTCAGCCAATTAAGCTATGAACCATCTGATGGATTGTAACTTCCCTTGGAGGCTTCTTAATTGCTTGAGGTTACACAGTGGGGGAATTTCTATTATATCTTTTATCTTTGATAGATCTACCTCTATACCCTTCTTGGAGATGATGAAACCCAATAGCTTCCTAGATGTGACTTTGAATACACATTTCTTTGGATTTGGACGTAGCTTATAATTCTCCAAATTCTCAAAGATTTTCTTTAGGATCTTAGGATGCTCTTCTCTTGTTCTAGACTTCCCCAATAAGTCATCAACATAATCTTCCATTATTATGTGGATGAGGTCATGGAAGATAACAGTCATGGCATGTTAATAAGTTTCCCCCCCATTCTTAAGTCCAAAGGGCATGACATTATAGAAAAAGGTTCCCCAAGGGGTGGTGAAGGCAATTTTATGTTGATCCCCTACTACAATTTTGATATGATTATAGCTAGAGAAACCGTCCAGAAGGGATAGCATCTCATGTCTTGTTGTAATATCCACTAACATGTCAATGTTTGGTAGAGGGAAATCATCTTTAGAAAAAACTTTGTTGAGGTCTTAAAAATGTGTGCAAATTCTGATACTTCCATTTGGCTTAGCAATAGGAACTATGTTGGATATCTAGTCTAAAAATTCAATCGGCCTAATGAACCTGGCTTCTAGAAATTTTTCTAGCTCTTTCTTGACAAGGAGAGCTACTTGTGGATGCATCTTTCTTAGCTTTTTTTTAATGGATTTCGCATCCAGGAAAACATCCAAATAGTGTACCACTAAGGTGGGATCTAGACCTGGAATGTCTAAATAAGTCCATGCAAAAATAATGATTCCTTCTTTAAGCAGGTTGATGATGGTAGCATGTTCTTCCCTTGATAGTGACTTGGCTACATATGTGATTTTTCGATCTTCCTCTATTTCCAAATTGACTTCTTGAGTTTCTTCGATCAAGATAGAGGATCATTCGGACAACTGAGTTCAAACAAGGGGAAGATGAACATCCCCATCCTCGAGTGCCTCATCGAGGTTTTCACTGTCGGATACACCCTTTATTTTGACTTTTGATGAGTCAGGAAGTGCCTCAGAGAGATTTTCACTAGATGACCCTATTTTATTTTGTTTTTTCTTACTTTTGTTGTTAGGGTGCTCATCCTCCCCTGATCCCATTATTTTTAAGTATGCATCCACTAAAGGAAAGGTAATGATAGGTGCACTACCTTGTAGATCCCAGTCAATAAGCTCAAGATAGCAAAGGAAAAGGATAATGGAAAAAATAGATAGGTAGTCAAACATGAATGAGATATCTACATCATCGTATGCAAGTATGATTGAATCTTCTTTGGGTATGTCCTCAAGGAGACCATTGTTCACACTAATGTTATTAGAGGTACTAGTTGATGGTGTAAGACCCTTTTTTTGTGGCATAGTCTAGGCCTATTCTTCTTGGTCGAACAGATGGTTCAATAGGCCATAATATTCCTTATTCTTCTACACCAAGACCACCTCCCTAATAGTTGTTCTTTTTAGCCTACTTTGAAGCATAAGGGTAGACCTCTTGGAAATATTCTACAAGGGGAGGTGACATTTCAGGCTCTTCTCAGTAGACCCATATGCTAATATTGTCTTGTATCTGATCCTAAAGCATACCCAAATCTCTAAATGTTGTTGAACCCATATTCTTGGAAGTGAGGGTTTTGGTCCTTTCTTCTAGCTATTGTATCAATTGAGAAGGTTTCCCATACATATAAGGAGATGGTGGTACTATCACCACATTGAGTGTAGTTTGCATTTCGTATTCCCCAAAGCCCTTGTCAATGATCTTGACCTTAGTGATGGTGAAGTCAGAGGTAGTGGATGTGGTAGATGTAGTGTTGGTTGATGGATTATGAGATGGGTTGGAGGATGAGGCCTAAGGTGCCCCCACTTCAACCCCTAGGTAGTAATGAGAGTGGGGGAAGGAGACTTCCAAAGCATGACTATATTCAAATGGTTACAGATCAACATGAATGGTTACTTCCATTCCTTGGAAAGGAAATTTTAGGCATTGATGGTAAGTGGATGGAATGACTTGCATGGAATGGATCCATGGGTGACCGAGGAGAAGTTTTTATGGAAGCTCAAGATCAAGAACATGACATGTGGTATACTGCACTATAGGGCCAACCTAAATTGGAAGACATATGGTGCCTTCAGAATCCCTCTCTCCATTGTCATATTCTTTTATGGTGATAACCTAATTGTTCAAATCAGCATGGGTGTATCCAACCCATTTTATGAAATTCAATGTACAAAGGTTGAGAGTTGAGCCATTATCTACCAGGACCCTTTTTATCTTATGACGGGCTACAAGGACCTCAATGTGAAGGGAACTGTTATAATTTGAGTCAATGCTAGGCATATCATTTTAACTAAAGCCCAACTGATAGGTTGATGATAGGTGTCCTACTAAGGCTTGGAACTAAGTAGGATCTATTTCATTAGGTGCATGAGTATCCTATAAAGCCTTGGTTAAGATTTCTTGGTGGATAGGGGAAGACTTGAGAAAATCCACTATGGATATTTGAGTGGGGGTCTTTCCTAGGTGATCAAGAATATTATACTGAGAGCTTACAGGAGCTGGCTAGGTTGATGTGGAAGGACTGGGAATAGAGATATAGGTGTGACAAGTTGTAATAGCACATTGTGGGTCTTTGTCTTTAAAACGAATCATGGATACACGAGGCTCGTAATGCACATAAATATACCATCATAGTTATAAGGCACATTTTTATACCCTATATCATTGGTGCTATTGTTTTGACTTTTTCTATTACTTGTCCCAAGATTAGCGTTAGGCATACTGGCACCCTAATTGTGTTTCAGGAAGGTATTTTGGTATATCTCTAGTTGAGAATTAGATGATGCTACTTGATTAGCATCCACTACCATATATCTATGATCTATGAGATCTTGAACATATGTCTTAAGTCCCTAACATTTGTTAGTGGAATGGCCTTTGATCTTATCAAAGTCACAATACTCGTTCTCCCTATACCAGATTGGCTTTGATTTAGATTAATCAAAAGGATTAGTCATAGGATACATGATTGGATAGCTTGCTTGCAGAACCCTATTGAAAATGGCACTTAAGGGTTATCCCAAAGCATTAAAGGAGCGTTTGTTGTTGCCCTGATTGTTCTGATTGGATTGCTGAGCAGGGCGAGGTGTAGCTTGTGGCACATATATGGAATTTGGGATGGATTTTTGTGGAGGGGTATACTGAGGCCTTTGTGAGGTATTAGCTACTTTAACATAATTTGGTATCTATGACACCATCATTTACCGCATTCTTACTTTTGTTCCAGTGGCAAGACTTGTCTCTAGATGAATTTTATTTATCTGGATTATAAATCTTGATCTATCCCTTGGCGATGAGTGCTCTCTTAATGATAAGACCTTTTTCTATGACTTTCATGAATGTTGTGACATAATTAAAATTGAGATTGTGTGTCATGTCAGGATGATTATTTTCCATGAAAAGAGTCACTAGGTCTTTCTCATTAAGTGGAGATTTCATTCGACTAGCCAAAGCATGCCACCTTTGGAGGTAGCTTGCAAAGGTTTCACCCTCATTTTTTTCTTTCAGAAGATCTAGGGTATCAATATCCTTCTCCCAATTGAAGGAGAAATGTGACAAATTTCTTTGAAAGATCCACAAAAGAAGAGATGGATCCCCTTGGAAGACCTCATAAACCAATCTAGAGCTAGCCCCATTAGACTCTTAAGGAATAACCATAGGAGATAATTATCATTGTGGAGGACCTCTTGACAATGTGAATAGAATTCATGGAGGTGGTTCTTGGGGTAATTAGTTCCTTTATACTTGTCAAACTTTGGCATTTCAAAATGCTTGGGAAAAGGAACAAGTGATATCGAGGGATCAAATGGATAGGGACAAATCTCTTCAACCTTGAAATACTTTTTAGAGGTCCCTGCTTGTAAGTATTTCAATGCAGATTTTACCTCTTCCCACTCCTTATTAGCGAGTGTTGATGGAGATGGATTCAACGGATTGGATTGATTATAAGGAGCATATGGTTGGTAGGATGAAGATGGGGTGGACATGGTTTGATCATAGGATGATGGTGACACATATGAAGGTGTCAGCTGATATTGATTAGTGTAAGTTGATTATTGAGGCAGATTGGTGTAGGATTGATGGTAGGATGATGGGTTTTGGTAATAAGAAGAGGAGATCCCTTTCTGATATGATGGAGGTGATTGATAATATGAGGTGGAAGCACCTTGATGATATTACAACTATTGATAGGATGGCTAATGTTGTGAGGCATAATATGGATTTGACTAATAATTGTAGGCATTGCATTGTTGGGATACATATGAAGGCTATTATGGATTAGGTTGTTGATAGGAAGTTCTTTTTTGTGGTTGTGAAGGGGTGCCATAAGGTGGCTATTATTGAGGTTGTTGTGGATTGTGATAGGGATAGCTAGCGTTCGAATTGGATGCAACAGGCTGCACATGGAAAGTGCTCGTGGGTGGTATAAGTATTGAGCCATGTGACTAGGAATTGACTAGTGGGGTTGTTGAGGTTGTGTTGGTATTTTCAGTTGTTGGAGAGGTTGTTGGTGAGGTGGGGGTTATTGGTAAAGAGTCTGAGTTGGGATTTGAGGATTTTGGGTGATCTACGGTTGTTGGAAGGGTGTATTTTTTTGCAATATTTGTTAATGCGGAGTACCTTATGGCTGATGAGGGGGTTGCAATGGATTATCCTATTGGTGATACGGGGGTGGTTGTTGTTGTTGCAAATGAATCAATATATTCTGTTGTGGATTTTGCTGCAGGATTAGAATGTGTTGAGGGGTTTGTTGTGGTGTTTATTGCAGATTTCCTTGTGGTGGCTACAAAGATGGAATGTTTCTTTGAGGTGGTTATTGAGAGGTAAATGGAGATGGTGGTAAATTGGAAGTGGGTGTAGATCCAAGAGGTGGTGGTAATGTAGCAAAAGGATTGGCCCTGGTATTGACTGGTGGTTGACCAGGTTGATTAGGTGGAAGAGATGACACAAACTGCATGGGGATCAGACCTTGCGAGATGTTCGAACATGGAAAAGGAGGTAAATTTTGTGGCATACCATAAGAAATGGGATCATAAGAATCAAGTGATGCTATCATGATTGTAATTGGAATCCGGGGAGGGTGTGTGACTTGATACATCACAATATTACTAAACCCAATTTGATACCAATTTTCCATGGGTGGACCCTCAGGGATGTAAGAATTTCCTAGAGTGTTTTGTGAATTCTAAGGATCTTGAGACAATAGAAGTGTAAGAGGTTAGGTATTAAAAAACTTATATAACTCAAATCTCGATGGTGGTTTGACTACCTTCATGAGCAATGTGGCTAGGATTTTATCCCATGCTCATTAAGGAGGTGATCTTTCATTTGGAGATTGACGAGATTATTGACATATTCATCAACTGTTACTCAGGTTGATTGACCATGCTCTCATCATCAGGAGGTGATGTGGTGTTAACCTCAGTATTGGATTGTGATGAACCATCATTACTGGGGTCTTGAGGGATGTTAGGTTGGGTGCCTTGAGCCTATTGTTCTGCCATGAGTTTATTTGTTTGTGATCGAGTAGTAACAGGCATGAAAATGAAAAACTACAAGATGAATAAGGTGACACTACACTCTAATATGTAGTGAGAGGGTGACCTAAATGATGATTAAAGGATTGACTAGATATGATGATGAATTGATTGACTGATTGATTGATTGGGTAGAGGATGTGATTGTACACGATTAGATTGATTGATGGAAAAAGATGATTAATATGATTGGATGTTCAATTGGGTTGGACTGATGAGACTAATTTTAAACTAAGTTTAGAGGTTTGACTAGATTGTTGGAATCAAGGAACACTGAGAGGGGGTGAATCAGTGTTCTGTAATTTTTAACTTTATTAATCTGATCCTAAAAGCCCTTATAACATTCATCCAAAATAAATATGCATGAACATAAAATAACCAACCATAACACCATAACACAAAGATTTTTACATAGAAATCCTATTAGGGGAAAAACCACGGTGGAAGGCCAATCCACAATATTATCTAAGTATACTCAAAAAAAATTATAGAATGGGAATGCACTTGCATTCAAGCACACTACCTAGAGCTCAATACTCAAAGGAAGACTCATTGTCTTACATAAATGTTTAGATTAAATTCATCTGAGAAATTGAACTAAGTAAATAGCATCTACTAATGCCTGGTTATAGTTCTAGTTAAGCACATTAGTTGACTTCTTGACCTTCTATCTGATTCTTATCTTCTGCTCTACACTTATCTGCTCTGCTCTAATTTGCATCACAAATCCTTTCATGCACAACTGAAACTGTGCATAATCACTTTGATATTTACAACACACACCAACTCTTTGCATATTTTCTCATTCAAAATGATATAATCAATTGCTTATATATATATGTCGCTAAGGATTTAATTGCTACATGTCAACTCCAACAAAAGTATGAAAATATTTACAAACTATCGGCTTGACGCATAGCTAATTCTTGATGTGCACCAACCAGATTCAGCCATAGCATAGTAATGAATCAAATCAATATGATCGAACATGAAAATACTTAAAAAATTACTTCTCAAACATCCGCAACGGCTATATTCATCAAGTTGGCTTTTATGCACAGATAAACAAAAAATGAATCAACTGGATCTTCTAACTTGCACACCAATGAATGCACACCCTGATGATTCTTGGATAGGATAGTGCATACATCTAAATATCTTCCCTAAGATCCATGACTCAAAATGATAATAGGAAATTACATGTGAATTGATGAACACAATTATGTCAGATGCTTTGTTCTTGCTTGATGGTAAATTATAGAACTTTGATCTAACTTCTAGTATGAGAAAATTTTGACGTGTGGATCGAATCATTGACTAGGGTTTCCATCAATGACAACACCAAATAACATTTACAATGTCTCTTGCCAACATTTATGGTGTAACGTATTGATTGATCGGGTTGAACTACAAAAGGGATGATTACAATGCCGAATCTACCTCAAGATGGAACTAGATTGATTGGGTCAAAAATGATTTACCGACTCAAGACGGATAAAAATCCTAAGAAGGTACGAATGATGATGATCGAGATTAGACACTTAAGCCAACTTGGATAAAAACCTCTAAAATGAAGTCTAGGGGATTGGGATTGACAAACCGATGATGAAAATGCAACCTAAGAATGGTCTAAGATGTAGCTATGTGATTTGATTAAGGATGTGATGACTTTTGGAAAATGCAAATAGACTAAAGTGATGATTATGAGAAGAGAGATGATGATAAAAAAAATTGATCATGGTAAAGGACTTAGAAAACAATAGGCTTTCAGTGGCCAAAAGGATTCACTCTCTATAATTTGTATGGGCAGCACATATGCCTCTATGCATCACAAATTCACCTCTTAGGTAATGAATTTTCTAATTCAAGAAAAGAAAATTTACCTCTATGTTTATCAAATTCACCTATTCAAATGACTCAAATCTGCCCAAGTTTGAAGGGCTGACAAGAAACAGGTGAATCCACAAAGAAAATTTACCTATCTCTGATGGGTACATAAGAACGGGTGAACTTGTGAAGAAAATTCACCTATCTAACTGCATGTTCACCTCAACTCTTTACAAAATAACCTCTCAAGGGAGTAGGATTGCCTAAAACCTAGGAGGCCAAAGAAAAATGGGTGGACTGGATTTCAAATCACCTAACAAGGAGACAAGTTCACCTATTTATTGAACTATACAAGCGGGAATGGATTCCCCTAAAAACAAGATCACCTGACGGAAAAATGGGTTTGCCTAAATCTTGACTCAATATAGACAAAGAATACATAGGCAGAAATGACCTCACCTCTATGAATAAGAGGTTCGCCTATCCAAGGGGATGTATAGATGAAAGGAATTAGACAAAAGAACAGGATCGCCCCTGTAGATAGTAGGTTTTCCCCAAATGACAACAAATTCACCTATTCTAGGGGAACAAGTGAGTTCTACAAGTGATGACCAATAGACTCACCTAAGACATGGAAAAATTCACCTATTCTAAGGAACGGGAAAAATAGGGTCACCTAAAAAGGGACCCATAGGAAAATTTGCCTCTAATAAAGGAAAATTCACCTAAAAGGATGACCTAAAACTAACTAAGACACAAAATCACCCTTTTGTAGGGAAAAATCACATGTTCATATTACAAATTCACCTCTATATGAAGAAAATTCACCTCTGAGGGTAGGGGTTGACTATGGCAAAGGACAAAAAACACGACAAACAACAAACACGAGGTTAAACTGACTCAATTGAAAATAAAAGCACTAGTATTGCACAATGAAGACACTCCAAGTAGAACAATCCTAAAAATTAGTGATAAGGGTTTACAAACTTTATGTAGGCCCACCACCTTGAGTAGACAACCCAAGGTTAATAATTTTTGATACCAAGGTGGTTCTCTGGATCACCCTTTCTCGCGAAGGTGAATAAATAGCATTCCAGTGGCATAGGGTCATCAACAGACGCCATGGGCTCACCTTCACACTCTCACTTGAGGAATACCATAGTCCACCATGAGTATTTCCATCTCAACCCAAGGGAGTATGTGGTGAGTAACTTCAGGGTATGGTGAGTATCCCCTACACTACACCAAGTCGTGGCTAAAACACGGGTCTCTATCTAGGCTATACAAGGAAATCTTGTGCATCCTCGATATACGCAAGGTACATGAGGCACAACCATGAACACTAGCCCATCACAAGAATGAGTTGGGAGCCCCAACAAGGTACTAGAAACTCATACCAACTCTACACATCTTATCTAGGTATCACTCTAGCTTTGATGCTTCACTAGGCACAACGTGACTAGATTGGGGTACAACTTTCATTATCCTCCATTTATATACCCTGTTGATAACACGTGGTTGGAATCATCCCCCAGGTGATGAAATCTCAGGTAGGTCCCACTAAAGGAAGAAGATACTAGATGTTTCGACTAGTCCCCAAGCTCACATGTAGCGCAAGGGGAGAGCTTAGATGCACTAGCACCTTCTGGGTAGACTAGACTAGACTAGAGAAAGCTACAACTTCTCATCACCCAAGATCACCTAAAGGTGCAAGGGGAGTGGATACGTCAATAGCCTACTCCCAAACATAGCAAAAAATGTAAACTAACCCTTTAATTAGTTCTACGTGTGCCTAGCTAGTATGAAAATCAATAGACAAGCTAACTAATGGGTCTTCGACTGATCGTCCTACATACAATGTGTCAGTAATTTCACACCACCTGTCTTGGACAAATAAAGACAAGCTGCACAATTTTTTAGTGAAATCGTACACTCACAAATAGATAGGTTAGTTGATTAGTATCTAAAAGAGAGACCAGATTGAATGTGTAAGTCAAAAATCCAAGTTTTGGGTTCACCTCAAATTCGCCCTTATGTCGGGAAAATTCTCCTTTTCTTCCTATCAAATTTTCCTATCCTAGCGAATTCGCCTTTTCCACTAGTCAAATTCACCTTTCTACAAGGATGGGAAAATTTTCTCCCACCTCTATTGATTTCAAGTTTGCCTATCCATTGGGTATCTTCATGAATTTTCCCCTGCTTCAGGAAAATTCACCCCTGCTATCAAGTTCACCCCTTTTTGCAAAAGGGTGAATTCTCTTATGCCTCTGTTCATTGCAAGTTCGCCCTTGTAATAGAAAAATTCACTCGTTAAGGCGGTTTTGCCTCTGCATGTAAAGTCTGAACCTGCAAAATATGAAACAACAACAAACGTGAAAGTATCGACCCATGACGTGGGTCCCACCGGGCATGCCAAAAATGTGTGCAGATGAATTTTTCTAGTGTAAAATGCAAAATAAAATGAAATGCAAGCAAGGAAAGACACACACAACACCTCAATGATTAGCCTAGTTGAACTTGAACAAAATAAAGATAAAAGAGTGTTATACCTCTTCCAAGTTGATGAGTTGGTTGACCATGTTGATTGTTTGATTTGTGTGCTCTTTTTTATGACAAATAGCATAAAACCTAGTTCTAAATGATCGTGAGATGGTGTGGAATGCAATGGTGCAAGTGGGTATTGCAATGGGTGCTTGATATGGATACAAAGAGTGTTGTAAAAATGGAGGTTTTTAGATGCTTGAATGCTTGGGTGTTAGATTGCTTGATGGCTTGAGTGCATGAATGAATGATTCTCCCAAATGAGGGAAAAATCCTCTAATTTTAGGGGAAGTGCCCCTAAAACAGTGGAGGGTCAGGATTAAGCTATCATGACCAAGATCAAGGGCTAGGGTGAGTTGAGAACTCACAAGCCCTCACATCTTGACATGTGGCGGGTGAGATGTCAAAAGGGGAGATCGGGTGGAGGTAATTTATGGTACCTTGGGAATTGGACATGATCTCCTCATAAAAGAGGCCCTTGTCCACATGTGGGTGACAAGACACATAAGGAATTAAAAATTCCTTAAAGATCCTAGGGAGAATAAATGTGAATTTAAAATTCACATTGGGAAAGGGTTGCCTTCTTCAAAAGGAGAGCATTTAATAAAAGGTTGATTTGGGGGTATGCCATAAATGGCATAAGGATTAGGTTGACCTAATTAGGTGATTAGATTGTGCAAATAAGGGATTAGGAAAATTAATGACATATTAAGGCAAGTGGAGGGTTATGGATGATGTGACACTAATCTTGATTAAGGAGTGTGCACATCCTAATCACAGGTTAATTAAATTAACCTGGATTAGAGAATAATTATGGAGTATGGGACAAGGAGAGAAAAATAATGAATTTAATATTAATTTAAATTCATAAAGGTAAGTGATTAAATCAAAAAAATTAGAGTATTTATTTAATTTAGAGAGGAGAGGGGAATAAGTGATAAAGTATTTAATTATTTAATTAAATACCTTAGGGACTTAAGAAAAGAGAGAAATTAATTAAATAATAAATTATTTAATTAAGGTCGATGAGGGATGCGAGATACAGGAATAAAAGGGGACGGATTTGATCATGTGGGGGTGGTCAAATTTTGATGTCTACACTTTGTAATTCACCCATATAGAAAATTAGAATTAAATTATATATCTCACATGAATGGGATGGTATTAGTTTTCTCTTAGCAAGAATATATATTATAGTGACTTATTAAGTGTAGAGCATCTTGAATATTTTAATTGTATCTTGAGCTCTATTGGGAGGATTTTCCCATAAAAATGACACAACAAACATAATATATAAGAATTATGTTTCTCTTATTTTTATGTATATATATGATTTGTCTTTATTTTATTTGTAACTTTCTAACACCTCCAAAAACCTTAAAGGCTTGCTATAATGAATTTTCTTCTAATAGATACTTTTATTAGACACTCTATTTATGTAATATCCTCTCATTTTCAATCTTTATAATATTTTTGCATTATTGAATTCCTTGAATCTCTCCTATTTTTCTACTCTCTCTTGCATATAATATTTTTTCTTCATAATATTCCAATACTAAATTTGTTGATATTCCTATACTCAAGCCACCATTATTTTAGATTAGACATATTGAATCTCTATTACCAATATCCTTGGCACTTTATGTGATTCTTCATCACCTTATTATCTCCTCTATGCTATTACACACACTACAATAGTTTTATCACGATTATTGGAGTGTTGTATTAACATCCATTGCATATACCACATTCATTAGTGTAGGGACCAAGAAGTAAAAACTCTAAAATTCATAATAACTTCATACTAAAACATGTCATCATAAGGGACTAACTATGGTAGGACCTCCCATATAAAATTCACTTTTTCCCCTTTAAGATTTGTTAGGTGATAACTCTACACATACAATTATTTTAGAATCTACACATAGATAAGGCATCAAAAGAATAAGATGAGTAACTCCAAAAACTTAGGATCATAAAACACCAAGGAACTAGAACTTGTGAAAGAAAATTTTGTGCCTCAAAAGTTAGAAGTGCACCCTAGAGGTCAAGAGATCACCTTGGATGTTAAGAGTATGTGTTGCATCAAAAATACTTAATAAGACCATTGTTCTTCTCTAGAAAGTTTCCTAAAAACTTCTACAACTTTCTCTAGCAATTTTTATTTAATAAATGAGAAATAAAATTATTCTCCAACCCTTCTCCTATTTCATTTAAAAGATAATTTTGTTCCCTAGTTCTCTTATGTTCTTATACTTAGCTTAGATATGAATTTTTTATTATAGTGAAAGTTTCACATCACTACCCCTTCTAGGTAGTCCTTATTTTGTTATGGGTTGAGGTTACCTCCTCATGTTCTGATAAATGATATATGGAATTATATTTTTTTTATTTTCATGTACACCATCAATATCTACCATCCAATTATCCTTAAAGCCTTGTGGTAATATATATTATTCTCCCACCAATTATCAATATTTTTATCTAATTTTTATAGGGGAGTTGAGACAAAATTCTTCCCTGAGGACTCCTAACACCCATTATTGGTCTATCCTACCAAATTGGGCCCTACTCTAATCAAAATTTGGAGACCATACATTAGGAAATATTCCATTTGATGTGGAAATTTTAGTATTCACTAAGGTTCAAAAGAGATATAGAGGGGATTTTTGGACCTAGCCACTTTAGAAGATATATTTTATAAATAGCCCTAGTGTAGACATGGTTGGTTCCCTACCAAAAAAATGTGTATGTAAAGATGGGGAGACAAAAAAATTGGTTCAAAATAATCAATAATATAAACATGGTATAAAAAAAATGACACAGTCACATTATAATGATTGCATTATAGTTTGATAGTGCCAAGCCCGGGCTCAAGTACTAAAATTCCTAAATGGGTTCATGGTTTGTCTCTCATAAAAGAAAAAATAGGCCCACAACCCATTTTCTATTTTTACTATAGTGTAATTGTGTTAATTTATACAATTTTTTTGAGTGATTTAGAGAAATTTCATTGAAAGAATCATGCCTACATGACATGCAAGAGGTTTGTTCATTCATTTTTCTAGCAATTTTAGTTAAACTAAAATAATATTTAATTTGCATTTGTGTTGATTCATTAGTTTTTAGTTTGTAGAAAATTTGAACCCCTCATAACCTCCAAACCCTCATCCATCCAATGAAATGAATTATGAAAGTCTTTTTAAAGAGAATGAAAAAATAACCCCTTCAAAATTCTCTATCAATTCAAAGGCATCCTCATGATATCCAAGAAATAATTTTAGGGTGAATCAAACACAACAAAAATAAGCTTCAATTATTATTAGAAACCTTAAAAATTCTAAATACAACAAACACACATTGGTAAGCTCTTGTGATTTCATTGGATTCAATAATATATCACATAGATTCAATTTAGTTGGTAAATAAATACATGGGAAAATTATAGAATAAATTCTCACCTATACAATGTGGTAAAATATCTTACAAATCAGTGAAAGATATAAAATTATGAAAAAAAATTATATGTATGTTATTTGTAGACCCTAGAACTAATTATCCTATACATGAAAGTTATAAAGATTCCCTATTTGGTGTCAACACCAAGGATAAAGGATAACTTCTAGGGTAGTTGGTGGATGATTTTTTACTATCCCTTATGTAACAATAATGAGGTATCTCAATATTTCTTAAGGAAAATCTATCATGAGTTTCTCCTAAATGAAATTCTAAATTATTTTGAAATGCATGATTTACAAGGTAGAGAAAAAGGCTTTGCAGATAATAGATAGGGGGTCACATGATGCTTAGGGAAAGCCATTGCTACCATTCATTGACCCATATATTTGAAATATAGCAATACTTTCCATTGTGAAGGATAATGTTGAATTGAAAACCTTGCATTCATCAATTCAATCATATAGACCTTGCTATAAGATAGCAATATATTTTCTAGAGTAATGAGGGTGAGCCTTTAATACATAAACTATCACAACACATTTTTTATGTTTTTGATTCTACATATGATTATGGGTTTGAGTATTTTTGGATAGGGTATATACATCAATTGATGTACATGGTCATGAAGTCTGTATATATGTCAAAAAGGATACCCATATCTTGAGAAGTATGTGAAATAAGGTGGAATACATCATACTTCTATATTGGATAATATAGTCTTAAGCAATGAGTTACTAGTAATTGGATACAATATTTAGTATTGATTAGTAGGTAATTTTTTATAAGGTTGTTTAATTTAGTATAATTCCTATTGAAATTTAAAATTAACTATATTAGTAAATAATGAATGAAAATTAATGTAAAAATATTTATGTCTTATAAACTGGCACCAAAAAAATGTTATCATATGATCCCAAATGAAGCCCCAAAATTCCCCAAAATGATATTTTCTTTGTTCAACAATATGAGAATATACAATTTTTGAAAAACTAGACTCAAAAATCAAGAACTATTTGTAGCACTATAAAGCTTACATTTAAATTTTTCCCCAAATCAAAAAAAAATGATCACAAAAAGGAGGCCAAATGGATGAATTATGGCCTTCTAAAGACTAAGTGCAAAAACTAAAATGCAAATAAATAGGGGGGTTAAATTGTGGAAAGGGCTTATTGATGTCATACTAACATCAACACCTAAAATAGAATATTATTTTGACTCACTAGTATATTCCCACTATTTGTAAAGTTCCCTTCTAATTGTTAAATTTGTTTTTTTTTGTTACAAATTTGCTAATGTAAGTTCAAAAACTAGTATATAGTCATGTAGGTGGCTTGGTAGTTTAAATTGGCTATTTGGTAGCATTGTTTTGTTAGTAGTAAATGTTTTTACACTCAAGAAATTGGTAGAGGGTAGTAGGGCTTGAGCCATATGGAACCCCCATGCTATTCATGTACATTTTTACACATACAAAGTACTTTGTGTACCTTGTCCACATATTTTTCATTTTTTTTTCTAAAAAAATTATTTAAAAAGTTAACCATCAACCCATACTTGAACTAATGTATGTAGCTATGTAGATTGCAACTATACAAACAAATGTATGGATATTGTATAATCCATATAACAAAGGGTGGACCATAAAAATCTCTAAGTCTTGAAAAAAAATTGTTTGATTTTGATGAATTGGTTGTGGATATTTAGGTTCTTGGGTCTTTTGGACATGATGGAAGGGTCAATTTTGACCCAAAATGCTCCAAAACTATAGCTACCTTTCAGATATGGCAACACTTCCCAACTTTAAATACTTATATATTTGGCCTCACACATGTCTAATTTGGAACAAATAAAAATGAAAAAATGACTTTTTTTTATACCCTAAACTCAATGGTGAGCTCATATTTGCACCAAAATGCTCCAAAATGAACTTGTAATACAAATCCACAAAGAGGAACCCCTCAAAATCTGGCACTTCTATCAATTTTATCTAATTCACTAGGTTATCATTTGGTGCAAGAGAAGAGAATACTCAATTTTTTAAGATCGACTAAGATTTAAAACCTATATCTCTTAATAAAAATTGAGAAGTAATCCCACAAGCTCTAATACCATTTAAGAGCTAGTATAGAATGTTATATACCTTACAAGATTTGGTTGAAGATGTGGCCACCCAATATCTAGGATCTTCAATGAAAGCACGAGAGAGGGAGAGAGACATCAAATATGTGAATAATATGACTCCATCAAAGGATACAAAATGATATAATAAGAATACAAAAAGAAACCCTTGGTTATATAAATGAAGGTGATACATAGGATTGTATAATATAATGACATGATCGTATTTGTCTTAATATTATTACTTAAGACATAAAGTGATAATTATAATGTGTGTGCCCTGTTGATGTTATAGCAGTGGGAGATATCTTTCTCTCAAATTTAAAAATGATGGATAAATAATAACAAGACAAGTTGGACTTGCTATTTATAATAATTTTATGAAGAGTAACCTTGTTTCTTAAAAGATGCCAACCCAAATGAAGAGTCACCTAGTTTTTTATAAATACAAGGTGATGATCATTCATTTGTCATCAAGTTCATTCATCATAATTCACATTCCTAGAAGAAGTTCATACTTGAGAAGCAGATCATCATCTTGTAGCAGAAATCATCATTTTGTAGCAAGAGACTGATTTCAAGGAGAAACATATTCATTTATATATTTGCATCTAGGAGAGGTGCTATTATTCATTGTATTGAAAATTCGGTATTGTGTTAGGCCTGAGTTGTAAGCAAATTTTTGCTCTTATTCCTTCAATATATAAGAGATATATTTGTTGGGTTTTTCTCCCTCAAGTAGGAGGGTTTTCCTAGAGTATCTTGTTGTGTCCATTGTCTTATGTGTTGCATTTTTTGATTGCTTTCATTTCTGATCCTAAAACTAACATGCGGGTATGTGCAGGATCATGATGGGCCAAAAAGTGGCGATATGTAAGTGATATGATGACCCATGTGGCTGACGACTTTTTTTTTACCCAAAATTGATGAAACAAAAAGGATTTTTAAAGGAGATTCTCATCTTTCCACCAATATAAATTATTCTTTACTTTGAATTTAATAAATAATTATTATTCATTTTCTATTTGAATTACGACTAAAGTCTCGATTGATAGTTTGATTGAAAAACATCTATATCTTTCAAACGGTATCACACTTTTTGAATTTGAAACATGTGTCGGATTCTATACTTTTCATAGTATAGGATTAAAAAAATAAAAATTGAATTTCATGAATTTTTTACCAAGTTAAGGTGGTCAGACATACGAGTTTTTATATTTTTTAAAAGTTGTAATAAAAAAATCATAATTAATTATTTACATGTAAAAATTACAAAAAAATATGCATCACATCAAGACATGAGTCCTTTACTTATATCTAAAATATTATAAAAAATATTATCACTTTATTGTGGATAGGGTGGTCAGACAAACACCTACTTCTTCTTTTTTTCCCTGAAATTTAAGTACTACTGCATTGAAATTTCAAATTTTCACCAAATAGATTTTTTTTGTTTTTAAATAAACCTAGTAGTTTAGAAACTAAATTCAATTTGCTACAGATTTTATTCTTACATATTTTTGAAATAATATAGATAACTTCTTCAAATTTTTACATCAAGTCGCATAATTCTAATTTTCTGAATTTTCATTGCCACTAAAGGGCTTGTTTTTTCCATGATGATCCTGCACATACCAATGCCCTAATTAAATTTAAATAATAAGTATGAATAGGACCTAGGAGGTGAACCAGTTAGGTAATATTCTTATTCATATCAACAAAAGTAAATATGTATAAATTTGCATCTAGAGTTGGCACCTATCTTAAACAAGAAAGAGAAGAAGAATAAGAATGAAAAAAATGTTAATTATGTGAGAAAAGACAAAGAGATTGATTAAAAATTTAAGGTTGACAATAGATTATCTTGTGTCATGGTTCATATGGGTGCATGTATAATGGGTAATAGTTCTCCCAATGAAAAATAAATTTATAAGTTCTTCCACATCAAAATCCAAGTGAAAGGAAAGAAGGTAGATGCCTTGTTTGATACATGCTCATAAGAAGATATTACTTTGGAAGGATAGTTTTCAAGCTTGGTTTGAGGAATAAATACTATCTATGTATTTATTCTTTGGGATGGTTGAACTAGTGATAAAATAATATAAGTTGTTTTAAAAGCATTAAGTTTGTATAGTCCATGATAAATATCAAGTGAGCTATTTCTGGATCGAAAATGTGTCAATTATTTATATCAAAAAATAAATGTTTTGGATCATACTCCGTGATATATCATCAAGATGATAAGAAAGCACAAGAGAGAGAGTGAAAGAATAAGGTAGAAAACTTGGATGTATAAAAAGGTGAGTGTGAAAGAGCTAAAGGTCAATAGATCAATTAGGCCAAAATTAAAATTAAAAAGATAAAATAAAGAATGAAATAAGAAACCAAACCCTAGATAAAGGGAGCACATAAAATGAAACAAAAAAGAACAATAAAACTAAAGAGTGCAATAAATAAAACATGAATAAAATGATAACTAATCAAGAAGAAACAAAATAAAGAATTAAATTCAAATCTCACAAACTAAATAAAAATCATACTAATTCTCAAACCAAACATCAAAATAAATCAAACAACTTAAGTAAATTAAAGTAACATTTAATCACAAATAGCTCACTTGATAATGTAAGTTAATATTTGGACTTAATATGGAGCATAGCTCACTCGATAATGTAAGTTCCTATTTGGACTTAATATGGAGCAAAGAGATGAGGTTGTAGATTTGATACCACTAGATGTTTTTTGGTTTTATTTTTGGGATTCCTCTCAATGTTAAATATGTTGTCGACTTTAAAAATAAGAACCATTATAGGTAGATAGCTAAATGTATTATATTTCACTATGAACTCCTCTATGGGAAAGTCAAAAATATCCATGGTAAATGCTTCACAAGCCAAGAGATTAATCAACGCTAGTAGTAATTTTTCTCTATTTTTTGTGTGATAAATAAAAGAAACGAGGGGTTAAGAAAAATGCAATACATTGGATGCATACACATAAATAATAACAAGAAATATTTCATGGCACAAAAAAAAATCACCTTTGTTTATCAATCCTAAGGTGGCTCCTTCACATAGAATTGATGGGCATGAATTCTAATTCTCACTCAATTTCTCTCTTCCAAGCATAGGTTTGTACTAAGAAAGTGTGTTAGATTCCAATGAAATAAAGAATAAACTAAAATATCTCATAGGGAATGGAGTAAGGATACCTAGTACTTGTTTGTGTGGTTGCATCCCATAGTGGTGGTGATTTAGAAGGACAATGTATGGTGCATATTTGTAGATTATATATATTTAAACAAGATAAGAATCATTAATAGATATTTTTCTCCATGTATTGATGATATCTTGGATCATTTACAATATGGAAAGTATCTCTTAAACTTTCAATCTTAAATTTGGGTATCATCAAGGATCTAAGAAGAGGATATTTTGAAAACAATATTCAAAATAAATCAAGGGCTTTTTAGGTGGATGGGTAAAAGTACAAAGCTATGTCACACTTTTGGCCAACTTATCAGCATAAGTGAATTTTAGTATTTATAACTAAAAATCAATTTTGATCAAGCATATGATCTAGTAAGATTCATTCTAGATAAGTTAAATATGTCCACAACTTTTCCAACTAAAATTGTTGGCTAAATGCATATGTAGCACCACTTTGAGACCATTTACTAAAAAAATGAGATTATTTGAAAAATTTAATGTTTCAACATCTCCTACTCATATAAATAACACTTTTTAAAAAATGTAAAAATACCCTTTTGCAGATCCATAAGTGTAGTTTTCAAATATATATTTATTTTAATAGTTCAATTATAATTTATAATTTATTTTTATTTTTTACTAAAATTAGATTATCAACACAAAATTATTACGTTGATTACCATGTTAAGAAAAATACTAAAACTTATTAAAAAAAAATTGAAAAAAATATGATGCCCTAGATAAAAGAATCTAGATTAAGATAGTATAATTTATTTTCTCTTTTAGATTAATATTTAATATAAAAGTTGACGTCGAGTGGAAACAATCATGTTTTAATACACACACATTTAAATATTTATCTAAAAATATATATTTATTAAAATTACAAAACAAAATATCCATGCCCTAAAGTTTCAAGTTATAAATATACACAAAAAAATTGAAGGGAAAAAAAATAAATTTACTATATAAAGCTTGATGTCTCATGTAATTTCATTTTCAGCATTTTATCAACAACTAAATTATAGTGTTAATTTATTAAAAAAATATATTCAAACAATTTTTTAATTTCTTTTTTAAAATAGAAACATAAAATATACCTAAAAATACATATTTTATTAGTTTACATCATTTCAAAATTCAAAACATATATGTCACTTTCTAGTGATTCAAGTTTAAAATTTAGATCAGTGTTGGTTGTTTCTTTTATAAAAGTGTGACACAACTTTGTACTTTTATCCGGATAATTTTACCATTTCTCCCTTGTAACACTCTAGCTACCTTCGTGATACTTATTAGTAAGATACTTAGACAACTTATATTCTCTTGTGTAATAGTTTACTAAAATATACCATTATTTATAGTGGACTTATGAAGAGCATTTATCTCATATTATGCAAGTTCTAAAAGTGTAATATGTTACGTTTAAAATGAAATAAATGTGAATTTGCATGTGCATCACTTGTCTTCCTTGGGAACATGGTGGGAAATCATGAGACTAATATTGATCCCACCAAAATAGTGTCCAGTGTGAATTGGCTAAAGCCTACTTCTAGCCTTGAGAAGAGGAGATTTATTGGATTTTTACAATACATGATAAAATGTGTTAAAATTTTCTCTTATATTATTTCTTTATTATATTCTATAATAGTGGTTAGAAGTTTTTTTTATTGGGTTAAAAATAACAGAGAATATGTGAGTAAATTAAGCATAAAATCACTCGTGTACCAGTTGTTTTCTTAGTATCCAACAACCTTTTAAAGTAGAAATAAGTACCAATGATTATGCAATAGGAGTTATTTTATTTTGAGGAGGAAGAAATAAATGTTAACAATAATTTTAGAGGGGTAATTCTAAAATACATTATTGATGACAAAAAAAATGTTTACTTTGGTCTATGTGATAGAAAATGGAAATACTATTAATTGAGAAATTAAATAATTGTGAATACAAATCATCAACTTCTTCAATATCTCTAGACTCAAACTAAACTTCAACAAGAAAAGTAATATAAGTGGATGAATTTTATTTAATAATTTTATATTTTTATTAATTACAAGAAAGGTGTGACTAATAAGATGGGTATATGCTATTTAGGCCACTACTTTCTTTAATGGTGTACACTCTTTTTCATTTAGATCCATTTTCCAAAAAGGTGATGTTTGGATATTATATGATGGAAAAGGATTTCATGGTATATATCAACAATTAAAGAGAGAATTTAAGTGCTTTATTTTGATCTAAATATGCAATTTTTCCTCAAAGTCAAGGATGGGCTATTTTTTAAATCAAGTTGTACATACCTAAAGAGAGTATATTACTATTTATTCATGTGGCTTACACATCGAGGTTTGAAATTTATCTTGGTGTCACAAAGATATTGGTGAATCTAAAAAGGTACTTTTATTGGTCTTATATTCAAGTGGATGTATATAGGTTCATATAAGGTTGATAGTTGCGTAGTATTAGTAAGGAAAGTAATTATAAACTGGGGTGTACCAAACACTTTTTTTTCCTACAAACTCATGCGAAAGCATCTTCATAAAATTTGTGGGTGGTTTTCCCATATCCAATAAGGTGCATAGTTATTCATTAATGGTGATACATTGAATAAGATATGTACACGGTCTTATCATGGAAGAAAAAACTTAAGGATAATTACATGATTGGGTTGTTATTTACTCATTTGTAGGTTTTTTTTTAGAATGTATATTATAAAATAGATATTCTTGCAAGTATTGGGAAATTTTAGGTGTATTCTTTGAGAAAATATGGATATTTAGTTGAAGCATTTCACTACATTCTATAACTAAATTAATAGAAAATGTAATTGATGAATTATTCTTTGATATGTCTCTTGAGGGGTTATAATAAAAAATATACATCCTTAAGATGAAATTTTGGCATACATACAACACTCATACAATAGGGAAGTCCATGCATCCATTATATCGATACATTTTGAGGAATTCTTTGGCTATTTACCTCCTAATCATTTTTATTTCATAATGGTATGCTCAAGAAAAGCTCTAGAAAGCATAGATTGAAATGTCTAAAAAGGTGAATGATTCATTGATAAAGTTCCACAAATTCATCTCCAAGTGTTGGAAAAATTGAAGGAGTCTTGAGTTATGTATAAGAGAAGGCATGACTAGCATAAAGTGGAGAAAATTATTTAGGTTAGAGATTATTTTTAGGTTTAAATAGGAAAATAAATTGATTTCATGAACCAGTGAAGAAGATCAAAACTTGAAAGTATGGTCTATTTTACATTTTGCAGCAAGTAAGAGAAGAAATGGCTAGAATTTCATCTATGCATGTAGATGTATTTAATCATTAATGTTGAAAAGTTCCAAATATTCAAGGCTTTGAAGTTGGATGAAGAGGAATTTTAGTTACCTTTCATTGAATCAGGTCCCAATAGATAAGAGGAGATGGAGGGTGACATAGTTCTAGACAAGAAGGTGAATAAGTCTAGGAGAGGAGATCATGAGAAATTATTAGTGGGGATAAAAGGTAAACTGTTGAGAAAAGAAAAATGGTATCCAAAATAAATTGTGGGGATAAAATTTCCTTACTTTTTTTTGACAAGGAAAAGCAGGTTTTGATGGGACCCGAAACCCATTACAAACTAGTTTTGAAGGTACCCGTAACCCTAACAAAGAAAATCATGTTGTTACATAGATAAACCACATACCATCAGCAGCCCCATAGCAGCAACACAACTGCACAAAGTTTTAGAAGGAACCTTTAACCCTTTACATCAAGATTTTGACCGAGATCTTAAACCCGAGACCAAGTTTTGAAGGGACCTTGAACCCTTTACAACCAAGTTTTGAGAGGGACCTTGAACCCTTTACAACCAGGTTTTGAGAGGGACCTTGAACCTTTAGCTCTCAAATGAACCCAAGAGACTAACCACCTAAAACAGTCAGGCAACAAAGCAGGTAGGTTGTAGCAAACCAGCTGCTCAGAAACAACAAAGATGCTCAAGAAGAACAAGCCTAATCCAAGAACATCAAGCAACATAATGATGTAAAAAACCATTTTTCCCATATGTTGCACTAGAACTAGCAAATCCAAACCCCCCACCTCAATAGGGAGGTTAGAGAGGACATCAAAAAATTGAAATTCATCTGCCTTCTTGTAGCTCCCTCCTGCCTAAACAGTCAACCCCAACTCCTCCTCAAACAAACAGGGCTCCCCTCTAATGGAGAGGAAGATATGAGAGCCCTTACCACCAAAGCCAACACTCTTTAGCAAACATAGACTACAATAGCCAACTCCACCTCAAAAGGAGAGAGCTCCACCTCAGTAGGAACAATCTTCACCTCCATAGAAGACCCCAACTATAGAAACTGGAAGAAATAAAGGATTTGAATAGCAAGGGAAGTCACAACCTCCTTTGGAATGGAAAGATACCAAAGCATGAAATAAATGAGCATCAAGCACAACCACTTTTGAACCTTCAAAAAAAACCTTTGTAATAGCTCAGAAAATTGAAAAACACCTCCAAGATGAGGCACAAACTTTTGGGTTTTCAAAGACAAACTTAAAAAACACCCAGCCAACCAAACCTAAACAAAGAGAAGGGCAGAAAAAAATCCCTTAGAGAACCCCAACAAGGAAACCAGACAACTAGCCTCCTCCAAAATCTAGCATAGAGGCCCAAAAATAGAACCCAAAAACCCCAAAGGCTTCGAAAACCAACTAGGGAGTAGCCACGAGCATAAAACCACCACAACAACCCCCATAAAATAGCATGAGGTCAGGATCACAAGGTCAAAGAAAGCCACAATGCAAGAATAAATTGCAGCCCAAGAAAAATAGAATAGAAACAAAGCATCAAAAGACACTCCCCATGTAGAGAGCCAAAGTCCAAAACACCCCAAAATGGAGAACCAATCTGTTACAGAGGAGGACCCCACGAAAAAACCAAAAAATGCAAGCCCAAACAAACTGGCACAAGACCCTCTCCAAGCAAAGAAAGGGCCACCAGTCAACACCCAAATATTGCAGCAAGAGATCAATACCAAGCTGAGAGTCGTAAAAATCCACAACAACCCCCAAAAATGCCTCCCCATCATTCAGATCGCCATCCTCATCGTCCCCGCAACAGAAGAAATCAAACCACACCTATCACTCCCTTTCCCACTAGCACATCACACACTGCACCACTCCATTATAAAATTGTATGATATTAAGGGTATGAGCCTTTGGTTTTTGGCTCTATAGGCAAGAAGCCCCACCATTTCACCAAAGGGTCTCCCCTTAACACCAAGGTCAAACAGTCTCAATTTTTGACATGGTAGGGAAAGACCTCACACGGTTTGAACCTTGGTTGTTGGCCCTATAGGAAAGAAGCCCCACCACTTCACCAAACCATGAGCTTCGAGGGAATAAAAACCTCCTTATTTGGGAGGTGTGATCTAAAAAATAAATTATAAATGCTTGACCAAGAGGCCAAAGTTTCTATTTTAATTCATGGAGTTGTATTAGACTATGGAGCTAGGAGTTCATTAATATTTATTTTATTTCATTTCTAAGGAGTCTCGTCTCATTTTAAAATAAACTAATCTTGTAAAATAAAACTAAACACTTCCCACATTAATCCTATGAGATAAATAATGAAATTAAATTCATATCTATAGTTAAAAAAAAATGAAAAGACATGTGACACAAAATATACCTAGGAAAACCCTTATAAGAAAAATTAAGCCTCAAAAACACATCCAATGTATTATTTAGCAAAAAAATGATTACAATACATTCACATATTATCAATTCTTTGCCAAGATAATGAGGAGATATTCAATCATTGACTTCAAGATTTAATTTGACAACATATCTCTCATCTCTAACACATGCTTTCCAAGCTATAAATAATACAACATATATTCCATACATCCATTTCCATATTCTAATATCACAAAATTGAGAAACATGAGATTAATTTTAGGAGAAATATAGAAACATAAAAATAAAAGAACAAGTTTTCACATAATACCACTAACCAATACATCCAATAAATAGGAAAAAACTAAAACCATAAACCAAAAAGTGGTTTATTTAAAACCATGGGGTAAACTAGGCACAAAAATTAATCACAAGTTCATAATTTCTAAATAGTTAAGTTAATTAAATGTTAAATAGAAACTTATTTTTCCAAATTGGGGACTCCATTTTGGTCTTATCTACCTTTTGTAAACATTTTTATGAAAATATTAGTTAACTAAATATCCTCATTTATTTTATCTTAGTTAACAATTAACTTCCTGTATTCATTCTCTTTCCCAAATTAACTCTTTCAAACATTATAAATGTCATAATTGTATTTAGCAACTTGCATGACATTAAGTGTTTCTTACAATTTTCCAATTTTTAATTATTACAAGTGACACATTGTGCCACTTCAAATGAGACATCCTAATATGTGGGAATGTAAACTAATATGATTAAATAAATAATTCAAACATTAGGAATACAAGGTTTTCAACACACAATCCCAAAATCATTCCACTTATTATATATTTTTCAAGAGCAAAAGGGAGATCCAACATTGGTGAACTAGTTTTTCTAAGGGAAAAAACACCCATATCCATGTTGTATTAATTGAACTCATCTATGCTCATGAGCTTCACCAAACCATCTACAATATCCATCAAGGTGACCACCATCTTGACCCTATTATCCTTCATCATTCCATGAACAAAGTGAAACAACTTCATCAATACATGATAGAAGATCCCCATTCAAGTTAGTAACATGCTAATTGTCACATAAAATCATTATTGTACCACACTTTAACCTTATATCCAAAACAAACATCAAAGATAAAACTCCAAAATAGAATTGAGTAACCATCATATGCTCTACCTTTGTAGATATAACATCCATAGTTATTCACTCACATATCAGACTAACCACACCACATAATAGGGTAAACTCATACCCATTGGTAGAATTTCTACTATTTACATATCTAACCCAATTGATAGCCAAAATTCACTACATATCTATTTTCCTAATCAATTATATCTTCCCAAGTCGTAAACAAATAGAAATTCAAAAATTCTAAAGACCCTCAATATTGTAGTTGAATGAAACTTATCAAACATGGACACAAATACCTCTCAAGGAATTTCACTGCTTGTGCAATGCATAGTTTGGTGTTGACCTTAGCATCAAAAATTCCACCAAAAATACTCACATAAATAATGTGGATAATTTCCTCTATCTCATTTTATTTTGTAAAACACACATTGATCTATAAACACTCAACCAAACCACTACAAAATAGAGCATTTCTCCCAAAATAATTTTGCCTCTATGTTATGGTCTTTATACCAAGATAAAATCAACTCTCCCAATTTCTTTACACTAGAATGGAAACTAAGATAAAATAACCCTAATCATCCATACTATTAAGAAAACGTATGGTGATCCAATTAGCTCTACACAAATCCCAAATTTAGAAATACATGAATTCCACCTCATTAGGATGAAGACCTAGATTCTAGAGAGATGTCCTATAAATAATACCATGTCCTTTTTTCAAAACTAACAAGTGCTCTAATTATGATAAGAAGATCTCCTTCCAAATGCCCATATAGAAAATTTATCTCAGCATTTGACTATGTAACCCTAAGAATAAGAACAACTTAGAGTTTATGAATAGATGTTATTTTTTCAAAAAAAGGAAGATCATACTATCATCCATTTCCAAAACTATTAAATTATACCAAAGCCACTAACCATCCCTTATACTCCTTAATCAATCCTCAAATTTGACTTTGTATCTCAAAACCTATACATAATGAGATAAAGTAAAACAAAAGACATGCTGTATACTTCTCAAACTAGTCCTCAAATTTGATATTATAGCTCAAGATCAACCCATCCTCAAATCTTAAATATCCATGATTCAAGGCTCATTCACATGGGAAAATTTTGTATAACCAGAATAAATCTAAATAATAGATGGGAAAACCTATCAAATCATTTTCCAACAAGTATTTAACTCATCAAAATTAGGGTATGAGATTGTTCCTCCTTTGGGTCACACTGACTCTTTCTACACACAATCTCCTTATTAATTCTATTAAACTCATGTAGATAGCTCATGTGCAAGTTCATTATTCTATATGTTGAAACTTATTGAGAGACTCATGTTCTAAAACTTGACCTCCAATATCTAGCATATCTCTAGCCTCATGAAAATTTAAAATAACCACCAAAAATATCATTTTATGATCAATATATAATCCATGAAATTCTCATAGTATTGTGATTTATAATTACACAGTAGAAGATTATTATCTCTAGTTGATAGATCTACTCAAAAGTATCCAATAATACCAAAATTTCCATTGAAATTGTTTTATAGCTACCCATGACACATTAACACATAATTGATAAGTATACCATTGAAAATGATCTAAAGCTACCCATGGCACAATGATAAACATCTCACCAAAAAATTAAAGATCAAATATGGATTTAACACAATCAAAGAACTCAATTGTACAAGTATGAGATTCAAAAAATAAAAGTAAACCCACCATCACCAAATCAAGAATATATTATACTACAACTAACTATGTACCTACTCAAACCTCCCATTGAAATTTGGCCTAGAGCCTCTTATTGCAATATAGTTAGCTACTACAAGTTCTCAAAATATAACAATCAACTCATAGTATATCTATAAGAATTCAAAAATCATCCCAAAGTATTGTTATAGGAGGCACAAGTACAATTGTAGATATCACAAGTAATTTAACCATAAATTTCCCTATATCTCTACTACTCAACATACCAATGCATCATGATGGCCAAAAGGCTAATAAACCAAAATGTAAAACCCCATGGCATGTAAAGAGTGTATAAAAAAACCTTATTATGCATACATGACATCATCAACACTTTGAATATTTGTTCAGGAGTTCTCATGCAACATATAGGTACATAGGCACCCATAAAACCAACACACATCAAACCTCCAAATATGATAAAAATCATGGAAAAATCTCATATTAAAACTAAAGAAAAAATCACAACATTCATAAATATTTTAAAAATGTAAATTAGATCCACCAAGATAATTTAGATCCAAAAATATGCAGTTTCATCTTTTTACCAATAACAAAATAGTGTAGACTTTTCATGACACCAACATAAAGTAAAAAAATTGATATATTAAAAATTCAATATATCCTCAACACAGAACAAATACTATTCATGAAATCGTAACAAAAATGTTGATTTCCTAATCACATAATGGTACTGTTGCACCTAAGAAAAAATAAATTGGACTCATATAACCATGATCAAAGGCTACATGAAATTTTGAAATTGAATCCATCTATAAAAACTTTGGATATTACAATCTAAAAATTAACTTTCATAGATCAACACCACAAATTTGATTAAATATAAAATATAAATAATGATAATACAAATTTAAATCTATTACATGTTCAAAATATCCACAAATTTGAAGCCTCTACAATTGTAATTTGGATGCTGTAATATCATAGATCTACATCATACACATGCATTTAAATCCAAAATACCTTGTATCTACAAAATTTAGGTCCATACAACTCCAAAACATTATGGATCTACAACATATTATTACATGTGCAATAAATGTATCCATAGGTGTAGCTCGAAAACAACATAGATCCATAATATATAATTATTGAATCCACACATACAACCACATGAAAACTATGTATCCATACATGAAACATAAAATGTAGAAGTTGTCAAAACCAACTTCAGAGTCCAAGAACACCTGCATGCAAATGGATACATGTCACAGAAGAGAATGGATGGAAAAAACAAACAAGGGTTTGAAGCTTTGAAAAAAGGAGAGATTATCTTATCAGAAAAAAAAAGAATAATGAATATACAATGGATCAATCCTTAAGAAGGAGATCATGCAAAACCTAAAAGAAACCCTAATAGGAAAACATTTAATAATTAATATAATTATTAAATGTCACTTAATGCAAACAAGTGAAATCTTAAGAGAGGAATAAAGGTAACTTAATTAACACAATTAAGTTAAAACCTTTACTCTAACATAAAACACCATGGATCTATCACATGTAACCATAAGAAAAACCATAGAACATATGTGCAACTCATGAATCATGCATGCAATCCATGGTTGCATCAATGCAACTAGGTGTAATCAAAGTCTCCATTTTTTAGCATTAATGTAACTCAAAAGGGCTAGTGTCAATGAATCTCAATAATTAAATGTCTTTAAATCATGATCACCTTTTTTTGTACTTAAATTCTCTATATCTAAGAAAAAATTACCTCACAAACAAGGATTGAAATCACAAGGCAACCCTCTATTAACCAAAACCAATATCTAATACTGAATGGAAGGAAACACTGTTCACAAAAATAAACTAAATAATTTTCACATTAATTTTATGAGAGATAATATAAATGCATTCAAAAATATATATTAATAACAAATAAAAATATGCATTAAATAATATATACCTTGGGAAAACCCTTTCAGTGAAAATATATCCTTCAAATCACACTCAATTAATTACTCAAAACTAAAATAGTTACAATATATTCACAAGGTATCAATGCTCTATCACAAGAATGGGATCTTGAATCACTAGCTTCATGCAATAATTTTATAGCATATCCCCCATCTCTAATGCATTCTCTCCAAATATCCAAAATCATCTAATCTATACACCCATAGTCATACTATAATAACACAAACATCAACAAAAATAGATCAATAATGGAGGAAATCTAGTAAGATAACATTACAAGAACAAGGTTTCAGAAAAAATCACCAACCCATACATCCAATATATAGGAAAGACCAAAAACACAAACCACAAGTGATTTTATAAAACCATGTGCCAAAAACCATAGGTTGTAAGAGATCAATCACTATGGAAATATTACAACTCAATACTGAAAGGATAAAGTGATTCATAATACCACCAGCCTATGCATCCAATATATAGACAAGATCAAAACCAAAAACCACAAGTATTTTCTAAAACCATGTGTTAAAAACCATGAGATAAAGTAGGTGCCCAAATATATTTCCCAAAAATACTTTAATGTTAAATGGGAATTTCTCATTCCAACTTGGATACTCTATTTCAGACATCCATTTTTTTAAAATATGCTCATGATAATCTTAGTTGATTAAAGACCTTCCTTGATTTTCTCCTATTCCATAGTTAACTCCCTCTCTTCATGATCTTACCCACTATTTCACACCTTACAAATGGAAAATTTATTTTTTAAACTTTCTTGGCACTAAGTACTCATTACAATTACCAATGATTACAAGTGACATATATTGCCTCTTTAAGTGGGACATCCCAGTGTGTGAGAACATAAAATAATATAACTAAATAAATTAATTAAAAATTAGGAATTTAATGTGCATGATACCTAATCTTGAAATCATCTTAGAGGCATACATCTTATGGAAACCTTCAAGTAGGGTTTAGATGCTTAAAATTAATGGAAATTTAATTGTGACAAAATCACTAGTTTCCAAGTGGCTATTTCACAATCAACTTGGTGGTTTTGTAATCACCACTTTGTAAAAACTAATAAATATGTAACTATAAGAGTTATTTTGAAATTTCCTTATGGTTTTCAAATCTCCATCCCATTGCAAGCAACAAATTTATTTTTGTGTGAGGGGGAGAACATTAGACCAAAAGTAGGATCAAAAATGCTAAACAAAGATCAAACATATTAATCTAATATCTAAACCTACACATATGAAATGAAACTAAGCTATTTGAACATACATAAATGAATTTATGATAACATAATTGAATGTTCAAAATAACGTGGTGTTACCATCCTGTAGTGGAGTGTATTCGCCTGATGTTGGGTTGTTCTTATCACCGCAAAGCCTCCAAATTTCGTGTGCAAAAGCTTGATGAGTGACTATTTTGGTTGGTTGATCGAAGAAATGATGAAGCTCGATCAATTTTGTTCTTGAAAGCACTTAGTTGCACAAGGTATGTTGATTCTTCAATCCTTATTTGTGAGGAAAGGGGTTTGTTATATAGAAAATGATATTTGAAATGGACGATCAAGATTGTGTTGAAGAATATCCAGATCAATGGTCGGAGTGTGTTGAGAGGATTTAGACATGAAAAGATTGTGAAAAGTTGATTGCACAATTTGGGAGATTGAGAAATAGATTGGCTAGTCTGGAATTTAGATTGATCAGTCAAGATTTAAATGGCTTAATTTTTTATAGAGGAAAAAACAGGTTTTATAGGGACCCGAAACCACAAAGTTTACAAACCAATAAAAGATAGATCATAAGAAAGTCCAGGAAAAGATAGGCTGCATACCAAAGATAAACATAAAATAACCACAGCCACCAGCAAAACCTAGCAAAAGGAAAGCAAAAAACCAACAACAGTAGAAACACAACCAAACCTAACCTAGAGACTTTAAGGTCTCTGCCACTTCCGTTTCCAAGATGTCCAAATGCTGGGCCACCATCTTCAAATCCTCCAGGTCTCCAGAGGCATTGTATCCTATCTTTTCTTCATGTTGGCTTTGGTTCTCTTTGAAGGGCCCAAATCCTCAACTTTTTTTTTGTTCTTCTCAACATCCAGATCCACAATCAAAAGTCCCTGCTAAGTGTTGTCCATTTTTTCCACCAAAGCTCTCAAGACAATAGAGTTATTTTTAACAATTTTGTGGTTGTGTCCTATTGTGGCTTTCAGAGCTTCCCTGATCTTCTCTATCTCTTTACCAAGGTTCTCCCCATCCTTCTTGAAGTTTTTTGTGAAATCCACTTCTTTCTGGAGGTAGTCAACCATGGTCATCTTCTCATCCGCCGTCCACAAAGCCTCAACCGAGTTAATCTTTGCCATTTTGGCTTCCAGAATTTCCACTTTACTTGTGATAGCTCTGTTTTTAAGATTTAGGTAAATGGCTTAGTTATGAAATTGATTGATTAGTTAACAACTTAGATTGCTCAATTAGCAATTTAGATTGATTAGTTTAAAAATTAGATTATTCAATCAACAATTGTAATTTACTGAATCAAAAAGTGGGTGAGGAATATGAATTAATTGATTTAATTAATTAATTCCTTTTTGGAGTTTGAAAGTGCAAATCAAGTTTGACTTTTGCAAACAAAGTTGCATTAGTTTGATTTGATTTTTGATAATTGATTTGAATAGTTAAATTTAATTATTCAAATTTTGGAGGGAAAGTGTCATAATTAAATTATTATGATTTAATAATTTAATCAACTTAAGGAAATAAGGTGGTTTAGAAATGTAATTAAATAATTGGCATTATTTAATCAATCGAGACAAAATAAAGTGAGATTAGGACTTCATTAAATAATGTGATTTATTTAATTGGTTGAAATGATGAAACATGAATTAATCAAATAATGTTGTTTTATTTAATCAATAGAAGAATTAGGGTTTTTAGGACTTTATTAAATAAATGAAATTTATTTAATCTATCAAAAATGATGAAAAAGTGTATTAATTCAATAATGTTGTATTATTCAATTAATAGAGGAATTAAGGTTTTTGATGTCGTTTCATCGTGGTGTAATGTGGGACATTACGGGATGATTCTGAGATTATCTGAGACATTATGGGATGATTCTGAGCTATTTTGGGATGATTCTGAGCTATTTCAGGATGATTCTAAGATGTTTTGAAACATTACAAGATGATTTTGAGAAGTTATGGGATGATTTTGAGATGTTCCAAGACATTACAGGATGATTCTGAGATATTCTGGGGTGATTATGAGATGCTACGAGATGATTCTGAGACATTTCGGGATGGTTTTGAGATTTTACAGAATGTTTTGAGATGATTCCGAGTCATTATGAGATGTTATGGGATGTTTTGAGACAATTTTGAGTCATTTTGAGATGTTATGGGATGTTCCAAGATGATTCTGAGTCATTTTGAGATGTTTTGAGACAATTTTGAGTCATTCTAAGATGTTATGGGATGTTTTGGGACAATTTCAAGTCATTCTAAGATCTTATGGAATGTTTCAGGATAATTTCGAGTCATTTTGAGATGTTACAGGATATTTCAGGACAATTCTGAGTCACTCTAAGATGTTACAAGATGTTTCAAGGCAATTCTGAGTCATTCTAAGATGTTACAGAATGTTTTGGGGAAATTCTTAGTCATTCTAATATGTTACGGGATGTTTCGAGACAATTTTGAGTCATTCTGAGATGTTACGGGATGTTCTGGGATGATGTTTAATGTTGTTTGATGTTGTTTGAGGTTGTTCAATGTTGTTCAATTTTGTTTGATTTTTTCGATGTTGTTCAATGTTGTTTGATGTTGTTCAATGTAATTCAATGTTGTTCGATGATTTTTGATGTTGTTCTGGGTGTGTGATAGTTGTTAAGTCAATTTTACATGTCTATATTTTGCCCTTCTTTGATACAAAGTACTTGTTGCTTTATAGCAAATATTTTGTTTTTAAGATCAAGTTTTTGAAAAGAATTATGCCCCACTATGCCACGAAATTCAATGGAATGATGGTAGGACTCAGTGTTGCCCCCTCAAGAGGTTGACCAAAAAATTCAAGCTTTGAGGTCAGGCTCTTAACACTATTGTATTGTCATTTTGATGTTTTCAAATGAAATATTATATCAATAGGTGCTTCGTTTCTTGTTCTGATGCTTCCCATAACTTCTAATTTGAAATTAGAAAGGTTCCCTAAGTGAAATTAGAGTTTCCTAGATGAAATTAGGGTTTTCTTGAGGTGTTATATAGGCAATTTGTCTTCAAATTGGCTCATTTGTGCTTTGATCCTTTTGCTAATTCTTGTCTCTGGATTTTACATTCTATCAATTATTGAGGAACAATGTCAAGATTTGAGGAAGCCCCACATCGTTTTGAGCTTGTTTGGGAGTTTGGACGGCCTTCAGGCATTGATGGCCCAGTACGTACCTTCTCACTTTTCACTTTTGTCATGTTTTGTTCTCGTTATGCATGTACAAAGTTCTTATAGTTAATAGCATAGTTTTTGTGATTCCTACACAGTTGTATCATTTTTTGTCTTTTCCTTTTCAAAAATTTGCACTTGTCTTAAAATTGTGCACTTGACTAAAATTTGTGCCCATGTTTCATGCACTTGATTGAAAACTACATAGTTGACTAAAAATTGCGCTCTTGACCAAGAACTGTGCACTTGACCTAAAATTGTGCCCCTATTTCTTCGCCCTTGATCTAAAACTATGTAGTTGACTTAAAATTGTGCCCCTATTTTATGCACTTGACCTAAACTTGTGCACTTTCTTGAAAATTGTGCCCTTGTCTGGTGTTTGTTAAGCATTTTCTCAAGAACCTAGCATTTGACTTCTCCTTCTATTTTTGCTTTTAGCATTTGTTATAAACCCTAGCATGTGTCTATTTTTCATCCTAAATGTCATTTGTCATCATGCTCATGTCATTTTGTGTTGCTTTACATGTTTAGAGTGAAACCTTAACATCCTAGTTTATAATGATTACAGGTGAGTCTTAAAGCACTTATGACAAGAGAGAGAAGTCCTCGCCACTTGTTTGATCTAATTTCCCATTTTGGTGTGTTGGAGTGGGACTTCCTTGGTGTCATGGGATTACATTATATTTGTTACATGCCTCCAACTAGGACTCATAGGGTGATGATGATTGCACTTGTGGAGAGGTAGCACTCTAAGACATCCTCCTTTCATTTGCTTATAGGGGAGGCTACTATTATTCTTGAGGATTTTTAGAGGATACTTCATCTTCCCATTCATGGTGAGCTCATTAGGTATCATGTTTGATGAGGTTCCTGTGCTATGAAAAATTTGTTAGGTGTTGTACACTTAGATGTACACAATTTAGAGGTTGATCTATCTAGGTTTTCTGACAACATAGATTCATATTGTACTTGTCCTCTATGGTCTGGTATCAGGATTAGTTTTTCTTGATAGGCAATGTTGACAGTTTTCTATGGGTTGGGTTACATGTATCAAGAGTATGCTAGAGCATGGGATGAGATATCTTGGGGTGCTTATTTTCTTTCTCATCTTTACCAAGATATGCCCAAGGTGGTGTATCGGGGTGGGAAGTCTATGTCTACAAGTGTTTCAATTTTGCATGTTTGGGTGTGGGAGCATATTACAATGACTCATTTGGACAGGATACAAGATCGTTCTCTGAATGATCCATACTCTTATTGTTATGGGGAATTTATGCATTACACCTTGTCTGGGGACCTTCCTTATTGGTGTCATGTGTTTGATGAGATTCTTGGTTTCGTTTGGAGACCTTATATGAGCTATGAGGTTTTTCCAGAGGATGTTGATCATCTTGTTTACTATCGATAGACCCGTTGATTGATTGGTCATTCACCTTCTTTGATAGAGCATTATCTACCAGATTGATTCTATCGCCAGTTTGAAGAGAGACAGGGGTGGGTTCCTAATGTGTATGAGGCTTGGTTTGGTTGGACTACTTGGGAGGTCAGTGTATGGGGTCTCTAGGCTGATATAGATATTTTTTTTGCTAAGTTCAGAGCACTTGCCCCGATTGGTTGGGGTTGGTCAGTTGGCGTGGTAGATCTAGGTACTACTCACAATTATGATGAGTGGTGGGCACGACATAGGCCATTGAGGTTTAGTGATCCTGGGTTTGATCCCATTGTGGGTAGAGAAAGTATTATACGTCAGTCATCGTGGGGAGCAACAACATGTTGAGTTTCTCCCAGAGCATTTGGATCAGGCTCGATGTGATGAGGCATAGGGTATTCAGGATGAGCGTATGCCTCATGTGCAGGGTTAGGGATAAGTTTTGAGTCCTCCTCCACCAGCTAGGGATGTTGATATACCGCTAGCTCAGATGAATTCTACTAGAGACATAGAGATAGTTCAGTGATAGGCTATGGAGGCTTTGGTAGACACTTTGAGGGCTGAGTGAGACAATAAGATTGGCCGACGACATGCTACAGAGGCTCAAGTACTATTACTAATGGCATAGAGATATACTCTCTGAGTAGAGTGTGATAGTATGCGACTTGAGTGAGATCGGTTTCTATAGATGTCCACCTATCATTAGACCTTATATGATGCTACCATTCCTATGGCTTCTCGGAATCCACGGTTCGGGGAGCTGAGTGTTGCAAGTGATGGTGGTGGTGGTGCAAGTGCAGATGCAGGTGTAGGTGACTAGTCTATGAGATAGCCAGATCTCTTTGGTGGTCAATAGGGTTTCATCCTTCCTATCAGGGTCTTACTTTTTTTGGTACTTGATCTTCATGTTGGTTCATGGCATAGAGGAATTTTGTAGACATGTGTTATATATATATTCATTGGTCTAGTCAAGACCTCATATATATGTTATGATTTTGTATTATCATATCACACTTGTGTCACTGTGAAATATTTACTTATGACATGTTCCCTTTTTGACGATGATATATATGAGATATACCTTCTTTAATTCAGCTTCATTTTATGATTATGTGATGGTAATATATGATGATGTATGATTATATATGTTTTTGTGCTTTTCTATTTTATGAATTTTTACGTGGATGGATTAATCATACTTTATCTCATTTATGATGTGATTTATGTTGATGTATGAATTCCCCATACATGATGCATTATGTTTTTATTGGTTTATTATTATCATGATATGTATTGATAATGTTTTATGTAGGATGAATGTTAGCTAGAAGAAATATTGATGATGATAGATATATGATGTTAATTAGAATAAATGTGATGATAGATAGAGATATGATGTTAATTAAAAGAAAAATGAGGATAGATAGATTTGTGATCTTAATTAGAATAAGATATGATGATAGATACTTCATGGTTTGAAAAACCCTGTTTGATGTAGCAAACACATACAATGCACCAGGGTATGAATTACCAAGGTGAATTTGTATCTATTGCATGGACTTTGACACTACAAACAAAGAGTATCTTTGTTCATACTAGACATATGGAAACTTTGTCTAAAGTATAGGGAGGGTTGCGTAAAAAAAAATCGGACTAGTCACACAGAGAGGTATATACCATATAGGTAACTGCTTCATCAACTATTTTAATATAACTTCCATACTCAATAAATCAAGTATTCGCCATGGTAATATTACAAAAATATCTTACAAACAAAAAATCGAAATGATGTTCAATTACACCCATTCCTTCTTCTCTAAATCCTTGTGGAAATCCTTGAGAGATCCTGGGAATGATTCAATAAAATAACTCACAAAATAAGACCATAAAAAGATAAAACAATGTTATAGTATCACTTTCCATATCTAGTTGGGGTGGGGCTATTATCCGTTGTTGATCATTTCTATCGTAGGAACGGATCCGTTAAAGCATGTCTCAGGATGTTGTTGGGACTTGTCAAAAAGATAGGTAGTTGATACTTGGAATTTTTTCTATTTCTTTATAGTTCTAGATCGTATGCTATTGTTTGCTTGAAATTTCTAGCTTTTGATTTTTTCTTTTTTTATTTGTTTTCTTTGTCAAAGGATGTTTGTGACGATTCATTTATTATGGGTGAATAGTTTATTGCAGATTTTTGATGACGAAATGTGTCTTTTTTATTTTCTAAGTTTTATGATGTTATTTTTGTTGTTTTCAGGGGACTAACCTAGGGCCTCAAGGGCTAAAAATCCTTGCCTACATTGTACACGAAGAGACCATGTAGTTCAACTGTTTGAGTCAAAGCATAAACTTTTTTTTGGGATAAACAATACTTGGATTGATATTCCACTTCCATGTCTAGAGGATATGTTGTAGGAAATTCACTTGAACTAGTTGTAGGGTTCAAGAAAATATTGATATCTTAGACTTTTTGAGTGAAGGAATAACCCAAAGATGTTGTTTATTTTTGATGTTTTGACATGTTTTTTATTTTTGGTGTTTTTAGATGTTTTTGGATCATTTTTACCCTTTTTCCTAAGGTGTAAGATGTTGAAAACTTGGATTGGTACTTCACTCTATTTTTTTGTAAAGGATATGTTGTAGGAAATCTACTTGAACTAGTTGTGGGGTTGAAGAAAATTTTGATATCTTAGATTGTTTGAGTGAAGGAATAATCCAATGATTTTGTTTTATTTTTTATGTTTTTCAGATGTTTTGATTTTTGATAATTTTGATTTTTTTTTTGGATTTTTACCCTTTTGCTTGGGGTGTAAGATTTTGAAAACTTTGATTGTTACTTCACTTTTTTTTATAAAGGATATGTTGTGAAAAAGATTACTTCAACTAGTTGTGGGGTTCAAGAAACTATTGATTTCTTAGAAGTGTTAAGTGAAGGAATAATCCATGTTGTCATCATCTTTGAAGGCTACCTTAGTAGTGTGTTGGTGGTACACCTTGTTGTTGGGACAAACCGTTTCGAAGGTTACCCTGATAGTGCATTGGTGGTATACCTTGTTGATGGGACGAATTGTTTCAAAGGCCGTGATAGTGTGTTGGTGGTATAGCTTGTTGATGGGATGATGCCTAGATCACACTATAAGTTAGAAAACATAGATCAAGATTTGTTTTGAAACAAGATGAAAGCATTTTTCCTCAATGTCTAGCGATTTAGGTGATGGCTTATCTTGTGATAAGATAACATGTTTGGATAGAGTATTCCTTTTGTAAAATGCCTCAAATAATGTTGGGTAGGATAGGATCAATGATAGTGACCCATGTCAAGATGTTTTCCATAAGCAAGTATAAAGTGTTTACAAAACTTTTGTCAAGATCAAGATAAGTTGGACTTTGAAAAAAAATGGATTTGAGTTTATTATGGACCAGTTGAGATGCTTCCACCTAAAATGGTACATGTAGATGCTTGATTCTACACATGACGCATATTTTCTAGGTTTTCATCATGATACTTGTCCAAAGCGCCACCATAGTGGTTTTCACTAGAGGATGATTTTTCTATTTGACTATTTTTCTTTATTTTTTAAAAAAAATTCTTGATTTTCTTGATTTTTTAGATATCACACAAGACGCCTATTTACCAAGTTTTTATCATGGTGACACTTTTCTACTCATGTTGAACCACTTGGTGATGCTGATGTAGGCGGTGCTAGTGCTAATATGGTTGTTGTTGTTTTCATGATGTGCCAACGATATCCTTCTTGGAGGAGTTTTTTTTCTAGGATACGACCACTTGAATGTAACCCCTCAAAATTCTTGTCTTCTTCGTCGATACTAGAGTTAACCTTACCTTGATGTGCACATCATGGTAGAGTGCTCTGAGATTCCTTATGATAAAGAGTTGTTGCCAACACATGGTTAATGCGAGATTTAGATATCTTGGACGGTGAAATGCATTGCAGGATATGATATTTAGATGGATTGGTTGACAGTTTGGAACCTTTTATTTTCCAAACTTGGGATTATGAGCAATGATGGGTGGATATGGAGATTTGATTGGGACCAACGTCTTGATATACCTTGTAAGTCACTCTTGAAGCTTTTTTTGCATTGTTGGACATTTTTGATGGATGAACTTCCCTTTTTGATTTTTCCCCATAGTTTCATTGACTAATGGAGTTTGATAGGGAAGATTTTCTTACTTTTACTTTTGTGTCCATTTAAAATTTTCTTTTCCATTTTGCTTCAATGACTTGTTCCTTTCTTTGATATATATTTTTATTTTTTTGTTGGTCCCAATCAGAGGATGGAAATATATGTGGATGATGATTCATGACATGGCTAGTTGTAGTGCTCATATCAATTTCATCATAAGGACCCTTTGTGCTCTCTATCTTGATCTTTGCTAGATAAAGTTGCCCCCATTATTATGGAGGTATCACTGATATGTTTAGATTCCATTGAATAACCAAGACCTTGATGCTTAGGATTGCCAATAATTTGCACTTATTCTAGGATACTATGTTCATGTAGGCCTAATTCTCTATCTTGATACTAAATTCGTTGAGAGAGTTTATTTGCAATGGGATATTCTCACCTTGGAAACAAGGTACTAATCTCTCTTTCCTCTATTGTGGATCTTTAAATGTGGTAGCTTCCTCATTGATAGGCTCCGTCAAATGTGGGATACCTTCCTAATTGATATCTTTGGCCTAATCTTGTAAAATATCATATTTTAATGCTTCTTCAAGAGGTGTTTCTGATTTACTATCCATGCAAAAATTTTCCTCATGATTCATTTTTGATATGTCTTCATAAGATTTTTTTGATTCACAACTTATATATAAGTCTTCTTTATGATCCATCTTTGATATGTCCCCATGGGATGTTTCTGATTCACAACTTATGTATAAATCTTCTTCATGATCCCTTTCTATATGTCTCTAGCTTCTGCTATGTCTTGATCTTGTGTATAGATTTTAAGAGCAGGAAGCTCTTTTTCGTTGGTAATGATATTAAGAGTATGATACTCTTGTCTTAGGTGAAGATCATCTACATGTCCATTAGGAGTAAGCATCTCATGGGTAGATATATGGGTGCTTGGTATATGGATTTGTTCTTCTTTTGGAGAAACTTGGATATCTTGGAAGATATTTTCCAAGTCATTATAGTATTTTGATGATAGGGACTCTTTCTCTTGAATTTGTGTTGTATCATTTATGATATTCTTTGAATCACATTCTTCACATGGATCAATTTCAAAGAAGGGATTTCATGTAAAGGATCCTTGACTTCCCTCAAAATGTGGACATATGGGTAATGAATCTTGGCTTAGATCTTCTATATTGGGTATAAGTGTTGGATCAAGAGTCTCTTTATCATCAATATGTACTACCATGAGGTTAGATGATGTCAATATATCTTGGATTGAATCATTTCTAGACTTGAGTGATTGATTTTGATCGTTCTTGGGATTAAATTCTCAATGTATGTCCTCTTGCTCATTGGATGATGTAGAAACATTGTCAATATGATCAGTGATAGATAGCTCTTGACCATTGCTTTCAAATTTTGAGGTTGAGACATTATCATTGTTGTCATTGGTATATGGCCCTTGAACGTCATTGTTAATAGCTATTTCTCCTTGATCAATGAGGTCTCGGATGAGGTTTTTAAGTGTTGTGCATCTATTTGTTTTGTGACCCTTGATTTTGTGGAGCTCACATCATTTGTACTAGTTATACCGAGGGAGTTTAAAGCTTGGTTCACCATAAGTTGGACTATCATTGATTTTAATAAGTTCTTGTTGTACTAGTTCATGCATGATTACCTCTAAAGTTTCTCCCAAAGGGGTGAATTTTCTTATTGGTTGGTAATCTTTTCTCTATGGATTTTCTTGATTGTTTTGCTCTTTATTTTGTGGAACTCCTTAATACTATGTTTGAGGTGCATTTTGATATGACACTTGAGGTACACCTTGGTGTCGCAAAACTTCTTGATATTGTGCTTGAGGTACATTTTGATATGGTACTTGAGGTACACCTAGGTGTTGCAAAACTTCTTGATACTGTGCTTGAGGTACATTTTGATATTGCACTTGAGGTACACCTTGGTGTTGTAGAACCTCTAGATACTGTTGATATTGGAAGTGTTGTTGATGTGGATATTGAGGTGTTTTCGAAATGATGTCCATTTGTTGTGGATATGTAATGTTCTGACTTTGCACCTGGAATTGGTGATACGTTAGATTTTGATTTCATTTAATTTCCTCAAGATCTCTCTCAATTTTCTTTAGGGAAATTTGATGTTCTGGACTTATTCCTTGATGAGGATTTTGAAACAGCTGATGTTGTTTCCCTACTTGATGTTGTGACCCTTGATAAGAGTGTTTTGTGTAATAAATTGACATGTTTTGGGGATTTTTTGATATTCAATACCCTATCAAAAGGTCACTTGATTTATATCCTCATGGGCCACTTCCGTCATTTGTGGTGTTTGTAAGAGATCATGAAGTATGTATGTCTATTGCCACTCAAGAGGTGGTAACACGGGTCTTTTGGATGTTATTTCTACTTTCTCTTCTTTTTCATATTAAGATGAGTAATGTGGTGAGAAACTGGCGGGGTGTTTTGTTTTTTCTGAAATATGAATGTTTTTTCTGAAATATGAAGGTTCTCCAACTGCTTATGATGTCATTTTTCTCACCTTCGATGTATGTGAGACTAGGTTGAAGGATCAGTGCTACAAGGTCCAGTTGCTGAACTGGGGCAGTTGGTTGCCAAATGGTCATAAAGTTGGATAGTATTATGGGATGGTTTTTGTGAAGCTCAAGACCCTAGGTTTTGAGTGTTTTTTGGAATGGTACTACTTTTTGGAAATCAAAATGTTGAAGAACTAGGGTCAATATTCCACTTCCTTGTCTAGAGGATATGTTGCGGGAAAGCTTACTTTTACTATCTATGAGTCCCAAGTATCTATTGATACCATAGATGCCTGAGTGGAGGAATGACCCTAATGGTTTGTTTGATTTTGATTTCAAATAGGTAGGATGAAAATAATGTATGTGGGATTATGTGACCTTCTAGCTTTCCATTTTTTTTGGTTCGAACAATGATCCTATAAACAACTCTCTCTCAAAATTTTCTCCATGTTTGAAGTATGGCAAGTGATAAAACAAAACTTGGACTAACTCAGCAAGAATGGAATTATGTGACCTTCATGTCTATAACTTAGGTTGTGAAATCACAACACCCAATCCATAGTTCCCAAATGTTTACCTTGATTAATGTAACTTGAAATCAAAGTCGGAATGTTCAAAAACCTTAAAGGAAAGATCTTTTCAAGGGTTGCAAACATAAGGTTTATTTTACAAGTATGCACTAAATCAAAGGGTTTGTGGTTCAACCATCTCATTCATTGTTTGTTTTGAATGTGTTCTTTTTCTTTAAATCAATCATAGAATTTGATGTCAAATTGTTTTGAATGTAATGGGAAAGTTTAATGTAAACCAACAATTACAACCCAAGGGGATAGAAACCATTCTCTTAGGTAAGATTGCCTCATGCTCCAAAGAGTTGATTTTGCATGCAACTTATGGTGCAGGCCTGTAGTCGGACATGGTAAGTAACTTCTAGGAAGTAAATTTTGATGCACCACTTTCAAAGAATGTTTTTGGATAATAGGGTGGCCTCTAAAAAAATTTGGTTCTTAGTGATAACTATGAACGCAAAAATTTGACACTCACTTGCTGGCCATTTAAGCTTCTTTAACCATTCTCGTTCCACTTAAGTTGTGGGATTAGGTGCAGTCTATTGTCAGCATGACTTGAAGCTACTTTCTTATGATTTCACAACCTTTAATATAGCCCACCAGTAAACATGCTTCGAGACCTTGCAATGAGTTCTCCAGCATGGGATGTATCTCAAAGCAAGCCCCCTCTTTAAGGTAAACTTGAAAATAAAGTGCAATGCTTAAAAATTTTCTTTCGCTCACCCAAGATCGCCAAAAGGTGTGAGGGGAGAAGATAAAACACTTCAGCTTTTCCAATCAATGAATGTACAATGAACAATCCATGGTAAATTGATTCTTTTTAAACACCTCGAGTGGTGTTATCCCAAAAATATGTGAATAACATAAACAAATTGTTCTTTTTATTTGCACCAATAGGAAGTATTCAAGATATCAATCAAAAATAGAAATGGTGCAATACAAAAAGAAATAACCTGTTCATTTTAAGCTTCAAACTTGAGTGTTTCTAAGAAAATAGTCTTGGTCTTTAATTGGTCAAAAAATGTGAATCGTGCGTGTGTCAACAAAATGGAAATTTTTTCCACTTTTTTATGCACCAAAATTAAAGTTCCTAATTATGGAAATATGAAATGTGTTCATTTTTAGATCCCAAAATTGAAGTGTTTTTTTGTTATTTTTACAAGCACCAAAATGAGAGTCCCTAAGTTAAGAAAACATGAAATTGGTTCAATTTTAGAACACTAAATCAAATGTGAGTTTGTGTTTTTTTCTTTTTAGAGAACCAAAATCAAGTTCCTAAATTAAGAAAGCATGAATTGGTTCAATTTTAAAACACTAAAATAAAATGTGAGTTTGTGTTTGTTCATAATAAAGCACCAAAATCAAGTTCCTAAGTTAGTAAAAATTGATTGTAGATCTAAAAATATTGGACCGTCGTCTTCCCTAGAACAAACGTGTTCATATCAATTGAATCCTATATCAAATCTATTAATACATGTTTACACATTCAAAAACAAGAAAATGTTAGTGGGAAATTTCATTACAATAGTGTAGGATCCATGCACTTGTCTATTAGAGCAACTACTCAGTTCTTAGAGAAAATGCTCAGAGAAAAAATGCAAAAACGATGGTCTTGAAGTAGATTCTCAAATCTATGAGCAACTGCTAACACTGTCAAAAGCACATGCGGAGGTTCTAAAGAAAAAGCGTTGGTTTTGATGCAACTACACAATTCCCATGTCAACTGCACAGTTCGTGTTGCAATTGCATGATTTTCTTGACAGTCAGGTGCGTAGGTTTTCTAGGAAGTGCATGAAGAATTTATCAAGTACGTTTATGAGATTTGTAGCTTCAAAAACAACTCAAACAAACATTAGAGGAGGGGAAAAGGGTCCCACCTGACATGCTAGGATGTGTAAGGGGGAGAACGTTAGACCAAAAGCAAGATCAAACATGCTAATCTAAGAATCTAAACTAACATCAAACATATTAATCTAAGATTTAAACGTACACATATGAAATGAAACTAAGAAATTTGAACATACATAAATGAATCTACAATTACAGAATTGAATGTACAAAATAACATAGTGTTACCATCCTGTAGTGGAGTGGATTCACTTGATGTTGATTTGTTCTTATCACCGTGAAGCCTCCAAAGTTCATGTGCAAAAGCTTGATGAGTTACTATTTTGGTTGGTTGATCGAAGAAATGATGAAGCTCTATCAATGGTGTTCTTGACAACACTTCATTGCACAAGGTATGTTGATTCTCTCATCCTTATTTGTGAGGAAAGGGGTTTTTTATATAGAAAATGAGATTTGAAATGGATGATCAAGATTGTGTTGAAGAATATCCAAATCAACGGTTGGAGTGTGTTGAGAGGATTTAGACATGAGAAGATTGTGCAAAGTTGATTGCACAATTTGGGTGATTGAGAAATAGATTTTCCAATTGTGGATTTAGATTGATTAGTCAGGATTTAGATTCATCATTCAGGATTTAAATGGCTTAGTTAGGAAATTGATGTCTTAGTTAGGAATTTGATTGATTAGTTAACAACTTAGATTGCTCAGTTAGCAATTTAGATTGATTAGTTAACAAATTAGATTGCTCGGTTAGCAATCTTAATTTACTCAATTAGAAAGTGGGTGAGGAATACATATGAATTAATTGATTTAATTAATTAATTCCTTTTCGGAGTTTGAACGTGCAAATTAAGTTTGATTTTGTAAACAAAGTTGCATTAGTTTGATTTGATTTTTGATAATTGATTTGAATAGTTTGATTTAATTATTCAAATTTTGGAGGGAAAGTGTCGTAGTTAAATTATTATGATTTAGTAATTTAATTAACTTAGGGAAATAAGGTGGTTTAGTGACATAATTAAATAATTGGTGCTAATTAATAAATCAGGACGAAATAAAGTGAGATTAGGACTTCATTAAATAAATGTGATTTATTTAATTATTTGAAATAATGAAACATGAATTAATCAAATAATATTGTTTTATTTAATCAATAGAAAAATTAGGGTTTTTAAGACTTTATTAAATAAATGAAATTTATTTAATTTGTTAGAAATGATGAAAAAGTGTATTAATTAAATAATTTATTATTCAATTAATAGAGGAATTAGGGTTTTTGATGTTGTTTCATTGTGGTGTAATGTGGGACATTTTTTGATCATTCTAAGATTATCTGAGACATTACAGGATGATTCTGAGCTATTTTGGGATGATTCTGAACTATTTCGGGATGATTTTGAGATGTTACGGGATGATTCTAAGATGTTTCAAGACATTAAGGGATGCTTTTGAGATATTCTAGGGTGATTTTGAGATGTTACGGGATGATTCTGAGATGTTCTGAGACATTTCAAGATGGTTTCAAGATGTTGCGAGATGTTTCGAGATGATTTCAAGTCATTTCAAGATGTTACAAGATGTTCTAAGACAATTCTAAGTCATTTTGAGATGTTCTAAGATGATTTTGAGTCATTCTAAGATGTTATGAGATGTTTCAAGACAATTTTGAGTCATTCTGATGTGTTATGGGATGTTTCGAGATAATACCGAGTCATTTCTAGATGTTACGGGATGTTTCAAGACAATTTTGAGTCATTTCAAGATGTTACAGGATGTTTTAGGACAATTCTGAGTCATTCTGAGATGTTACAGGATGTTACGGGACAATTCCGATTCATTCTGAGATGTTACAGGATGTTACGGGATAATGTTTAATGTTGTTTGATGTTGTTCGAGGCTATTCGATGTTGTTCGATTTTGTTTGATGTTTTTTGATGTTGTTCAATGTTGTTCGATGTTGTTTGGGGTGTGTGATAGGTGTTAAGTCAATTTTACATGTCTATAACTGTAAGAAAAAAAAGCTTAGAATTTGAAGAATTTTTACATTGGAGCTTCCTTTTGGCACCTAGAAAGGATGTGGGAAAAGCACAAGAATGTGGACAAGCATTATAAAGGGGATGGATCTCATTATAACCTTCATGATTCCTTTTTTTAACTATTGTAAGTGAAGGAGCAATTTTTTATGGCAAAATTATGTTTTGCATGTGTTTAGAGTTAGTTGAATATGATGTCAAAGCTCAATTTTTTTGTAGAGGAATTCTATACACTTGTAAATTATTGGAAGATAGTGGCATAAGATCAAAAGATTGCTCTGATAGAGTTTTCTTCCCTTCAAAAGGATTATCTAGATGTAACCATGTGCCTTAGTCCTGTTGTGTGTTTCTTTTGTACTATAATAATTTTTATGCACTTCTCTATGATGTTGTAGCTATGTTGAATGTGTTAAACTATTTAATCAACCACTAGATTTAGAGAAATGTTATTTTGAAGGGTTTTTTTACTAAGTTAACAAGAACATACATGTGAGGGGTGATTGCTAGGAGAATATCTCCAACATTTTATAGATTATTAAATGCATGGAATGGTATGAATATTTGATTTGGGTGAATAAAAATTATTTTATCTTATTATGAATCATGGATCCTCTTCTTATGATGAAAATTATTTTAAACATGTAGTTTATGATTTTATCCCTTCGTACAATAAGTTATTAAAGATGATGATGCACAAGGGGTGAATGAGATCCTTTGGTTTTTCTCTAATAGGTCATCTTGTCTTCAAGATAATATTTTAATGAGGAGAATGCAATGGTGGAGTATGTTAATGAATGTATTATTAAGGGTAGTCACAAATAAGAGGCAAACAAGGATCTTTCTTTTAAAACTTCATATTTAAAAAAAAAAAATCACAAGAATTTTGTATCATATCCTTAGGAATATCCAATATAGTATAGTGAATATTTCATCAAGACCATCAAAACAACCATTTTTAATAGTGAATCTACCTAAGTGATTACATTTGATCATTTCCAATCCATGAGAAAAGGAATAAAAAATATGCATGTGAGAGATTCTATTTTATCCTCAAGTTTTGGGGATAAATATTCCCCAAAGAGAAGGGTATGTTTTTTATTAAATAAGCAAGGTTAGGGCCTTGATCTCATACAAGAACAACAAAACTATCCAGTACAACAACATCTAGACAAGAATAGAAAAATAAAGGAGACATAAAAGCAAGAAACAACACTATACATCTCCTCACCAAAACCTCGGAGAACAAGCATCAACCTATTCCTAAAGAATCAAAATAGATAACACTATCCAAGTACCAATACAAATTTAACCATATCATACTATCATTAACCGAAATATTATCATAAGGTAGGCAAAGCTTGTCATAAGTTCCCAAAAGGCAAATAACCATCAAAATATAGATTAGTAGTATATAAATGCAATTTAGGCTTTCCAAGCCAATATCAGATATAATCCATACAAAAGAGCCAAAAAACCGATCAACCAAAGCCATAAAAAGGAACAAAATAAAACATAGAATAGAGGGTTAGGATTCCTCTATTCTATGTTTTATTCTTAAATAGAAAAGAGAAGGGTATGTTATGTTCTCAAATATAACTCAATTTATCATAATATTTTATATTGTAAATGGATCACCTATATAAAACTCTCTCTTTGTGTATATGTGTGTGTGTGAAAGAGAGGGAGAGAAAGGGACAAAGAGATGGAGGGAATAATAAAGGGATAGAGGGAGATAGAGAGATTTGTTATGTCTTTAGTCATTGTGATTACAAAGCTACCTATTTTTCTATAAATTAAAGTTTTATCCTTTTTATGAAATCAATCATATTTTCATGGGTAAGTGCACCCAGATGGTCCTAAAAAGGGGACTTAAGTGGACAACTTTTTTTCTGAAATTAGGAAATACTGACCTTGGACGTGAAATTGAGGATAGTTACACTCAAAATTTTGAGATGGAACAAAAACAAGGATCAAAGTGCTCCGAGTCTACTTTCTAAACTACTAATTTATTTTTAAAATGGTTGAGATTAAGGGGTTCAAAAGAGGGATGTAAACAAATTGGTGTTGTTTTTGTCAGAAAAACATAACATAGAAATTGTTGTATGGCCCTCGTATGGTGAGCTTTTTTTTTTTATTTTTAAAATTACAACAGTTACAAGTTAGCTAACAGTATGTAGTTGATGCATGATTTTTTTGATAATTTTTTAATGAATATTTGATTTTTTACTAATTTTTGAAGTGGACACTTCCTAAAAAATAGAATTTCGGTCGTGCTACCCCTACAAATTTTGGAAACTAATTGAATTTTATTTTATTTTTAAATTTGTAGAATGGAATCTAGTTTCTAAAAATGTAATTTATTTGAAAATTCGATAAACGGTTAATTTGTAATGAAAAAAATACCAAACACTTCTTTTTGGGAAATAAGAGACATACAAATAAAAGAAATTATGGATGAAAGGCTTAACATTTTCAAAAAGTGAAAAAAATTGCATCGTTGGATAGCTAAGAGAAAATCCAACATTACCCATGTGTTCGATTTTTTCGATATTGAACCACATGCAATCCTGATGGTGAGCATGAACTCAATTATGTGAAATATGGTAGATTTTTTTAAAACATGTCCCTGGTCATTGGGAATGTCCTCCAAGCCTTTGGGTTTCTATCCCAAGGAAAATACCAATCGTGAGGCTCAGGAATTCCCAAAGCAATATATAATGCGAGCACGCTATAAAGCGCTCGCATTATATCTTAGTTTTTACATGGTTTTTGCTTCTGTGGGAAACATGTCAACTAAGAAATAACGCAAGTGTGTTATGTCCTTTATGTTAAATGCCAATATATTGAATGTATGTTTGTATTTACATGTATGCTTGTATGTCATGTATGTATGTATGTATGCATGCTTGTATGTGTGTATGTATGCTTGTATGTATCAATGCATGTATATTGTATGTATGTTAGTATGTAAGTAAGATTGTCTCTACACATGTATGTATGTATTCTTGTATGGATGTAGGATTGTATGTACATATGTATTATTCTTGTATGTATGTAAGTATGTATGTATTTATGTATGTCTTTAGAGGTAGGGAGAATTTAGAGAGAGAGAGAGAGAGAGATTCTGGAGAGATGGAGAGGGGGTGGAAGTGAGAGTTTAAGAGAGAGGGAGTGGGAGAGAAGGGGTTGGAGTGAGAGGGACTTAGCTAGGTATGGTGGGAGGGATAGAGGGAAGAGAGAGAGGGGTGGGAGAGAGAGAATTGAGAGAGAGAGGAGAGATGGAGAGAGAGAGAGAGAGTTATGTAGGTAGGGTGCCAAAGGGAGAGACTTGAGAGTGTGAGGGGGGTGAGAGGGAGAGACTTGAGAGATAGGTGGTGAGAGGGAGTGTGAGAGAGAGGGAGTGGGAGAGAGAGGGAGTGTGAGTGAGAGACCTAAGAGAGGGAGAGGGTGTGGGAGGGAGTGACCTAATAGATGTAGAGAAAGAGGGGGGTGGAGTGAGAGGGACTTATCTTGGTAGGGTGGGAGGGATAGATAGAGAGAGGGGAGAGAGACACAGAGAGAGTTACCTAGGTAGGTTGCCAAAGGGAGAGACCTAAGAGAGAGAGGGGGTGGGAGGGAGAGACATGTAGAGAGAGGGGGAGAGAAGGAGTAGGAGAGAGTGGGATAGAGTGGGAGGGACATAGAGAGAGATGGATATAGGGAGCGAGAGAGGGTGGTAGGGATTGATTGAATGAGAGGTATGTAGAAAGAGGGAGATGGTAGATAGAGACAATTAGAGAGGGTAGGAGGGAGGGAGGGAGGGAGAGGTGATATGTATAGATAGAGATAAATTGATAGGGTTTGAAGGTTTAGGGTGGAGAACCTATAGGTTTGATGGTTTCTAGGGTATTAGGGTTTAAGGTTTGAGGGTTGAGGGAATAGGGTCGATGGTAGAGGGTATTTGGTTGAGGGTATAGGGTAGAAGGTTTAAGGGTTTAGGGTTGAAGGGTTTAGGTTTAATGGTTTACTTGGTTCAGGGTTGAGGGTTTAGGGTATATTTTTGAGGGTATATGGTTGAAACATTAGGTTTAGGGTCCAATGTAAGGGGTAGAGGGTATAGGGGTTGAGGATTTAGGGTTTAAGGTTTAAGGATTGAGGGTTGAGGGATTAAGGGTTGAGGGTTGATAATTGAGGGTTGAGGGATTAAGGGTTGAGGGTTGAGGGTTTAATGTATAGGGTAGAGGGTAGAGGGTAGAGGATTTAAGGGTTGAGGGTTTAAGGGTTGAGGGTTTAAGGGTTGAGGGTTGAGGATTGAGGATTGAGGGTTTAAGGTTGAGGGTTGAGGGTATAGGGTATAGGGTCGAGGGATTAGGGTTGAGGGTCCAATATATAGGGTAGAGATTATAGGGGTTGAGAGATTAAGGGTTGAGGGATTAGGGATTAGGGTAGAGAGTTTTCTTGGATTTAACAGTGTAAGGGTTGAGAGATTAGGGTTTAGGGTAGAGAGTATTGGGTTCAGGGTAGAGGGTAGAGGGTTTAAGATTTTAGGGTTTAAGGGTTGAGGGTTGAAGGTCGAGGGTTTAGGGTTGAGTGTTTAAGGGTTTAAGGGTTGAGGGTTTAAGGGTCAAGAGGGTTGAGGGATTAGGGTAGAGAGTTTAATAAGTGGGTTAAAGGGTTGGGGGATTAGGGTACAGGGTAGAGGATTGATGGTAGATGGTAGAAGTTTTATGGGTTAGGCTTTAAGGGTTCAGGGTTTAGGGTTGAGGGATTAAGAGGTTATAGGGTAGAGGTTATAGGGGTTGAGGGATTAGGGTTTAAAGGTTAAGAGTTGAGGGTTGAGGGTTGAGGGTTGAGGAAGTAAGCGGGTATAGGGGTTGAGAGATTGGGGTTTAAGGGTTGAGGGTTGAGGATTGAGGGTTGAGGGGTTGAAGGATTAGGGTTTAAGGGTTGAGGGTTGAGGGATTAGGGTTTGAGGGTTGAGGTTGAGAGTTAAAGAGGATATAGGGTTGATATATTAGGGTTTAAGGGTTGAGGTTGAGGTTTGAAAGGTTTGAAGGTTGAAAGTTAAAAGGGTATAGGGTTGAGGATTAGGGTTCAAAGGTTGAGGGTTACGAGATCAGGGGATTAAGAGAACAAGGGGTTGAAGTGA
>CM021105.1:186505151-186762042 GCA_007115665.2 Sequoiadendron giganteum | reverse complement strand
CTCCCTCCCTCTTTCTCCCTCACTCCCTCTCCCTCCATCTCTCCCTCTTTCTCTCCCACTCTCTCTTTCTCCCACTCTCCCTCCCACTCTCTCCTTCTCCCACTCTCCAACTCTCTCTTTCTCCCACTCTCCCCCTCTCTCCCACCCTCTCTATCTCCATCTCTCCCATTAGGATAGAGGGTATAGACAAAGAGGGAGAAAATAAATATATTAAGAAAACCATATTTCATATAACGTGTGCACGTTTTGAAGAAGTAGAGATGTTACCATTTTAGCAAGAAATAACGTGCTCGTGTTATAACGCGAGAGTGTTTTGCATTCCACTAAAAATGGTAAAAAAGATCAATATAATCATGATGTCAAGGCCCACAGTTTGCATATTCTCCTAGTTTTGTGCATGCTCCGACAAAAAGTAGCTTTTTGATGATGTTGTGAAGTGTGCAAGCATGTTTTTCACATTCCACCACCTTTTCCATGATCTTTCTACCACCTTTGCATGAAATAGCATATTTTCCATGTTGAAAGACATATAATATAAATTGAAGTTTGAATTCCATTGAAAACTGATATAGAATCAAAGTTTGGAGGGGAACAAGCTTTTGAACAAGTCAAATTGTTGTGGAGTTTGAAGAAATAAGAAGCTAAGGCTACATAATTGGGTTGAACTCCTCCATTTGAAAGTCTGGTTTTTTAGGTATGTGAATTCTTTACACATTTTCTTTCATTATATTATTGCTTGCTTTCATTTTTGTTATTTTGCATATTCCATGTTGATCATTGTTTGTTTGTCATTATAACCTTGCGTTGTCAATGCACATTTTAAATTACACAATTATATACACTTGCCAATTACCATTTTAAACCTGATGCAGAGCATCTACCAGGATCCAAAAATCATCAAGGGTACTTCTAACCCTAACTTAAATTGAAGAAGATCAACCAACAAACTCAGTCATCTTTTCATCAAAATCCTTCAATTTCACTTGATTTCATATTTCCACAAAACATTAGAACTTGGTTTCAATGCTTTGTCAGACTCAAAAATAGATTACCCATCATAAAATTGATTGTAACATAGCATAAAGCTGATTAGAAACTCAGAACCATTCAACTCGTTCATGATTCACTAATTCAAGAACTCAATGTTGTAACTTACATAGAAAAATAATAACAAATCATGGAAGGTAACTACCAACCTTTATCAACTATTTTTTTGAAGATCTCATTGCTTTTTGTGTGTTTGCAGAACCTGTACGGGTTGTACAGGCTTAGTAATGGTGTAAAATTGATATTATTCCATAAAGGAATGTTCCTACTTTCATTTGGCTCCCTTTGAAGAGGTTTTCATTGAACTTTGTGCTTGGAATTCATAAATTTCTACAAACTGGGTTCTTGGACAGTCAAGGGTTTGAGGGCAATTTAATTTCTTAGATGGCATCCCACCTATTGTGCTCTCTGTGACTCGGTGGAGCGACCATGTAGGATGTACTTAGGATGTTCTTAGGAGTAGAGAAGAAAATTTTTAAAGTTTCCTCATGAATGATGTTGGTTTAAGGGGAAATACCCTATTTTCTCATAGAAAACAATGGTGCAGACCTAAGAAAGAGGGGTGCAGCATTGCCAAAGGGTAGATGAGGGTTCCTTAATCTTGGGGGGACCTATACAGAAGTGTCTGGGTAGTTGGTTTGAATTGGGAAGTTTTGGAAGGTAATTTTTTATTAAGGAGGCCTAAAAACCCTTGTTTCCTAGACCTTATTTAACATATATCATTATCTTAGACTCAAAAACAACAAGAACTTTACTTTTACCCACCTTCACATGCACCAAAAACCCTCCTTTTACCCAAGAAACTAGTGGTTTATTGAAAAACACTCATCCAACCCTCACACAATCTTATGAATACTTCAAACAGGTCAAAAATGGTCTTCACAAATGAAAATCAACAAGAAACCATGCTGCCCCAACTCAAAATACACGTTAGCATATCAAAACCACTCGAAATCTCATGGAAAACTCAAAATTTCAGTATAGGGGTTCATGTCCAGCACCCTTTTCATTCAATGGTGCTCCCACACCATGTATGCTTCCACAGTTTGTATACATACATATGACATAAGTTGACATTTTTTATGCTTGTCCATGCTTCCATTTTGAGCCTATCTTGCAATCATGGCATGCCACGTTACCACTTTTCTTTAAGGCATTCTGGATTGAAAAAAATCATGTCACCTTTGTCTATGCTAGGTTAACTCTTCTATAGGATGATTGTAAGTATTTTTTAAATGAAGCCTTGAATGACATATATTTTTTAATTAACTTGAATGGATACATTTCTTAGGAACTAATATTTGTCTCATTACCATGCTATAGATAAAATTATCCACCATGCCGAATAAAAAGACAAAGAGGAAACTAACAGACAAAGAGAATGAAACCTTCAAAGAAAAGGAGACAGTTTGGGTGGCGAAATATCGTGAAAAGAAGAAATTGGAAACGATTGACAAAAATAAGTCAATTGAAGAGGAACCTCAACCGTCAAAAAGAGAAAAGGGATTGGCAACACAAAAGGCACGAATGAGAAAACATCATCGTAAGATAGATTTGAATACCGTAGTTGGAGACACACCCTCTACGGAAAGTGAATATGAAGGGACACCATTAAGTAGAAGAAAATATGGAGGGACGCCATCTACCACAAGTGAATATGGACAGACACCATTTGCTGCAAGTGAATATTGAGGGACACCATCTACCGCAAGTGAATATTGTTGGACACCATCCAACACATCTCAAGTTGAGAATACATCATCACTCAAATTTAACATAGAAGGTATGCCATCATCCCCACGTGAACCTCAAGGTATGTCTTCTTCTCCACCCTTGATCAAAGGTACGCAATCTAGCCGACCTTAATTAAATATTGATGAAATTTCTAATGTTGAGATGTATGTGACTAGGAGAACACCACCTAGAATTTTGCGTAGAAAGCCAAAGTATTTGATTAATATTGATGATGATATTTTGCAGCACATGGAAGGTAATATTTCAACATGCATTTGTAGAATATATGCTGATAATATTTGGGAACGATTCTTTGAAAGGCTAAATGAGATCGCAAGATGTCAACTATTTTTTGAAATAATGTGGGGTGTAAAGTATAGGAGCATCATGAAGACTCTTGGGTTGAGAACATCAAATGCATTGAGTGAAGACACTATTGTGAATAATCTAATGGATGCTTATGAGAGTGTGGTTAAGACCTCATGCTCAAAGGATAGTAATGCCACCCAACGTGTCATTACATCGACTTTGGTAAGCTATCAAACAAACAGAGCTCATCTCATTAGAAAGACGAGTGAACAAACGGGAATTAGTAGAAAAAAATTATCAAGAGCCACTCAAAGGTGGCAAAGAATTGAGGGCATTGGTTCAAATGAATTATGGGCATTCTCGAGGAGACTGTCATGAAAAGATAAATAATTTGTCGAAGCCTTGATAACACTAATTGAAGAGTATTGGAAGAATAACAAAAGGCCATCTCCGAATCAAAGGGATGTGGTAAGAAGGAGAATCGGTAGTTAGAATCGTGAGCCACATCCAAAGCATTTTTTGGATATGACTCAAACCCAATTTTTTCAAAAATTTGAAAATGATTATCCTCAAATTAGTATTTCTCAAAGATTTTTTGAAATGTTTAAACCTTTTTATGTCAAGATAAATCACACACGCACTACTTGTTGTTGTAGACTACATATTGAACTTTCTAACCATCATAATGTTTATCATTCTATATGTTTAGATTTGCATACTAATGACGTTTTGCAGGATTGTGGCATAGAAGGCCCCAAAAAATCTTCAAGAGAGTTCTTATCAAAAAAATTATATGAAATAGAGGATTGCCAAATATTCTATAGGACAACATGCTTGGATGGTTCATGTGAGAATTGCAATGGTTTCCAATGTATGCCAATATGTCAACATATGGAAAGGACGGATGAGGTGGAATAGAAACTATTAGAGTTTAGGAAGTATAAAATAGTGGCATATGCTACAAAAGATGGGTTTGAAGCAAAAAGGTGTGATTTGGTTATTGAGAAGATTCTAGTGTACCATTTTATGTCCATGTTTTGTGACAATATATTGTCTGAGTATGCAATGCATACCCATAGATCCTGATGGTTGGATATGCAATTCAAGCTATGCAAGGACACCTTTCTAGTTGGAAGCATAGTATCAGTGGTTGAATTTGTGGAGAACTACACTCTACAGCTACAATGTGAGGTGCAGTCACAGTATTACAACTCCACACAGGTTTTGATATTTTTGCACATAGCATTTATTCATGCATTTGATAGTAGAGATGACCAAAGGAAGGTACTGAGGGAGTACCACTTTTACATTAGTGATGATCGCACACATTCTCCAGAGTTCGTGTAAGGTTGCTTCTAGATTTTCTACAGTGGTTTGGCTCAAAGGGGCATAGAATACGACCGACATATAATATGGTTTGATAATTGTGCAACACAATTCAAGAACTCACACATGTTCTACTAGTTGTGTAAGATGCATGTCATTACAGGTGTTCAACATATGTGGAACTTTTGTGAGGCCAAACATGGAAAGGGGGAGTATGATAGTGCAAGAGCATATGTGAAAAGAGTATTAGCATGAGAAGAGTTAAAGTATAGAGATAGTTCAAAGTTAACAGATGCAAAATCAATATTTGAGTGGTGTAATGCTTCAATGGGTCCAGGTAATGAAGGTACATCTTTAGTTCATAGATTTTTTTGGTTGATGGATGATACTAACATTGCACCATATGAAGATTGTTGTACACTAATAGGATCGAGTGAGGTACACTCTTTCCTTAGCTCAAATGTAGGTTCATGGAGTATCGATACACGAAAGATGGTATGCTTTTTTTCTTCATGTACAATGCAATCCTGGAATGATTGTGAGTCAGGGGAGTGGGTTGACAAATGGTTGACAAGTTATCTTAGCCCACTTCACACGTATTGCCCTCTGACGGCATTGGAACTGACACAGATGGAATCATCGGTCAACTTTGACCACGTATCAGATCTAGTTCAACCAGGTGATATATCTACTTGCTTAGTTTTTGAAATTCCATATCGTTAACTTACTTTGTACTATATTCATAATGTTGACTAATTTCAAGAGATTTTTTGCATATATCAATGCAAGGCATGTTTATGCAGTTATTGCAGATGAAGAAAATAAAGAGGGAACATACTATTACTTGTGTTGTTGTGTTGAGGCCAAAAATAAATTGGAGGCCCCATTTATAGATGGAGAAAACATCGAATACCCTACATGCTTAGTTGTGGTTACTAGAACATGGCTTAGAAGGTACCCACATTCGACTGTTAAACATTGGCTATTTCAGGACTTTGACACACATCGTAAGATTCTTCATTACTCGAACCTTGTCATGGCATCCAATGTTCATTTGACCAAATATGGGTGTAGGCCTTTGAACAAGACCTTGTGGAAGGTCTGTGAGTCTGACCATGAGGATATACTTGACACAATAAAGAGTAGAGCAGACTCAGATGGTTTGTTGGATTAATTTGTAAGTATATGCACATTGGTTCTTATTAATTTATACTTGTCTGCACATTAATTTGTTTGATGCCAATGCTATCGTATTATTTTACTTTTCTTATTTGTAAGTAACATACTAAACAGTGATTGGTGTCCCCTTGCAAAAATACAGATATATGAGCCATCCAAGAGAATGTCAGCCAGAAAAGCAATGCAACATCCTTATTTTGATGATCTTGACAAATCTCAGTCATGATTTTAAGCCATTAGAAAAGTGTGTGCAAAGCTTTGTGAGGTAATTTCAACTTATTCATTTGAAGTTAACCTTATCATGAGAAGCTATGATGTAGACATTATAAGAGCATCTGAAAGTTCAACTTACTCTATTCATGAGAGGTGTCGTGTGCAATAGGTATGTTGGAATCCCCAGTGAAGATGTATGACTAGGAGTGACTAAGTTGTGAGACCTGCATGCCTATCTATAAGTGCCTTCCATCTATTTTTATTTCATTTCCATTTTGGATTCTCTTTCTTTTTCTCTTTTACTTTGCATATTTGTAAGTAAACTACTAAAAATTGATTGATCTCTCATTGTAGAAAATGTTGATTTATGAGCCATCAAAGAGAATCTCAGCCAAAAAATCAATGCAACATCCTTATTTTGATGATCTTGAAAAAAATCAATTTTGATTTCAAGCCATTATAAAAGAGTGTGTGAAGCTTAGCGAGGGAATCTCAAGTTACTCAATTGAAGTTAACCTCATAATGAGCACCTATGATGTAGACATTTAAAGAGAATCTCGAATGTCTGAGTGGCATTGTAAAAGATATGTGAGAACAAAGTACATAAGGCATTGTAATGAGATTTACTTACATAGTGAGATTTACTCAAATAGTGTAATTTTGGAGTTCATGTTTGGTGCAGTAGCACCTTGTTCTGTAAATGCCTTCAATAGGCAAAATTGCAAAATTTGAATTTTGAAATGTAAACAATGTGAAAAATTTCATGTAAAGGTCATATGTAATGTATTCAAAGTCTCACAGAGGTCATTAGGTGATTAGAGAAGTGATATAAAGCATGTAAGGTCGAGCAAAACATAGATCTTTTGTATTCTTCAGTATTTACAATCAATAAAGTCCCTATTTTAGTGATTTTATGAGTTTTTCCAGTCGTTCATTAACTTGTACGGCATGCACAGTAATTTAAGGACTTGAATCTTGTTGTTTAAGGTATAATAGTGAAGTATATTTCATTTGAATCTATTTAGGAGGGTATCCATTGAGTTTATCATTAGTTTGAACTTATTTTTCTCAACCCGATCTGTAAACCAATAATTACTACTCCACCGAATTTGATAGTTTAGATCAATGTCCAGTAATTTAGTATTAGGATTTTTTAGGTGTGTGTGCATGTTTATTTGTGTAGGGGAATTCAAGAAACAAAGGTGGAGTTGCTACTAAAGGGTTTTATGATGAATTTTCAAGTGAAAAGAGTAGCTCCAAGTGGTATTTTGAGGAAATCTTCTCAAATGACTGATCTAGATAGCTATTATTGAGTTACAACACATACTTCAAAATCAAAAGTGACTATCTTGGAACATGTGCATCAAAAATGACCTTCTTCTCTATTTACAAAGGACATACCTTTAAACATTCAAGAACCCCCTTAACTTGTTGGGGCATCAATTATCATGTATCCAAACCCTCAGATCCACAATTTGTCTTAGGACAAACTCACTCCAACATGCCAAATCAAAACCCTTATTTTATGCTAGTATAAGGACTCGGGTTTATTGAAAGGGATGTTTTCATACCTTACCAGAATATGCCACCACCTTAAACCTTCTTAAAATTACCTACACAAACTCAAAAGACAATCACCCAGCCTCTACATGCAATATTTTATCAAACCCTAGGGTGAAACCTCATTTTTCATGCCCTTTTCCATTAAAATCTATAGGGGCAACAACACAAACCCCATACAAATTATTCCCTTTCACTTACAAATTTCTCGTCTAATCCTACAGGATATCGTTGGGCCCCTCTACAAAAACCTCTCTTGGTTTTAGCTATCTCGAAGTGGTTTTCACGTGGTGGCGGATTTTCACTTGATGGAAAAAGTGTCAAATTCAAGTTGTGCAAAGTTGCAAAGTGGTGCAGCTTTTGCTCTGCAACTCGTGTGACCAAGCGGACTATTCCAACACATCTAAATAGGTATGTTTATGCTAGGAATGGTCCTGTTTCACATTGAAACATGCAGAATCACTCTAAGCTACGTTCCACCGGATTGATCCCTTAAGGGTCCAAAGTGCAAAATGGATGTAAAATTCAGCATGCTATTAATCAGATACTGTGAAACTTAGAAACTTCTCATATGATCCTACAAGATTGCATTGGGCCCCTTTACAAAAACCTCTCTCGGTTTTCACTATCTCAGAGTGGTTTTCCCGTGGCAGCAGATTTTTACTTGATGGAAAAACTGTCAAATGCAAGCAGTGCAAAGTTGCAAAGTCGTGCAACTTTTGTTTTGCAACTTGTGTGACCAAGAAGACTATTCCAACATGTTCGAATAGGTATTTTTACACTAGGAATGGTCCTCTTTCATACCGAAACACGCAGAATCGCTCTGAGCTACGTTCCATCGGATCGATCCCTTAAGGGTCCAAAGTGCAAAATGGCTGCAAACTTCATCATTCTATTACTTAGATACCGTGATAATTAGAAACTTCTCATCTAATCCTACAAGATTTCATTGGGACCCTCTACAAAAACCTCTCTCGGTTTTGGCTATCTCGAAGTGGTTTTCCCGTGGCGGGGGATTTTCACTTGATGGGAAAAGTGTCAAATTCAAGCTATGCAAAGTTGCAAAGTGGTGCACCTTTCGCTCTGCAACTTGTGTGACCAAGTGGACTATTCCAATGCATCTAAATAGGTATTTTTATTCTAGTTATGGTCCTCTTTTGCACCAAAACATGCGGAATCGCTCTGAGCTATGTTCCATCGGATCGATCCCTTAAGGGTCCAAAGTGCAAAATGGCTGCAAACTTTAGCATGCTATTACTCAAATACCGTGATTCTTATAAACTTCTCATCTGATCCTACAAAATTGTGTTGGGCTCCTCTACAACAACCTCTCTCGGTTTTGGCTATCTCGGAGTGGTTTTCCCGTGGCAATGGATTTTCACTTGATGGAAAAAGTGTCAAATTCAAGTTGTGCAAAGTTGCAAAGTGGTGCAACTTTTGCTCTACAACTCGTGTGACCAAAATAACTGCTCCAACGTGTTTGAATAGGTATTTTTACACTAGGAATGGTCATGTTTCACACCGAAACACGCAGAATTGCTCTGAGCTACGTTCCACCGGATCGATCCCTTAAGGGTCCAAAGTGCAAAATGGCTGCAAACTTCAACATGCTATTCCTTTGATATCATGACACTTAGAAACTTCTTGTATGATCCTATAGGATTGTGTTGGGCCCCTCAACAAAACTTTCTCTCGATTTTGGCTATCTCGGAGTGGTTTTCCCGTGGCGGCAGATTTTCACTTAATGGAAAAAGTGTCAAATCCAAGTTATGCAAAGTTGCAAAGTGATGCAACTTTCGTTTTGCAATTTGTGTGACCAAACTAACTACTCCAATGCATCCCAATAGGTAGGTTTACACTAGGCATGGTCCTCTTTCACACCCAAACATGTGGAATTGATCCAACTTATGTTCAACCAGCTTGATCCCTTATGATGGCATGCAAAACAATGGGAAAGAGAAACATACAATGGTTGAGAAGTCTGAGTATACAAACTTGTTGATCCCGTACTTGGTACAACCTGCAGCTTTCCTGTACGGTCCCAAGGCTGACATGGATTGAAAGAGAGCTGAGTTGGCTTTCTTTTGGTGGTGGTTTGGTGCAAAACCATAAAGGAATAGGAGAGTTCTTATCATTGATTCAAGTGAATTTTGGAGTCTTAGTGGGCATATTTGAGAGAAGTTGTGTCAAATCACAACTTGGTTGAGCCACTTTGCATCACCAATGGTGCTTTCCAATTCGAAGAGTGATTGAGAGAATGTTTCTTTGTTAAATAGACCTATTCGGGGGTCTAGGACAACGCTGAGTCCATTTCTTATTTGTATTATAAATTATAACTTGATTTCTCCCGAGTCCATTTCGTATACAAGAAATAATATTGCAAAAAGTTGACATATAAATATTTCAATGGTGACGCATCAAGAACATATTGGAATCTTTTTATGAATCATTTCATGGAATACCAATTGAAAACATTTTTTTTTCTTTTAGATAAAGTTGTTTAGCATCAATCAATTAATAGTCAAGACAAACCATGAAGGACAACAATGATCAATGCTAGGGATAACCAATTAATAATTATACACATGAATAAGTCAAGCATGTACATGTCAATAAGGGAAGCATAAGTACTAAAAAACACATAAGCCTCAAGAAGTATACACAAATTAATACAAATTATATGCACAAATACAAGGTATATGCATGAAAACACGTAAGCCACAAAGTATACATTCGAACACACATAAGTCACAAAACATACATGTAAGTTGTAAAGTATACACTTGAATAAACGTAACTCATATCTATTGAACCATCAATTTAGAATGCAAATATGGACACCATCGATAAAAGATATTTGTATTAACCAAATAGGACCATGTAGGCATACATCAATATATGTCAATATAAGTATGAAATATATGTACCAAATAGTCATATAGGCTTATGAGAATGCCATATAGGCATATAATGTCAAATATTTCCAATACAAAATATGTACAAAACTGCCATGTAGGCATACAACAAAGGGCTCTAGAATCAAAAGTCATTTCTCTTCATGCTCTGCAAATAAAATCTTTCCCTTTTCTTTTCAATTGGATGGCGATAGGTCTATCACTCATTTCTGCTACGCTTGAGGAGTGCTCCTGCTACTCCTCCTAGTGTTTAGTTCATGGTGAAGTTTTAACTCTTACAATAATAAGTAAAGACATGAATACATAGAAATTACATTATAAAAAATGATATATTTGACAAAATAATCACTTACCGCCATCTCATGATCACTCTCCACGAGGGATATATTCTCACGCCCATGCTCAAGCATGCTCAAGCCTTGTATAAACCATGCAAATAGAAATTAAACTACGTGAATAAATAATGGTTTGATTTTTCACTAACTAACATCTATAACAACAAATGTAAATTGAAATTTACTAATTTTCCTCATACCTCCCTTGTCAGAGCCATCGAGGATTTATATCAGATGAGACACCAATCTCCATTTCCCTTGTCACAATCGAAGGTGTTTCAACTTGCAACATCTAAAAATAAAACAACAAATTATTCAACATAATCAACGATGTGCATATAAACTACACAAATCTATTAAGTACAATTAAATAGTTAAACTCTTTATTATATTACCTCTATGTAGGTTTGAGTAAATCCACTGCCACTAGGAAGTGTTCCATCGAAACCTCCAATATTAGTCTATTCAACATCCAAAATCGCATATTAAATTACTATTCTTAAAATAATTCTATTAACATGCAATAAATTTATAATTTTTTACTAGTTACATACCCCAGCGATAGGTGTACTGTAGAAATAAGTAGGTGGGGGGCCGGTGTATCCAGTCTCAACGCTATGACCCTACAATTTTATTAAAATCATAAAACATTTTTAGTTAATCTTGCATTTCAAAATTAAAATTTAATAAATTAAATTCAATGAACATGCACTAACTTTTACCTGACTATCAATGCCATATGCCTCATGCAAAATGTCAACTACCCTCTCCATCTCCATAGTTGTAGACGGATCCTGTGTAGCAGTCTCTTGAGTGTCGGTGGGGTCATATGAACAAGTAGCCCCACAAGATTGGCACACATGTGTTCGAAGGCCACCACTCAAAGACTCCCCTAGATGGTGTTGTAGAATAGGGCTAGTATGATGGATGACACTCTGGGTCAAAGTGTTGATCATTTGTAGTGTCTCTACATCATCACTTTCCTTCACGACGAAAGGTATAACAACCACGTGCTCACGAGGTGGCCTAGCAAGAGCTCGTCTACCTTTTCGAGTAGGATCCGGCTATGCACCGGGTCTATCCTGAGCTGACCCCCCACCTCTCCCCTAGAAATCCCTCATATCAAAATAATTTAGGATTATGTTTAACATGAACTCACTGTATAGTTTCCTAAGGAAATATTGCGGGACCTCGCAATTGTTACACGGTGGGTACTCAAAGACCATATACCACCTATCATAAAATTGGTCCCTAATATGTTGGTGGTGGCACTAATGGATAGGAAACCTCTTCGCATTGAGGGTAATATTTTGATTTATGCATGAGTCGGTGAATAATGAGAAAAAATCACCTTTTGTAATTTTTAAATCCTTTACCTCTTTGTATGATAGTTTATTTGCATAATAATCCCTAGCCACCTGCCTCCTATCTTGTCATCCAGTTATTTGTTTGCTAATTGAATCTACATTGTTTTAAATATCTTTCAATGAATTTGCTAGGTTCATTCTTTCTGCAGTTGAACCATTTGGATAACTCAACCTACTGATCAAATCCTCAATTTTATTTTTGTTGTTCTCAATTTCACTCATTAAATTTTATTTAGTGCCAAGAGGGGGTTGAGTGATTGTTGGAGGAGGTTGTTGTTGTGGTTGATTTTCATCTTGAGGATTTGGTTGGTCTTCCTATTGAATATCTTTAGGGTTTGCAGGTTGATTTGCATCTCCTAAAAATTTAAACAAATATATATCAAATTCAACCTAAAACTAACTAATTCAAAACAAAAACCACAGAATCCTTACCTCTCACACCTCCTCCTCCTCGTGGTGCCATCGTTGCGAAGAAATAGCAATTATTGGTGAAATTTTTTTCTGAATTTCTCCTCCTAGAGTGCGAGCACGAAATATGGGGGTTTTGGCCGCGACTAGAAGAAAAAAATAGTCAAAATAAGAATGATAGGTTTTCTCTTTTTTTTTTCTTTTAACAAAAAATAACGCAAGCACGTTATAACACACACACGTTACTTACTTGTTGTTGCCAAGCCTCAGGCTCAGAACAACAAGCCATAATGTGAGTGTGTTATAATGTGCTTGCATTATGACTTTTCAAAAAAAAAATTGAAAGGTGCCCACGAAATGGCTACCCATTTCCATGCACCCGCCCTCATATAATATTTTATTATTTTAATATTTATGTAATTTTAAAGGAACAATTTTTGATTTACAAGGTGAAAATACTACAAGAAAATATTTTAAAAGTGAATGCAAATCTGAAATTTGTTTAATTAACAAGTATTATCATATGATTAAAACTATAGCATTCTAAATTGTCACCCTTGATAATTTCACACTATGTTTTGCTCCCCTTTGAGTTATTGGACCTAATTAAGCTCCTAGTTTCCAAAATTATGCATTCCATGGCTTATTTTAAATATTTTTTGACAATTTACAAGCATAAAACAAGTTCTCTCATTTAATACTTTATCCCCAACACTTTAAACCTTTGAAAATAGGGTTGGGAAATTGGAACCTAGGGTGCCTATGTCCCCATTTTTGGCTCCAAATTCGAATATGTTGGTGTTAGTATTTTATTATTTGAAATTCAAATATCTAAAATTGGTTGTCAAGATTTAATTTTTAGGAAATTAGAATAATAGCATATAAATACCTAGTTATTACATCATTTGAACATTAATAAGAAACATTAAGGAGAACTTATGATCAAGCAATTATCAAGAGTATAATTCAGCAAGTGAAGAGCACCCATTAGAGTTTTATTGCAAAAATTCAAGATCCAACATCATGTCAAAGTGTGTGTGATTTCATGTGTTATCATTGTTTTGTGAATATTAACATTTATTGTAGGTCTCCAAATCATTCAAGCATTAAATAAAATCAAGCATGTAAGATCCAAGAACCTTGAGGTGATGTGTGTGTGTGGAAAATATGTGTAAGTGAAATAAATAACAACACACCTTAATGCAACATTATTAGATAATTAAATCTCTAAAACCATTCCATTTCTCTCTAACTCCAAGGATTTATTAAATCAAAGTGACTCTCAAATTGTGTGCACTGTGATTATTAAAATGACAACCTAGAGAATGAGAATGATGATCTAAATGATATGTTGTGATAAAATGATTGATAATGGAAGCTATGATGTTGTGATACTGATATGAAATGATATGATAAACTATTGTAAACTAGAATGCAACTGATATGGTATGTTGTGACATGATTATGATCTAATATAATTGCTAAAATGACTTTATTTGACAATTGCTAAAGGTTGTATGCTAAATGCTCTAATATGATTCCTTCAGAGTAAAATTGCATAAAAAGTGGGATCTATTTCCTGTAGCAATAGGTTGATTTTATAGATTTTCAAAGGCAATTCATGATGTGGCAACAAGCAATGGTTCAAATTTGATCTAGATAAATCAATGGTAGAAGATGAATAATTTGGCGAGGAAGAAGGGGAAATGCTTTCTCTCGGCAAAACATTGTGGCGAGTGATTAGGAAGAAATTGTGGATCCATGAAGCCAACTATTTCCAACTATTTAAATTTTGGCTAGAAAGATAAATTGCAATTGAATGTAACTTGAAGCTTTCAACTTTATTGAGAGAAAAACTGTAGACATGTGCTCAATTGGAAAATCACAATTTAATACAACTTGAAGCTTTCAACTTTGTTGAGAGAAAGGCTGTAGACATGTGCTCAATTCAATATCTGAATTATTTAATTTTTGGAGGGAAGATATATTATTAAATTAAACATTTGAAATTTGTTTGCATAATAAAAGGGGATGATAATTAAACAAACTATGAGATTTAGTTTATTTAATTAAGATGAAAGAATTGGATGATTAAATTAAAAAAAAATATTGAATTTTTTTATTTAATTAAGATAGAAGAATATAAAATGTGAACTATATAAATAAATATTTCTATTTATTTAGAAGTAGATGAATTAAAGGTTAATTAATCAAATAATTGTATTTAATTAATCAGATTTATCCAGACCATTTTTAGGTGTATACATTTTTCCCCTCTTTGAAGTGATGTGTTTACACATTGCTTCAAAGAATCAATTTTGTTGCTAGTGTTTGAGAAAAAAATTCTAACATGCCCCAGACGTTGCTTTTTGAGTGATAATGGATATATGCCCCCTTGGGAGATAAATCGTTGAATTTTTAAATTTTTAGGATTTTTTTTGAAGTTTTTCATTTTTTAATGATTTTATGATAAGTTGATTTTGATTTGATATTGAAGCAATTTATCTCCCGACAAATGATGTGAAAACTGCCCCATTGATGAATTGATGAATTAAGCCCTTTTAGTAAATAAAATAAATCAATTTCATAGAATCCCACCTAATTAGCCCTTAAAAGGGTAAAAAGGTGAATTTGAAATTTGAGATTTATTTATCAAATTGTGCATTTAGAGAAAAATGGTGATTCCTTACCACACACACTGATTCGAGTGCGTGTGACGTCACAACTGCCCGGCAACGTATGAACCTTCGGTACGTACCCTGATAAACCTCCTAGTAATTCACAAAATTTGGTTTTCCCATGTTTTTCACATTTTGAATTTGGTTGTAATTGTTTGAGCGTATTGAAAGCCTGATGTAGCGCATACACTTGTTGTGCACCTAGAAGTAGAATTTTAGCACATGGGTATATCATTTTATTGCATAGATTTTGATAGCGCTTTGAAATCCTAGATTAGCACATTGATTGAAGAGAATGGTGTATCAACTATTATGGTGCATTGAATATCATTTTTAACACAACGGTGGACTGAAATGGCACATTAACATATTTTGCGCATTGATAGTCTATTTCGGTGCATCGACTGTCTGAAATGGTGCATTGACCTTTTTAGTGCTTTGATAGACTGTTTTAGCACATCTAAGTCAAAAAGATTTGTTTTGCAATAAAGTCCTTGATTTTGATTGTTAAGTCTAATAGGTCTTCTAATGATTGATCTCATGATAGGTGAGATTCAATGATTGATTGATGATAATTGACCTCATGATAGGGGAGGATCAATTATAGTCAGATTGATTAACCTCATGATAGGTGAGGTTGAATGATTGATAAATTGATTAACCTCATGATAGGTGAGATTGATTGGTAGATTGATTGATTAACCTCATGATAGGTGAGGTTGACTGATAAAGTGATTTATTAACCTCATGATAGGCAAGGTGCTTGATAGATTAATCCTCATGAGATTTGATCAAAGTCTCACCAAAGTTGATTAGATTGATAGGCTGATTTATTTTGATTGATTTGAAAAGTTTATTGATTTGTGAATTTTGTGATTATAGGAGCCTTTGATGAATCTTCAAATTCACGAGTGTTTCCAAAGGACTTTTGATTTGATACCTTAGCTAACACAACCTAATATATGTGTTATTTCATGTTGTAGTTTTTCCTCTTTATTATATATGCCCCAGATTAGGATTAATCGAGGACTCTTGATAGCCCTAGCTGAGAGGTGGCATAGTGAGCATAACACCTTTCACCTTCCTACTAGTGAGATGGCAGTGACTCTAGAGGATGTGTATTGTATATTGAGGATACCTGTGGTTGGAGAGCTTGTTTTGTACAATCATACTAAGCAGGGAGGTACCGATGCCTTGCGCAAAGTGTTTGAGGATGATAGGTTTTGTGGACATGAGATTCCCTAGAGGGTGATGGTGGATGCATATCCTACACTACCATCCATGCTTGTTGGTTTCATCATAGGTTTCTTATGTCCCAACCATAGGTCGAAGGGACTTTCAATTGGATGGGGTTGGATTTTGGAGCAGATGATTATGTAGGGTACCATTTATGCTTGGGTTTGTTGCATGTAGCCCACTTATACCATGATTTACACTAGGTCATTTATCTTAGAGGACGCGGTTTGTTAGTCGGTGTTACTTTATTACAAATATGGGCATGGGAGCATATTTACATCACCCATCCCATTGCAAATAGATAGTAGCCAGTTGATAGACCCTATGTTCATGGTTATACAGGTCCAGTTGTCTAGCATAGGCTAGGAAAATTGGAGTACTGGAGGTGGATGTTGGATGATCTGGAGGTAGTTGTATGGCAGCCTTACATTGGTTGTGAGGCATGGGTAGAGGATGATACTGAGATGTATTTGTTCCAGTCGATGTACCTAATCGAGAGGACCCAATTTTTCATTGATAGGTTTTTATTGAGGAGGGTGATGAGGTAGTATGGTCATTTACAAGGTATTCCATAGGGTGTCGCTCACTATGCACGATGACAGATTGATTCTTCAGAGTGGGGGCCCACCCTGTCATTTGATACTGCAGTGGAGGACTATCAAGGTTTACAACCGATTATCTGGGATTATCATCCAAAGGTTGTTGAGGTAGGGATATTTGAGGAGTATGCTCAATACCTATTTCTAAATCCATTCCCATGGATCTCCAACCCATATGAGGTTGTGTCATTATTGGATGAGGAGGAGAGGGAAATAGTACATGGTCATAGACAAAGGAGGAGATATGGAGGAGTTAGGGAGGAGGAGATGGCAGAGGGGGAGATGGCAGAGGAGGAGATGGAGAGTAGTGATGATAATGGAGATGGGGGTGGTGGTAGAGGTGGTGGTATAGGTGGTGGTCGAGTAGCATTTGTTGTTAGTGATGTGATGGTGCCTTAGTGAAGGAGGTCTTTGGTGGTCGTGGCCCAGTAGCGTGTATAGATTGGGCTACCCTCACAATAGTAGAAAACATAGGTTGTTGCTTTGCAGGTACAAGTTCAAACTCTTCAGGGGTAGTTAGCATAGGTGCAGGCATTGCTCACTTAGGCACAAGCATAGGTTACCACTCTGACAACTAAGAGAGATGTGGCTAGACAGGAAGGTGAGCAGGTAGTGGTATTATTTGAGATATTGCAGAGTGGATGAGGATACTACCACTGGGGACATGATGAGAGAGGTAACTCAAGCTGCTAGAGAGGTTGAGTATTACAGGGGCCGATACATGCACTTGTGCCAGTCGAGCAGAGAGTCAGCTATGTCGAGTCTAGATCAGCATGTAGCCATTCTCGGACAACCAGTGTGGGTGTTTTACAACCTCCACATAGAGATCCAAGACTAGAACTAGGTACAGGTGTGCCCGGTGTAGGTCCATCAGGTGGTGTTGTAGGAGGCCTAGCTAGACCAGCGAGATCTGGGGGGAGCACTTCATGATTATACTTGATGCACTTTGAGACATTTGATGATGTACACTTCGATTTTGAATTATTACTATGTTGATATTGTATCTCTTGGCATTCATTTAGACTTCTTTGTATACTTGACATTATGATTTTTGAGATTTATGTGATATGCGGCGGATTATTGATCTATATGTGTTCCATATGATTCTATGATGGATTCCTATGATATATTCTTTAATTTTCATTCTATATGCTATGTGATTTTTATATGATGATGATGCAATGAATATGCACTGATGAATTTATGATGTAAGGATGCAATGATAAAATGATGGTAATATCAATATCCCATGAGATGGATATGATAATGCAAATGATATGTAATGCAATATATTTTTTTTTATATATTTTCTAATGCAAATATATGATGTGATGTGTGGGAAAATGTATGATATGATAATGTTAATGATAATGCCATTATATGCATAATTTTTTTTTTATATTTTTCGAATGCCAAATAGATGATGTGATGTATAAATGAATGAATGATATGATAATGCAACTAGATGTGTTATGCAAATGATAATGTTACTACGTGAGAATGATAATGTTTTTTGTTAATGTCAAGTATACTTAGTCCATTATATGTTAGTTAAACATTGCTTTTGAAATATTTTCCAACATTGATACAATCTATTCTGCATATGCAAAGCTAATCATGAATGCAATCTAATTTAAGTATACAAAGCTACATATGAAAAGTTGGCATCTTAACAATCCATTATTGTACTTTTTATCATCATTGATCCTTTAAAATATCGAAAGTGAGTACAAGAATCGATGGTATAAGTTAGACCATGATGACCTGAGTACTTCTTTCATGATTTTTGATATTGCAAGTTAACACAAGCATCTAGGTATAATTAAACCAAGATGAGCTGAGCATTTCTTGCGTAAAATAGACAAGAATCAATCATGTTCCTATGCAAATTCTGAATGTCATTAGTGATACTTGGTAGAGCACGTTGCATGACAATTCATATAAGAATAATGATTAATTCACAGACAATAGACAAAGAAAAATCACTCCTTCCAAGTGCTTCTCGAATTCAATACATCATCAAGTTGCTCCAAATATATGATAACAAAAATCAAAGTAAAATATTTGAACATTAGAGCTAAAGCATTAAAATCATGATTCAAAAGAATATCATCCATTTAGATTTGATTCATTGATTCAAGTTGTTTGATTGGATAGTTTTGATCTTTTGATGATTGTTGATTTGTTCAATGTTGAGCTTCCTATGATCAATGTGTTTATTGCATTGTCATATTGTTGTTTGCCTATTTTTTTTAGCCCATAGTTTATTGCCCCTAGTGAGTTTAAGATTTTTCCCCCAAGCTAGGGTGACACATGACTACATTGTCAGGATATGTACATGAGATTCTCAATAATAAGCAAAGTGATGGTGAAAGTGAAAGACCTAGATGTGCTCAAATAGATGGTATAGCTAGTCTATCACAAATAGCACCTATCACCAAGTTTTCACTACTTTTTTTTATTGCACCTTTTCAGTTTTTATGATTTTTTTGTTGTTACCAAGATGCCTGTTTGCCAGGTTTTCATCAAGGCAACTATTTTTTTTTTTTACTTTTTTTTTCTTTTAGACCTTTCACAATGCACTAGATAATTCAAGTATAGAAATTTTGAGTTGGATATTATTGATAGGTTCATCGAATAGATCCCCTTCAGGCTTAGATAATTTGTAAGCTCTTGATCCATAAAATGAAATGACAACAAAGGGACCTAGCCAATTTGGTTCAAATTTACCCTTCTTCTCATGATCCTGTTGATTGTGAGGGGTTTCCTTTAATACCAAGTCACCTACCTGAAATGCCCTTGGTTTGACTCTATGATTATGGCTTCTAGACATCCTTTGTTGGTATGCTTTCAAGTGATTCACCACTTCCTAATGATGCTCATCTAACAATTCCAGCTCTTGAAGTCTAGACACTCGGTAGTCCTCATCTGATATGATTCCTTTTATTGACACATGAAGGGATGTTATTTCAACCTCAATAGGTAGAATAGCCTCTGATCCATATACCAAGGCATATGGTGTAGCTCATGTAGGTGTTCTAATATTGGTTTTGTATGCCCACAAAGCAAGATTCAATTGAACATGCCAATCATGTCTAGCATCGTTGACCATTTTCTTCAAGATTTTCAGAATAGTTTTGTTTGAGGCCTCTGCCTAGCCATTTCCCTAAGGATAGTATGGTGTTGAAAAGTGATGTAGGATATGAAACCGCTTACACAGATCTTATACATCCTGATTCTTAAAAGGTCTACCATTTTTGGTAATAATGGATTGAGGAACACCATATCGACATATAAGGAAATTCAAGATAAATGATGAAATTTGTTTTCCTATAACGTTGGTTAGGGGTACAACTTCAATCCACTTTGTAAAGTACTGCATGGTTGTAATGATAAATTTATGTCCATTTGATGAAGAAGGGTGGATTCTCCCTACCATATCAAGCCCCCATTGACAAAAAGGCCATGTTGTTGTGAAAGGTTGTAGTTCCTGTGCTGGTGTATGTATAAGGTTGCCATGGATTTGACATTTTTGGAATTTCTTTACATATTGATAAGACTCCTTCTCCATGTTTAGCCAGTAATACCCTAAACAAAGGATTTTTTCGCTAGAGTTAGACCACTCGAGTGAGCCCCAAAGATACCTCCATGAACCTCTAGCAAGGTTGTTTCAGCTTCATTACATTCTACACATCATAGGAGAGTATCATCAAAACCTCGACGGTAAACTATGTCAGAAATAAAGGTATGTCATGTGGCTTGGCGAATGAAATTTTGTTTTTGGTTTTGGGAAAGGTCGAGTGGAAGGGTATTGTCTTTCAAGTAAGTATAAATCTACCCATAGATGGAGGTTTCAGGGTCAAAAATATGGCATATTACTTGGGATTCAGGATTGTCGTAAGTAGGATTTGACACTTGTTCCACCATAAACTCATAATGTCTTCATTGTTCTGGTATCTGCAAGAGAGAAGCAATTGTAACCATAGCATCAACATATTTGTTATCTTCCCTTGGTATTTGTTCAAATTGATCTGGACAAAGTACTTCTTGAAATCATCCACCATTTTCTTATATGGCAGTAACTTGTCATCCCTTGTTTGATAATCGTCATTTACCTGATTAATGACTAGTTGCAAATATCTGTAGACCTGCAACTCTGTGATATTCCATTCAAATACTACTTTGATGCCAATGATTAATGCCTCATATTTAGCTACATTATTTGTACAAGGAAAACGTAGTCTGTAGGACTTTGGAATGGTGAGTCGTTGAGGTGTGATAAATAATATCCCAACACCTGATCCATGTTGTGTGTAGGATCCATCAAAATACAACATCCATTGTTATGGTGTGATGGTTAGAACATCTACATAGGTAAATTCAATGGTCATTGATTGATTATCTTGTAGAGGTGCTTCAGCTAACTAATTAGCTATGAGTTGTCCCTTGATGGCTTTTCGATCTACATATTGGATATCAAACTTGCTCAAGATCATGACCCATTTGGCTAGCCTTCCTATTAAAGAAACTTTGTTGAGTAATTATTTTAGTGGATCGATCTTTGCTATGAGTTTAACTATGTGAGTTAACATATAATGGCATAGCTTTTGAGTAGCGAATACTACCACCAAAAAATCTTTCTCAATAAAGGTGTAGCTGATCTCATAACTATTCAAAGTTTTACTGATATAATAGATAGCATGTTCCTTTCCTAGAGGATCTTCCCATGCCAATAAAATCTCCAATGAAATCTTTGTTGTTGCTATATAAAGTAGTAAAGGATTTCCTTCTATAGGCAGCACTAGTATTGGTGGAGAGATCAAATATTTCTTTAGTTTATTGAAAGTAGTTTCACATTTTTCATCCCATTTGAAAGAGACATTCTTATGTAGCAAGTGATTGAATGGATGAATCTTGTCTGCTAGTTGAGAAATGAACCTTCAGATTGACTGAAGCCTTCCCTATAGATACCATAACTGACTAATGTTTCTAGGTGGCAGAATCTCCATAATAACCTTGACCTTGGTGGGATATACTTCAATACCTTTCTCTGAAACTATGTATCCTAGAAGCTTCGTCGATGTTACACCAAACACACATTTCTTGGGATCTAATCTAATATTGAACTTTTCTAGACGAGTGAAAATTTTGTCTAGAATCTCAAGATGTCCTTCTCTAGTATATAATTTTTCCAATAGATCATCCACATACTCCTCCATAAAAGTATGCATCATGTCATGGAAGATGGTGGTCATTGCTCTTTGATATGTAGCCCCTACATTTTTCAACCCAAAAGGCATCGCATTCCAACAAAATGTTCCCCATGGATAGGTGAACATTGTCTTCTCTTGATCCTCTGGTGCTATCTTGATTTTATTATAACCTGAGAAACCATCCATTAATGATAACATGGTGTGTCCAATTGTCAAGTCGACAATAATATCAATGTTTGGTAAAGGAAATTCATCCTTCAAACATGCCTTGTTGAGATCCCTGAAGTTGGTACATATACTGATACTACCATCTGGTTTAGAAATAGGTACAATATTTGATATCCTTCAACATAACCAATTAGACGAATGAAACCAGCATCTAACAACTTATAAGATAGATGTTGTGTTAGGAGATCTGGACCAAGCCTGGCATATCAAAGTGTCGGCCTTTACAAATATGCCATCTAAAACTATGATAGGTTGTGATAATTATTGCATTGATTTTGATGGTTGTCCAGAAGTTCTTGGTGAAGGAAGAAATTGTGAAAGACATAAATATTGTTGAATGGAATACTCCCCCATGCCTTTGTCTATTAACTAGATCTTTTCTTTCAATTGCTTTGATAAATATTTTTCATTGTTTTTTGCACTAGAATCAGCAATACCTTTGTCTTTTGATTGGTCCTTCTTCTCAACCAATATTGACACAACATTTGATTGTCTCTCATTGTTTGATGAAATTTGAGTTTTACCTTCCTTGTTATGAGGTATAAAAGTATCTTGAGCTGCTTTAAGCATGTTACATTGTTGGGGATTATTTGAATCACCTGAGATGGTTATTTCTTTCCCATTGACTGGAAACATCAAGCACTTATGATAGGTGTATGGCACTACTTGCATCTCATGAATCCATGGACATCCCAAAAGTATATTATATGTCAGATCCTTGTCCAACACTTGGCAGATTATGTCTTTCACAATTTCTCCCACTTGGATAGGTAGAACAATCAATCCTTTGGAAGATCTCTCTTTGTCATCATATGATTTCATTGTGATTTTCCTTCTTGGATCAATAGCATTATCAGAATATCCTAGTGCATGGATTAGTTTTAAAGTACAAATATTCAAACCAGCTCCACCATCTATAAGAACATGCTTGACTCAATGTTTTTGAATGAGAACTTCAATGTGGAGGGCAACATTGTGTGGATGGTTTAGTGATACATAATCATACTCAGAAAAGGATAGACAGTGAGGAGCAGTTAAGTGTCCCACCATAGCATGGAACTGGAAAACTTCCAAGTTATTGGGTATTGTTGTGGCAACAAGAGCTTGTTCTAGGATTTATTTGTGTGCTGGTGATATTTTCAAGAGTTCTAATATTGAGATTTGTGTTGGTATTTTCTTCAACTAATCAATTATGTTGTATTGATTTGTAGGGGCAGCAATTGTTTTGATTATAGGTGCATCAGATGATTTATGTGTATCTCTTTTCAATATTACCTTAGCTTGCCACCTTGTTGTCACGTTGACTGGTTGATATTCTTGATTCTCTCTGATTTTTATGACACTAACCTGATTTTCATTTGCAGCAATGTTTTTGGTTTGATGATCAACTGTAACGATGCTATTGCTGTCATTAATTTCTGCATTATAGGTTTGATTATCAACTGCAATCATATCTTCAATACAATTACCAATAGAAACAAATGTATTTATTTGATTTTCAGCAGCAACATGGTCATTTTTATCATTGATTTGGGTGTTATTTTTTTGATCTTCAACTACCTCGATATGGAGAATAGTGGAATGATAAACGTGGTTGACATTTTTTCCTTTACCATTTGAAGAAGATGATTCACCTTTGTCATAATTGGGTAGAGGATTTTTGAAAGCTCCATGATCATTGCTTGTTTGTGGTCCTTCAATATATATATTTTATTTTCAATCAGATCTTGGATCAAATGTTTAAATTTCCAAAAATCATTCATCTTGTGACCTTTGTTTTTATGATAGTCATAGTAATGTGTGTCATTCCACCAAAATGGTTTGACTTGTGGATCCCAATTTTGAGGCTCTTCTGATGTCACAAGTTTGGCTTCAACAAGTTCCTTTAATGCGGATTTCAATGATTGTCCTAAAGGCATTAATTTCCTCTGATTTGATAACTTTTGGAATTTTGATGACTTAAATCTAGCATTGTTCGAATTATTGTTTTGATTTTCATTTAGATTGCTGCCTTGGTTGTTGTCTGGGGTTTTCTTAGTTGCGGTTACTGTTTAATTGAATATTGGTTTCGTGTTTTGCATTTCAGTCACAACATCATTGTTTCCAACATTTCTATACTTTTTCCAAAACTTGGGTTTATCATTGTTTTTGCTGTGACTAGAGGAATTGGCATTGTTTGATCCTTCATTATATGTTTTTAGAACTCCTCGTTTGACCAAAGCTTCCTCTATCTTTAGATTGTTTTCAATCATTTTCTCGAATGTAGGTGGACATTGTAGTTCAATTCTATAACTCATTTCATCATTTAAATTATCAATGAATAGTTCCATCTTTTCCTTTTCAGGTATGGAACGTGGATATCTTGCAAACAACCTTCTCCATCTTTGCAAAAATGAGAAATTTTTCACCTTTCTTTTGTTTAGTATTGCAAAGATCCTTCATTATGATATCATGTTGTATATTATAGGAGTATTGAGTTATAAATTTGTTAATTAGATCTTCAAAAGATCTAATTCCTGGAGTTAATTTACAAAACCACTCCATACATAGTCCACCTAAGCTTCTTGTAAATAGCCTCATCAAGTATGTATCTTTATGAGAAAACTCTAAACTAATAGCTCGAAACTCTCTTACATGGTCAAGAGGATCTATTTTTCCATTGTATTTATCATACTTGGGAAACTCATAGTGTTTTGGAAATGGGATCATGTTCACGTTTTGAGAAAAAGGATATGGACAAATATCCTATAGCAAGTATCTCTTAGTTGTTCTTGTTTGCATATCTTGGAATTGTTGTTGTAAGGTTTGTAATTGATGTTTCATTGCATCTACTTCATCTGTATTTTGTGATTTAGTCTCATCTCTTTTAGATGTTCCTGTCAGTCTATTGATATCAAAATCCTTTGGAATTTTAACACCCAGATCAACTAACATTAAAAGATTCTTTTCCCCATCCTTTCTATAATTTTCTCCATAAATTTATGGAACTTGGGGTCTTGTTGCATATTTTGTAGTTCTTCTTCAAATATTTCATCATTGTCATTTAGTTGGATCTATTGAGCAGATTCTCCTTAATCTCAGACATGTTTGTTTCCTTTTCTTGAAGTTTTAGTCTTTGTGACCTTGTAAAAACTAGCATAAAAGTGTTATAATTATCCACTAAAATTTTGATCTTGGTTTGATATAGTTTCAAGGATGTTAACTTGAGTCAAATAGAATGATAGATTCTATTGACCAGAATAAGTTTACAAGTATATCATACAACTTTGTTTCTTGAAGTAGGATGACATATCCTGATAATGAAACTAGGCTTGTAATCAAATTTGTTTGATTTAGACACTTTTGGATGGTGATTCTGAGTTTAATTTAAAGAATTTCACTTGTAAGGTTTAGTTTTCAAAATTTTAATACTCTGGTTTGATTTGAGAAAGATTTATGTTCTAGTAAAAATCTGAATTTTGGTGTAAAAAGTGTGACAGATAGTGAAAATATCTCTCTGGTTTTTTCTTTGGTGAATGCACTATAACAGTCCTCCCATGCGCTAAAATAATTGATAGATGCATTGACAAATTGATTTGATGCATTGTTAAACTGATTGTATGTGTTGTACTGTTACTCCTATGCACTAATGTTTTCTTTCAATGTGCTATATTGTTCCTCCTATGCACTAGATTGTTCCTCCTATGCGCTAAAATATGGGCCAATGTACTATTTAAAAAATTTGATGCGCTATAATAGAGAGCGAATGCGTTATTCTCGAATTTTTTCAAGATTTTTGACAGTCCATTTTTTTTTTCTGGATTTTGATAGTGAATTTATTTGACTCTAGTATATAAACTTCTAATTTGATGACTTTGTATCTGATTGGTTTTCTTGTGAACTATAGAAATTGATTTCTTTGATTGGATGATTTCCTTTTGAATATGATTTTCACACATAGCAGCAAGTTTGCAAACAGCTGTTTCAATTCTACACATTAAACATATAGTGTGTGTTCTAGAATCAGGTTTGATTCTCTCAATTTTCATTGGTATAACACAATAAAGATAGTTCAAGCACTTTTGTATCTCAAAAGATCACTAAAAATACTATATCCCACACTTGAAACTATGTTAGCTCACACAACCATGTCACCCCCTAGAGGGTGCCCGTATTTTTTCCTTTCCCGAATCTTAACCAAAAGTTGACTCCACTTTTGATCAAGGTCTTTGATAGTTATATGGTGAGTGTATTGGGGGAAAATTATTCCCTCCCCTTGCACTATGATATAGAAAGTGTTTAGAAACTGACACGGTTGGATTCTACTTTAAAGTTTGTAGATAAGGTTTTCGTTTAGTGTGGCAATAGATAAACTACCTCAGGAGACCTCCCAACCTTTAGAACAAAGGCTTTGGGGATGGTTATCTTGCACACTTCCGTCAAATATCAGACTTTCCCTGAAATCTCTTTTGATTATAGTGGGTTAGAAAACCTGGCTTTGGTTGTTCCCACTTAGGTCGTTCCCATAGGTTGAGTACTTTTTCCCACTACGACAGGCCCTCTAAAGGTGTTAATAAAGCATGAAAAGTGAGTCTAGCATTTTGATCACCTAGCGAAGGGGAGAGCATAAGCCTATCACTTCAACCACAGTAAATAGGGGATTCAATTTTACTTTTACTTAAGCTAGATGCCTAACTTAATAAAAGAAAGTAATAAGAAAGCTCAAAACCCATAAAACACCATTAGTAATTTTGTAGTATTTTTCTTTGACTAGCGTAAATGTTTCCAACAACTATCTTTGACCAGCATACCTTGTACCTACAGCACAAAAAACAAAGATTAATATCCAAAATGATTCATTTTTTTGTAAAAACAGTCAAATGTGCTAAACCTTTAAACATATGCGCTAAAAATTTGATGCGCTAAAGTAATAAATGAAAGTGTTGAAATAATTATCAAATGTGCTATAACAGTGATTGAATGCGCCAAAACAATGTTTTTATGCACCGAAACAGTCTTTGTATGTGATGACATATCCGTCGAATGTGTTGTAACAGTGATTGAGTGCGCTGAAATATCTGTCTGATGTGCCATAACAGTGATTGAATGCACTGAAATATATGTCTGATGTGCTATAAAAACTTTTGATCCCGCTAAAAAATAATCACATCAAATCTGCAATCACTTTCCAGAAAATGTTAAAAATGGGGATTTTCCCCATGGTGGGCACCAATTTATGTGTGTGTAAAATATGTGTAAGTGAAATAAATAAAAACACACCTTAATGCAACATTATTAGAGAATTCAAACTACAGATTTAAATCTATTTGAAGCATAATAAAATCTCAAAAATTGTTCCATTGCTCTCTAACTCCAATGATTTATTAAATCAAAGCAACTCTCAAATTGTGTGCACTATGATTATTAAAATGACAACCTAGAGAATGAGAATGATGATCTAAATGATATGTTGTGATAAAATGATTGATAATGGAAGTTATGACGTTGTGATACTAATATGAAATGATATGATAAACTATTGTAAACTAGAATGCAACTAATATGGTACGTTGTGACATGATTATGATCTAATATGATTGCTAAAATGATTTTATTTGATAATTGCTAAAGGTTGTATGCTAAATTCTCTAATATGATTCTTGCAGAGTAAAATTGCATAAAAAGTGGGACCTATTTCCTGTAGCAAGAGGTTTCTTTTATAGATTTTCAAAGGCAATTCATGATGTGGTAGCAAGCAATGGTTCATATTTGATCTGGATAAATCAATGGTAGAAGATGAAGAATTTGGTGAGGAAGAAGGGGAAATGCTTTCTCTCAACAAAACATTGTGGCAAGTGATTAGGAAGAAATTTTGGATCCATAAAGCCAACTATTTCCAACTATTTAAAGTTTACCTGGAAAGATAAAGTGCAATTGAATGTAACTTGAAGCTTTCAACTTTATCGAGAGAAAAAGTTGTAGACATGTGCTCAATTGGAAAATCACAATTTAATACAACTTGAAGCTTTCAATTTTGTTGAGAGAAAGGTTGTAGACATGTGCTCAATTGAATATTTGAATTATTCAATTTTTGGAGGGAAGATATATTATTAAATAAAACATTTGAAATTTGTTTACTTAATAAAAGGGGATGATAATTAAACACACTATGAGATTTAGTTTATTTAATTAAGATGAAAGAATTAGATGATTAAATTAAAATAAATTATAAATTTGTTTATTTAATTAAGATAAAAGAATATAAAATGTGAACTATATAAATAAATATTTCTATTTATTTACAAGTAGATGAATTAAAGGTTAATTAATCAAATAATTGTATTTAATTAATCAGATTTGTCTAGACCATTTTTAGGTGTATACAATGTGTATGACTTCAGCCCTTCAAGGAAGCCATTGAAGGGTGGTGAGTTGTAGCACTTTGTGATTTCATCATTCCTTCCTTTCATTTATCCATTTATCATTTACATTGCCATTGTGGAAGTGGAAATACTTACATGGGGTTTGACTGAGGCAAGCCCCTAAAATGGCCCAACATTTCCTCTCTTTGTGAATGTGCAGATATCAGGTTGAAGAGGATCAAAGGAAGCTTGAAGACAATTTATTCATTGTTACATTCAAAACTATAGGCCTTGACAACTCATAAAAACTCAATTTTAGAAATATTTGGCAATGATCTGACAAATTTGCATATGGGAAACGAAAGTACAGATCTAACATCAAAGGATTGCAAAAATAGGTCTAAAAAATACCTAGCAGGACAATGGCACCCCTGACACCAACATCTTGACAAATTGGGTTGGAATTTGTACCATAGGTGCACAATATCCTCCCCTTTTTATTTCTAGTGTTTGATTCCCTCTATGACATCTCAAATTTTTTGTACTTGCATCAAAACACTAATTTGCATCATTAATTCAATTAGATCATTGCATTTCATTATTAGGTCATTTCCATATTTGGTTGAGGGTTCATTGACTCACCTTTTAGGTTGTAATTCAACCTCATACCTTGTCCAAATCGATCAAATCCCCCATTCCATCCTTGCATTCACACATCCTCCCCCACATCAACCTCACACATGAAATTAGGGAAGGGTACCAAACCCTAAGGTGAAAACTACAAAGTTTACCCTTTCCCTCCATCTCAACAACTATGTGATTGTAAAGTCAACAATAAAAAATTAAATCAATAAACTATAAATAAGGTTTATGTGGAGAAATACTTTCAAGAAAATAATCCACCTAAAAAAGAGGAAAAAGTATGTATTAATCTTCAAAGGAGAGATACATTCATACACTAACACTTTGAAATTTGACAACACTATGGAAAGATTTGTGTACCTATAAAATAATCTCATAAAACTACTATCTCATGCCTCCAATTTATGAAAAAATGAGAGAGGGATACCACAAATAGTTTTACAAAATAATGTACCATCAAACTATGTTAAAATACAAACTCCCATTTCCAAAGTGAAGAGGCTTTTTGGGATGATAAATGAAAACCCTAATGATCCATGAATAGAAAAAATTACCTATGTACTAATAATTAATAGCATCATTAACTTGTAACTCCTTTATAATGACCCATATCTAAAACTAGACATCCAAACTTCTTACCCAACTCATATGGGACCCACCAATATCATTCAAGATGCTCCACTACTTAAATTTTATGACCAATTTGAGATATTTTCTAAATAAAGCATCATAATTGTCACTAAAAACTCCACCTTCTTCATGAATACATATGACATCTAATATCTAGATTTTGAGAGACACTTTCCAAAAGTGTTGGAGACACATGAATAATACATAAGATTGCATGGTAAATAGAACCTTAATCCTAACAATATTTCTAACATTATTATTTTAGATTTATAGTTCCAATCCATAATTTTTATTTTAGATTTTTAGGTTTGATCCATAATTTTTTAGTTGTGAAGTTTCTTTATTAATTTTATTCTTTTGTACTTTTCTTCTTAGAATATTGTAAGTAATTTTACAAGTTCATTAGAATGCTATTTTTTTCTTTTTAAAACAATAATACATCTAATCAAATACCCTGAAAATACAATGGTTGTATACCTTAAACTAAAATTTTAAATTAATAAGCCTAAATAATTTAAACTTCACCACTTTTAAACTATTTTTAAGCTGTCATTATTAACACTTAACTTGAAACACACTAGAAAATTTCCACTATAGTTCCCCTTAGTCTATACCAATTACTATTCATGGATTTCCCCTTAGGACTATGTCATGTTATTTAGTTTAGTCCTTAGACTAGACCATGTAGCACATCCTTGTCTACTTATTTTATAATTTAAATACATCACCTTGAGGTTGAATTTTATGAAATATAGTTGTTATCTCATTAGTACACATGTCAGAGTCTCACATTGAACATGTGTTAAGTACATCTCCTAGGTTATGAAGACAATCAAGGGTTTTGATTAGGAACTGTAAAACATTTAAAAATCATTCAATGTAATTATATTATTCTTAGTCTATAAATATTCAAGTAGTCACTTTAGTCTCAGTTGTAATAGTATTACATTCTTTCTTGGTGTATTTTCTAGGTTTGTACAACTCTTAATGGAATTGATTGCTATCAAGGAATTTAGAGGTCTTATCTCCATCTTATAATTGTCTTCACTATTCCTTTTAGTAAAATTCCTTCTAAGAAGCAAGCAAAAAAGACATAATCAAGGCACATCAACAATAGACCAAGCCTCATGTCAAAGACTAGGTCACATCCAGTGACCTTGTCCTAAATTAGATCATGCAATGCAACCTTGTTTGCATTTGGTAAATCTTCAACATATATCTATTATAGATTCTTTATTTTTATTTCATATTCAAATCCCATATTTTAATTTTCTATTGCATCACATCAATTTTTCAATAACAAGATCGAAGTTAACACCAAACTAGAATTGTATATTAATTATACCCTTAAATTTTTTAATCTTGATATTTCAGTATTCAACACATTTATTTTTTAGTCTAATTTAATTTATTATTTATTAATATTAAACCTAGATTAACGTAGTGTAACTTTTAAATTTTAGTTTTACTAAAATAAATGTGTCAAAAACTTATCACATATATTAGGGTAAATTCCAATGACAAAGATGTTGGAAATTCAAGGTAAAACTTTCAGCAAGATGAACTTAAGTATGTGTTTGCAAATCTGAAATTATGTATTCAAGATCACCAATATTTATGATATGTGATTAGCAATTACAAACATGAAAGAAAATCAGCAATACCACAAGTTGAGAATCACAAGTGACACTTGAGATATACATGGAGAAACCTGTGTGAGAAAAAACTTCACACCCAAAGAGATGCACTGTTTGTATTAATCTTCAAGGAAGTATATCAATACAACAATCCTCTCTAAATTTAGGCAACACTTCGTTTCTCTAACAACCTACAAATGAAATCATGAAACCACAATCTCAATGCTCCAATATATATAGAAGTTTTTGGGAGAGAATACCACAAATGGTATCCTGAAACAAGAAGTAAAACCACTTGGAAAAATCCACACCTCCCTTAGTAGACAACCTAGAAACGTGGTAAAATTATTAAATTCTCACATGGCCTTCACATGGGCGCTAACTCATAGACAATAAAAAATGGCCAATACCAAGTGCTCCATAACTCTCTAATGGCTCTGATGGCTCAAACCTAGAACATGCAAACTTGGGCACCCAACCCAAGATAACATGAAAATAACATGCAAGAACATACACTTTTGGGTGTTCCCTACCCAAAAGTTGGACACCCAAAAGGAATATGCTCCCAGGATTCTCTGTAATTGTCATCATAGTGGGTCCACCTCTATGAATATAATTATAATTTTTCATAGGAAAATAAATAATAGTTTTCCTCTCATGTCCTCAAGAACACTTTCCAAACAATTTGGAGACAAATAAATCAACTTAGGGTAGCAATTATAATGTCACCTTTCCTAACATTTTCCCACTTGACATTTTAAATTACAATTATATCCATGAGATACAAATAAAATATTATAATCAAGTACATTGATCAAGGCCCATGGCCTTCCTACACTAAGAGAACTTATTTGTGGTCATTGGTTACGTGAGAGAATCTACAAAATTATCCAAAGTGTCAATCTTCCCAATCAAGACCTTGCCATTCTCAACCATCTCTCACACAAAGTGATACTAAATATCAACATGCTAAATATGAAATTGATACATAGGATTTTTGGCTAAACATATGGCCCACTCTGACTGTCACATCCAATCCTCACTGTCATGCGATCAATACCTTTACCAAGTCTTTTTAACCAAACTGCCTCCTTAGAGGTATGTGTAGCAGACATATACTCTTCTTCAATGGTGGAAAATGCAACTATAGGTTGTCTTTTACTCATCCATCTCACTACACCTCTAAAAAAAGTAAAAAAATAGCCACTAGTGGACCTTTGACTATCCAAGTTAGTTGCCCAATCTACATTAACAAAACCTGTATGTCCAATGACTTAACCAAATCATCAATACCATGATAAACCCAATAGTAATCTGAAGTGCCATGCAAATATCTAAACACCCTCTTAATAAAAGTCAAATTCTCTCTACCAAGGTTAGACATAAACCTACTCAGAACTCCCACTACTTGGGCTATATGTCATCTAGTGCAAACCATTTCATACATCAAACTACCAATGCAATAGCATAAGGAATGTTAGAAATATCTTCAAAATCATCACCAAAATTAGGACACATGTCTAAACTCAACTTAGTACCAATCAGAAACAAAATTTATATTGGTATACAGTCATGCATACTAAACCTCTACAAAATGGTATCAACATACTTACTCTAATTTAACCAAATATTTCTATGAACCCAATCCCTATTGATCTCCATCCTAAGGGTATATTTTGCAGCCCCCAAATCTTTCATATAAAATGTGCTAGAAAGATGATTCTTAAGCTAATCATCACCTTGTTGTTACCCATAAACAACATGTCATCAACATACAAGACAATGATTACTATTTGATCATCAACAACCTTAATAAATACAATGATCCTCTTCACTTCTAACAAAACCCATCTTCAATGAAAATGCATCAAACTTCTAGTGCCACATTTTGGGTGATTGTTTCAAACCATATAAAGATCTCTTTAACTTGCAAACTAAGTGTTATTTTTGTTTTACAACAAAACCATCAAGTTTTCGCATATAAATTTCTTCCTCATGATACCCATGTAAGAAAGTAGATTTAGCATCCATTTTCTTTATTTCAAAATCATAAGCAACAATAATAGATAATATGAACCTAATAGAAGTTAATTTAGCAACAAGAGAGAAAATTTCATTGAAATCAACTCCCTCTCTCTGGGAGTAGCCCTTGGTTACCAATCTAGCCTTGTATCACTCTAACTAACCATTTGCTCCGAAAAAAAAATTAAATACCCACTTGCAACCAATGGACTTCCTTCCTTTGGGAAAATTGACAAGAACCCAAGTATCACAACTATCCAAAGCCATCATCTCCTCCTACATGGCCTACATCCAAGAATCACTTTCCTATGAAGAGAGAGCCTACCTGAAAGATCTAGGTTCATCATTAGTACACAACAAAGAAAATATGCAATGGTAATTTGATGGGTTATACCTATCAACTAGATTTTGTTGCCTTGTGAACCTTCTCAAGGTAGGAGTAATGGGATCTACCTATCCTTCCTCTACTATGTTCTTATCTTGTACATCCTCTGAACTATCTAAACCCTCTTCTTCTTCTTCATTCTTGGATCCATCTGGTTGTTCTTCTACATAACAAAGATGCATTTATGTGCTTTTTTTGTATCCAATTTAGAACACTTCTCTTGATGCACATGAATAAAAGCATCACAACCAAAGACCCTTAAATATGAAATAGGAGGATTTCTACCTATCCACACTTCATAAGGAGTTTTATAAACAAGAGATTAACAAGGAGATTTATTAACCAAATAGCATGTAGTACTTACAACTTCTACCCAAAATAATCTATCAAGCTTAGCACCACTCAACATGCTCCTAGCTCTTTCCATCAAGGTTTAGTTCATTTTTTCTACTACTCCATTTGGTTGGGGTGTATAATGAGTAGTCTTTTGTCAAACAATACCTGCATGCTTATAAAACACCAAATTCCCTAAGACAATATTCAGCCCCATTGTTAGATCTCAACACCCTTATCTTATAATCCATTTTCTTCTCAACTAAGGCTTCAAATTCCTTGAACTTAGTGAAAACTTCATATTTTGTACGCATAAAATAAATCCAGGTGTATCTTGAGACATCATCAATGAAAGTAACATAATATCGATCTTTTCCAAAAGATTCAACATCAACTGGTCCAAACACATCTTAATGAATAATCTCTTCGCTTTATTAGTTCCATTAGGAAATGATGATATATTTTATTTACCAAACACACAATACTCATAAAAATCATTTTTGGCAACAAAATAATTAGAAATTTCATCAACCAACTTTTTATTCAAAATGGTCTTAAGACCCTTTTCACTTATGTGACCCAATCTATGGTGCCACAACATACATGCATTTTCAGTGCTAGTTACATTGGTAGAGTTATAAAAAGTGGAGGCATTCAACCTAAATAAATTCCCTATCTGAGATCCTTTAACAATCACCAAACTCCCTCTTACCAGCCTGCATCCAGACTTGTCAAATGTCACATGCATTCTAGAATCATTCAACTTGGATACTGAAAGTAAATTTCTTGCAAGTAAAACATCATTAAGGGTTTTAACCCTTCCATCACTGAAACACAACTTTACCTTTCCCTTATAAATAATCTTCTTCATGTTGTTATCACCAAGAAAAAATTCTCCCCCATCATAAGCTGAATATGAAGTAAAGCACTTTTTGTGAGGAGTCATATGGTAGGAGCAACCTGAATCAATAAGCCAAGCATCATTACTAACAATGTTAGAAAAATTAAACAAAGCATTAGAATCACCATCTTCTAGGACTATTATGTGGAAGCATCTGAACTTTTTTTCTTGTTTATTCACTCCTTCACATGTCCTCTCTTACCACAATTCCAACACTTTACTTTTCTCTTCTCAAGAGTTTTAAAACATCCTTTAGACTTGTCTCTTTGTTTGTCCCCTTTTAGACCCTCCTTTTTCTTTGGACCTTCCTCGAATATGCAAGGCATCTTGGGAGATTGCATTCATGGGCTTTCTTCTCATCTCCTGTCAAAGAAGTATAGCAATGAGTCTGTCCATCTTCGGTTCTTTACCACCACCACTTATGAAAACAATTAGATTTTCCCAAGATTCGGATAAAGAACAAAGTAACAAAATACATTTATCTTCTTCTTTTATCTTAACATCTCCAGATGCAAGTTGACTTATAATCATATTAAAAGAATTTAAATGTTCTACAACAAAATTACCATCCTTCATTTTCAAAGAATACAAGTGTCTTGTGAGATACAATTTACTTGTTAGACTTTTAGTTTGGTAAATTCCACCTATCCTCCACAAATTATATGTGGTAGATTCATCCAAAATATTTAGGAGGATGGAATCTGTAAGACACAACCAAATGGTTCCTTTTTCCTTCTTGTCCATTTTCTTCCAATCTTCATCAGACGTTGATTTTGGTTTCTTTTCATTTGAAACTACCAACCATTGATCTCTCTCTTCAAGGAGATCCTCCATCTTCAACTTCCACATCTTGTAACTGGTGTTATTGAATTTCTCAATATCTAGATGGGAGGTAGAAGCCATGGATTTCAATGTTCTTCACAAATCTGCAAAACCCACAATGCACAAGCTCCCACTGCAACCAAAAAACCTTCAACACTTAAGAGAAAGGTGTCCCTCTCTTAACAAAACTATTAGCTTTGATACCAAATGTTGAAAATTCAAGGTAAGACTTACAACAATATGAACTTAAGTATGTGTTTGCAAATCTGAAATTATGTATTCAAGATCACCAATATTATGATATATGATTATCAATTGTAAACATGAAAGAAAATCAACAATACCACAAGTTGAGAATCACAAGTGACACAAGATATACATGGAGAAACCCTTGCAGTAAAAAACTCCACACCCAAAGAAATGCAATTTTTCTATTAATCTTCAAGGAAGTACATCAATACAACAATCCTGTCTAAATTTTGGCAGCACTTTGGTGCTCTGACAACCTACATTTAACAAACTCATGAAACCACCATCTTAATACTCTAATATATAGAAGTTTGTGGGAGAGAATACCACAAATGGTATCCAGAAACAACAAGTAAAACCACATGGAAAAACCCATGCCCCCTTAGTGTACAACTCAGAAACATGGTGAAAATTATTAAATGCTCGCATGGCCTTCACATGGGTGCCTAACTCATAGCCAATAAAAATGGCCAATATCGAGTGCTCCATAAATCTCTTATGGCTCTGACGGGTCAAACCCAAAACATGCAAAATCGGGCGCCCAACCCAGGATAACATACAAGAACATGCACTTCTAGGTGGTCCCCACTCAAAAGTTGGACACCTAAAAGGAATATTCTCCTAGGATGCTCTATAATTATCACTATAGTGGGTCCACCTCTATGAATGCAATTACAATTTGTCATAGAAAAATAAATAATATATATTTTGTCTCTCATGTCCTTAAGAACAATTTCCAAAGAATGTGGAGACACATAAATCAACTTAGGATAGAAATTATAATGTCACCTATCCTAAGAAAAGATTGTCTAACTTAATCTCACCACTTCAAAAAAACAAGGACAATCACTTTTTCACAAGGTTTTATATAAACTTTTAATTCAAATTAATATCACATTATTTCTTTACCAAAAGCTTTACAAAAATAAATACATGGTTTTACCAAAATTTCCCAAAACATACATAAGTCAATAGCATGTAGCTTGCATAGACTTTCGAAGAGATGAAACTCCTAACTCAAAGGGATAAAATTCATACCCTATATTTTTCTATTTTTCTTTCATATTATTTTGGTTAATGTTGTAAATATATTGATATATTATTTAATTTAATTTTTTGGGCATATAAATTAGTTTTGATTTTGATATTTTTTAGTTTAAATATTTTTATATATTATTTTAGTCAAAATCAATATGATTTAATAAGTCTTTTGTTTATTTGAACTAAGTTGTATATTAATATTTTTTTCATAGATTTGGATTGGACTATGATATATTGTTTATTCATCCACTAATTCAATTTTCAAATCTCCTAATTTTAAATGACCTTTTCCAAATAATTAACCATTACCATGTTAGATAACATACAAAATACCTCATGTTGAGTAATTAGGATCATTTTTTAAATAGATAGTGCTAAGTCTTTAGTTCTCATTAGAGATTCATATTAGAATCACAATTAGAAATAAAAGCACATTAGCACAAATATCATCTAAAGCATTTGTTGTTGCATTACTTCAATTTCCTTAGGCATTGTATCAATTTCTTACATGTTTATAGATTTTGTAAATTTCTAAGATGTTTGACTATTAGCAATTATGTCCAAGGATTTCAACTAACCTGTAATAAATCTCCTTGTGCTTATCAACACAAGTATAAAAAGGAGTACATCAGAAAATGTCACATTGATAATAGAGAAATCAACATCATCAAGACTAGACAATATGATGTGATTTGGTCCAAAATTAGGGTGCATTGTGTTATTCAATCCCAACCCAAGCCACATTGCATGACCAAGTCTACCAAAAATTCTTTGTTAGAGATCATCACATGTACTGAAAACTAGATCAAAATTAAATTCCATTTATTGTCTGATAATTACAATAGATAATAATTAACACATATTGACACATTGCCTTGAAATAGATATGAATTATTAACATTTTTTATTTTATTACAACCAACTTAATTGAATTAGTTCCAACTACTTGGCTTGTTTGTAATTTAATTAGATCTTTATCATATTTTAGGGTAACTAATTTATTTCCCCAAATTTTGGTGAACCCCAACCTACCTTATACTGCTCAATGTTTTTTCCTAAGTTTTTCTTCTTCACTTTATCATTTTTAAATTTGACAATTTTTAAATTGTCTATTTATTTTTAGATACGATTTATATTTTAATTTATTGCTAACATTTTGGTTTTTAGTCCATTACATCTTAGACTTCCATGCCTATGAGTCTCTCAATGTCCCTAATTATTATAGGTCATTAAGCATAGCCCTAGGCTAAATGTTTTCATAGACATGGACATCACAGATGCTTATATCATTAAAAACTTAACGACTTCTATGAACTTCAATGATGATGAAGTATTTGATCATGGTGCCCACTTTGATTTGATAGAGATCCAAAAGAAAAATGAGATGGCCAATAAGTTGTAATTTCTCAAACAAGAAAATAGCCAATTAGACGATGATGCCAAATATTTGTTACTATTTGATAAGCTTTTATGATTACTTTTATCAACAAAATTTGCAGGGACACTAGTATCCCTCATGATGCTCCCTTCACTTTCTCATGTGCCTTCCACAATCCTTCCCTCTTACCTTTGATCCTCCACCTTCATCCTTAATCCTCACACGTCTTCCATCACCTCACATATAACATTAGCACCCATCATGTAGCCAATTTATCCCATCCTCATTGTAATGTCCCCTTTTAATTAATTTGGCTTATGGAGGACCTATCTTTATTTCCTAACAGGGATATAAAATATTATAATAAAGGGGCCATGAGTAAGGGAAATAACAACAATAAATAAAATAATCATAAAGTAATAAAAATAATACTTAATTGTAAGTATCTCTAAATGGGGAAAGGGTTTCTATAATGAAGTTTGGTAACTATTGAGACACATGACAACTACATCATCACAAATTCTATGATAGTTCCATTAATGGGGAGTTATAAGTTGACATTCAAGACAAAGTGGGGCTATTTTTCCAAGGGAATCTCATTAATATTTAAATTGCTATTTTGAAGGGAAAATTGAGCATTGGAATTTATGCCCTCCTACTATTGTAAATAAGGTGCTTACCTAGACTTGGAGACAACTATCATTTTTCATATATATTTGTCGTAGCTTAAGCCTTGTGCTCAATTATCAATTCAAAGACAAAAATCCTTGGATTTGAGGACCAAAGGATGAAACTCCTTTGGTTTCCTAAGGTCAATCTCATCTAGAGGTTGTATTTGTGTTGAAAGCTTTTATTCTATTTTCTAATAAGTATTTGTATTTGGAACAACATATCATGATAGTAGATTTGATTTATACTTGCATGGTGTTTACTTGAAGTATCCCAATCTATTTGAGTAATAAGATTCACTCCAACATATTTGTGAAGATTTCTATTGCGAATGCAATATATTTCCATGTATTTCATTTATTGTTATTTGATAAAATAAATTATATAAAAAATCACTATTAATTAATTATATGCTCACTGGTCTCTCATGGGATTTTGGTGATCAAAAAGTGGTAAAAAATTTGTATTAAAATTTGTTGAAACCATTACATTTCTCTCTTTGTCCCCTCCATTATTATACCCAACCCTCAAATCCACACTACCTCTATCAACATTTACATTATCTCTCAAATCCAACCAATCATAACCTCCTCCACTATTATACCCTAATTCACATATACCAAATATATCACTACTCAAATTCCCATCCCACCCTACACTTTTTACACAAACCTCTTGACAACACATCATTAAGGAACTCAATGGAGACAAGAATAGGCTAAAAAAATTACCATTTAACTCAAAGAAGTATCTATCATATGAATTACCACACAATCCAGTAGTATATGATATACTTGCAAATCCTTTTCCTATAGGTTTTGTGGTGCATTGTTTTTTATTGCACAATGGTAAGAGATATCCCATGACCCATATAAGAGCTTTCAACACCACATGTTTAGATTTCTCATTCATTAATCATTTAGTGGCTAAAACTATTCCACATACATTAAAAGAGTATGCTTTAGAGTGGCTTTTCTCACTTCCACATGGTTCAATCTATTGTTATGTTGAGCTAGCAAATGCCTTTTTCCAACACTTACAAGAGAATATTGGTCTTAAAATAACATTTTCCAAATTATTGCAATGCAAACAATGAAGCAAATGAATGCATTAGCAACTATGTTTTAAGATTTCAAACATTACTTAAAAAATGAACTATCAACTACCATACAATGAATTACAAGGCTTGTTCACTAATATTTTGCTTCTCAAGATCAAAAAAATGAATTACAAGGGTGACTCATTAACAATTTTCTTTTGCCATCAAAGAGAAATTGATATTCAATAATTATGCTTTATTTTCTCATATTTGTGCTAGCGTATATGAATATAAACTTAGGTTCTTAGACGTTAATCCTTAGAAATATAGTTCATTCAATATACCTACTCATTTACCTTTTAATCCTTCTAAATTCAATTGTGAATTAAATTTAAGAGTAGTGGACACAAATTTCAAAAACTAAAGCCAAAATTTAATGAAAATTATATTAATCAAACTCAAGATACTTCAAATATCATCACTATAAGACCACATGTGTAAAGGAATTTAATTAGGTTAAACGATCCCCTAGATGTATTACAAATACTCTTAAGAGGTAACATGATATTTTTTCTTCTAATTAGACCATTATATATACATGTCAATATGTTGCCAAGGGTTTTGATGCAAATGCTTATTGTAAATATCATAGGATTAATCGTCAACTACTCAATGATGCCTCTCTTTGAAAAATAAATTCCAAGATATGATTGATAACAACATGGTATATGTGGACGGAATAAGTGATCGGAGAAATAATTATGTCGCTCCAAATCAAAATTTTGTAATTTATGTCAAATACCTTTCCACAACACAATCAAGGCGATAATGTAGAAACTATTAACAAAGAGGAAAAATAGGAAAAAGAGTTGTTTGCATCTCCACCTGTTAGATTCTTAAAGAGTCAATTTTATTGATGGTCAATTTCATAAACAATCTTCTCCAACTATTACTTTTTTTAGTGAGCAAATCATACATAATGGTCGTTATGGGCCTCTTTACATGAACATAATAAACCAATATAAGCCTAGTGATGGAATAATAGTTAATCCAAGGTTTCAAATGGAAGATATTTTGTTCAATTGTCACATAAAAACCATATACTTGTTAAGAGAAGCTCTAAAATGTTCCAATAGCCAAATGTAAATTTGGATACATCATTTTAAAGTTAGAAACTGATCAAAAGGGAGGAAATTACTTTATTTCACAAATTTCCCACTCTAAGGTTTAATATGGTCCTTAGTTGGCTTTCGATCAAACAATATCATTATTCCCTAAATCTTACATCATTTTGTAAAGTGTATTCATAAAGATAAAGGCATTAAAGATAAAGGCATTATAGTTTCAAGAGACTTTAAAGATTATTTTTTTTAAATGCAAAAATAAATATATTCATTCAAAATTCAAAAGATGCACCACAAGAATGAGTAAATATTGTAAATAATGTGCATATAAAGCCTCTTTGGAATAACAAGGTCAAGAATGCAAAATATTTATTATCATGTCTTAAGGAATATTAAGTTTTTATGTTGGAAACATTTGCCATAAGTTCCAACCATAAATGTTGCATCATAATAAATTGAACTGACATAGATTTGTAATGGTGAAAATTTGCATACCCATGCCAATTTCCCTTTAGTTTTGTCTTTATTTTGAGGGGTGTTTTTTGATACATAAACATACTAACAAATGACAAATATTGTGCAAAGTTGGGTCCCTTGCCCAATGCTATTCACCTACCCATTATACATGTTCCTATGAACCTACCACTCATTCTCATTCACACTATCACACATCCTCATGCATTTACCTCATCAACTTGATAACTACATCTATGCCTACACTCATTTATATGTATATGCTACCCATTGAGATTGAGCCCCTTCTTTGTCCTAGGTCTAGTTTGCAATTGTAAGGTCATCCACATGATCACAAACTCATCATGTGTTAATTTAAATTTTAAAATTCAAATATGTTTGACTTCCCACGTTAGCTCTTCTTGTCTAGTGCCAACTAAACATAAGTTTGCATGGTATATTGTTATGTCTTTGCATTTAAAGACATTCAATGCATTCATTCTACTAATGGGATCATAAACAAAATAATTTGTTTTACACATTTCAATTGGTGCACTAAAGGAATCTAATTTCACACAAGCATTCATAGGAGCATTTGCATGACTAAAGATTGTTGGTTTTCAACCATTGTTAATTTTATGTGGGTTAATCTTGAAGAACTTGACTCCCAGTGACACATCAACAACCCTTAATATATTTCTAAATACATCCAAGTCCCCTAATATTTAGAAAGTGTAAAGTAGATTATCATACATTAGAAGTGAAGAAAAACATTATGCAAATCACATAGAACAAATTTGAGGTCACAAATTCACCCCTAACAAATAAATGCCTTCCTACACAGCCAATAAAGAATATTGTGATTCCAAATGATTGTCAATTTATTACTCATTGTTCTTAATTCTAAAATATACCAAATTTAAATACATATCAAATCTAATAGATTCTCTTATTCTCAAACTAAATACAATTATTTATACTTTACATTTATTTACTATTACAAAATTATCAAAATATCAATTAATTAAATTAACCTAAATTATAAGTTAGGGAAAGTTTTTATTAGGTATAATTTAACTTACTTGATGACTCAATACTCTATGTCAATTTGTTAAAAATATATTTAATTTAGGTCACCCTATCCACTTTGTTTCTAATATTTTCTTAGAGTTTAGATTCCTTTTGTCAGCGTAAACAAATTGACGCCAAGCACAATGAATAGTATTCCTCGTTTGGAGTTATGAATGTTCCTTTGACAAGCTCATTTTTAAAACTATTTATTTCAATTGACGGGTTTGACTCAAAAACTACACGGTTGAATTCTGATAGCAATATCATAATTTGACATGCTGTGAAAAATACCTCCTACTTATCAATTGATGAGCTAAAGGGGCTCTATAATGAATGGTTCATAAGGCACAACACTTACTGAAGGTTTTGCAAATGTGGTTGCAAGCTAAGTGAGTTGAACCTTGGGGAAAACTCCGTGATTAAGCACGCTTGAGCTGGAGCAGTATTGGGATGGGTGACCTCCCAAGACGGCCCAATGCTTCACCTCTGTGAGCATCACCTAGATGCAATGAGTGCTAAGTGGACCATTCATTATCATGAGAGATGGGTTCTTGTGAACCACAATATCACTATTTATTTCAACTGAGACACAACAGACAATTTTGTTTATTTATTTATAAAAAATATTACAGTGCTAAGTGGACCATTCATTATCATGAAAGATGGGTTCTTGTGAACCACAATATCACTATTTATTTCAACTGAGACACAACAGACAATTATGTTTACTTATTTATAAATAATAGTTTAGTAATATTATTTGTCGTCCCCATCAATGAACATCTGAAAATAAAAGTTTAAAATCGATCACTTAACGTTTTTCTTTCTTTGAAGAAAGAATGAGGAGCATATACACTTGATTTTGATACGAGATGTGCTTCATTCAAATCATCTTTGCAGAAGCTGTTTGCGCAGATTTTTTTCTACACTTTCAGTATACTTTTCTTGTGAAAGTTTCCTTTGAGTGAATTGAATCTCAATATTTGGTTTAATATTTGTTCATGTGAACGTTACAAAAAGAATTGAATGCAATTTAAAAATTTGGAGTTGTTTTTGAAAAGAATGTTTGGATGAATATCTTGAATGTTTTTTGTTTGAATTATGTGCAAGGATTGAAGAATATCTTTCTTCTTAAATTTGCTTGGGACTTGAACGTTACCTCATCTCTACCTTTATTCTAGACAAAAATAACCATGGCAAGCATTCTCATCAATACCACTACATTTTCATATTTTGCTCAATATTTATCTATACAAATATCAGAAAGATACATAAAAATGACCACTTTAAAAAGTTTGAGGTTTATGAACGTCACTTTTGGACAGTTTTGACATTCTTTAACTTTTCATCATGTCATTTTATAGTAGAAAGGTGCATTCTAGAGCCCTTTTAGATAAGCCAAAAACAAACACAAAGAGTTTCACATAATGGGATATCTGCCAATTGGTCTATAAAAGGCTGTCCTATTATTTGCAACACTCCCAATTATTTAATGTATAATTGATATTCTAATGGACGCATTCCTCTAATATTAGCAACAAAGTTGACAATTTCCAATAGGTCAAGTTCAATTTGTGAAAAATGCATATAACACAAATGCTTTACATAGATGTTTCAGTTGACATAGTTGACATTGTAATTCCTTGCACCAATAGTGTTTGTTGTACCCAAAATTAAATTTTTTGCTTCATTAAAGCATTTTGGTAAAAATGTTCAAAATCTTGTAAAATGGTCATCAAAAGTCAAAAAGGTCAAACTTTCTAAAAATAGCAATTTTCTATTTTTAAAAATTTCTGAAAAATAAATGGACCATAGGGTTTTTCTGGATTTATTGTCAAAAGGATGCTCACAAAATTTTGAAATTAAGGTTTCAGTCCCTAAGGCCCTAATTTTAGGGAAAACTCTAAAAAATAGAATCTTTGCAGAAATGTCTAAAATTGTTTTTGATTGGTTGATTCTTCATCATGATTACATTGGTCTAGTCAAAATCGTCAAAAAGTCAATTTTGCTTTGGTGGGTCTATTTCGTTTTTTCAGAAGAAAAGTTAGGACCTCTGAGGTCATCAATGGAGGATGGTCATATACTAGATGTCAAAATCTAGGTCTCAAACACTACATAGAATGATCAGTGGCCAAAGTTGTTCGAAAAACGATGAACGGTGAAGGGGGATTTGAAAAATTGAAAATTGCCAAAAATATTCTAACACTGGAATGTCTAGGCGCCTTGTTTCAAGGGAAGCGCCTAGCAGTCAATGCCTTAGTCAATTTTTTAGTCTTCTTAGGTCACACACGTGCAACGTTAAATCAACACGTCAGTAACACACTCAATGCAGTTAGCAAGACGATGAACGCGATGCATGAGGAGGATGAAAACCATCGAAAAATGGCTAAACCTGGAGCACATAAGCAACGCCCTGTTGGCCATGGGCACCCAAGCTTTCAAGTAGTCAAAAGTGCTTTAAAGGTTCATAGCTGCAAACAGTTTATTTCCAAATTTGAGTAGGCTTTCCAACAAATTCATCAGCCAGTCCAAAGGAGTCATCAAATGTCGCGAAGTGCAAATCGAGTGAAGACACACCGCGGAAAACAAAAAGGGTCACAAGGAGAAGTTGAGGAAAGGCACCCCTACTAGCCAGGGGCGCCCAAGATTTCAAGGGGTCAAAGATACTTTTTAGGATTTGCAGTTTTGGGGGTCCTCTTCAGAATTTTGCAAGCTTTCCAACGAGTCTAGCATCCAATTCACGAGATCTATCAAATGCTTGGAAATGAAGATCAAGCGAAAGTTGAAAGTCAAAGAAAATTAAGAAACTCAAAATTGACTAAGTTTAGAGCAGAAAAGCACCCCTGCAAGCCAAGGGCGCCCAGAATTTTGAAGCATCAAATGCAATTTTTAGGTTTCTTGACTTCCAACAAGTCCTCAAATTTGATCAGGCTTCGCGATGAGTCCGTCAACAAGTTCATCAAATGATCGGAATTGCAAATCAAATTGAGGCGTTTCGTCAAGAGGACAAAGTGAAAATTATATCTTTTGCACACATGGGTGCCCCAATCAACTAGGGGCGCCTAGGAATTTGAGCCCTCTGAAACAATTTTTAGGTGTTGCATAAGCAATCATTCTTTCAAGAATTCTTCAGGCTTTCCATTGAATATCTCAGCCTGACCATGGGATTCAATGATTGCCGACAATTGTAAATCGAAGCATGGGAGACAAATTGGAGAAGTTGAAAATCATTTAAAAAGTGGTTAAGTCTGGAGCACAAAAGTGCCCCTACTAGCCAGGGGCGCCCAGTCTTTTGAACCCTCAAAACCACTTTTTAGAATTCACATCCTCCAGGAGATCCTTCTCTGATTCGATCATGCTCTTCAATGACTCTATCAGCCAATTCATAGGACCTATCAAACGTCTGAAATCAAAGATTAAATGAAGACGTTTCATCAAAGAAAAGTTGAAAATCTTTAAAAATGTTTTAACACTGCAAAATTGGATGCCTTATCTCAAGGAGGCGTCCAAGTCAACTTGAGTTAGAAATTTTTGAACGACGTCTTCATGCTTTGGTCACCCTATTTTCTAGGGATTCTTTGAGTTGACAGATATTTTCACATGATGACTCTTAAATTTAGAGTTTTCACGAGCTAATTGCTTTTTTCACCTCCAAACTTTACTTTAGAAGCATTTGGGCATCTATTCTTCATTATTTTGCAGGTTAGCTTCAACGAGCAAACACAAAATTTTCTTTTCAATAGCATTTGCAAGATCAAACGAAGGGCATTTTCAAAGTTCTTCATAGATTCAAGTTCAAGTTGCACAAAAGAACACTTTTCCATAATCCATTTTTCTGGGGCATCATTTTTCAGAAACATAAGGTCATCGTTTTCAGCCTTCATCGATCTAGATCTTCTTTTTTATTCTTCTTCAAAAATTGAATTTTTTTTCCATTGCTTCTTTGGCTTCCACTTTTCTAGGGTTTCTTGCATGATCAAGAAAAATCAGCTTTTTGAGAAATCTGACAATCTGGGTTTATTCAGTATGAAATTGGCCACAAAACCCAAACCTCAGATTTCTTTCGAAAAAATTGCCTTTACTACCTTTGTTGCTTCTACTTTTCAAAAACCCTATCTTTTTCAAGAAAAACTGTTTTTTGGAAAAACGAACAATTTGGGTCTCTTCTACACACGAGCACCTACAAAACCCATATCTCCGATTTTTCCCAAAAAAAATTGCTTCATACCTTCTATTTTTGAGGGGTTCTCACATGTTCGTAAAAAAAATCAGTTTTTCGAAAAATGGACAATCTGGGTTTATTTCGAACGACATTCTCTACAAAACCCATATCTTAGATTTTTTTCCAAAACTCTACCATTTTTTCTGAAGAAGATTCAATGAAGCTATTTTTTAGCTTTTGTGCAGAACTTGTCCGAACATATCCGTGTTCACAGTCAAACTTCACGGTTTCATCATGCAATACTCTTCCATTGAGAAAAATCAAGAAAAGCGTCAGAAGCATAAAGCTGCAGAAGAAAAAGAGGTCATCACTCCAGTTATAGAGCCGCCAAAGTTACTGATGAGTGAACTACCAGTTGAGGCATGCAACGTTCTCCAAGGATAGAATTTAAATCAGCAGTTAACTCGATGTCTTTTATGAGTTTAACTTGCTATCCTATTTTCATGCATATCTATCTTTGGAGATATCTATTGTACAATTGGAGCTTTCTTTAGTGTTAGATCAATTAACTGATGTTAGTCATTCCAATTAACTGTTAGTTATCTTTGTTTAGACATAGGAATAAATCTTGCATGTCGGCAAGACTGATTGTTAATACAAGGAGATTTTAGGGTTCCCTACTCCTGTGTTTGTGTATGAATAAGAGCAGCCTTGCTCATTATTTTCTTAACCATGCTTGTGATAACAAAATACTAAGTTTTTTTTGACCTACTTCTTTGTTATTCAGTATATGTTCAACTTTGTTTTCGTAATTTGGTTTGATCGTAAATTGTATGCCTATTGTAGCTACAATCTACTGTCCCAAATGTGTTATTACTATTGGAGTTTGAGGAAATAAATCTTATGCCTTGCTTTGATCTACAATCTCAAAATCTTTTAGTGTTATTGTTTTATGTTTTGCTTTCATGAATTTTATTTCAGCTTGCATCTGAAAGTACACTAAGACTTCGGATGTGTTTTGGAAACGAGTTTATCTAAGTTTTGTGTTAATCAACCATTCCCTGTTTACTTCTAAATTCTCTTGCTCTGAATTTACTTGAGAAGTTAGAAGCATCATTAGTTTAGGCCTAGTTGTAGTTGAAGTTATGAAACCAAAGAAAACCTCGGCTATGACGCAAAGAGTTTTATAACCTTGTGCTCTCAGCTGAAATAAAAAGATAGGCAATTAGTTTAGTATTTTCTTTTTACGCATAATCAATAAAAAGAGAGCTTCCCCTCCTAATTTGAAGAGCAGTCTAACTGTGCATAGCTGTCTGTTTCCAATCCGCACTCCAAAGGTGCGAATTGAAATGCCAACAGTGTTGATTGTACTTGAGTAGGCTAGTTTCTTCCTTTCAGCAAGTTACAGAAGAAAAGATAGTGAATTCTTCTTTATGTTGGGGTTTCCTCAGTGTCCATCGGTCCAAACATTCTGTGCATGCTCTTTGGGACATTGAAAGGCTCTATTTTATCTTTTATTTTTCACTGAACTGTTCTCCCTTCGAGTCTGTTTTGTCATGTTATCTTTATCTTTTTATCTTTATGGGTGAAATATAAACCTTAACAGACATTGATGACATAAGAAGCATCTTGAACTAAATTATTAATATTTTTCAGCTTGCAAAACTTCCTATGATTTAGTGTTCTAAAAACATTTCAGTACAAAAAAACAGTCAAAACTTCGAAGTATAAGCTAAGTGATTTATGCATTGCAGAACTGTCAAAACTGAAATAAAAATGGATTTCAGAGGGAGCTAATGCACAATATAAAAAAAAAGGCACCCTCAGGTATCAAGAACACAAAATGTTGAAAACTGACAATGTTAATGACATGTGATGCTGGATAAACTCAGAAACTTGACTCACCGAGCTTAATGAAAAAGTAACATAATAAATTAATGGTAGGGATCCTCCCAAATACACAGCATAACGAATGGAGATTCATTATGAAATAACACAATGACCAAAAACTGTCATATATGCCAAATTATTTCCTAAACATCTGATTTATAGTTTTTAGGCTTGAACCATTGAGACACATCCATCCCATTCTGTATAAGCTTCTTCGTTGGTGGAGCAATCTTCTCTAGTAGCTGCATATCAATAGAAAACAATAGAAAATCCTCAGAAACAAACAGAAAATATCCCTGTAATGTTGTACGAGAAATTCCATATATATAGAACTTAAGATTGTGAGATTTTTTATGGTATAGGAATTAAAATCAGACATCAGGTTTTTTAAATGTCAAAAGAAGACATTGCAAGTGAAATGACAATGCAATGAATAAGCATGATGACCCTTACAGATCCTAATTCTTTGGTAAAGTGTAGCACAGAATGTATCTCGCTGACAAACCATATCACATGATAAATGAGAGTCCCCAATAAGATTCATCAAAAGATAAAATGAATAGACAGTATAAATATTGGAATCTAGGAATACTTAATTTAGCTAGCGCTCAGCTTTGAATACTACCAACATTGACATAAGGTGGAAACCTTGAACATATTCAAAGTTTTATCGTGTTTTGATTATGTTTCAATGTTATGTATCAAAGGCTTCTAATGCATGAAAAGGTAACAGCCTGAAAAACCCAATTTGAGATCTTACTTTTTCATGAAGTGCCCCATTAGATACAAGGACTGAACGGTCAAATACGCAGAAGTCACCACCACCCATGCATGTTACAGTTCCACCTGCTTCTTCAACCAACTACACAAAAACACCCCACAATTAGTAAAATAAATCTATACGATTGGGATGTCTAATGAATGAATGATTGAAGATAATTTCAATCTACAAACGTAACAGGCTGGAAAACTGAAAAACGGAAAGGGAAAAAGCTGCACAAATAATAAAGTTGAATCCCCAAACTTTGTCTCAACGTCATGAAGTCATGAAGCCAAAATTCAAATGATAGGCAAATTTCCTAAGCCTAGAATCTCATTAGAAATGTGCCACTCTGTTTCCATTAATTAAACTTATAAGAAATAAAAAGGAAATGAAGCAATTTTATTGTCTTCATTTCTACTTTCTAGTAACTTTACAAATATCTTATTACCTATATTTAATATTTTAGTATTTATTGAATATATATTTACATTTGAATTTCTTAAAAAATAACTTTTTTCTGTGCAGGTTCATCGCAACACGGTACTATGTTTATAGTAAATGGCATGAGGGATCATGATGAAGGGGCATCCTTGGCTCAGCACAATCTTGCATCACCCAAAAAATGTGTCACTCCCACATGCAAACTTAAGTGCACCTTGTCCTATGGTAGTTTGATGTACGTTGGTTTAACTGCACATGCTTGTGGTGTGATGTTGGGCAGCTTTCAGTGTCCCATACATGTCTGTTGCTGTGCCCCCACACATCTCTGCCATGCACAAGTTCTCTTTGTGCCCAAACCTGCCATTATTCTTCACACATCCTCACCACATGCTGTCTTGTCTTGCTGTGCAACCTGTTGCTCATGTACGCACTGCAATGATCAGCCAATGTCAGATGTCAAGAAATCAGTCATTGCATCAAAAACCTTCTATCAGACAGTAGCAATTAGATATTCAGATGGTGTGTCAATTTTGGAGCCAGGAGAATGTCAGTTTCAAATTTACTGTGGCTGATTATATTTCAGCGACATACTTCTATCCTAGGTGGCAGTGCATGTGGCATGTACTATAAAATTATAAGTGTTGGTCATTTGAATGAGCTTGGCTAAGTTAGTGGTAAGGTTTTGGGTGAAGTTTTAGGCTTGATTGTAGTTTCAGGGTCTCTACAAATATCTTTAGTGTTGTGTAGCATAACATGACTAGGTTTCACATATTGGTGGCCCTTTGTATTTTTTCCCTTCTTTTTTGCAATTTCATTTAGTTTCCATTGTTTTCTTCCTTGTTTTGCTTCTGTTGTGTGCTCTTTGTACCTGTTTGACAGTTGTTCATTCTACCCTCAACCAGCCACTACATCAGTGAGATCATGAGAGTTCCATTAACTAAGCTATTGTGCAAAGGGTTGTCAGATTGCATGTGAACCAGTGAAGATGGCTCATAGAGTAGGAGGAAGAGCTGCAAGAAACCCACAAATGACCCATGTTGCAGATCTAGTTGATGCATTGGGAGTCATTAAAGCTTCGCCCTTGAGGCCATTGAAACGACAGAATGAAGACGTCCTATGGCAATGGAGGATATCAAAAAAGATAAGAAACAAGATATGACATGCAAGGAGATGTCATGGATGCAGATGATGTTGAGGAGAACGCCACAACAGAGGAAAGACTTGCTATCACCTTAATGAAGGCTAGCTGCAAGTTGACATTTGATCTCCCAAGCTACTCATGAAACTTAAATCTAAATGAGTTGATTGACTAGATCATTGAGCTAGAGCAATGTTTTGAGTTTGAAGAAGTCAAGGACTCAAGAATAGTCAATCACGCTGCCACAAAGTTGAAAAAGCACGCTACCTTGTGTAGCATTGTAAATTGTCACCCCTAACAATTTCACACTATGTTTGGCTACCCCTTATGTGCTTGGACCTAATTATACTTATTAATTGCCCATTTTATTACCGTTTTCGGAAAATCAAGATAAAATTGGAAATTAAATTTAATTATTTATTTAACGAGCATTTGAAATTCAAAATAGTCCTAGTGCCCTTGACTACCTATTTTGGCCCGATTTTTAATATTTTATCTTCGGCATTAATATATTTGCAAATTTAAATTCATTTGTCAGCCTTTCAAAATAATTATTGTGGGAAATGAAGAAATGCATATAAATACAAGTCTTTTTCACCATTTGAAAAAGGGCTAAGCACTAGAAAGCAATTTGAATATCAATCGAGCATCCTAAAATGCAGTCAAGGCAATTGAAGAGCAGAATAAACAATACTTTTACAGCACTTTCATCGATCAAGATAATATTTGCAATGCAACATCAAATTCATGTCAAATTATAAGATTGTTTCATGTTTTATGTTCATTATCATGTGAGTACTAACACTTGCCAGATCTTCAATCAACTATCAAATTCTCCTTGTATGAAATGTGCATCGTGACTTCAATCCATCAAGGAATGCAGATTTGAATGGTAAGTTGCAGCATTGCAATTTATCATTTGTTTTTATACATTTGCCTCTGCCCGACCTAGGGTAAGTTGTTATGCCCCTACCCCTATAGTGTGTATAGTGTTATGAGTAGTCGGCTTGTGGCTACTTTAACTCTTAATTAAGTCATATTATCATTATTACATTGTTATTTAGTTATTTAGGTCAGCCTAGGCTTATATAGAATTATCTAGGTCGGCTTAGGTGATATATTAGGCATTAGTATAGTATATATAGGAGGTATAGGTAGGTTATTATCATCATATTGAGTATTGAGTTCATATTGAAGAATATTGGAGGTATCACCCTCGAAGTGGCATATTATTATCAAGTATTTGCAGCATATTCCAATTATATTATTCTATTGCGCAAGTTATTTCATAATAAGTGGTATCAAAGCATGATCTTGGCACCATGACGACAAGACATTTTTTTTTTCAATTTTGGAGGTCATTTTGTGAAACACGTATCTCCCAAATTTCAGATAATTTTTGTCTTATTTTTAAAGGGTTTTTGAAGAGAGTATTCTCAAGTAGCTACAGTCCAGATTTCAAAGGAATTGGAGCAAACTTGAGGGATTTATTGCATAATTAGGGTTTCTGCCTAGTTTATTTGGAAAGCGCATATCTTCCAAATCTGGCTGATTTTATTCCTATTCTTTAGTGTATTTTTGAAGTAGTAAGATAACAGCCTACATTAAAAATTTCAAAGTAATTGGAACATAATTAAGATTTATTGCAAAATTAGGGTTTCCAACAAATTCACTCTCAAAGCTGCAAAACACCTAATTTTTGGGAGATTTTTTTGGGAAAGTGCAAACTAGGCCTTGGTAAGTTTAAAAAAAAAATGAGTATTTGGACTTCATTTGGGTGATTTATTACAAAATTATATTTCTAGAACTTCTTCAAAAGAAAAAGTAGCCACAACAAAGTAGGAAAAGAAAAAGAACATGAAGTAGAACAAGAAAAAGAGCAAGAGAAACAGAAAGAGAAAGAACAAGAGCAAGAAAAAGAACAAGAGCAAGAGAAAGAGAAAGAGAAAGAAAATGAACAATAAGAGCAAGAACAAGAGTAGGAACGGGAAGAAGAACAAGAAGTAGCACTAGAAGAAGCGGAAGTAAAAAGGAAATGAAGAAGAAAAAGAACAAGTTATGCCCCTACCCCTATAGTATGTAAAGTGTTATGAGTAGTCGGCTTGTGGCTAGCTTAACTCTTAATTAAGTCATTATCATTATTATATTGTTATTGTTGAATATAGATAGCTTCGGTCTGATATAAATGATGATTGCATTTATGCATCATCATCATTTATATCAAATCACCTTCATCCAAGCATAGTTCGAAATATTCTTTTGAGGATATAATTTAAATATATAAAACAAATCGAACTTAATATAATCGCTATTTCAAATTGATATGTTCGGTTGTTGTTAAGGGGCACGAACTTAGACACGTCCCATGAGAGACATGTCTCATGAGACGTGTCTCTTATGAGACGCGTCTTCCTTGAGACGTGTCTCTCATGAGACGCGTCCTTCCTAAAGTCGTGTCTCTCTTGACTTAAGACGTGACTCCCCTCTCCATATTTAATATGGTTCGATTCCTCAAAAGCAGAATATAGAAATTGATAAATGTTCTGCAATTGAGCATTCCCAGCAAGAGAAGAATTTTAGGAAAGAAAATTGACATATAGTTTTTCACATCTACTTACATAGTTCATCATCTTGAATCTGATCTAATCGATTTAATTAAATTTAACATGGTATCAGAGCCACGTTGAGAAAATCCGAATTAAATCAAAGATATCATATTATTTAGAAAAAAATCGTATTTTTTAGAAATCAAATACACATCACATTCTTCATAATGTCAAGTGTGATCAGATTTGAAGATCGTCTTGAAGGTGCAAACAACTTCACATCATAGAAATTCAGAATCATGATGGTTCTAAAAGAAAATAAGTTAGATTCATTTGTGAAAGAAAACAAGAGAGAACCTGAAGATGATCCAGAGAAAACTCAATGGATTGAGAACAATGAGAAAGCTATGAAAATTTTAGTAGATGCAGTTAGGAACCACATAGTACCTATTCTGTCAAAACATGAGACTGCATACCTAATGTTTAAATCCCTTTAGACCACCTTTGAAATAAACAACACCAGTAGGGCCCTTGCATTAAAAAGGCAACCTAACAATGTTCAAATAAACAAAGGAGAATCTATTAATGCATACTTCTTAAGAATCACTGAACTAAGAGATCAACTATCAACAATTGGATATCAAATTGATAGCAAGGAGTTAACACTAATAGCTCTAGGAGGCCTACCAAACTCATGGGAGTCATTTGTTCAAGGAATAAGTGCGAGATCTAAACTCCCTAAATTTGATAGGCTAAGAACAGATTGCTTACAAGAAGAAACGAGACTCTTAACAAAAGAAAACAAACAGAAACCCATAGATGAGGATATTCATGTGCTCAACACAACATCAAATAAAAGGGGTAAGAAGAATTCTTATGGGAGAGGATCATTCAAGAGAAAGAGAAATTCCTATGGAAAAGGCTCATTCAAGAAGAGGAAAGACATCTCTCAAATACAATGTTTTAGATGTGATCAATATGGACACTATGCAATGAAGTGCTTTGATAGAACAAAACAACAAGCATCTTTTGCTAAAGTGGGAAAAACAAATACAGACTATGACTCTGAGAAATTTGTCTTCTATTCAGCCCTATCAAGTCAAGTATCTAACAATATCAACAACTAGGTAATTGATAGTGCTTCATCAAGGCATATCACAGGGTGCAAAGAACACCTAGATACTATGACTGAAGAAACTGATGAAGAAGTAACCATTGGAGATGATTTTGCACATCCTATAAAAGGGGTTGGAACTTGCACCATCAAATTGAAATCTGGTCTCTCCCTACAACTCACTGGAGTCTTATTTGTACTAGGAATAAAGAGAAATCTAATATCCATCTCTGCTCTTGAAGACAATGTATATAGGGTTACCTTTATGGATGGAAAAGTTCTGGCATGGCCAAAGAACTCCACTATAAAGAAAGCACAAACTATAGGTATAAGACAAAGTTATCTTTACAAACTGTGCACTAACATCAAACAAGCCCTTACCCTTGAGACTTCTAATTCAAATGAAATTTGGCATCAAAGATTAGGACACATTCATTTTCGTGCCCTACCCTCTGTAGAAAAACTGGTAATAGGATTGCCTAAATTAAAACAAATCCATGAAGGAGCTTGTAAAGGGTGTGCCCTAGGAAAGAATACAAAGGGATCCTTCCAAAATAGTTTGCGTAAAACCAAAAATGTGTTAGAACTGGTCCACTCTGACTTATGTGGACCCATGTCTGTACCCTCCATGGTGGGCTTCCTATATTATGTAATATTTATAGATGACTTCTCTAGGAAGACCTAGATTTATTTTCTTAAATGTAAAGAGTCAATAGAAATCCTTAAAAGGTTTAAGGAGTTCAAAGCTCTTACTGAAAACTTCTCAGAGAAGAAAATCAAAATTCTAAGGACAAACAATGGGAAGGAATACACCTCTGAAATCTTTAAGGAATTTTGCATGAATACTGGGATTAAGAGGGAGTTCACAGTAGCCTACAACCCTCAACAAAATGGTGTTGCTGAAAGGAAAAATAGAACTATTGTAGAAGCTGCTAAACCAATGTTGTTTGACCAGAACATAGAAACCTCATTCTAGGCAGAAGCCTTTAGAACTGTTGTATACATCCAAAATAGATGTCCACATTCTCATCTAGATAACAAAACTCTTGAAGAAGCTTTTACTGGCATAAAACCTGACATCAGTCACTTAAGGATCTTTGGTTGCCCTATCTACATTCATGTACCTAAAGAAAAGAGATTCAAACTAGAACCTTCTAGAATGAAAGGTGTATTTGTGGGATATAGTGAAACCTCTAAAGCCTACAGAATATTCATACCCGGGCAGAAAAAAATTGAACTAAGTAGAGATGTCATATTTGAGGAAGACATTGCATTCAAAAGGGCAAGGAGTTCAAGTGAGATAGAAATTCAAAACTCCCCTAAAGTCTTAGAAGAGGAACCTACTCCTAAGATTCAGAGGGAGTATCCTGAAGAAATCATAAGTGAATTTCAATCTTCTTCAGAAGAGAATCCCAATGACAACAACAAGAAGAGACCACTTTGGGCTAGGAAGATGATTAAAGAAGCTGAGAATCATGCAGCACCAAAGGGAACCTTTAGGGAAAGTAAGAGACCCAAAAGATTCTCAATCTATGTTTCCTTAATGAATGAGATCATAAATTCAGAACCCACCAGTGTTACAGAAGCTTTCAAACATCAAGTATGGAAGGATGCAATGACGGAAGAGTATCAGTCCATTTTGAAAAATGATGTATGGGATATAGTGCCTAGACCAAAAGAGAAATCTGTTGTCTCTTCCAAATGGCTCTTCAAAATTAAACATGCTGCCGATGGCAGTATAGAAAAACACAAGGCATGTTTTGTGGCCAGAGGTTTCTCACAAAAGGAAGGTATTGATTATGAAGAGACATTTGCACCTGTTGCTCGGTACACATCTGTGAGAGCAATGATAGCTATTGCAATAGCTAAAGGCTGGAAGATCCATCAAATGGATGTGAAAATGCCTTCCTGAATGGGACCATTGAAGAAGAAGTCTATCTAGAGCAGCCTGAAGGTTTTTTGATACATAAATCTGACTCACATGTATGCAGATTAAAGAAAGCTCTATATGGACTTAAACAGGCTCCCAAGGCCTGGTATGAAAGAATTGACAACTATCTCTTGGGACTAGGATTTTCCAAAACTGATGCAGATCCAAATCTTTATTTTAAGGTAATTAAAGGTGATATGCTAATAATTATTTTATATGTTGATGACCTGCTGATAACAAGAGAAGATCACCTCATTGCTCAAGGTAAAAAGGATCTAACCTCAGAATTTGACATGAAAGACTTGGGCATTTTACATTACTTCCTGGGTTTAGAAGTCTGGCAGAAATCAGATGGCATCATACTAAATCAAGGAAAGTATACTATTGATATTCTGAAGAGGTTTGGGATGTTGGATTGTAGACCCATGTCTACACCTATGGAAACCAACTTACTCAAATTAAAAGAAGCAGCAGCAGAACCTAAATTTGCAGATCCCACTCTATATAGATAGATAATTGGATCATTAATGTACTTGGTTAACACCAGACCTGATATTTGCTATGTAGTGAATGCCCTAAGCCAGTTCATGTGTGAACCAAAGGAAATTCTCCTTGTTGCTATGAAACACATGTCGAGATGCCTTCAAGGTACTATTGGATATGGTCTCAAATACAAAAATGTCCAACTAGACTTACATGGATACTCTAATTCAGATTGGGTTGGAAGTGTAACCGATCAGAAAAGCACATCAGGATGTTACTTCAGTTTAGGATCAGCTCTGATCTCTTGGATCTGCAGGAAACAATCATCAGTGGCACAAAGCTCAACAAAAGCTGAATATATTGCAGCCTCTATGGGGGCAAGAGAAGCAGTATGGCTCCGGAAATTGCTTGTGGGATTATTTGGTGAGCCCTTGAATCCTACTATTGTTCATGGTGATAATCAGAGTTGCATTAAGCTTTCTGCAAATCTAGTATTCCATGATAGATCTAAGCATATTGAGATTCCTTACCACTATGTACGAGACATGGTAGAAAGGAATGTGATCCAGTTGGAGTATATTAGTACAAATGATCGAACAACAGACATTCTCACCAAGCCTCTCTCCAGAGTTAAAGTTGAACACTTTAGGAAGAAACTTGGTATGGTTGAAATGTAATTTGTTATTGAAATTGAGATTCAAATTGTTTATTTTGTACTAATGTATTTAAAAGATGTTTAATGTGTAAACTCTTTTGTCATGTGTGTGACTCCATGACTTTATGGGCCCTCTCTCCCCCTATGTACATTATTGAAAGGTGACGATCTTTCTAATAATGAACACTTGTATTTGACATTGTAAAGCGACGACTCTACAATGATTAGTTGAACTATCATGATAGATATCATGTGACTTGATATCTGTGGATATGTCATGATAGTATCTCTTGGACATTTTTGATAGATATCATGAGACTTGATATCAGTTGAAGATCATTATGATCCTTATGAGATAATCATGGTGGATAAATCATAAATGTATCCGTGGATATGCCATGAATTTTATGGTAGACATCATGAGACTTGATGTCAATGCACATACCATAATAAAGATATGTTATGAAGAATGTCATGTGACTTGACACTTTTGAGCATTTCATATCTTCTGATATCACGAGTTAGGTGATATCACTATATACTTGGTTGAAATTATCTTCCCTAGCTAAGAGGGAATGTTGAAGATAGATAGCTTCGGTCAGATATAAATGATGATTCCATTTATGCATCATCATCATTTATATCAGATCACCTTCATCAAAGCATAGTTTGAAATATTCTTTTGAGGATATAATTTAAATATATAAAACAAATCAAACTTAATATAATCGCTATTTCAAATTGATAAGTTCGGTTGTTGTTAAGGGGCACGAACTTAGACACGTCCCATGAGAGACACGTCTCATGAGACGTGTCTCTTATGAGATGCATCTTCCTTGAGACGTGTCTCTCATGAGACGCGTCCTTCCTAAAGTCGTGTCTCTCTTGACTTAGGATGTGACCCCCCTCTCCATATTTAATATGGTTCGATTCCTCAAAAGCAAAATATAGAAATCGGTAAATGTTTTGCAATTGAGCATTCACAGCAAGAGAAGAATTTTAGGACAGAAAATTGACATATAGCTTTTCACATCTACTTACATAGTTCATCATCCTGAATCTGATCTGATCGATTTAATTAAATTTAGCAGTTATTTAGTTATTTAGGTCGGCATAAAGCTTATATAGGGATATCTAGGTCATCCTGGGTGATATCCTAGGCATAAATATGGTATATATATGAGGTATAGGTAGGTTATTATCATCATGTAGAGTATTATGTTCTTATTGAAGAATATTGGAGGTATCCCCCTCGAAGTGGATTAGGAGGTTCCCCCCTCGAAGTGGCATATTATTATCAAGTATTTGCAACATATTCCTATTATATTCTTCTATTGTGCAAGTTATTTCATAACATAAGCACTTTTTTTCCAACATCATCATAGTCGTTGTGGAGGTGGAAACACCATAATGGGGTTTGACTTAAGCAAACCCCTATACAACACAAACCTCCTCTCCTCTCTTTCCTGTAGGTTGCAAATCTGAAGTGGATTTGGAGAAGGTTGAAGACCTAATATCAAGATCAAGCATACAAGCACATTCATTCATCAAATTAGGGCAAGATCAATTATTCACTAACAGACGAAGTTCCAAAGCTAATTCCGACAAGGAAGCACCTACAAACTGTAACACACCTGCACATGCTCAGAAGTTCCAAAAACCCTAATTTTCAGTCTAGGCACCCACACCCTTGACCAACTAGTTTGGACAAATTTGAATGTCAAGTTCCTCAGTTTCTACCCTCTGCTCTCTTTTTTCAGTTTCTACATATTAGTTTTGTGCTTTTATGAATTAGTAACAGTTTGTTGTACTTGCATAGTTGACCTAGTTTACAATCACGAAATCACACACATAACATCAATTCATTTCAACTCAAAACAAAAATTCAACCTAAGGGGACCAAAACCTTAGTCAACCATTCTAGCTCTTCCTAGAGGACAGTAGCCAAGTGGTCTTTTATGATCATTTTTGGTGTCCCCCAGTGTCAAATGTTGAAAGGTGTGATTTAGGTTAGCATTAGCCTTGGATCCATTTTTTAATGTTACACCTTGCAGTGAAACTCGATCGAAAAGAGTCATCTACAAGAGAAGAAGCACAAGATCTCACAATGGGATTGCATGTTGGCTAAGCTCAAGAGGAAGTTCATGCCAACCAGCTATGTGTTGGACCTACGCAAGAAGGTCCAAAACCTATGCCAAGAAGAGACGTGTGAAGGAGTACAGAAGGGAGTTCTAGAACCTGTGCATTTGCACTAGTCATGTGGAAGAAGACATGGAGAAAGTGTTAAAGTTATGTAAATGGATTGCACATCTCCATCCAAGATTAGATGTATTTTCTTACCATTCAATTTGTCAAGGAGGCCTACCAACTAGCACTCAAGGTGGAAGTGAAGTCCCATAGACAACCAGGGGCACACAATCGTAGTAAAGGAAAAGGTAGGAAGAGCAAGTAGAGTGCAATAAGGCATAGCTTTGTACAAAAGGGAAGCATAGAAACTAGTGGCATTTTGTTGAGCACAAAACACAAAAAAATCTCTCACCAAGGTGGAGGTAGAAGACAAAGTCATAGAAAAGGCAATGAAACTTGCTTCAAATGTGGACAAGTATGTAATGTCTGTAATGTCCCCAATTTTAGCCCTATCCTTTCCAGTGACCGTTAGCCTATCTCCAGAGGCCCATAGGCTAGTCAGAGGCAGAATTAGGGTTTCTTTTTTTTTAGGAGGTTTCATTTTTCCCAAGAGGTTTCCTTTTGAGTTTTTTGGGGTTGCATGCAAGAGTTTGGCAGTTTGTCTTTTGGGTCTTTCTGGGTTTTCAAAGAGCTTCAGAGGGGTGTGACATGCAATTCATTCAGGGGATATTTTTGGACTTACTATTTTTAGTAAGTTATGGCGGCTACCTAGATTGTGCTCAAATGGACTTTGGAGTCACAATTTTTAGCAGTATGTTATTTTTAGTAAGTGTTATTTTTGGCAATGCAATCTAGCAACAGCTCAACACAGTTTCTAATTCTAGCAGTGAGACAGTTATGTTTTGACAGTGGCTTCTCCAACATTCTTGGAGCTCGAAAAAGGAAAGTTTAATAATTTAAGTTATGTTATATTTTATAGGTTGCTTTTGGACCCCACACCTAGGCAACATAACTTAAGTTGTTCTTAAAAGTGGACTTCAAGGGTTTGGGCACCTAAATTGGAGATAAATACATTTCTAAGGTTTAATTTATGCCTTTTCAAGTTGGACGCCCAGGTATGCGGGATAAAGTGATTTTATTAAATATAATATTGCTCCAAATGTGGCATCCCTTTTGGAGGGAAAAGCAAATTCAAACTTCTAGGTTTGTAAATCTATATATACTGTGCCTTGCCTCTTCATTTGGTATCTATTATCTTTTCATAACGAAGTTCTGCTAAATTTTATTTAGACTCTTGCTTCGAGGTTGAGATGCCTCTAGTTTCGAGTTTGAGAGACAACTCCTAGCTAATCAGTGACTGCTTCTTCACTCAGAGGTTGTTGATTAAGCTTCAATGTTGATGGCTACATTGGTGTTTTCAGTTTGGTGTGGCTTTGATGTCTTCTAGAGACATTTTGGTGTGTTCTTCACTGTTTAGAGGATTTGTTTTGGAGTTCTTCTTCATACCTAGCTGACCCACGTTTATGCTCATACCTTTCTCGAGATTTGACGGATTTTTGTGGGTATTGGCTCATCCTATTCTTGGTATTTGAGCCCCCCTTTGCCTGGAATCTTGCAATTTTAGAAGTAGAATCTGATTTATGGTTGCTGGTCACCCTCCTTGGGAGTTGTGCCCTTTGGTAATTGCTGCTTTGGGAAGCATGCCTACATTTTAAGCGCTGATTGGTTGAGTTTAGTGGTTAGAACTTGGGCGCCAAGCTTCTAAGCTTCATTTGCATCCTGTTTGAGTTCATTCAAAGGAGTTTTGAGGGAGTTACGAGCGTTTGGTGATTTCCAAGCTAGCTGATCAGAAAATCAGAACGCTGCCATTTTATATCAAACCTGGTATTTTCAGTATTCGTCTTATTTCCTTGATGCTTATCTATGTACTTATCATGGAGATGATCGTCTATCACTAGGGCCTTCATATTTCTATGTTATCTCATGATACTGTGTAAAAGACTCAATATTGTAATGCTACTTTCAGTAGTATTGATCAGCTCTTTCATTTTTGTTCTTGTGTTTTCATTCCCACGAAAAAGTGGAAGAGGCTGGCTTACCGCCTAAGCATTTTACATTTCCATTTACTTTCTTTGTAGCCCGCTACAAAGTGGAAGAGGTTGGCTTGCCACCTAAGCATTTCTATTTTCTATATTGGCCAGCTTGCCACCAATATCATTTGTACTTTCAGCTTTTCAGATTATTGCTATCAGATCCCATTACACTGTATGCTCTCAACTTGCCCACTCCAAGATCTAGGTGATCAGAACGTGAAGGGTTGCTTTCAGTTAGTTATCTTTCTTGGGCTAACATTAATGGGAGAAGTTTTATGTGCTAAAAATTTGGGAAAAAACTAAGGGGGATATTACAATGTCCTTTCCCAAAATATTCATAAAACCCTACAATTTTTGTGCTTTCTGACTTCAGCAATACCTGAATATAAATGATACTGAATAGCAATAATGCAATCTCAATTCTCAACATTCAATACCAAAACCTTGCACATCAAATACCATAATAATGACAAAAATTTGGAAACACATTAAAGTATTGATATTCCACAACCAAATCCTCAAGCAAACATCATTCCATGTTATTTATATTGCAGCTGCTGTACAAAGTATAACCAATACTCACACGTGTGTTCGACAGCAACCCAAATGTTATTTATCATAAGTAACAACAAATTGAATCACAAATGTTATGGTTGGTACTTGAGCAGATTGATAGCCAAGAATTATTCCCATATGGTATGGCTAACAACAACAAATACTCCTCAATATTGTGCAGTACGATAGAGACTGTAGGTTCATCAAAGACTTTAATAATTCCCAAATGTTGCAAAAGCTGGGAAAGGAGGTACGCAGTGCATAGATATTGTACAACACCCTTGTAGAAATAGTACAGCTACAAAAACCTCACGAATCAATTATGATTTGTCGTGGAAAATGTTTGGTTGAAAGGATATAAACTTGAATTTGCAACCTTCTATACATATAAAAATCTTCCAAAATACTTTGACAAAAGAGATGTTCTTCAATCTTTTAGCACAATGTGATCCCTAGATGGAACCATCTCAAACGGACAAGAGGGTTTTCATCCTCTAGATCTCCCACACCAAAAGGTTTTCATCCTCAAGTGCTCCAACTTTGAGAAAAGGATTTGATAGCCAAACATCTAGAAACTTTGAGCAATTCTCTTTCTTTTATAGTACCTTTTGGGTCCTTGGTTTGAATTTCCTTTTCCCTCCTAAAATTCCTTCCAAAAGTGTTTAAGAACACCTTTTCAAATAAAATAATACCCAAGTTATTTTAGAACATCTTTTAACTAAACCAATAATATTTAAGTTGTCATTTTCAAAATAAAGTTAATGGGTCCAACTTTAAATATTATAAAATTATTTCTTTAAATTATTTAGAAATAGGGACATGATAGTCTACCCTCCCCAAACTTGTTTGTCCTCAAGTAATGCAAATCCAATAGCCTTGACTCTTCCCAAATGATAATCTCTATTAAACCAAGATCCCAAATCATCCTTGGGAGTTTTTATTCCACCTGCCCAATTTATTTGACTATGGGATGACTTCATTTTCCTTTTGTGATGCAACACACTCAAATTGCTTTGATTGTTGATCAGCAATTGTCTACAAAGCTTTTACAAACTCCTTAGAACCATCTAATTTAGTTGTATATTTTTCTCCTACAATTTCAAACTTACCTGGTGGCTACCTTATGTGAAAATGAGCTCACAACCATGTTTTTGCTGCACCACTCTAATATTAATGAGAGCTGAAAATTCTGCACCAAATGATACTTTGAAAACCTTTAAATGAATAGTAGGGAAAGCATCATCACAACCAGCAATTAGGGATTTATTGTAATTTCTATCATGTATAACAGCAAGGTCTGACATTATCAACAAATAGATATGTCACCACCATTGTTGGACTGCTTCCAGAATTCCCTAAAATTCTATAAAACTCTCTTGTGCAGCAATGTCTAGTCTTGCTTGCTGGTTTCTCCCCTTGAACTCTATTGTAGCTGCATTGTCTATCCATAATCCTTTACTTTTAGTGCCAAGATTATGTTCTACATTTTATCCCATAATAATACCAACTGGAAAACTTGCCTTTTCTATCCCATAATAATATCAACTAGGAAACTTGTCCTTTTTATTTGGTAATATAACTGACTAGAAAACTTGCCTTTCTTTTGAATTGCTTTCAACACCACCATTTTTATGCCATTTAAGATCTGTATCTTAATCATTGAATGGACATATAAGCTCATATAGAACTTCTACAAGGAATCCTATTTAAAAGTTTTTTTGTCAAGTTACTCTAATAATTGTTGACTCATGAAGGAAGAAATTATAATTCCCATTATTTTGGAAGGTATTGTGATCCTTTCGTGAACATATTTTTCAGATTTTTATGTCCTATTATATCAATTGAAGTACATATTATAGAGCTTGATGAAGTTTGCATTATTGGTAGCCAATTTTTCCCAATGCCAAGGACACCATGGACTAAGAGTAATGTCATCTCCTAAATATCCCCAATTTGGTTATTTATACCAGTGTCCATTACATGAAAAGAGAAGCAAATATCATTATATAGTAGTGCCTTTTTATATGACTTAATCTTTAGTAAGACTCAACTTGGATTGACATTATCAAGATTTACTAACATATTTGAAGAATGGTTGCAGCATTCTTCACAACCACTTCAATTTTGTCACCGACTGGGTACACCTAGAATCATAGTTTACATAATCGCCGATTAATCTCCGAGTGGACGATTAATCGCTAGGTTTCAAGCAAAACGATTATTTTCTGCCTTTACTTGCCAAATGCTACAGTGCTTTAGTTTCACGCGGTTTTTTTCTGTGTTCGTTCTACGTTAACCCTCATTTTTACCTTCATTTTTGGCATGATTCGAAGCTTCTATTTCCGCACGACTAGTTTCTATAGGCATTACTATTTGCAGCAACGCGCCAGTTTTTCTTGCATTTTGGAAGAGTCTCTGGTTCATTAAACCCTCAAATTTGTATATGACACTTGAATTTGAAGACACCCATGAATTTCCGCTGTTTTTTTTACGCAATTGTGACTGCAATCGGCATCACAAATTGCAGGAGGAGCTCACGACATCGCACGAGGAGTTAGAGAATATAAGTTTAAAATTTTTATAAAGTCTAAAAATTTCTAATACTATATAAAATGTGTATAGTTTAAATATATTATAGATATATTTATTATTATGTATTCTATTTTAAATTTATATATTATAAAATCTTAAAATATTATAAAATTTTAAATATTATAAAATATTTTAAATATATACTATACAATCATAGATTATATTTCTTATTATATATTATATTTTATCATTATAAAGCTTTAAAATATTATATATATTATTAAAATTTTAAATATCATAAAATATTTTAATATATATAATATATAGTATATACTATAAGTATAGATTATCATTATGAAATATGAATATATTAATATATATAAAAAATATAGTTAGTTTATTATATATATTAAGTTATATATTATATTTTAATACCTTTTAAGTTGCCGAGTATCTGCCAAGTATCTGTCGAGTATTTTCCGAGTCAAAAATTTTGGGCTTGCCGAGTACTCTCAGAATCCGAGTATGTAAACTATGCCTAGAATTGCACTTGTTTTATCATTACATCATCATGGAGTCAACTATATGTTCCAAGAACATGGGCCATCCTAAGAGTTTCTAGTATATCATTTCCTCTAGCTCTTGTGTTCCTATTGTCAATGAAACAAGCAAACTGAGTATACAAAGACAAACTGACACTACTTTCAAATGTTGCACTGACCACTACCATCTTCCCATGCTTGTTTGCCCGCTTGGCAATTAATACCACATGTTTGAAACCACCCATGCGAGTGGGTTTCAGAACAGTTGCCACAATTCTAGGATGTGCAAACATGGAAAGCCTATCAAGGAGATGGTCTTTAATGTCCTCGATAGTCTCATCTAATGCTACAAATAGGTTGCTTTCCTCACAGAACCTTATAATATCCCTTGGATGCTCCACAAGTTATTTAATATATTGTAGATTGCAATCATTCACACCAATTGAAAATTGCATTGCTTGAGCAAATATCCATTTATAGTCTACATCTACAGGGATTTCAATTAGATGCCTAACCTTTTGACGAACAACTCAAATAACTACTACATCCTCTAGGGGTTTAGATTGACAAGCTACCTTCAATTTTACTGTATGGAAACCTTACTTGGCTTATTTTGTTGCAGCAAAAGCAACCTCGTCTAGATGATCATCTGAGTCTAGAAGTGCACATATTTCCACCTTTGATGAAATATTTCTAGAAATATATGGTGATTCTTGCTTGCCTAAAATATTCTACAAATTTTCAGTGCCAAGAAAGCAAGTCTATAGTATTACTACCTTTGGGTGCTACTAATGCATTGAGGACTCCCATTTCCAAACCACATCACACACTTGGAGAGAGGGAACATGGAGGTATTCCTATATCTCACCACATCCATCTAGAGAAAGAGTCATTCAATAGAGACATGAGAAGATTCAGCAACATATCATGTGCTCTATATGCAAGAAATTGCAATTGCTCTTCAACATCCAGCATATCTTCACTACGTGGTCCAATAGGAGCCACTTTACCATACCCTTTGTTCCCATTATTAAGAATGAGCGCCAAAAGAAACCCTTCCTATATATTTCTTCAGATTGTTTTTTCTTACTAGTAGTTATGAGTGGAGCGTAGAGTGGAATCCTATAACATGAATATTGCCATTTGAGAACACAAATTTCAGAAGTATTAATTTCCATGTTAGTATTTTTGAATATCTAGGAAGGATATTGAAAGCATGCTCTACAACTTGGAAGGGTCGACTGTTGTTTAACTCTATGATGTGCGATATTCTCTTCTATATTGCTGTCTGCTTCAATCACCCAATCATGTTTTCCATCTAGAGAGATGAACAAAGCATTCTCAATTTCTTCCTTTGTTTATACAAGCATATGATTTACCCGATGTGCAAGGCACAGTTTTCTTATTGAGACATCATGTGATGTTAAAAAGAAATTTCTAAACACTGTTCTTGGTGCTATATCTGGAATGAGAAAAAGACTAAAAATTGCAACTCCACAATTGTTTGTGACTACAATAGTTATGGGGGTTCCTACTATCCTCTCCTGTGATAATGTTAATCCATTTGTGTCATGAAGAAATGAAAAGTCTCTCACCATAAACAATACTCTTTGATTATTGTCTACAACATATCCCATAGTTGAGCTCAACACTCCATCAAGTTCACTATCATTCGCATATTCCATTGATCCTTTGACCATGGTGTTTATGTAATTGATAACTTTATCATATTCTTCAGACTATAAAATTTAACACATCTTTTCCCTGTAGAGTGAAATATGAAGAGTCTTGCCCTGCTCCATAAGCTAGTCAAATGCATGGTCCAACAAATGTGACTTTCCAGCTCTAGAAGCTTCCACTATCAACCCTCCCATTGCACATGCCTCTAACATTGTGTATGTAAATATATCTAGACTAAGCCTAGAAGCATAGTTGGAAGACTCGCCCCGGAAAAAAACTTGCCAAGCCCAAAATTGACGAGTCGGAGAAAACTCGGCAGCTTTTTATATTTTTTTTTGTGTTTTTCACATTTTTTATGTATTTGGCGAGTCTCGCAAGTTTTAATCCCCACAAAAACTCGCCAAAAAGTCGTGAGTTTTTGGAAAAGACTCGGTGAGTTAAAATCATGAAGACTCGCCGGGCAAAAAAACTCGTGAGTTTTTCAAGACTCGCCGAAAACTCAACGAGTCTTCCAACTATGCCTGGAAGTCTTACTTTCTAGATTTTATTGGCCAGTCATCCTTTTCTTAAACCCCTTAGACAACGCTTTGGCTTCTTGAAACATACTATTTTGTTCATATAATTTTATCATGGCATTTATAGTTCCTATATTCAGAGTGCAAAATATTGCATTTATTTGAAAATAGAGACATAATCATGTATATGTTCAGCTAATCCAGAACACTGAATTTTCATAACCTTGTTAACATTCACAAAAATATACCTTATAATCCTTTGTAGTTAAACTTAGTTATTTTTTCATCCAAGCACATGGAATGATGAAATTACCAGCAATATTGATATTGAATTTATCAACAACTTTACCCTTCATGTGTCTCAAAGTATCACCTAAGTCCCATACCATTATGCATAAACAATTTCGAATTCGAGCAAAAGGATCTATGTACCCTTTCCTAAAATTTGTTTCATTCACCTTTCGCCATTCTTAGGGTGCTTTCCATAGTGGAAAAAATCTTATAATAACATAGTATGAAACAATAAATATGTGCCATGGCTATGGCTGTAATCAAAGTGTTTACATTCTTTTGCTGCTTTAGAAGTTTTCGAGGAAGTTGCATCAACACAACCATCCTTATGACTTGAGATTTCAGAACTAGAATCAACAATAACATTCTTCTAAATCACATGCCCATCAACATAGCTACTCTGAAAACCAATCGCATACTGGCAATGACTCAATCTTTGTAATGCTTGGAAGATTGATTGGTAGTTCTTGGACTGGAACATCTTGTACAATCATGGAAACTTCACATTCCACCAGTAAAGCTTTTTTCTTATTGACTTCATTTTGCTGGTATACAAACTTATCAAAAGTCAATTCAATATCTTTTTTCTGTTAAAGGACCCTTGCTTTTAACTTGCATGGTGGACCTCTTCTATTCCTGCTCAATGGTTTGTTCCTTAACAATGTCTTGTGGCTTTGGTTTTGACTGTTCTCCTTGCTTCCTGATTTCTTTCGTGGTAACCTCTTCAAGTTCTGATTTCTCCTCTTTCTCCCTCAACTGCCTTATGTAATCATATATACCTCATTTCAAGTAACTCCAAGTATTCATCAACGGGAACTTGGACTTGAATTTATCAGAAATCCCTTGATACCAGTCGAGGATTCTGGTGACCTGAAGTTTGTAACTCATTCTGCCCTTCTATATTTTCATCCATGTCTCCTAATGTTTCCAATACCATTTCATTCTTTTGTCCATTTTCTCAAACAATGTTATCAAGGTGATCGAGCTCTATAGATTTTTCCATCTGATTTCCCATCATGATTCACATGCTGGCAAGATCACACTCTGATAACACCATAATGTCCCTTTCCAGAATATTCATAAACCCTACAATTTTTGTGCTTTCTAACTTCACGATACTTGAATATAAATAATACTGAACAGAAGCAATGCAATATCAATATTCAATACCAAAACCTTGCTCATCTAATATCATAATAATGGCAGAAAGCTGGAAAATCATTAAACTATTGATACTCCATAGTCAAATCCTCAAGCAAACATTATTCCAAGTTATTAATATTGCAACTGCTTTACAAGGGATAACTAATACTCACACATGTTCTGGACAGCGACCCAAATATGAATTATCATAAACAACAAGAAGCTGACTTACAAATGTTGTGGTTGGTACTTGGGCAGATTGTACGACCAAGAATGATTCACAAAAGTACAGCTAACAGCAACAAATACTCAATATTGTGTGGTATTATAGAGATTGTAGGTGTATGGAAGCCTTTAATAATTCCTAAATGCTACGAAAGTTGGGAAAGGAGGTACAGCCATGCATAGATATTGCACAGCACCCTTTTAGAAATTTTACAGCCAGGAAAATTCCAGAACAGATTATGATTTTTTGTAACATTGTTATACAGTGATCATGAAAATTACTAGGAAGCTATGTCGGTGATGTCGACACTTTTGAAGTGATTTTGATAGATAAAGTATTTCAGTGTATGACAATTTTTTTGTTTCAAGAAATTTATGTTATTTGTTTTAGGAAATGTTCTAAATGCATATATGAACATTAATATGATAAGGGTACATCCCTGAACCTTAGTGATTTTCAGGAGGAAGTCTAATCTAACGGGAGGGGAATGTAAGGCCCAACCTTTCGTGCATCTATCGTCGCTTTTCCCTTTATAAATGTTTTCCTTTGTTGCCAATGGATTTAATCAAATGAATGTATGAGCTAAGTAAAGCAGTCTAGGTAAATGTTTTTACTCAAAGTTGGATATGTAGTTTCGTTCAATTCAATCACTGTGAAAATGTGCTTTGGATTATGTCAATTTTGTGTTATTCCAATTCAGTTGGAAGGGTTCAATCTCTTAATGATGTGGTTATGACAAGAATTGCCTAGATTATCTTGAATTTAATTTTAGGTTATAAATGTATGTTTGGATTATGTGAATTTTGGATAATTAATATGTATAATTTGGATTATGTGAATTTTAGATAATTTATCAAAGTTTCAAACTAGTTGTATTGTAATGAATGGAAGTATCCATATTGGATGGATTAAAAGATGGATATGAGCTGTGTAAATGGAATTTTGCAATGAAGCTCTTTATTTTGAATAAATTATAGTTAGGACATTATTTGATTGATGAATGTTCACCTATTATGTTGATCGCTCACTAAGTTGCTTCAGCTATACAACAAACATACTAATGGGTGCAATTGAGTGTGCAGGCAGCCCATGGCCATTGGGAATTTTGGAGGTCACTTGGACACCCCTGATGTGAGTGACCAGTTGAACCTGACCCTAGCCTATATGGAGGGCTAAGGTCTTCCATGATGTGTAATTTGTCTCGTGATGTGAAAAATTATTGCGTAATGTGGGAATGGTAATTTCATGTCTGAAGTCGTTTGTATTGATTTGTGAAACTTATGTTGAGGTGTTGTGGTTGGAAGGTTTGGATGATGGGAAAAGGAACATGTCAATATTAGTTTTAAGTTTATTTCTTTGGAAAGGGTTTTAAATGGTTTTTAATTAGCATTTTTGCCATATTTTAATAATTTTAAAGTCCCAAGTAATGGGACTTGGTGTTGGGGTCACTTTAGGATGTGAAACCTAACCTTTAATCAAGTTTAGGTCTTTCAAAATAGGCAAGAAACAAAAGTGAAGAAATTCAAACTATCAACCATGGATAGGGTGGTCCCATAAAAAAACTCACGCACTTTGTGTGCCCATGCTTGGGATTGGTCTTATAGGATCAATTATTAAGGTACATTTGAAGATGGGAAGATTAGGGTTTTATTTAATCTTCCTTATTTTGGAAGTAGGGGGTCTCTTTTTTTTTACCCTTTGGACTTTTGGAGGGAGGAGCTAGTTTTGGGGATGAAGAAAGCTTGGAAGAGGACTTTTCTTGCTGGTTTCAATGCATTCTTCATCAAGTTTATTTGGAAGCTTATAGAGGTAGACTTCTTGCTATTATGCTTTATGTTTGAATGGTTGAGCAAATGTGTTGTTTGGAGTTGTGTTGTCTTAATGTGTTTGTTTCTAAGATTCCCATTAATATGTCTGTTGGCGTAAGAACTAACACCTTTGGAGTGTAAGTTTGTAAGGACAGCTATGCACACTATGTAATGAGTGCTCTTCAAATTAGGAGGGGAAGCTCCCTCATTGTGCTGGAATGCATGGAAAAGAAAAGTAAACTAAATCCTATCTTTTTGTTCTTAGCTGGTAGAGGCACAAGGTTAAGAAAACCTAGAACGTTGCAGCTAAGGATTTTATGGTTTCGCAGATCATATAACTACAACTAAGCTAACTTCTTTAAATCTATCTAGTTTCTTCAAGAAAATAGAGCGTGAGGAAATGGAGCAGGAATGGTTTTATATGATAAGCTAGGTACATATTTGCAACTTGAAGGCAAGGTGGGCACAACCATGTGCTCGGCTGAATAAGCTTATTATCACACACATCATACGATAAGCTTTAAGTACAAATTCTCAACATGAAGGCAAGGTGGGCACGACTATTTGCTCAATTTGAATAGGCTTATTGATAACAAAACACAAAAGATAACCAACTAGAACAACAAATTGCATAGGCGAGACACGCATACAATCTACGATCGAACTAGCCACTATATCTAACTAAGGCAAGCATTCACCATAATAATTGCATGGAACCCGAGTGGCATAACAATTCATTATCAAAACAAATGCTCATGAACAGATACAAAAAGACAATATTACAGGCAAGGTGGGCACAGCATATATTAATCTCTTGTGCAAAAGTTCCTTGAACAGATACAATAATAGCAATACTACAGGCAATGTAGGCGCAGCATGTATGCTATCAAGCAAAAGTTCCTTGAACAGATACAATAATAGCAATACTACAGGCAGGTAGGCACAACATGTATGCTATCAAGCAAAAGTTAATTACAAATGAGTTGAATGCTCTTATTTATAGACATCAAGGTGTAGGCAACCCTAAAATCACCTTGAGTCAACTACAGTCCTGCAGTACATGCAAGATCTTATTTCTAAACCCTAATAATGGAAACTATACAATTAGCTGGCAAGCTACCATCAGTTAACTAAAATATCTAATCTAAATGGAAAATGTGCAAGCATGCACGTCCTTATTGAAAGCAAGTTAACTGGAATGCTATCATCAATTAACGCAAAAACCTAAAAGAAACTCCAAGTGTGCATAGATGTTTCCAAGATAGACATGGCATGCAATGTGTAACAACGAGTTAACTCGGAAAGAGGCATCGAGCTTAACTCCTATGTCTAATATCTATCTTGGAAAATGTGGGACGCCTTGAACTGAAGTTTACTGGCCCTGATCTCGAGCAATCAACCCATCCACGAGGTTATTGACTGCATCACCTTCTGGGGAACTGAAGCTCTGGCGAAGAATCCCATGTCTATGCAACATGTCTTCTCCATTAGTTATCTGACACTGAAACTCGCCTTTATTCCTAATTGCCTTGTCAAACAATGCTGACATAGCTTAGCTAATTCATCTTACAGCCAATGGTCTCACCACTGAAAATACTGTGAATAAGTGCTTGGAGCTCTGACTAAACGTCAACAAGCTCAACATAGTCACCACCCACACGCTGATACAGGCATGGTAATTGAGACACAAAGTTTCCCACATAACGGAGTGCACTGGTAACATGCTCTCTGCTCTCAGCCAACTCTGATGCTATCGCTTCTTCTATCTTAGCCTTGAAGATTAACTATGTTCTCCAAACGTAGACATCTTCCTTATCTTCTGCATTTGTGACCGAGTCAAATGACAACCCCAGGTTAGCAATCAGGATCTCATCCCTGGGCCTACTAATAGCCAAGTCACGCTCCTCATCCTGAAGTTCAAGACGATGTTCACGTGCATTATACCGCAACTGATATAGCTCTGAAAGTACAAAGCGGCCCCTAGCAACAAATTCCTCCTCCCACTCATCTAACCGCTTACCATATGCAACCAAGTGATCAAGCTGACCCTGTTCTGCTAGTGGTTCTAACATATATGGAAGTGCGGTAACAACATCCCCTGTCCTATGTACCAGGCTAGAAATATACTGGCGAAGCTGTTGTATTTCAGCCTTGAGGGCTGACTTATCTTCTCCATCCTTCACCATTCTATCCTTTGCGCTATCTGTAGCAACCTGTAGGAGGTCAATGTTTGTCTGGCGAGTACTTCTACTGAAGTTAACTATGATCACTTCGAAGTCTTGAGCTTTCATCTCGTCTAGACTCTTATCCTCTGGAGGTGCAGTAGTCTCAACAATGATCTCCTTACCTGCATTCCTCTCAATGTGGACTTGTTTCTTGATCCTCTTGTCAGGCACATCTTGATGGTCATGATCAAAATCTGAATGATCAAGAACATAAGATGGTTGTCTCTTTTTACTTCCTAGCTGACTCTCAAGCCAAGACGAATCTCGACTAATCCCACTGGAATGATTTGTATTGGTCATAGGAGGATCTGATGAAAGTGAATGTGTAGAGGGGTTACTGCGAGGAGGTGAATCCACATCCAAATCAATGTGAATTGGAACTGGAGGCTGCTCTAGTGTCGGTGACGAAAAATGTGTCTGAACCTCAGGTTGTGATGAACTCTGAACAACTTCTCTGACAGGCTCTACATGTGGAATAGCAACAGGTGTTTTTCCTTTGAGTTACTAGGCGCTGGATTCTTTCTAGGAGGATTACTCCTTTTCTTCTGCTTGGGTTTTGACGAGGAGGGTAATACAACTTCTACTGGTGGCGGCTCTGCTCTAGGCATGGATACCTTTCTGATCCTTCTACTTTCTAAATAAAGCATACTATTCTGGATGACCCTGCTTGATCTCTCCTTCATCGATGAGAATTCTTTGGCATACCAATTCACTAATGGCAGTGGTTGTCCATCAACCTGTTCTCTGTAAAACTGAGGAAGTGCATCTCCTTCATCCTCTGACAATCCTTCCACCTCTTCTGCCAAGAAGAAAGAAATTTGCGAAAGAGAGAACTTGCTATAGCTGCGTCTACGCACTTCAAAGTCATCCTCACAATTCACCTAGTAATCCTCTAATGTAGGTTTGTGATAAGAGCGACTACCAAGGCACTCTGCGTAATGACCCCAAAGATCATATGTGCGTGTGTCAACCAGGTACTTGAGTTTGCAATTCTCCAACTCCTGTCCTGCAGCTTTAGCATCAACTGCTGTCTTGCACCAATATATCCCAAACTGCAAAGGAAAGTTGGCAGCTTGTTTACACTTGTGGCGCAAACGTTTGTGAACCTCATACAGCTTCCTCAGGAACTCCATGAACACTGTATTATCCGAAGGATAACATGGTAACATAGCTAGACTTCTTGTATATCCATAGACACGGATATAGGTGTATGTAGGGAACTGAATGTACCAATTTGCCCAACCTTCCATTGCTGCTCTAGCAACTGCTGAGATACGAATGTGCAACTCCCGGTCCAAGTTTCTCACTGTATAAGTCAAGAAAGCCTCCTGCACACGTTTGGAATGACTTTCAGCCTTCGTGAACTCGAGCTGATCATAATAACAATAGACCTTTTGTGCACTGAGATTGCCCACCGTGTTCAACCCGTTAAACTGACCCTGATAGGCGATCAAGTACACAAGGTAGGAACACATGAAACTGGTGTGCAACTAGGAAACCGGTGATTCGCTCGTGAATAGCATCGCTAATGAAGGATGCCCAGTCATAATGCTCTTGCCCAGAGATGATTCGACCAATGATATAGTACATCCATGGGTGAAATTTGTTTGCATCTGCATGAACTGAGACATGATTAAGCAGTGTAACCAGAATACCATACTCATCCTTGAACTCGCCACGACCTACGTTGTTTGGCAACTTGGTCTTTTTTTGTTTTAGCCACCTCTCCATCATCTTACTCTGAGACTTATCAAATTCAACATTGAATGCTTGCTCACTCTGATTCATGGAAATGACCAACCCATCTAGATGTTGAGGAATACCCAGACTTTGCTCGATGTCAAGGGGTTTGAGACTGCATATGACACGCACATCAACTGATTATATCTCCCGTGCAGCAGAATTGTAATGCTTAATGCAAGACATTACAAACTCTACGCAATGAATTGAGATAGGTATGGAAGTGGCCTCAAGTAACTCAGACTACTGAATGTTCTTGATTATCGAATCTCTAATCTTGAGTGGATCCAAAACTGCTTCTGGAAGCACCATATGTAGATTCGAATCAACTGTTCCGATGAAGTCATGGGTCAAAACTGACTTGGTCTTGAAATCGAGCTATGTGAACTACATTCTAAAAAACTCACCTGTTGACTGTGAACACGGCTATATTCTGACGACATTTTTGGAAAGCTAAAAATAGCCTGCTAAGGCTAAAAATAGCTCGTCGGAAGTGAATTTTTACGAAAAATTCAGAGACATGGGTTTTGTCCAAAAAGTGATTCTAAGACAACCCAAAATGTTAGAAATGTAAAAATTTGACCTCTACTCAGCCATACAAAGGAATTTCGGTTGAGAAAATTAAAGCTTCGATAACTGATGTTCTGGAACAAATTTTCCTGAAAAATTCTAGCACATGGGTTTTGCCGAGGAGATCTTTCTAAATCAACCCAGTTATTCTGTTTCGCCAAAATTTGCCTGTTCTTCAAACATGTGAGAGAATCTAGACGAGAAAATGGAAGAAATCTAGAAGGGAAAAAGACGTTTTTAATTATTTTTGTCTTCTTCTTTCAAAATCGCCACTTTGCCTTGAATCTGATGCTAAATCTAAATCTGTACTTGCAAAAGAATGTTTTTGTCACCTTCAAACTCTTCTATCTAATGAAAATTCGCCAACCTCTTGAAGAAATTTGAATTCTGTAAGCTGTGTGAATGAGAAAAGGCGCCACACTTGTGTTAAATAGACAAAGTCATACCATCATGCATGCATGCTGAAACCCTAATTCTAAAAGAATTCAATTGGCCTCTTACCAGATGAACTGTCACTGACTCTGAGTCTCAGACTAAAAATAACATTTAATTTAAAACATGCGAGTTAAAAAGAGGTGCCATATTTAGCTCTTTGAAGAAATTTGTCACTTTTTAATGCTCTGCATGCAAAAAAAATATTTTAATCATTTCGCTAAAAATAGCATCTAGATGTGTTCAGTAAACTTTACTAATTCTAGAAAGTCCAAATTTGACCTTCTAGGCATCCATTTGCAAGAGTTATGAGATTTTTGAGTACCTACTACTTTATAGCTGACTGCAAAGTTATATCTGACCATGTTCAGCTCTGATTTTTGGGTGACCGAATGATCCTGCGACTGATCTGAGATATCCACTGCGAAGCCTACATGACAAGGATGAAATGTCTGCTGGAAGCTACAACTGCTAAAATCAACATCTAACACCTTGGAAAATTAGGCTCCTTTGATTAAATTGATGCACCGATTCTAGACATTTCTTCATATTGCCTTTTGATGCTTCAAACTGCTGCTGACGGTGAATGATGAACCCTGCTGACTGAATACCATTTTGACAAAAATGTGACTTTCATCTGAACACCATAATTTGAGCCTTGATACCGGGAGCTAGAATGCTCTGATTCTCACACCATCTGTCTCTCTGCACAGTTGAGTCAACTTACAAGAGATGTCTCTGGAGATGACGAAGCCAGAAAACTGCTTCTAAGGCCTCAAAGAGAAGGATGCCTTTTTTAAGGAGATTGGTACTCACCATACTTAGTCATTTTTTTATCGTCTCCAATCACTCTCACTTTTCAGCATCACCATCTTGACCTCGCGCATACGAGCGTTCGCCAAATCCCGAAGGCTGACGATTGAACTCGTTGAATAGCTGGAGTAATTGCACACAAGTCTTGTGAAGACTGCGAAAGCAAATAACCCCATCTGGCAGGCCTAAAGGTTGGGCGCCCCTAGCCTACAAATGTGCAGCTGTGTGTAGCTACGTTTCACCATCCTCTGTTTTACGTGCTCGGTGGAACCTCTGTCACGGTCACTCAGAATGTCAGATCATCTCGCAAACGGGTGCGCTGCAAAGTTGGACTGAGCAGGAAAAGATCTTAGGAAGACCTTAATTGAAATTTCATTTATCTGGGTAGTCATATTCAAGGGCGCCCGTGGCTCAAACCATCAACTGGCAATTCCTTGTGACATGTATCATGCCTGCAGTCTCTACGTCCAACACTGATAACCGGAGTTTTGCACTATGTATGCCTCCGCTTGATAGCTCCTTGGAAAACTTGACTGATCCTAAAGAGACTGAATCCAACAATGAGCACATGCATTCAGATCTTGGCCTTCAAAAAGAAGGGCACCCCTGGACTACAGGAGCGCAGATCTACATTCTTTGACTGTCTTCATGATGTATACACTCTTTGTAAAGACTGCTTCTGCCTTCGTCTGCCAGAGTTCTGCATTTCGGATGAACCTGCTCCATACCTAGTTAGAAAGCTGACTGAAAACAGAAGAGAATGAGTGTATTCGCAATCCAAAGCAGTTGAATCTTGACCTTCAAATAGAAGGGTGCCCTTGGGCTACAGGGGCGTAGATTTGCTCTGAACTTCATATTTTCATCCATTTCGTGCTTAGTGAACACTGTATTAACCAAAGCAGCAAAAATCGTTTGGGGAAAAAATCGGCAAACCAAAAAATCAGGATTTTTTGAAAAATCGGGAAAAAATCGGATTTGAAAAAAAACATAAAAATATGTTGAAAAAATAGTCAAAACCTACTTTTTTAAAAAACTTAAGAAAAAATAGTCAAAACCTACTTTTTTAAAAAGCTTAAGGTCATTTCCATAGCATAGAGATATAGAGAGCAAATAAAATAGAGATTTTAACTTGTGAATTGTAGAAATTAGATCTTTTTTGTTTATATTCATATCGCTGATTACATTGCATCAATGCATTACACAAAATATACTTCATAGATAATAAGTAGATGTTGACATATGACAAAATGTCAATTACAATATAGAGTGTAACTTTGTACAAAGTCAACCTCTAATCTAAGTACAAAGTTAGAAAAATCAAATGTAGCCAATGACAACTACGCTAAAGGGCAGCAGGTCCTGATGATGAAGCTCCTCCTCTAGTGCTTCTAGGCACATGTTCAAACACGTGACTAGGCACTTGAGCCTCTTCTAGTAACTCGATATCTTCAGAGTCATAAGAAAAATCATCAGCAATCCACTCATTATCTATATCAATCTCATCAAGGTCAATTGGCTCGTCATCCTCAACAGTACCTGTTTTTGTCCATGTAGAAATTAGTCTTGGCCTTACAAGTGAATAAGATAATGAATACAAATTCAGCTAACTGGAAGTATAGTGAAAGTCTAACCTTGAGCTTTCTTTAGCTTCAAGCGGAGGTTGTGGTGAACAAACACCAAGTCGTTCATCCATTGTTGTGTTAGCTGATTGCATTTCTTGGAGTCTATGTGTTCAAAAACACTCCAAGTACGCTCACAAGCGGATGAACTGCATGGCTGGCTCAAAATGCGTCTCGCCATCCATCTAAGCTGTTTGGTATCATGACCAAAATACTCCCACCATTGTGCTGCAAACACACATTACATGGAGATGATATCATGTAAGAATATCTTAAAATCAACTTAACACTTAATGATCATGTCCACAAAATAGAGAGACTACCACAAGTTTATAGAGTCTACTTAGTAGCAAGGTTTTCCTGCCTGCGATGGCGGCCATAGATGAGAGAAAACCCCTTGCTTGCTTGTACGTTGCTAACTCTCCCATAGCTGCCTGTAATTGTTCTCTGGTATCAAACATTTTTTCCATGCACATGAACAAGCCCTGTGTTACCTCACCATCATCACGTCTTGTTGTACCCAAACCAAAAATTTTGCTTCATTAAGGCATTTTGCTTAAAATGGTCTCAACCTTGTAAAAGTGGGGTCAAAACTCAGTTTTTGGGCAAATAAAGTATGGGCTTTGAGTCAATGTCATGCCATGGAGATACTGGCAAAATTTGAAAATTTTGAAAATTAGGGTTTCTGAAATCTATTTTTAGCTCGAAACCCTAAAAAATAGGAACTTGTCAAAATTGGCTGAAATTAATTTTGATTCGCTTATTTCACATCACGATCACAGTGGTGAAGTCAGTTTCAGTTAAAAGTCAATTTAAGGCTGATGGGTAGATATAACTTTTTTAGGAGAAAAGTTAGGACCTCTGAGGTCATTAATGGCAGTTGGCCAGTACCAGGTGTTAATATCTAAGCCTGAAACTCAAAGAAGAACGCTCTACGATAAAAGATGTTGAAAATTATGCTTTTTGACGGAGGAGATTTTCAACGAGGTAAAAGTACTGTGAAATTGGCTAAGTCTGGAGGTCAAAAGCGCCACTCTCAGCTAGGGATGCCCATCATTATGGAAGCTGTATTCAACTTTTTGTGAAATTTTCTACCAAGATGACTTCTCCAGTTTCTTGATAGCTTCGCAATGAGCTAGCCATCCAGTCCGATGGAGGAGTAAAACGCCTGAAAATGGAAATTCAGTACAGAATGAGGGAAATGCAAACTAGATAACTTTGAAGAGAAAAAGCGCCCCTAGAGGCCAGGGGCGCCCATCTTTTTGAAGATTCAGATCAAGTCTTTTGATCAAGTGACACCCAGGAAGTTTGTTTCTATTTTTGGTCCAGCTCCGCGATGCATCTGTCAGCAGGTGAATCTGAGTTGCCGAGTTGCCGCCATCAATGGTCAAATTTGAGGTTTCAGACTGGATCAGAGATTGTTCAAAAAGGACAAAAGTGCCCCTGGAGGCCAGGGGCGCCCAAGGTTTTAAGACCTTTAAAGAAATCTGTTGGAAGATTGCAGATGTTCGTCTCGTTCGTGTCAGCTTCAGCTTTCCGTTCCCTGTCTCAGCCGGTTCAGAAGATGTCTTGGCAATCCGCAGCCGGAAGTTAAGTAATTTTTGCCAGTTGCAGTAAAGGTGTTCATCAGGAGCCTTTACTCAGAATTCAGCCTGCTCCGCAGTGAGCCAGTCAACATGTTCTGAAGTTTTGTCAAATACCGGGAAACGTCAAGTGAAATATGGTCAAGTTATCAGTGAAAATGATGAAAATGCCTGAAAATATTCTAACACTGAGGTCAAAAGCGCCCCTGGAGGCCAAGGGCGCCCATCTTTTTGAAGCCTCAGATAATTGAATTTTGAATTGCCACCTCAAAGAATCTTCTTGTCATATTTGGTCCTACTCTTCATCGAGATTGTCAGCCAGTTGATCCGACGTGACAGACAACCAGAATCAGTGATCGACCATGAGCTTCGTCTGAGGTTTTAGATTCTAAATTTTCAGAAAATGTCTAAGTAAGGAAGGATGCCTAAAGTCAAAGGTTGACATTTTGAAATTCAAAAGTAGAAGTGCGCATGAAGAGAGTTTTCAATTTGCCAAATTTTGATCTTCAGTTAAACTCTTTTTCAGGTCGACTTCTATTTTACCTATTTTTAGTCATAACTGGCTAAACTTAGTTTGCATGCATCAGTTAACTGAATCTTCAAGATGGCGCCCTAACATGGGTTGGTTCTACATCCAATTAACTGAGTTTGAAGCCAAATATAGGCCATGCGTGAGTTTTGAAGCACCAGTTGTACTTCAAGCGCCATTTCCAATGCTTGGAATGCATTTCACACGCCTTAGAAGATATTTTTCTATATATTTTGCTAATGGCGTCCATTATTCTTCATCAGAGTTGACAAGAAACATCTTTCTTGAGCATAAAATTGATCTGCAGGTGCTACAGGTGTCAGATTTCAGTATTCTTCGTAGCTACAGATTCAGATTGTTCAAGGGAAGATTATTTCAGACTTGGTTTCTATTTTGCATGCAGGTGTTATCAGTTCTACTTCAAGCATAGGCGAATTTTTACAGAAGAAGAGAGAAAACAAAAAATAAAACTTCTATTCTTCTGTCTTACTTTCTTCTATTCTCGTCTTAGGTTTTCTTCGCATGTCAAAGAAAACGACAGATTTTTCAGAAAAGCATCATCTGGGTTCGAGTATTTCAGCATCAACAACAATACCCATGTCTTAGATTATTTTGTGAAAATTGCCCTGCTGCTTCTTTTCTAGAAGCACTGTGTTTCTTTCCAGAATTCTCTTTGCATGTGGGCCTAAATCACATTTTTTCGCAAATCTGTTGATCTCGGTAGTTTTAGGATTCATTTCTACACAAAATCCATGTTCCAGATTTTTGCGGGAAAAATTGCCCCCCAGCCCCTCACTACCAGTTCAAATCTAAACCGAAAACCTTTTGCATGCAAGCCTAAATCCCATTTTTTCACAATTCTAACGTTCTGGGTTGCATTAGAATTTGATTCTACATAAAACCCATATCTTAGAATTTGTTCGAAAAAATTCACTTCCCTTTGCTATTTTTAGCCTATCCTTGAGCTTTTTCAGTTTTTCAAAAGTTGTCCAAACATACCCGACTTTACAGTCAAAAGTCTAGTTTTTCAGAATGCAGTATAATCCCATAGACTATAAGGCCAAACAGGTCTTTCTTCATAACTTTCTGAAAACTACCGATACCAACTTAAGTCATGTTTTTCCCATCATCAATCTGAACTCATTGGAGGGTATCAGCAGTACTACAATCAAAAATCTTGAACGTTCACGGATACTTGCAGCGGCGTCCATTCCTATCTCGGTCTTTGATCTTGAGTTCGTACTTGCTTGTGTTAAGCATTATGACTCGTCTACCAAACAAATCAAATCGACAGATGGAAGGATTATTTGTAGCCTTAAGCCGAGGGATGTAGAAAAATGTTTTTCTATTCCTCCATGTTCAGATCATTTCGCTGTATCCATTTCAGATTGTGACAGAATATGGGAGGAGGACAAGGATAGATCATAGAAGAAAGTAGCTCAACGGTGGTTGAAAATTCAGAAAACCAACATGCCAAGGAAGATTGCACGTGGGGATTTCAAGGACGAGATTGCTATTTTGATAACTTTCCTTAACCGGTTAGAAGGTTCTGAAGACACAAGCATTTTCCGAACATGGATGTTCTACCTCATCTCACGAGTTATTGATAAGAAGGAAACATTTGACTGGGCCATGTTTATCAGCGAGTGTCTTCACCAGCAGATTACAGAGTTCCTAAAGATTCACGAATTCCATATGCTAACTTTTCTAGTTTACTTAGTTGCATTTCAAGGCAGCTTTAAATTATTAAAAACCGATGGAGTTCTGGGTGTTCAGCGAGTGCACGAATACTACCCTCACTTGGAGTTTTCGAAAGCTGAACAGGACTTTACAGCAGTGAATGATCACTTTCTTATGAGAATAGTCAGAAATTTGGATAATGAGATGTATGTGAGAATTTCTACAGAGGTACAATCAGCAATGGAGAGTTGGGCAGATTGGTTTATCCAATTTCCTACTTTCACATATATTCGTGTATATGGATATACAGGAGAACCTCTGATGCTACCGAGGTACCCATCGGATAAGGTTCTTTTCATGGAGTTCATGAGACAGGCACATGAGGTTCACACTTTTCTTCGCAATCGACATAAGCCAGCTTTCACCTTTCCGTTTGAGTTAGGTATTTACAAATGCAAAACAGCTGCTGATTGCAAGTTAATGGCACACGAGTTAGAGAAACTTCAGCTTGGGTGTTTTCCTCAGAAGCGTGCCTATGATCCGTTGGGTCATTATTCAGCAAGGTTGGAGCGAAATGTTTCACATTCGGCAGCGCTTGAGGACTTTTGGGTTAATTGTGAGGATGAATTTGAGGTGCGCCGTCGTCATTATTGTAGGCTTACTGTTCCACAGATTGCTGATTTCTTGTCAGAAGATGTGGAAGGTTTGTCTGATGATGATGGCGAGATACTTCTTCATTCATTCATTAGAGACCAAGTTGCTCGCCAGCCACTTCGCCAACCTGATTGGTATGTTCCATGAATACTTCAGTGAAAGACTTATCCAGGTCTGTTATCAAAACCACCATGTACTTCCTTGAGAGCAAGCGGAAGCGAAGGGTGATCCCAGTTACAGAGCCGCCAGCAGTGGTGGTTTCTTCTTTACCTTCTACTTCTAGAGCTAAACCTCGAGTCAAGGTTACTATGAGGCCGCCTGAAGGGGTTAAGATGGGAATTAATTCAAAAGGAAAAAGCATCACCAAAAGGAAACAGGTTGAGAAGGAGCCAACACTTCCAGTTGTAGAGACAGTACCTCAAGAGCAAGCATTTCTAGTTACAGAGAAAGTACTTCCAGAGCCAGTTATTTCATCGGAACCAGTTATTCAGACTGAGGCCGGTTTGTCATCTCCAGGTTCACCTTTTTCACCACACTCATCTCCCATTGATATTGATTCAGAGCCTGAGACTCCGATACATGAGACCTTCATATCAGTGGATCCGCCAGCGGCTGATACAGCAAAAACAGCTCCACCTCGAGACGATAGTATTCCTTATTCATCCTGGCTCAAGAAGTCGTTGGAGAGGGAGAGGCGTATGCCTTCATATAATCTTGATTTATCTGAGTTTGGTAAGCCCTATCAGAACAGGTTGAATAAGAGGGCTAGAGAGCAGATAAATATTGAGAAGAATCTTGAGGCAGAGATCGTCATAGAGGTTGCTACTCCTCCAGAAGGCAAATACTTGGATGAAGTTGATGTTGGTGATTTTACCTTCGTCAAAACTAATCTGGGTAAGAATACTCGACACACCGACGTGAATCTATTCAGAGTCGTCGCGAGTAATCTAGAGGAATGTGTCATGAAGGATGGTGAGGATAAAGCAGCTCTCAAGGCTGAAATTAGGCAACTCCGCATGTATATTTCGAGTTTACTTCATGGCAGCGAGGGGCAAGCACCTTTACTTCCACAACTTCGAGAGACCGCCACAGAACAGCAGAGGATTCAACACTTGGTTAATCAAGAAAAGTTACTGGATACCTGGATTGAAGACTTTATTATTGCTGGTCGACACCTCCTCATAGAGCTATATCAGTTGAGGGTTGACGCACATAGTCTTCGTCAGAGAATTCAGGAGCTCGAGATTTTCATAGCCGAGCGTAAGCCGAAGGACTTGATTTTGATATCACAGCTTGCAGGAATCTATGACGCCATTACAACAGATGGAGATCAAAAGAAGGTCTTCACTTGGAGAGAGTTATATCTTTGCAGGGCGGAGACATATGGCAGGATTTCTGCTAAGATGAGCATGATTCAGGAAAAGGTTGTTGGAGCTCTTTGTTTCATCAGCGAGTACATCACTCAGATCCCATGTCATTATCGGCATGAGGATGGTACATACGCCGAGTTAGAGGCAGTTCAAGCTGAGTTCGAAGAGTTAGTCCGTGATAACCTATGTGGAGGACTAGAGGCGTCCAAGATGGAGGAGTTTACAATGCTGACTATCAGTTTCAAAAAGGTGACCACAAAGGTTAGAGATAGTCAGAGGGAGATCCGAGATGGAGACAAAGAGTTAGACAAGTAGTTAATCATCGTGGACAGCGTCAGAGTGCCAGATGATGATACTATTGATAAATTCTTGGAGGAGATGATAAACTTGGAGTAGACTTTCAGTTAGACCATGCAGTTGAGGACAACGATGAGTCATCAGAAGCAGTTAACTCGAGGCTTCTTTCCGAGTTAACTTGTTGTTATACATTGCATGCATATCTTTCTTGGAAACATCTACATATACATGGAGATTAGATTAGATTTTTCAGTTGACTGATGATAGCATTCCAGTTGACTTGCTTTCAATAAGGACGTGCATGTTGCACCTTGTCCATTTAGATTAGATGTTTCAGTTAACTGATGATAGTTTCCCAGTTAACTGTATAGTTTCATTCAATTAGGGTTTAGGAATAAGATCTTGCATGCATTGCAAGACTTTAGTTGACTCAAGGTGATTTTAGGGTTGCCTACACCTTGAAGTCTATAAATAAGAGCTTTAAGCTCATTTGTAATTTAACCTTTGCTTGATAGCATACATGATGCGCCTACCTTGCCTGTAGTATTGCTATTATTGTATCTGTTGAAAGAGTAATTGTTGTTATAATAAATTGTTGCGCCTACCTTGCCTTCATATTATTGTTATGGTGTTTATTCGACTTTAGTTAAATGGGGTTGTTGGTTTGATCGTTATTGTATGCATGTTGCGTCTATACAATCTACTGTCCCAGTTGCTTACCTTTTGTTTTGTTTATTATAAGCCTATTCAGAAGAGCAAATAGTTGTGCCTACCTTGCCTTCATCTTGCGAAACTATACTCAAAGCTTATCGTATGATGTGTGTTATAGTTGACTCATTCAGCCAAGCAGATAGTTGCGCCTACCTTGCCTTCATGTTGTGAAGTTGTACCAGGTTTACCATTCATTTGTTTGTTTTAATAAACTTCTTCCCGGATTAGCAAATAGTTGCGCCTCCCTTGCCTTCATGTTGTGAGCCGCACCTGGAGTTTATCGTACAATACATTCCTGCTCCATTTCCTCATGCTCTGTTTCTTGAGGAAATTGGATAGATTTTAAAGAAGTTAGCTTAGTTGTAGTTACATGATCTGCGAAACCAGAAAATACTTAGCTGCAACTTTCTAGGTTTTCTTAACCTTGTGCCTCTACTAGCTGAGAACAAAAAGATAGGACATTAGTTAAGTTTTCTATTTCATGCATTCCAGCACAACGAGGGAGCTTCCCCTCCTAATTTGAAGAGCACTCATTGTGTAGTGTGCATAGTTGTACGTACAAACTCACACTCCAGAGGTGTTAGTTCTTACGCCAACAGTTTTCTGGCGCCCACTGTGGGGCACGAGGCAAGAAAACATTCAAGAAAGCTTCACACTTTGTCACAGGAATGACCATTTGGCGTCCTACTGCTCCAGTTCAACAACCAGGACTTACTCCGGCTGCCTTACAGCCGAATTTTGTGCTAATTCAAGGCAAGCAGTCAGACATCATCAGTAGCTTGCGAAGTTTCATCTTTGAAAATCATACATCTACCACTCAGTGGAGAAACGCAGCTACTACTCTGGATAAAGAAGAAGAAAAGGCGGATCTTGCAGCAAGTAGACCAGTTTTGCCACCACCCGCGTGGGAATAAAGCAACCTGGCTTACCAAGTTTACTACAAAAGGAGGCGCAATCCTCCCATTCAAGAAGAGCCGCACTTTGAGTAGGTTCCTGAGCATTTTCTAGAAGGATTAGAAGGAGAATCTCCAGCCCCACCTGTCACAATGAGCGACAACGACAACAACAACAACAACGGCAACAGTCGGAACGGAAGGAACGTGAGACGTCCAACCTCACTACCTTGGGGCAATAACATCGGACCGTTGGCCTTACAAGGACATAATGAGCTGCCTAAGGGATCGCGAAAGCACTTTCCTCGATTCCATGGTGATGGATCTAAACATCCAGATGAACACATATCAGCATTCACAGCGGCTTGTTCCGTTTTGCATGTTCCACATGAAGACATAGCTGTTCATCTCTTTGTTGAGACCCTGGAAAGCAACGCATCAGACTGGTTTCATAATCTTGAACCCGGTCTTATCACAAGTTGGGCAGTCATGAGTGAGAAATTCTTGGCAAGGTTCAAGCCGGCCGAGGATAATCACCAATTATTTGCATAGCTCTCAAACTCAAAGATGGAGCCTACTGAACCAATGAGGGAATTCATAGCAAGGTTTAACCGCCTTGTTACACGTCTTGCCCATACATTAAATCCATCTGATGAGATTTTGATGAGCAGCTTCATCAATGCACTACCGTCAGAAATAGCCTTTCTCTTAAAGGGAAGTGAAGAAGTAGATCTACAACTCACTCAAGAGGAAGCTATCAAAATTGAAGACAATATGATCACGACGGGCAAGATGAGGAATGATTCAATCAGACCGCTTGTTCAAGCGTCTGCTGATCCACTACTTTAGAAAGTAGCCAACGAGGTGACCATTCTCAAGAGACAATCACCCGCACAAGGGCAGCAAGTACTGCCTACACAACAGTCATATCAACTGCCATATCAACCTCAACAGCCGTACCAGCCGAAGAGGAATAACTTTCAGCCTTTCAACAACTACAAATCAAAGTTTCCGCAAGGACAACAAAGACCACATGTTGAAGCTGAGAAGTCTACAGCTTATTGCACTTTCCATGACACAATTGAACACACCGGAGCTACATGTCCGGAAAATCAAAGAATGAGTCAACTCATGGGATTTGCTGAGGCTACTCCTAGTTCAAGTTTCGTACCTTCACCAACTACAAATGTTGTCTCACCACAGACAGAGAACTTTGATGGCGACTCTGCAACGGGGTACTTTGATAGAGAACCCGTTAATGAACAAGAAGAAGAAGAAGAAGACTACTGCCGATACTCTCTTGCAGTCAATCATGAGAATATCTCATCGCCTGTGTTTACACGTGCACAACACTTCAAAGCACAGAAAGAAGAAGAGGAAAAGCGGAAGTCTGATGAAAAAGGAAAGGAAGTGGCTTCCACTTCCAATCAAAGGTCTTCACAAGTAAACACCGTGCCGATTGCTCAAGATCCATCCTCAGCAAACTTTGACATTGTGTCTTCCATGATGAAGACGAAGGTACAAATTTCACAACTGGAGTATCTTCAGGATCATCCAGAACAATTGGAAAGAATCCTCAAGGTGGTAAAGAAGAAGGTTGTAATTCAGCCTACATTACTTGAATCCTCTGTTCCAGCAGAAGACAAGCCAAAGCCGTTGTATATATCTTTGTATATAGGAGGTTTTAAACTCAGCAATTGTATCATAGATAGCGGAGCGTCGGACAACGTTATGCCTTTACAAATCATGAACGCGTTGGGACTTTCGTGCACCGAAACCAAGGAAAAGTGTTATTCACTTGAATCAAAGCCGGTGCCGTTGGTTGGTCAACTAAAAGATGTGCAAGTAAGGCTAGCGTCTTGTCCAAAAAAGAAGATTATGATGACTATCTTGATCGCTGACATTCCTACAAGTTACGGGATGTTGCTCAGCAGGAGTTTTTGCAAGGATCTTGGAGGAGAAATTCAGTTGGATTGGTCGTTCGCGACAATTCCATTGAAGAAGGGAACATTCAAGCTGGAGCCTGAGGTGAAATCAAAGTTTACGGTGGTTAAGTCCCAGTTTCTGGATGCACAAGTGTTATATCAAGACACAGGACCAGGGACATATGCTATGATATCTGATGTCAATGAAGATTGTCAAAATTTTGCACTTTCCACGACTACATCACATGAAGAATCAAAAATGTGGAGGATGCAGTTTGATGGCAGTTGTTCAACGTCAGGATCAGGAGTGGGAGTAGTAATCATCTCTCCCGAAGGTTGCTTATATCCATTCGCATATAGGTTGCAATTTGATTGTACCAATAATACTGCAGAGTACGAGGCGCTTTTATTGGGTCTCAAGAATGCGAAGGATATGGGGATCAAATTACTTAGAGTTGAAGGAGATGCAGAGCTCATTGTCAAGCAAGTCAGGGAGCAGTTTCAAGTTAGAAAGAATCGCCTTCAATCCTATAGACAGAGGGTGTGGAATGCTATCGACTGGTTCGATGCTTTTGACATCCAATATATTCCAAGAACAGACAATAGCAGAGCTGATGCCCTTGCAGTGTCAACTGCTCTTTTCATGCCGCATTCTGACTTCCGTCAGAATTCTTTTGCTATTGAGCTGATCTACAGGCCAGCTGTACCAGATAATGCAGACAACTGGCAAGTCATTGATGACGATGATGACATCAAAGAGTTTCTCGTTATGGGAGACAACTACAAAGAATTGTTCTTTGAAGGGAATCCTATTCCTTTCAAAGAGTCAATTGCTGAAGACTCTGAAGCTACGGAATCCGGAATCATACAACTGAAAGGAAATCAGATTCCTAAGGGTTTCGTATCTTTAGAGGATATTTTTGACCAGCATGACCGTTTCATCCAAAATTAGAAGATGTCAGGTGTTAATACTTCTATTGAACATTTCCAAGTGAACATCGGCACCGAAGACAAACCTCGATTTGTGAATCTAGGCAAGTGTTGTACTACAAAAGAAGCTAAGAAGTTTACCGCCTTGTTCAAACAATACAAGGATGTATTTGCCTGGTCATACGAAGACTTGAAGGTCTTCACACCCATAGAATTGTCACATACGATTCCTCTGAAGTCTGATGTTAAGCCTTTCAGGCAAAAGCAGAGACATTACAATCCGCGGATTCAAGATACTATCTACGCAGAAATTCAGAAGATGGTGGATGCAAAGATAATTTATCCAATCCATCACTCCACCTGGGTGTCTAACATTGTTCCTGTGCGCAAAAAGAACGGAGAAATCAGAATTTGCGTGGATTTCAGGAACTTGAATTTATCGTCATTGAAGGACAATTATCCCTTACCGATCATGGAGCATACATTGCAGACAGTCACCGGATCGGAAATGCTATCACTTCTTGATGGTTTTTCTGGTTATAATCAGATTGTAGTGGCTGAGGAAGAGCAGATCAAAACAGCTTTCACCACGCCATGGGGAACATTTGCTTATGAGAGGATGCCTTTCGGCCTTATCAACGCCGGTGCTACTTTTCAGAGAGCCATGGATTTGGCGTTTGGGGATCTTAAAAATAAAATAATAGTAGTTTATCTAGATGACTTAACCGTTTTCTCAGGTAAACGAAGCGATCACTTTTCACACCTCGCGAAAGTTTTCGAAAGATGCAGGTATCACAGAATTTCATTGAATCCCAAAAAGACTGTCTTTGCGGTAACGGAGGGCAAGTTACTTGGCCACATCGTTTCCAAGGAGAGAACTAAAATTGACCCAAATTGGGTGGATTCAATCAAGAGCCTGTCTCTTCCTACAAGTAAGAAACAAGTGCATTCCTTCTTCGGTAAAGTCAACTTTATCCGAAGGTTTGTACCAGATTTTTCGAAGCTGACGAAAGAAATCTCAGCTATGATGAAAAAGACATCCAATTTCATATGGACAGAAGAAGGTAGACAAGCCTTCATCAAAATCAAGGAAGCTATTGCTACTGCACCAACATTGGTTCATACTGACTTTCAAAAGGATTTCATCCTTTACTGTTATGCATCAGAGCACACGTTGTCTGCAATATTGACTCAGAAGCTCAGTGAAGAGGGAGAATCTCCTATCGCATTCATGAGTACCAGTTTTAAAGATTGTGAATCGCGCTATTCTCAAATTGAGAAGAATGCCTATGCTGTCGTTAGAGCTGTCAAAAATTTCAAGTTCTATAGCTTGAATTCACATACTATGATGTTTGTCACCGATCCAGCAGTGAAAGGTGTGCTAACTCAACAGGAGATGGGCACGAAAAGAGGAAACTAGATCGCAAGAGTTCAAGAGTATGATCTGGAGATCAAGCCAACCAAGCTCGTTCTTGGGCAAGGTCTTTGTCGATTATTGGCAGAAGATGGTGATGAAAAGAAGAAAAGCAATAGTGGAATTGAAAATGAACCTGAGGTAGACCTTCCTTTGGTCCTATTAGTTGATTCTGCGGAAGAATGGTACACAGCCTTGTGGTATTATTCAACTTATGGAGAATGTCCACGTCACATGGACAAACAACAGAAAACAACTTTAAAGTTGAAAGCACAAAATTTTGTGCTTGTCAATAACGTTCTGTACAAGCGTGGCCTTGACGGAACTTTCCTTTTATGCGTCGGCAGAGACCAACAACAAAGATTGTTGGATGCTTTTCATAGTCAAGCGTGCGGCGGTCACTTCTCATCAAGGGTTATTGCATTCAAGATCCTACGAGCACAGTTCTATCAGCCAACCATGTTTCGTGACGCATATGAATGGGTGTATAGATGTCAGTCTTGTCAGCAGTTTGCTGGTAAAGTCAGATTGGCAGCTACTCCACTCAGGCCAGTTATCATTGATGCCCCATTTCAGCAATGGGGTATTGATTTCATAGGTCCCATCAACCCACATTCCAGCAAGGGGCATATTTATGTCCTTACAGCAACAGATTATTTTACAAAATGGGTTGAAGCGGTTCCTACCAAGTGAGCTACCTCGGAAGTTGTTTGTGACTTTTTAAAGGAGAACATCATTTCGCGCTTCGGGGTCCCTCGCAAAATTGTGGCTGATAACGCAACAAGTTTCTCGTCAGAAGAGATACTTAATTTTTGTTTTGATCACGGCATCACACTGTCACACTCATAAGATTATTACCCTCAAGGTAATGGACAGGCCGAATCATCAAATAAGAACATAGTCACAATTGTGCGCAAGCTAGTTGACACAAATCAGAAAGCTTGGCATAGCAAAATATATGATGCTCTTTGGGCTGATAGAATCACTCCCAAACGAGCCATCGGCACTTCGCCTTTTATACTTTTGTATGGTACAGACGCAATGTTACCCATTACATTGGAGTTGTCCGCTTTGCAGTTGGCATCTATAGTGGATGATGAAGAATTCAAAGATCCGATCGAAAGGAGGATTTTGTACCTGATGAAGCTAGAGAAAGAAAGGGTGGAGGTTGTCGATAGGATCACTCAGCATCAAGAGCGAGTGAAGAAGATTTTTGATAAGAAAGCTCGTCCACAAGATTTCGAGATCGGAGATCAAGTCCTGTTATGGGACAAAAGACATGAACCTAAAGGAATGCATGGTAAATTTGATTCCTTATGGTTAGGACCCTTCCAGATACATGAATCAAGAGGAGAGAACACATACATTCTCTCACATTAGGATGGAAGGCTTCTCCCGCTACCTTACAGCGGGCAATATCTCAAGCACTTCAACCCTCCGAGGGAGGAGTAATTTTTGTAAGTTTTATAAATACTTTTTATGCTTTATCGTAATGTCGTATTGTGTTTCCCCGTTCAGTGATGTTTTATCGTGTTTTAGGTGATTAAAATAGGTAGTCTTGTTGTAGGTGATTAGGATAAGTCCAAGTGTATTAGGTGATTAGGAAAGAAAGTCTTGACCCCAATGCCCAATGTTAAAGTCACTGGTCTACGAAACGCAGAGATTTCTAAATTCTCCTATGCCGTAAGTATCCAACATGGTCACCAGACGGAGCCTAATGTTGTACCCAAACCAAAAATTTTGCTTCATTAAGGCATTTTGCTTAAAATGGTCTAAACCTTGTAAAAGTAGGGTCAAAACTCAGTTTTTGGGCAAATAAAGTATGGGCTTTGAGTCAATGTCATGCCACGGAGATACTGGCAAAATTTGAAAATTTTGAAAATTAGGGTTTCTGAAATCTATTTTTAGCTCAAAACCCTAAAAAATAGGAACTTGTCAGAATTGGCTGAAATTAATTTTGATTGGCTTATCTCACATCACGATCACAGTGGTGAAGTCAGTTTCAGTTAAAAGTCAGTTTAAGGCTGGTGGGTAGTTATAACTTTTTCAGGAGAAAAGTTAGGACCTCTGAGGTCATTAATGGCAATTGGCCAGTACCAGGTGTTAATATCTAAGCCTGAAACTCAAAGAAGAACGCTCTACGATAAAAGATGTTGAAAATTATGCTTTTTGACGGAGGAGATCCTCAACGAGGTAAAAGTACTGTGAAATTGGCTAAGTCTGGAGGTCAAAAGCGCCACTCTCAGCTAGGGGAGCCAATCATTATGGAAGCTGTATTCAACTTTTTGTGAAATTTTCTACCAAGATGACTTCTCTAGTTTCTTGATAGCTTCACAATGAGCTAGCCATCCAGTCCGACGGAGGAGTAAAACGCCTGAAAACGGAAATTCAGTACAGAACGAGGGAAATGCAAAGTAGGTAACTTTGAAGAGAAAAAGCGCCCCTAGAGGCCAGGGGCACCCATCTTTTTGAAGATTCAGATGAAGTCTTTTGATCAAGTGACACCCAGGAAGTTTGTTTCTATTTTTGGTCCAGCTCCACGATGCATCTGTCAGCAGGTGAATCTGAGTTGCCGAGTTGCCGCCATCAGTGGTCAAATTTGAGGTTTCAGACTGGATCAGAGATTGTTCAGAAAGGACAACAGCGCCCTTGGAGGCCAGGGGCGCCCAAGGTTTTAAGACCTTTAATGAAATCTATTTGATGATTTCAGATATTCGTCTCGTTCGTATCAGCTTCAGCATTCCATTCCCTGTCTCAGCCGGTTCAGAAGATGTCTTGGCAATCCGCAGCCGGAAGTTAAGTAATTTTTGCCAGTTGCAGTAAAGGATGACATTGGTTGGGAAAAGCGCCCCTGGCCATGATTTAGGGAGGTTAAAAGATGATTTTATACAAAGTGTTCATCAGGAGCCTTTACTCAAAATTCAGTCTGCTCCGCAGTGAGCCAGTCAGCATGTTCTGAAGTTTTGTCAAATACCGGGAAACGTCAAGTGAAATATGGTCAAGTTATTAGTGAAAATGATGAAAATGCCTGAAAATATTCTAATACTGAGGTCAAAAGCGCCCCTGGAGGCTAGGGGCGCCCATCTTTTTGAAGCCTCAGATAATTGAATTTTGAATTGCCACCTCAAGGAATCTTCTTGTCAGATTTGGTCCTGCTCTTCATCGAGATTGTCAGCCAGTTGATCCAACGTGACAGTCAACCAGAATCAGTGATCGAACATGAGCTTCGTCTGAGGTTTTAGATTCTAAATTTTCAGAAAATGTCTAAGTAAGGAAGAACGCCGAAAGTCAAAGCTTGACTTTTTCAAATTCAAAAGTAGAAATGCGCATGAAGAGAGTTTTCAGTTTGCCAAATTTTGATCTTCAGTTAAACACTTTTTCAGGTCGACTTCTATTTTACCTATTTTTAGTCATAACTAGCTAAACTTAGTTTGCATGCATCAGTTAACTGAATCTTCAAGATGGCGCCCTAACTTGGGTTGGTTCTACATCTAGTTAACTGAGTTTGAAGCCAAATATAGGCCATGCATGAGTTTTGAAGCACCAGTTGTACTTCAAGTGCCATTTCCAATGCTTGGCATGCATTTCACACGCCTTAGAAGATATTTTTCTATATATTTTGCTAATGGCGTCCATTATTCTTCATCAGAGTTGACAAGAAATATCTTTCTTGAGCATAAAATTGATCTGCAGGTGCTACAGGTATCAGATTTCAGTATTCTTCGTAGCTACAGATTCAGATTGTTCAAGGTAAGGTTATTTCAGACTTGGTTTCTATTTTGCATGCAGGTGTTATCAGTTCTACTTCAAGCATAGGCAATTTTTTTTTATAGAAGAAGAGAGAAAACAAAACATAAAACTTCTATTCTTCTGTCTTACTTTCTTCTATTCTCGTCTTAGGTTTTCTTCGCATGTCAAAAAAAAAAATGACAGATTTTTCAGAAAAGCATCATCTAGGTTCGAGCATTTCAGCATCAACAACAATACCCATGTTTTAGATTATTTTGTGAAAATTGCCCCGCTGCCTCTTTTCTAGAAGCACTGTGCTTTTTTCCAGAATTCTCTTTGCATGTGGGCCTAAATCACATTTTCTCGCAAATCTGTTGATCTCGGTAGTTTTAGGATTCATTTCTACACAATACCCATGTTCCAGATTTTTGCGGCAAAAATTGCCCCTAGTACCCTTATCTGCTAGTTCAAATCTCAACCGAAAACCTTTTGCATGCAAGCCTAAATCCCATTTTTTCACAATTCTAACGTTCTGGGTTGCATTAGAATTTGATTCTACATAAAACCCATATCTTAGAATTTGTTCGAAAAAATTCACTTCCCCTTGCTATTTTTAGCCTATCCTCAAACTTTTTCAGTTTTTCAAAAGTTGTCCAAACATACCCGACTTTACAGTCGAAATTCTAGTTTTTCAGAATGCAGTATAATCCCATAGACTATAAGGCCAAACAGATCTTTCTTCATAACTTTTTGAAAACTATCGATATCGACTTAAGTCATGTTTTTCCCATCGTCAATCTGAACTCATTGGAGGGTATCAGCAATACTACAATCAAAAAATCTTGAACGTTCAGGGATACTTGCAACGGCGTCCATTCCTATCTCAGTCTTTGATCTTGAGTTCGTACTTGCTTGTGTTAATCATTATGACTCGTCTACCAGACAAATCAGATCGACAGATGGAAGGATTATTTGTAGCCTTAAGCCGAGGGATGTAGAAAAATGTTTTTCTATTCCTCCACGTTCAGATCATTTCGCTGTTTCCGTTTCAGATTGTGACAGAATATGGGAGGAGGACAAGGATAGATCACAAAAGAAAGTAGCTCAACGGTGGTTGAAAATTCAGAAAACCAACATGCCAAGGAAGATTGCACGTGGGGATTTCAAGGACGAGATTGCTATTTTGATAACTTTCCTTAACCGATTAGCAGGTTCTGAAGACGCAAGCGTTTTCCGAACATGGATGTTCTACCTCATCTCACGAGTTATTGATAAGAAGGAAACATTTGACTGGGCCATGTCATGCCATGGAGATACTGGCAAAATTTGAAAATTTTGAAAATTAGGGTTTCTGAAATCTATTTTTAGCTCGAAACCCTAAAAAATAGGAACTTGTCAAAATTGGCTGAAATTAATTTTGATTCGCTTATTTCACATCACGATCACAGTGGTGAAGTCAGTTTCAGTTAAAAGTCAATTTAAGGCTGATGGGTAGATATAACTTTTTTAGGAGAAAAGTTAGGACCTCTGAGGTCATTAATGGCAGTTGGCCAGTACCAGGTGTTAATATCTAAGCCTGAAACTCAAAGAAGAACGCTCTACGATAAAAGATGTTGAAAATTATGCTTTTTGACGGAGGAGATTTTCAACGAGGTAAAAGTACTGTGAAATTGGCTAAGTCTGGAGGTCAAAAGCGCCACTCTCAGCTAGGGATGCCCATCATTATGGAAGCTGTATTCAACTTTTTGTGAAATTTTCTACCAAGATGACTTCTCCAGTTTCTTGATAGCTTCGCAATGAGCTAGCCATCCAGTCCGATGGAGGAGTAAAACGCCTGAAAATGGAAATTCAGTACAGAATGAGGGAAATGCAAACTAGATAACTTTGAAGAGAAAAAGCGCCCCTAGAGGCCAGGGGCGCCCATCTTTTTGAAGATTCAGATCAAGTCTTTTGATCAAGTGACACCCAGGAAGTTTGTTTCTATTTTTGGTCCAGCTCCGCGATGCATCTGTCAGCAGGTGAATCTGAGTTGCCGAGTTGCCGCCATCAATGGTCAAATTTGAGGTTTCAGACTGGATCAGAGATTGTTCAAAAAGGACAAAAGTGCCCCTGGAGGCCAGGGGCGCCCAAGGTTTTAAGACCTTTAAAGAAATCTGTTGGAAGATTGCAGATGTTCGTCTCGTTCGTGTCAGCTTCAGCTTTCCGTTCCCTGTCTCAGCCGGTTCAGAAGATGTCTTGGCAATCCGCAGCCGGAAGTTAAGTAATTTTTGCCAGTTGCAGTAAAGGTGTTCATCAGGAGCCTTTACTCAGAATTCAGCCTGCTCCGCAGTGAGCCAGTCAACATGTTCTGAAGTTTTGTCAAATACCGGGAAACGTCAAGTGAAATATGGTCCAGTTATCAGTGAAAATGATGAAAATGCCTGAAAATATTCTAACACTGAGGTCAAAAGCGCCCCTGGAGGCCAAGGGCGCCCATCTTTTTGAAGCCTCAGATAATTGAATTTTGAATTGCCACCTCAAAGAATCTTCTTGTCATATTTGGTCCTACTCTTCATCGAGATTGTCAGCCAGTTGATCCGACGTGACAGACAACCAGAATCAGTGATCGACCATGAGCTTCGTCTGAGGTTTTAGATTCTAAATTTTCAGAAAATGTCTAAGTAAGGAAGGATGCCTAAAGTCAAAGGTTGACATTTTGAAATTCAAAAGTAGAAGTGCGCATGAAGAGAGTTTTCAATTTGCCAAATTTTGATCTTCAGTTAAACTCTTTTTCAGGTCGACTTCTATTTTACCTATTTTTAGTCATAACTGGCTAAACTTAGTTTGCATGCATCAATTAACTGAATCTTCAAGATGGCGCCCTAACATGGGTTGGTTCTACATCCAATTAACTGAGTTTGAAGCCAAATATAGGCCATGCGTGAGTTTTGAAGCACCAGTTGTACTTCAAGCGCCATTTCCAATGCTTGGAATGCATTTCACACGCCTTAGAAGATATTTTTCTATATATTTTGCTAATGGCGTCCATTATTCTTCATCAGAGTTGACAAGAAACATCTTTCTTGAGCATAAAATTGATCTGCAGGTGCTACAGGTGTCAGATTTCAGTATTCTTCGTAGCTACAGATTCAGATTGTTCAAGGGAAGGTTCTTTCAGACTTGGTTTCTATTTTGCATGCAGGTGTTATCAGTTCTACTTCAAGCATAGGCGAATTTTTTTTACAGAAGAAGAGAGAAAACAAAAAATAAAACTTCTATTCTTCTGTCTTACTTTCTTCTATTCTCGTCTTAGGTTTTCTTCGCATGTCAAAAAAAAAATGACAGATTTTTCAGAAAAGCATCATCTGGGTTCGAGTATTTCAGCATCAACAACAATACCCATGTCTTAGATTATTTTGTGAAAATTGCCCTGCTGCTTCTTTTCTAGAAGCACTGTGTTTCTTTCCAGAATTCTCTTTGCATGTGGGCCTAAATCACATTTTTTCGCAAATCTGTTGATCTCGGTAGTTTTAGGATTCATTTCTACACAAAATCCATGTTCCAGATTTTTGCGGGAAAAATTGCCCCCCAGCCCCTCACTGCCAGTTCAAATCTAAACCGAAAACCTTTTGCATGCAAGCCTAAATCCCATTTTTTCACAATTCTAACGTTCTGGGTTGCATTAGAATTTGATTCTACATAAAACCCATATCTTAGAATTTGTTCGAAAAAATTCACTTCCCTTTGCTATTTTTAGCCTATCCTCGAGCTTTTTCAGTTTTTCAAAAGTTGTCCAAACATACCCGACTTTACAGTCAAAAGTCTAGTTTTTCAGAATGCAGTATAATCCCATAGACTATAAGGCCAAACAGGTCTTTCTTCATAACTTTCTGAAAACTACCGATACCAACTTAAGTCATGTTTTTCCCATCATCAATCTGAACTCATTGGAGGGTATCAGCAGTACTACAATCAAAAATCTTGAACGTTCACGGATACTTGCAGCGGCGTCCATTCCTATCTCGGTCTTTGATCTTGAGTTCGTACTTGCTTGTGTTAAGCATTATGACTCGTCTACCAAACAAATCAAATCGACAGATGGAAGGATTATTTGTAGCCTTAAGCCGAGGGATGTAGAAAAATGTTTTTCTATTCCTCCATGTTCAGATCATTTCGCTGTATCCATTTCAGATTGTGACAGAATATGGGAGGAGGACAAGGATAGATCATAGAAGAAAGTAGCTCAACGGTGGTTGAAAATTCAGAAAACCAACATGCCAAGGAAGATTGCACGTGGGGATTTCAAGGACGAGATTGCTATTTTGATAACTTTCCTTAACCGGTTAGAAGGTTCTGAAGACACAAGCATTTTCCGAACATGGATGTTCTACCTCATCTCACGAGTTATTGATAAGAAGGAAACATTTGACTGGGCCATGTTTATCAGCGAGTGTCTTCACCAGCAGATTACAGAGTTCCTAAAGATTCACGAATTCCATATGCTAACTTTTCTAGTTTACTTAGTTGCATTTCAAGGCAGCTTTAAATTATTAAAAACCGATGGAGTTCTGGGTGTTCAGCGAGTGCACGAATACTACCCTCACTTGGAGTTTTCGAAAGCTGAACAGGACTTTACAGCAGTGAATGATCACTTTCTTATGAGAATAGTCAGAAATTTGGATAATGAGATGTATGTGAGAATTTCTACAGAGGTACAATCAGCAATGGAGAGTTGGGCAGATTGGTTTATCCAATTTCCTACTTTCACATATATTCGTGTATATGGATATACAGGAGAACCTCTGATGCTACCGAGGTACCCATCGGATAAGGTTCTTTTCATGGAGTTCATGAGACAGGCACATGAGGTTCACACTTTTCTTCGCAATCGACATAAGCCAGCTTTCACCTTTCCGTTTGAGTTAGGTATTTACAAATGCAAAACAGCTGCTGATTGCAAGTTAATGGCACACGAGTTAGAGAAACTTCAGCTTGGGTGTTTTCCTCAGAAGCGTGCCTATGATCCGTTGGGTCATTATTCAGCAAGGTTGGAGCGAAATGTTTCACATTCGGCAGCGCTTGAGGACTTTTGGGTTAATTGTGAGGATGAATTTGAGGTGTGCCGTCGTCATTATTGTAGGCTTACTGTTCCACAGATTGCTGATTTCTTGTCAGAAGATGTGGAAGGTTTTTCTGATGATGATGGCGAGATACTTCTTCATTCATTTATTAGAGACCAAGTTGCTCGCCAGCCACTTCGCCAACCTGATTGGTATGTTCCAATGAATACTTCAGTGAAAGACTTATCCAGGTCTGTTATCAAAACCACCATGTACTTCCTTGAGAGCAAGCGGAAGCGAAGGGTGATCCCAGTTACAGAGCCGCCAGCAGTGGTGGTTTCTTCTTTACCTTCTACTTCTAGAGCTAAACCTCGAGTCAAGGTTACTATGAGGCCGCCTGAAGGGGTTAAGATGGGAATTAATTCAAAAGGAAAAAGCATCACCAAAAGGAAACAGGTTGAGAAGGAGCCAACACTTCCAGTTGTAGAGACAGTACCTCAAGAGCAAGCATTTCTAGTTACAGAGAAAGTACTTCCAGAGCCAGTTATTTCATCGGAACCAGTTATTCAGACTGAGGCCGGTTTGTCATCTCCAGGTTCACCTTTTTCACCACACTCATCTCCCATTGATATTGATTCAGAGCCTGAGACTCCGATACATGAGACCTTCATATCAGTGGATCCGCCAGCGGCTGATACAGCAAAAACAGCTCCACCTCGAGACGATAGTATTCCTTATTCATCCTGGCTCAAGAAGTCGTTGGAGAGGGAGAGGCGTATGCCTTCATATAATCTTGATTTATCTGAGTTTGGTAAGCCCTATCAGAACAGGTTGAATAAGAGGGCTAGAGAGCAGATAAATATTGAGAAGAATCTTGAGGCAGAGATCGTCATAGAGGTTGCTACTGCTCCAAAAGGCAAATACTTGGATGAAGTTGATGTTGGTGATTTTACCTTCGTCAAAACTAATCTGGGTAAGAATACTCGACACACCGACGTGAATCTATTCAGAGTCGTCGCGAGTAATCTAGAGGAACGTGTCATGAAGGATGGCGAGGATAAAGCAGCTCTCAAGGCTGATATCAGGCAACTCTGCATGTATATTTCGAGTTTACTTCATGGCAGCGAGGGGCAAGCACCTTTACTTCCACAACTTCGAGAGACCGCCACAGAACAGCAGAGGATTCAACACTTGGTTAATCGAGAAAAGTTACTGGATACCTGGATTGAAGACTTTATTATTCCTGGTCGACACCTCCTCATAGAGCTATATCAGTTGAAGGTTGACGCACATAGTCTTCGTCAGAGAATTCAGGAGCTCGAGTTTTTCATAGCCGAGCGTAAGCCGAAGGACTTGATTTTGATATCATAGCTTGCAGGAATCTATGACGCCATTACAGCAGATGGAGATCAAAAGAAGGTCTTCACTTGGAGAGAGTTATATCTTTGCAGGGTGGAGACATATGGCAGGATTTCTGCTAAGATGAGCATGATTCAGGAAAAGGTTGTTGTAGCTCTTCGTTACATCAGCGAGTACATCACTCAGATCCCATGTCATTATCGGCATGAGGATGGTACATACGCCGAGTTAGAGGCAGTTCAAGCTAAGTTCGAAGAGTTAGTTCATGATAACCTATGTGGAGGACTAAACGCTTCCAAGATGGAGGAGTTTACAATGCTGACTATCAGTTTCAAAAAGGTGACCACAGAGGTTAGAGATAGTCAGAGGGAGATCCGAGATGGAGACAAAGAGTTAGACAAGCAGTTAATCATTGTGGACAGCGTCAGAGTGCCAGATGATGATACTCTTGATAAATTCTTGGAGGAGATGATAAACTTGGAGTAGACTTTCAGTTAGACCATGCAGTTGAGGACAACGATGAGTCATCAGAAGCAGTTAACTCGAGGCTTCTTTCCGAGTTAACTTGTTGTTATACATTGCATGCATATCTTTCTTGGAAACATCTACATATACTTGGAGATTAGATTAGATTTTTCAGTTGACTGATGATAGCATTCCAATTGACTTGCTTTCAATAAGGACGTGCATGTTGCACCTTGTCCATTTAGATTAAATGTTTCAGTTAACTGATGATAGTTTCCCAATTAACTGTATAGTTTCATTCAATTAGGGTTTAGGAATAAGATCTTGCATGCATTGCAAGACTTTAGTTGACTCAAGGTGAGTTTAGGGTTGCCTACACCTTGAAGTCTATAAATAAGAGCTTTAAGTTCATTTGTAATTTAACCTTTGCTTGATAGCTTACATGTTGCGCCTACCTTGCCTGTAGTATTGCTATTATTGTATCTGTTCAAAGAGTAATTGCTTTTATAATGAATTGCTGTGCCTACCTTGCCTTCATATTATTGTTATGGTGTTTATTCGACTTTAGTTAAATGGGGTTGCTGGTTTGATCGTTATTGTATGCGTGTTGCGTCTATACAATCTACTGTCCCAGTTGCTTACCTTTTGTTTTGTTTATTATAAGCCTATTCAGAAGAGCAAATAGTTGCGCCTACCTTGCCTTCATATTGCGAAACTGTACTCAAAGCTTATCGTATGATGTGTGTTATAGTAGACTCATTCAGCCAAGCAGATAGTTGCGCCTAGCTTGCCTTAATGTTGTGAAGTTGTACCAGGTTCACCATTCATTTGTTTGTTTTAATAAACTTCTTCCCGGATTAGCAAATAGTTGCGCCTCCCTTGCCTTCATGTTGTGAGCCGCACCTGGAGTTTATCATACAATCCATTCCTGCTCCATTTCCTCATGCTCTGTTTCTTGAGGAAATTGGATAGATTTTAAAGAAGTTAGCTTAGTTGTAGTTACATGATCTGCGAAACCAGAAAATACTTAGCTGCAACGTTCTAGGTTTTCTTAACCTTGTGCCTCTACTAGCTGAGAACAAAAAGATAGGACATTAGTTTAGTTTTCTATTTCATGCATTCCAGCACAACGAGGGAGCTTCCCCTCCTAATTTGAAGAGCACTCATTGCGTAGTGTGCATAGCTATACGTACAAACTCACACTCCAGAGGTGTTAGTTCTTACACCAACACGTCTAAATGAAGGGTTATAGAACAAACTCGGATTAAGATAGTATCCTGCAGCATGGAGAGGAGAATGCATCTGTTGATCCCATCTTCTATCAATTATGTCCCATAATGGCATATACCTGTCCCTGTCATTTTGCATCCTACCCCTCATCACCTCCTTGGCCCTATCCATGGCCTCATACAAATAACCCATGGGGGATTTATCCCCATCCACTAGTCTTAAAACTTTACTAGAGGCTCTGAAAACTCTACAACTTGTTCAGCTGCATCCCAAAAAGTAGAAGAGTGCATATAGTCTGCCACTACTATGCCATCTACTAGATTTGCGAAGCCAGACTCCATCCACTCATTTGAAACAAACATTTGTTTCAAATTCATTTTTTGTTGGCATAGAGTCTGTAGTGCAAGGAATTGTGTTGCAAATCTTGTCACCCCTGGTTGAACCAGCTCCCTGCCCTCTGTGAAAGTAGGCATCATGCACAAAAGCCTCGTGTGATTATGAATGAATTTTGTAACTTTGCGGGCCTTTTGCAATACCTCCTTAACCCATTCAAGTTTTCCAATGTCCTCAAGGGTTAGATCAAGGCAATGTGCTACACATGGGGTTAAAAATATGGAGGGGTATTTGTCTGTCAAGAGTCTACCAACAGCTACACAAGCAACAGCATTGTCTGTAATAAATTGAACCACATTTGGTGGCCCAACTTCTTGTACCACACAATCAAACATCTCAAACAATGCAGCTGCAGATTTGATAGTATCCGATGCATCCAAGGATTTCAAAAATATAGTGCCAATTTCACAAGAGACAAGGAAGTTGATGAGAGTTCGATTCCTTCTGTTTGTCCATCCATCTAACATTATGGTGCAACCAGTCTTTGCCCATTCTAGTTTATGCTCTGTAACATCTCGTACTGCATCATTGAACATACCAACCCTCAATGTCTCGTAAGATAGGGCTTTGAACCCAAGACCTACAGCTGCAATAGCATCCACCATACCTTGCCAATATGGTGATCAAGCAACATGAAATGGCAAGCTAGAGTAGTACCAAAAGTTTCCAATCGCCTTCCTTGCTTGTTCATGGACATTCTTCCTCCATCCTATACTCTCCAAAGTGGTTTGTGATACGAGGTGCAAAGAAAGCATTAATGTTTCCTCCACTTGTGTTTGGGCCATGCGCTGTAGAAGCTGTTGACCCTAATTCCCTCGAAAACTCACTTGCACCATCATCCTGAACCTGACTCCCTCTAGTGTTTGTAGAATTAAAACCTATTTGAACCCCAGTTCTTGCCTGTTTTTCCTTATTCTTAGGAATCGCATGAAGAGCCTGTTGTGCCTGGTGTGTGACATCTGCGGGGCATGCTATACAAGGAGTGTTGTTATTTCCTGGCTCCTTTGCCAAGTGCCATTTAAAACGATAAATGCCCCCGTTGATATCAGTCTTACACCAGTTGCATTTAACCTTTGTTGTACCTGAAACTGACGTACAATGTGTCCATGCAAAGTCTTTTTGACGTGGCATTATGATCAAATCTGCAGTAAAATTTTTAATTCAGCCTACTTTGCCATCAAAGGCAACATAAAATTTTGAACTTTAAACTTAAAAGCATGAATAAAGATCAAAAAATGAGAATATTGCCCAATGTATGAGTGTGTCTGATCAAAGACTTGCTGAATTTTTCAAAACAAAAGTGCTAGTCTTGATATAGGCACACACCTATGTGAGATTCAAGCAATTTTTCAAAATCAACAAAATGCAAACCTATACAATGGCGTGCATTTTTGGGCTGAGTAACTAAAAAGAAACTACAATAACCGAAAAGAAACTACTTTATTTTTGGCATGCATTTTTGGGTTGAGTAATTGTTGTTGTGTAAAACGAAGGCAGCCTGAACTTGTGCTTTCTGAATACACTCTAAAAAACTTAAATTATTTAATATTTAAATATATTATTTAATAAATTTATTTAATTATCTAATATTTAAAATATTATTTAATAAATTTATTTAATTATTTAATATTTAATAAATTTATTTAATTATTTAATATTTAATAAATTTATTTAATTATATAATATACTGTATTTCAGAAAATATTGTTTAATAAATTTATATAATTATTTAATATACTATATTTCATAAAATACTATATTTTCATATATATTTATATTTTAATTTAATAATATATATTATATATAAAGCAGGAAAAAAAAAATACAAAAGAAAAACAAAGGCCAACCTGCAATCGCGTGTCCAACCTCCACCTCCAGTCGCGTCTGGTTCGGCGGCCAAGAATGCGTTTGGTCTGGTTCGCGTGTTGGCTCCACCTCTAGTCACAGTTACTTCAGCGGCCAAGAATGCGTGTTGTCGTAGGAATGAGGGTTCGCGTGTTGTCGCAGGCAATGAGGATTCGCATGTTGTCGCAGGCAATGAGTTACTCGGTTCTCATTCATTCCAGAGAAACACACTTAAAACGTAACTGCGACCCAGTATTTAATACTATTTATTAAAAAACGCATGTTTTTTTAGGGTTATTTCCGCACTTTTAGGGTTCATTTTTTTTCGCCATTTTTTGCCAATTTTTTGACGATTTTAAGCCGATTTTCAACTATTTTTTGGGCGGTCAACGCAGCACAAAAAATCACGATTTTATGCTGGAAAAAATCGGGAACAGCAACGATTTTATAAAAATCACGATTTCTGTGATTTTTTGCAAATTTATGCTTCTATGGTATTAACTGTTGAGGTTGACCATGTCAAAGTACTATGACTGTCGAGGTGTGTGTATGACTATACTTCATCATTCTCACATGTACGGACACTGTAAAGTTGATTTGCACATTGATTGTGCAAGTGTCTAATACGTTACATAGTGAAAATGTTCCCAGACTTGGAATATTTTAGCACTTTTGCCAATCTGAAAATTCCCTCTGTCAAAAAGCATATTTCTCAACATCTTTCATCGTAGAACGTTCTGCTTTGAGTTTCAGGCTTAGATTTTGATACCTGGTACTGGCCAACTGCCATTAACGACCTCGGAGGTCCTAACTTTTCTCTTGAAAAAGTGAAAACTACCCACCAAGCTTAAATTGACTTTTAACTGAAACTGACTTCACCACTGTGATTGTGATGCAAAATAAGCCAATCAAAATTAATTCCAGCTAATTATGATAAGTTCCTATTTTTTAGGGTTTTTACCTAAAAACGGGGTCCAGAAACCCTAATTTTCAAAATTTCCAAATTTTGCCAGTATCTTCCTGGCATCTCACTGACTAAAAGCCCATACTTGATTTGCCCAAAAACTGAATTTTTACCCCACTTTTACAAGGTTAAGACCATTTTAAGCAAAATGCCTTAATGAAGCAAAAAAAATGGTTTGGGTACAACAATGTCTGAAATATTTTTGGTAGTGGCTTGTGAGGGGAGAGAGAGAAAAAGGTATCCTCAATATCTCCCCATATTGAATCTTAAAAAAGGATTCAACCATTGTGTTTTTTGTTGTTTTCAAAAGTGCTGCAATGAAATGGGCATTGTGAAATGTAATGTTGTCATGTTGTTTGTGAGAATGTAAGTGTAACCAAAGTTTTCCAAAGACCTCCTAGCTCAGGGGTAGACTTCATTGCAGTCCTAAGGTTGGGAGGTGAGCTCTCATGGGCCTATGGAAAGGTTTTCTTGTGGGTTTTGTGAGCAGGTTTTGAGATTTAATGGAGAAAAACGGTTATGTGTAAAGAATGAATCCTAATGCTACTTATAAACTGTTGTAATCATGTGGGTTATGTTGAGGTTGCTTGTTTTGGATACATAACTATTTGAAAGTCCAAGTTTCTAAACAATCCACTATTTTAATTTGAACGACCTTTCCTGCCCACCTTCTTTGTTGTGTAGAATCTACTCTAAGAAGCTTGCCATGCTGATAACTGTTGAGGTCGTTATACAAGGAATCAAAATCTCAAATGCAATTAAAAGTGAAAGAAAAAAATCTTCCTTCATTTCTTCATACATTATACAAAATATATTAAGATATTTTATATCAAAAGAAAATCAGATAACTCCCATTTGCAAGGGTTTTTGTTAGTGTAAATAGAGTCATTATCATACCTAGTTAGCTAATCACCTTTCTAGGATTGACCTATTCACACCTTGCTAAAGTTTACTTAGGTTTCTTTTGCTTTTGTCTCACTTCATAGCATTGAGACATGTGTCCTCATGACTTGAGACACCTATTGACACTTGCTCACACACTTGTTAAGTGAGCTCACAAGTGTCCCATCTTTGGAGGGGTAGTCAAAGTTTCGCTCCTACCTTCTCACCTCCTCATCCTTGCCTATATATGCAAGGCTTGATCATTGTATTTATACACTCTTCATATTGTATTGATAGACATACTATTGTGCTTATTTTGTACACTTGTGGAAGTTTGTTTTGAGCTCTTTGATCTTGGCATTCTTCAATAGTTTTCTCTATAATGCTTCCTACCACAATAAATTACTATCAGAATTTAATTCCAATATCGCAAAGAGCGCTTTGAAAATTTACAATGAACCAATGCCTTTTACCGTTTCAACAAATTGTTTATCTTTGTTTAAATCCAAAATTGAAGATTTCTTTCAATTTGGATTCAAGCAAGCAACCAAAAAAGTTGCCATACCGTGGTCATGCACATTTAATAAATTTAAGTAATCTGAATTTGACTCCCTTACTCAAAGTTTTTGCCCACGAGCATTTAATTTTTACTCAATAATTTTTTAAGGATTGGATATAACATTCATTTTTCGAAGTCTTAGTAAGAACATCATAAATGAAATCCCAAGTATTATGAAGTCATGACGTATCCATCTAACAATAAAATTTCCTCAGGACTAAATATCAGAGTCATAACTGCTACTTATTCAACATTGGATCCAGACTCACTTCAGCCAGTCAAAGGAGTGGCCCATATGGGTTGAATGGGAAAAAGGGAAAGAAATGTTATCCAATTCTTCAAACCTCCTATCACTATTTTAAAGATATGCAGGTGCCTCAAATGCATGAGACATGGGAGCACCAATTACACCTTAGATTGGCATTGTTCAAAGATAATCTAGCGGCCACCATGTGGGCTGCAACCCCATTCTAGGGGCACGACCCACACAAGGGACTTGGCCCCTGCCTCACCTCCATTATACATGTTTGATAAACAAAAAAATTTGGCACAAATTATTATGTTCTTTCTTTGGAGCAAAATTTGGAGTAGGTTGGGCTAGCAGCACTTGACCAAGCGCAAGTGATGTTATCGCCCAATCTTCAACGCCATCATGCCTACTAAATGAAACAAAAAAGAAAATAAAAACAAAGTGAAATAAAACAAAACAAAAATAAATAAAATAAAGACAAAGAGTATGTAAACAAATATTTAATAGCAGCGAGGATTCATCTCTATGTGTCGTTGTGAAGAGTAGGCCATGCCACGTGTGGTGCTGAGGGACCTACTTTTTGCACATTAAACCCTAAAATCAGATTTCTCCCTACTCTTTTCAAACCTGCACAAACAAAAAAGAAACATTCAACCGAGGAGAGGTTAATACAAAGAAAAATATATATATTTTCCACCAACAAATAGTGCAAGAGGAATAGGAAGACTCGGGATGCCATGATGCCATTTACCCTGACTATCTCCATGCTTGCTACAAATCAAGCTTTAAGTTAGCCACCACCCACCTCTTTAACCCCCTATATAGTAGTATTCAAAAACTTGAGTAAATATAAAATAAAGAAAAGGGGGTGATCCTAATACATTTAGGGCAGGAATAGTCAGCTAGGGTTTTGTAATTCCCTTATGGATGGGAAAATTCCTTTGATCATTCCCTATAGTTGTCTCCTCTATCTTAACAATGTTTAGGGTTTTCCTTAGTTTAGCCAACACCTTAGTATTAAGGTTTCCACTTTATTTTTTGCATGTACTCCAAGAAAATATATGTATATAGAAGACATCTAGCCTAATTAAAGTTTCCCTTGCGAACTTGTGATATAGAAATCGACTTATGTTAATTCATGAAGTATTTATATTATTGTTTTATAATTGTTACCAATCCACTACATAACCATGCTGGTTATATGTAATATACAAATTCCCAATTAAAAAATACACTAATAATCGCATTACTTCATCTTACTAACATCCTTACATTCCATGTTTAAACACTAGCTTCCATAATAAAGTAGATAAATAGAAAGTGGCTTGGTTTTATATACCTTTTGTAGTGGGATGATGAATACAAACGGATGTTAAGCATTGTTACCTCTAATATCTATAACAATTTTAATGTTCTTTTAAACCCTAATAATATTTATGGTGACATTAATTAGAAGATGTAATAAAGAATAATATTAATAAAAGGAAATTTAATAAAGTTACAGTTGTTTATTGGAAGGAGTAGATGAACCAATCAAGAATATTTAGTAGATATTAAGTGCATTCAAAATGAGAAAATGGGTCAATGAGATCCTTGACAGTAGGGTGCAAGTAGCTATAATCTTAATTTCAAGATATATCTAGCTACTAGTAAGGTTATATAAAATGGTTGAGAAATATGAGTAACGTATTAAATAATATTTATCTAGAAAAATTATGCTAAATTCCCTTGTTGAGTGCACCTTTAAATAGGGACCAATGATAATGTGGACATTGATAAAGGTAATTAAGAAGTCTCAAAATTAATTGTGATTCGCCTTCGATACATCAAATATTGGAAAATATAATGAGATAAGAAACAAGCAGTGCTTTAGCTAAGCCTCCCTTTAACCGAAAGTTAATAGAATTAATTACAAGCGTACTTATAGTCATAGTAATCATATTAGAGTGAATAAACTAATTATAAATTATTCAAATTAGAGTAAATTGATTAAACTAAATTCCAAAGTTAGTCGGGTATAAATAAATTTGTTGGTGACATATAAAGCAAATTCTACATTTAAGTTGATGTTGGGGAAATTTGATATGGGCATTTGTTACACAAATAAAGCATAGTTAATAATCTTTAATCCAATTAGAAATTTTAACACCTTGAGAAGGGAATATGAGAGCATGTATATTTTCATTATACAAGAAGACTTTGGGTTAAGGATAGTACATATTTTCTCTAGAAGGTCAACTAAACCTATAGTAGACCTTTAAGTTAACCATCACCCAAAGGAATCCTATAGCCTTTTTGTCTTTCTTATTATCTAAGCAACTTTATATCCCTAAACTTAGACCTTCTATCACCTAAGCATTCAAGGATGTAGCACCCCTTTATACTCGTTCTGAACAATTATTGTTGTAAGCCTATATGGTGACCGACCCTTCCCTAGTACAAAATTATTATAAAAATTCAAGACAAGATTCTATGCATAAGCATGTGCTTATCCATGGCAAGTAGCCAAAAAAAAGTGAGAAAGAAATACTTTTGTATGACATACATAATAAGAGTATGTGGTGAGTTCAAAGTTGTTTGTCTAGCAGGGTCTTCAAAACACAATCGCTAGTTTTATTTTGGGCATGACACAAATACTCAATATTGTGTGGTATTATAGAGATTGTAGGTGTAAGGAAGCCTTCAATAATTCCTAAACGCTATGAAATTTGGGAAAGAAGGTACAGCAATGCATAGATATTGCACAACACCCTTGTGGAAATTGTACAGCCAAGAAAAGTCCAAAACCAATTATGATTTTTTGTAGCAAATATTTGGTTGAAAGGATATTATTAAGTTATCCTTTTTTAAAGAAATTTATTGGACCCAATTTAAAATATTATTAAATTATTTTCTTAATTAAATTATTTAGAAAAAAGGCGCATGACAAAGTAGGTCACTATGTGTTTGAGTGTTCAAACACCACACAAGAGCAAGGTCACACAAAGAAGCATGTGCATGTTGTGTAGACTAAGGAGACAAGTTTATTAAGTAGCAAAGAAAAAAAACTAACCACAAGGCTAGAGATAACTTGATGATTCACAAGGTTTTGTTAAAACAACATGCGAAGATGATGAACTATGGTTAGAGAAGAGCCTATTCTAAACTAAGTGCAAGTTGAGACGAGAGTGCTACAAGCTAATCATTCATGGAAGCAGCACTAAAAACTTAGTGTTCACAAAGATAATGCAAAAGTTAGGGTTCAAGAATATTGCTTACCTTGTACCCACAATGTCTCTTGGTTGCAAAAGGGACAACAACTCAATGACAAAGCAATGTCAAGTTGCATTTTGCATTGGAAGATACATGGATGAGGCATGGTGTGACATGATGATGCCTAACCATGTACCAACAAGCTAATGATTGATGGAAGCAGCACTAACAACTTAGTGTCCACAAAGACAGTGCAAAATTTGGGGTTCAAGACTATTGCTTACCTTGTACCAACAAAGTATCTTGGTTGCAAACGGGACAGCAACTCAATGACAAAGCAATGTCAAGTTGCATCTTGCATTGGAAGATACATGTATGAGGCATGGTGTGACATGATCTCAATGGATACCTAACCATGTGTTACTAGGAAGGCCATGGCAATATGATTTAAGTGCAATTCATGATGAGAAAAAGAACACCTTAACCATCAAGAAGGATGTGAAGAAGTTCCAGTTACTTCTCATGAAGGATGAATACAAGTCAATACAAAAGGGCAAGGAATTGTGGTTGTTAGTAGAAGTCTCTCAAGGAGGTGGGAGACTTATAGGACTACGATGCTCTAGTAGTCAAGCCATGCAAAAGGAGCAAACAAAGTCATGCAATTCTAAGGATCTGGAAGAGGTAGACACCTTTAGTAGGAGACAAGCACTATTGTCCAAAATGATGGTTAAACTGGTGGACATGGAGATGACGAAGGATTTGTATGGCACAAATCTAGATTTTGCAAATGTATGGAATGCATGCACAAAGGCTTGGGCTAGAGATGAAAGCCTATATGAGGAATACTTCACACAAGAGTATTTATTTAGGAGCCAACAATTGTGCATCCCACAAAGTTTAATGAGGCAGAATCTCATCAAATAGTTACATGTAGGTGGACTCGAAGGACATTTTTTTGCAAACAAAATGCAAACCATGTTGGAGGAGAGGTATCATTGGCCAAGTTTGCACAAAGATGTGTGCAGATTCATGGAGCAATGCAAGATCTGCCAAATAGTGAAGGAAATAGTGCAAAACACACTAATTTGTACAAGCCATTGCACAGACTTGATAGATCATGAAAGGAACTATCCATTGATTTTTTCCTTGGATTATCATGCACTTAGAGAGGCAATGATTATCTTCTTAGTGGTGAACAACTTTTCAAAATGTGTAATGTCCCCTTTTTGAATAACCCTAAATCTTGCCCTAGAATCACAAGTATAATGTAGTTAGGGTTATATCTTACCAATTAAATGCCTGAAGCAAGATAAATCTTGCGTTAGGTCCTGCAATCATGTTAGATAATATTGGAATATAATTCATATTATCAAACATATATAATAAATGTCTTATCTATTTAAACCATGTAAATACATAGCTATTTCAAATAATATAAACCACACAATATCCATAATGCACATTGGAAGTTGGATCATAATGGGACTTGGATGAGGAGCATGATAAGCCCGCCCGAAGCTATCCATACCAAGCCCAAGAGTGGATATACCATCCCCCTTGGCCCTCAAGTGGCAGACACACAGTCATCCAACATGGAGTGGCATACTTGGTGGACAAACTTGTATTTGCATTACCTACCCTTGCTGCCTTATCCATCCCTCTTACTACAACCAATCCATGTAGAGATTGGGGAGAAAATACAATAGGAGGCCCATAGATTCCCCTTTCTAAGCCCAAGGGCAGATACTAACCCCCTTGGCCCCAAGTGGCCAACTTGGAGTGGCGTACTTAGAAAGAAATCTAGTATCTTCTCACCCTGCTAGAATTTCCCCCATTCCCCTCATGGTTCCATTGGTGAGAATTGCAAACATTAAATAATAAATATATCACAATACCATGATAGAGCATACCACAATGTCTATTAAAACATAAGATTGATATATTCATATCAGCAGATGTAATAATTAATTTTGATCTGCTTTTGCTGTTTGATCTCTTTTACTAGTCTACAGATAGAGTCTGCCTGAATGTAAATATATGTCTGATGATGATTTGATATGGTATTCCTTTTCTTATCTGCTGCCTTTATCCAAATTTATTTCCTTCCTGATCTGCTTGAATCTGCCTCTCATTTTTTGCTATAAATAGATTGTTATTACACTCTGTTGCTTTTCTGAGTGCAGGTCTCTATTTCTGCTCCCTTCCTATATTTTCCTTTCTTCTCTGCTTTTGCTAATGTATGATCAATTCTTAATATGTATCTTCAAGTGCCCCAAGAGTGGCGACCACTCATAGGAAGGCGACTATTCAGGAAGGAGGGTCGGCACATATTACTTTTATTTATTTTACTTCCCTAAAAGAAGCGACTCCCTGAGCAGAGTTGGCTTATCCAAAGGAGGTGGCGATTCCTTAGTGGGTCAGCCCAATTTAATTCCAGCATCTTAATTTATATTTATTCTTTCCTTAAATAGACTCAGTGTTGCCTTTGTCGCTTTAATTACTGCTTAAGAATGAATGCTTATTTTTTATAATAGTCTTCATTACAAACTCTTGTGCTATTAATATAAGCCTCTCTATGATAAAGTCGGCCCAAAAGAATTTTATTTTTATTTTATTTATTTATTTCTTTGGTCGGCCCTACTGTCATCATTTGGGTTTTGTAGCTGTGATCCTGTTTGTGTGGTTGCAATCCCATTTATGGATGGGGACATGACAAAATGGCACACTTTTTCTTTCCTTGTCGAAATTCAAATGCAGCATCCAAGTTATTTGATTTGTTCTTCGAGGAGATAGTTCGATTGGATGATTTACCATGCAGCATCACATCCGATCATGACAACGAGTTGCTTAGCCATTTCTAGCACACCTTGTAGAAGGTGGGCACACAACTTAATTATAGTTATGCATATCATTCACAGATGGATGGACGTACAGAGATTTTCAATCAAAGTCTTGGCAATTTTCTTAGTGTTTGGTTGGAGAGAAGCTTGTATAGTGAGACTTTATGTTGGTGAAAGCAACGTTTGCATACAACTCAGTGAACAAATCATCTGGGAAGGTGCCAATTCACATGGTGTATGGGACATCACTACAAAGTATCTAATTTGTATTCCTTCCATGCACTTGATGGTCCTAAGGACATGCAATTGTTAGAAATGCCTAATTAGAGAAAGGAGATATTGGAAAAGTAGCAAGAGGAAATCACACAAATCTTGGATTTGTGAAATGGAGTATAAAGAATAACGTATTCACTGGAAGAGTAGAGGGCCTAAGGAAGACTCGTAGATTTCTAAAGTTCAAGTAAGTTGACTTGGGTGGCCAAATCAATTGTTTGTGCAGTCCTAATTGTGGGCACCTAGCTCCCAATCCTTTTACCAAGGGTGTCTCATGCATGAGAAATTTTGGATCAATGAAATATTGCATCATCTAAACATATCTATTGTAGCTCCAACACACAAGCTTAACTTGTGCTCACCCTATTTTGTGGTAGTTTGTTGCCTATTGGCTCAATGTGCTTGTGGTGTAGTGTTGGGCGGCTTTTGGTGTCTTGTGTGTTGTTTGTTGTCACACCCCTACACATCTCTACCAAAGGGCAAGTTATGTTTGCACCAAAAATTGCTATTGTTCTTGTATTTTGTTTGCTTGTGCAACTTATTGTTCGCACATGCACTACAATGGTCAACCAATGTCATTCTATCAAGAAGTTAGTAATTCTATCAAAAAACTTTTGTTAGATGGCAATAATTAGATATTTTAATGGTATGTCAATTCTAGAGTCAAGAAAATGTTAGTTTCAAATATATTAAGGAATGGCTATTTTTTCTTGTGTCAGACATCTTGTTGATCTAGCTAAATTCTAAGTGTGCATTTATTTCAATGGAAAACTTCTATCCTAGGTGCCAATGCAAGTGGCATGCACTATAAAATGAGAAGCGTTGGTCATTTGAACAAGTTCGGCTAAGTTAGTGGTTGCATTTTGGAAAGAGTTTCAAGCTTGATTGTAGTTGCAAAGAGTCTCTACAAATATCTTTGGAGTAGCATAACATGACTAATTATCCAATATTGGTGGCCCTTTGTATTCTTTCCATTTATTTTTGCGATTTCATTTGGTTTCCATTGTCCAACTCCATTGTTTTCATGGTTTGTTTGTTTTGTGTGATCTATGTGTCTATTAAATGGTTGTTCATTCAAATTTGTGTGTTTGTTTATTGGTTGTTCATTAAACCCCTAAATACTGCTACACTAGATTGGGAATAGGAACAAAAATGACAAATCTAAAGCAAGCATGGATGAAGATGAAGAAGCCAATGATGGAAATTTCTCCCTACTAATTTCCAAGTGCTTAGAAAAGGACACTCTACTATAAGGAATATAGGGAAAATTTTGGGATCTATTTCAGCACCGTTAGTGCTTAGTTTTTTTAATTATCCTATAACTCAAGCTACATAAAGAGTGTTTAATAGATGAGAGTTTGAAGGGTGATCAAATGTTTAAAGAGTGGAAAAATTCTTTGAATCCCTTCAATTGTTTAGGTTCATTTTGTAAGAAAAGGAGCTTAATTTCCAACAACAATGTCTCTACCAATCGAGTTGATCAGAAGTTGCTTAATTTTACCCCCTATGGTTTCAATTTTGGAGTACAGCTAAGGAAGGAGGATGGAGGGGATCCAAAAGAAGTCAGTCTCCTTTTTTGCTACTAGAGATTTTGTCTATAGCTAAAGTGTCATTTCATGAAGCTAATGCTTTGTTTTATGGGAGGAATGTGCTAGTGTGTTTGGTTAACAAGGTGCCTAAGCTAGAAATTTCAAATGATTGATTAAACTCAATTGAAGAAGACATGGGCAACAAATCTTTGGTGTGCAAAACCCTCTCATTCTTTGTTGGAAAAGGGTTCTTTTGAGTTCATTTAAAGATTACTAAACATTGGTTTTGCGTGTGGAACAATGGTCCTTTTTTTTTTAAAGTGTGGAGCTTTCTTGTGCCCTTGGAACCATTTTTTTCACCCTATCACTACTCCCATTGTTGATAGACCTAAAGAAATGAGACTGAAAGAGATGGTGTATTTCCTTATAGAGAAAGCACAACCTTATAGTATTGAAAATAGTCTAAAAGTAGCAGTAGTTACTGTTGTGACCTTTTCACACATCACCCCATTCAAATGGGGACCCCCTAATTTTTGCTCCATTCTGGTCTTTTGGCTTCGGATTTGCGTCTCTCTCTCTCTCTAGTCGTTTTATCCTTCCGGGGATGTCCCGTCATTTGACCTAAATTGGAAATGTTGGCTAAGTCTGTGAAATTTAGGGTTTCTATCCTTCAGGCTCGTTTAGGGTCAAATTGAATTGTTAAAGTGAAATCTGAGCTTAGAACTGTGATCACAATGCTTCAGGCAAGGCCCCACTAAGTTTTCACTGAGTTCTGACAACTTGCTATTTTTAGTAAGTACTCAATCGGGGACCTTTTTATCAGGCTTTTGGAATTCTGACTACTTCACCACATTCAGGATACTTCAGACTGTCTGCACGCAAAATTTGAGCAGATTCTGACAACTTGCTATTTTTAGCAGTTCAGACTTCAAGAGCCATTTTCAGGGTACATAGGTACGATTCTTCAATGCATATCTGGAGCGTGTTTTGGGGTTTTTCAAGACCTTCGCGATAATATAACATGCAAACCAAGATGATGACTTTCAGCAATTCAGCCTTCAAAGGCTATTTTTAGGGTTTGCATGCAGATTTTTTCAGTGCATGTCTGGATATTCCTTATGGGTTTACGAGAGCTTTGCAACAAAGTGACATGCAAACAAGATGGATCATTTTTCAGGGACTTACTATTTTTAGCCGATGCCCGCACGTGGACCAGTTTTCTGGGTTTTTCTGAGTTTTTTGAGATCCCATGAGCAGTTTGACATGCAAATTCATCTGGCAGTCGGTTGGTCGCTTTTCAAGCACTTACTATTTTTAGCAAACACACTCTGGGCAGCTCTCGATGCTCCAGTTTCACAGGCAGAGCAATATGCAGTAGGAACCAAGTCAAACTAGGGTCGTTTAAGGCACATGCAAGTCAAATTAGGGTTTCCATCTTTATGCCTAAAAATAGGGGGTAAAATACAGGAGTTGTCAAAATAAAATACCCCATCATGATCAACATCTTTCAGGCTGCCTACTGGCAAAATTTGAACAAAATCGGAATACTTACTATTTTTAGTAAGTCACTTCACGACTATAAATAGCAAGTCTATGCCAGAGGCAAGTGTGAACAGGTCAGTTGAAACATCAGGATCATGTGGAACAAATTTCAGGTCAAACAAAGCTGCAAAGGTCAATCAATTTTAGGGTTTGCTAAAAATAGCAGGATGGCTAAAAATAGCAGACAAGCTTCAACAACAGGCATAAACAAGGCCACAAGGAATGTATCACACCAGTTCTAGATTCAAAACAAATAAAAGGCCTTAAGGATCCACACTTCTACAGATTTACTAAAAATAGAAGGGCAAGGCATGGCTAAGGCGTTGGAAATTTACAGATGAAAACTAGCACGAGGCAAGAGGAAATGCGCCCTTATGGAGAAAGCTTGATGAAATTTTCAAGGTGCAAGCAAATTTCGTCACCCTACCTCAAATGCACCCATGAAAAGGAAAACATGGTGATAAAAATACTAAAGGGGCAAGCAAATTCCACCCACCCTACCTCAAATGCGCCCAAGGTAAAAGGGGCTTGGCTATAAGAAAAAAACGCTAAGTGTGAAAAGTTTCCCTCACCACATGCTAAATGCGCCCAAAAGAAAAGAATGAAGTTGCCTAGATAAAGCACGCCCAAGGGAAATATAAGAACAAGGTAAGGTCTTGGCATGGGAAACTCCTCCCCACCATGTCAAATGCGCCCAAGGAAGTTGGGACTTGAAGGAGAAAATTGTTAGGTGAAAGGTAAGTATTCAAGGCGTTGAAGATTTTTTTTCCTTCTCACTACCCCAAATGCGCCCTTCAAGGGTAAGATTAACAAGAATTTAAATGTTTCTAAGGCATTTACAAAGTGAAATTAGAAAATGCGCCTAAGGAGGAGGTGATGTTAAAATTTTCCAAGTCCAAGGTGAAATGCACCCATGAACAGGAGGGAAATTCTTCAAGAAAACAAGAAAAATGCCAAGGCATGAAAAAATGAAGACCACAGGTGTGAAATGCGCCCAAAATTTAAAATGCAATAAACCTTAGCAAATTTTATTATTTTTTTTCAAAATAATAAAAATTAAACTTACCCCTTCATCTGGATACACATGAAAATGATGCGTTCTGAAGGGAAATTTCTTCTAGGTATTGGACATTTCCCACTGGGAGATGATTTTAACTTGTTCCACACCTTGCTTGTGTTGTTTTGACAGAAATTTTTGCCTGGTGCCCGTTTAATGAATTTCCAAGGCGAAATTAAAATTTCTCTAAGGCAAATAAGAGAAATGTTTTTACAAAAATGCTTCGGCTTACGAATTGAGCTAGATGACTGGAATAATTTTGCCAGAGTAAAATCAAATGCCTTAGCCTGTTCAAATGGAATTGTTTGTGAGAGATATTCGATTTAATATTTTAGATGCAAACGTGATGAAGCAGGCTTGTGCAGGAGTGATGAATTTTCAAAGTTCTAGAAGTCAAACATTTTGATGCTTCGAGTGACAAGTGTTGCGACTGGCAGAAGAGGGAAAATAGAAATTCGAATGTTTGCTAAGATTAGCCTCTTCCAGAATTCGACCTGGCTATAAGAATTCAAATTCTTTTCATAATCCTCACCAATTACTGAATGCTAAGAAACTTCTCAAGTGCTGAAAGTATGAATTTGAGAAGAGAAGATTTAAATTGCTAAAGTGTGAGTTTGCAATGCATACTTCCCAATTGCTGAAAGTACGAATTTGAGAAGAGTAGATTTAAATTGTTGAAGTGTGAGTTTGCAAAGAAAAAACTTCCCAATTGCTGAAAGTGCGAACTTGAGAAGGAAATATTTCAAGTTGCTGAAAGTGAGTGGCTGCGAGCAAATCTTTCTAAGTGTTGGGCGTTGTGTTGCTCCAAGTTAAACCTTCTAAGTGTTGAAATAGGCAAGGCGTTGAGGTTTGCAGTTGGAAATGTCGAAGTGTTGCAACCTCTTTATTTTCAAAAATCTGCTGGCACTCTCGAAGTGTTATTATTTTCTAAATCTTATTTTCTAATGACTGCCTTTTATTTCTGCAGGATGGCTGAAACAAGTAGAAGAGCTGCAGCAAGAGGAAATCATGTTGAATCCAGCAGGGCAAGTGCATCTAGGAAGGCTGTAATAAAAAAGTTGAGCAAATCTTTCCTGCCGGAGTCAAAGTTTTCTTCAAGACTAGGCAAATTAAGTGAGACAAACCATGGCTCTTTCAATTTGGAGACTTTTAGAAGACGAATGATGGGAATTGGAGGCCTTCATCTATCAGTCACTTCACACAATATTGTCAGAAGTGGACTTTATGCAGCTGTTGGTTTTCCACCAGCAATCCGGTGCCCAGAGCTGATTATGGAACGTGCTAATTGCTAAAACACGGAGCGGAGGACTATCATCTCACTTGATGGAAAGTTGCTGGCCAATCTTATGCCTGAAGCAATTGGAGAGGCATTTGGAATTCCATCCCACGAAAAGCTGATTTACAAAACAAGAGAGAGGGCTGAGAAAATGTATTCATCCACATTTGATCGATGTGCTGACCTGATAAACTCTAGGTGGATGAACAAGCCTAAGCCAACTTGAACATAGTTGCCAAAGCAAATCATCTCAGAGGACTTGAGGCAGGAATTTTGTGACTTGATCATGATGCTTAACAGAGTTGGAGGGTGCCCCCAAGCATTCATCTTTGAACCTTGGATGTTTTACTACATCAACCTTGTGCTGGAGGGCAAAGAGTATGTGGACTGGGCATTGATGATCAGTGATAATCTACATGAGCAGCTCAAAAGTCTAAGGAGAACGAAAACATTTTACATGAGCTCATATATTGTTTACATGCTGGCCCGAATGACAAAATATAGGGGGATATCATACAAAGAGCCGATTGGGTGTGGCTCTCAGCAATTCAAAATTCATGAGGCTTGTCCGCAGTTGCATTTGACAAGCACTTCAAATTACAAGAGATTCAATGACGCCTTCACCATGCATATAACGAGAACGTTGCAACAAAGGACTCATCACAGAATATCTAAGGAGGCGCAAGAGTTGATTGAAAAGTACGGATGCTGGTTCACCTAGTTTCCAAAGTTTACTTACATCAGGCTGCAAGGGTTTTCCTCTTACCCATACAGATTGCCCCAATATCCCACAAACAGAATTGTGATGCTAGAGATATCTAAGCAACTCATTGCCTATGATAAGATCCAGAAGAAAAAAAAGAAGGGTGGACTTGGATTCCCTATCACCATGGGGAATTCGGATGAAGTTTGTCCATCACTACAGGCGGCTACGGAAGTGGAAAATGAGCTCCAATTCTTCCACCTCTCCTATCGCACTAGCCAACAGCATTATGACCCTCACAGGAATATCAGATGGATACTGTCCGAGGAATTCAGGCATAAGGCACAAATTGAGGACTTCTGGGCGAGTGCAATGGATGAGGTTGAAGTTAGGAAGAGGATGTTTTCGAGGATACCACTGGACATGATCAGGGAATGTGAGATTGTCCCAGTGCCCAATCAAGTTGAAGAAGATATAAACGTGATACAGGCTGATTACGAAACAGTAAGGGATACGCCAATCCCATTTCCAGATTGGTCAAAGCCAGATATTACAGATTTGGATACACTCTGTATTCCAGTCTTGACATTTACACGGAGTTGGGTGGAGAGGCGTGTAAACCGGCTCAAGGGTAGGCCAATTCCCCTTACTTAAAATTCAATGGGAGATCATAGATCACCAGCTGTTAGGCAATCGAGGCAGGTTGCTCAAGCTCCAGAGCCACGAGGAAAGGAACCAGTCCAGCCCGAGCCGCAAAGAATTGAAGAGTCCTTACATACACCCTCAAGGGCACATTCTTCGAGCATGCAGGAAGTTTCACTGTTTGTTGATCAAAGAGAAAAATTGAATGAAGAACAAAGGATACAGGAAACACATCAACCACCTCGTAGGGAGTTAGTGGACCAAAGAATCAACATGCCTAGAGAAGAAAATCAGCAGGAGACAGAGGAAGGAACAACCACTGATACTCAATTCCAACAGGAGATTGAGGCAGCTCTTGAGGATGATGCTACCTCGAGGCAAGAGACCCAAAACTCAGGAGATACCGAGCCTATAGAGATTGATGGGCCTCGCCAAGATGAAGGCACACAAGAAGTTCATGAAGTTGAAGCAAGGAATGAACAGCCCTTCATTATTTCTGACTTGCAGCATGAAGTGCCAGAATGGCTAAGGGACAAGATGAGACATGATCCTGTTGATGAGACTGATCCAGCAGTTGAGATGGAAGAATTGTTGAGTAGGATCAGTGCACCTCCAACGAAGAAGAAGGCCAGAAAGTTTTCTAAGATTTCAATTGATGAGGATGGCTCTCGTACGCTTCACGTGGCTGTACCTAGGATTGAGTGTGATTGGGATGAAGCTATTCCAGAAAATTATGTGATCACTACTATGGAGCTTGGCCGCCCTACTGGGGCACAGGTGATTGAAGAGTGCGATAACTCATATCAGGCACTCAAGGATAGATTGCTCTGTACTGAGGCCAAGTACAAAAGATTGAAGATGGAGCACAAAACATTAATCGGTTATGTACAACACTTGTCCTATCCTTGTGGGCAAGAAACTCTGGCAATTGAGCTCCCAGCTGAATTTCCTAGAGAGTCAGTCAGTGGATTGGAGGATTTGAGAAGGATGGCACAGGAGGCAGATAAGTGGGTTGCCAATGTTCGTACGGAGACAGAAAAGTTTATGGAGGATCTTGCACATGCTTATTGGCAGGCCTCCGATATTACGGCACGGATGGAAGCAGTTAATCACGCTTGGAGTGAGGCTCGTATCTACCAAACCAAGGTTGTTCTTCGCCTAGAGGCTTTGATGCACACACCTTTGCAGACTTTGATTGAGGGAAGCGTGATTCAGGAAGGTGATAGGTATGACTTCGCCACTTGGTACTCTTCAGTGGTCACGGGCCGGGGATTCTATGATGCAACACAGGCGGATTCGGTCAGGGTAAGAAAGGCCATGGCAAATATTTTTGATGGAGTCCTCAACACGCTAGAGGCTATCGTTGCCAGGAGGTTGACTTCTGAGGAAATAACTGCAGATGACTTGAAGAGTAGATTGACACCCTTCTTTTCTGAGGTGAAGGCCTTTGTTCAAGACAATTTTGAGAACACCTCCACCTTCTCCAGCATTGTTCAGAATACCCAGGATGCTCTAGTTGCTTGGAAGAAATCTTGTGCTCAACATGGGCAAATGGTTACAGTGTTGGAATTTTAGTTGGATCACATTCCGCCTATTTCTTATCAAGAGGTTGAGGCCGTATTAGCCAGGTTCATTGATTTTGCAACCAGGGAAAAGGAGAAAGGAAACGCCCTTTTGGATGATGACCTTTTGCAAGAAGATGATGTGCATTGATTGCTAGTAGTGGTTCCTACAGAGGAGTGGAGAATTTTCTGTGCATTCATTGTCCCACTCCTCTCAGTGGTGGTTTTTAGGATAGAAACCCTAATCAGGGCATATGCGGCTCGATCTGAGCCCTTCATTATATTTGAATCTAAGTCATCCACTGGACTGAGCTTGATATAAAAGGGGCATCCCCCCTCATTTGTAAAATAGTTAGAAAGAATCAGAGATAAGAGTTGAGCTAGAGAGTAGAGAAGGCATATAGTGATTAGCTTAGAAGTTAGCTTAGATTGAGGAGGGAAGAAAACTTTCCTTTGAAATTTTTGTAAACGGTTGTTGTGAACACTTTTCATGATATAAAGAGTTTCATTGCTTGGTGATTTCTTCTTTTGGTATGAGCAGCTAGAAAGGCCTTTTCATCTTTCCAATTCAAAGTAGATAGAGTAAAGTAGACTTTATTTTATGCAAGTAGTTGTTAGCTGTGGAATACATTGTTTGGCCTAAGCAAGTCTTCATTCATCCATACCACTAGCAGGCTCGCTGACGGTGAGTTTTCCCTGCGTGGACAACTGCAGTATTTGGCACTTAACTTCAATTGTGATTCATATGTCCGTATGCATCGTTGTGATGGTATGTGCATGTTGTGTCATAATTTGAATATCTTTCCCATCCTTTGAAGATTGCACCGATTTTGTAGAAGTTGTCCGAAGGGAGGCGAAGCAAAGTCTAGTTTGAAGCTTGTTGAAGTTGATCCTCGTATCCCGCCTTTAGCAGTAGAAAGTAGAATCTCTACCCCCTTTATCCCATTTAATTTCAGCATTTTCCGATTAGTTTAGGAATTAGAGCATCATCGCCAAATCATTCGCATCTTAACTGCTTCAAAGTTGAACAATTGTGTAAGTCCCCTTGAAATACCCAGCAAAATCACATCAAGCCAACTGAGGCTATCCCCTTGCATAAGGAACCTTGGAGTTGAACGTATGATCCTTCACGCAATCTTAGCATATGGAATATGTAATGTCCCTTACCCGACTTTGCCCTAGAATTTGCTCGTTGATCAAATTTAGGGTTTCTTCTTTTTCAAATGAATTTTCTCTTTGACTAAATAATCTTGGATTGAAGTCTGCATTTAATTTTTCCACATGTACATATATCTGTTAGCATTAATATCTAGATATCCAAATATAAATATAATCACAAATCAATAATAAAGACATGAGGAGTAGCATGGGTAGAGCCGCCCAAAGCTATCCATCTAAGCCCAAGAGCACAAGCATCCTATTAGGACAACCCACCCCTTGGCCCCGAGCGACATGAACGTCCCAGAGTGGCGTGCTTAGAGGAAACAGTTGTACGGTCTCCTTTCTCTACCTGTGCCATCACCTCGGAAGACACTCAACCTACTGGGGGAAGCCAGCGGAGCTTATAAGTGGTTCCAGGCCTACCACCCCTCCATGGCCGTAGCGGATTGTTAAGTGGGACCCCCACCCCTCCATGGCCGCAGCGGATTGTTAAGTGGGGTTTTTAGGCACCACCTGTCTCAGGCCCTTCCACCCTAGTAGGCTTACAAACACAGAGAAGACAATCTTTTAGCAATCAAATACATTTGCATTTATTACTAATTCTTTAAGTTAACATCAACATCATTATCATCATGATAATACTAAAGAAAGCATTACACCAATAATCAAATTAGCAATATATATTTCTTATATTCAAAATATGCTAAATATTATTGCTAAGTGAGTACATCACTTGAGTTGCTATATCTCTCCATGTTTCCTTACTCGCTTCCTTCAACCTTGTACTAAATTGATCATAGGATGAGGACAATTCATATATATATTTATAATTATTCTTTCCTTATTCGTATATATTCTTTATTCATTGCATATTATTCATTATAAAATTTATCTATATCTATGCATATATACTTGCATGCCTATTAAATAATATATATATTAAATGGCTCTATATTCCAATGCGTAACAATAATTGTTGCTGCTGTTCTAAATTGCAAATCCTATTTCTCCATGTTTTTTCCCCCTTCCTTATTTTCATTCCTTCTATTTATACCATTCAAGGTAGGTGACTCATGGGGGGAATGTATTGTTTGGTGAAAGAGGTGACTTTTCATAAAATACATCCCTTTGTTAGATTTAATTGCTGCCTTTATTATCACAATAATATCTATTTTTAAAATAATATATTATTACTATAATTATGATATTTCAAATTTCTATTTATTTTATTATTTTATTATTTTATTGAACATATTTTAACATTAAAGTATAATAATAAAACAATTTGCTAATATCTTATTATTATTTTATTCTAATGTATTACAATCTTTGATGTGTAATGATTATAATATTTTTTTATACTAAGTTATTTAATACTAGAATGTAATAACAATAATTTGCCTATATATTATTATTATATTTGTTATTTCATTTTATATATTTATATATTGATATGATACACATTTATTTTATATTTAATATTAATATTGCTATTTATTTTATTTATTAATTGATTTGTATTTTAACACTTGATCTTTATGGTTTTGTTATTTCGGGGACATGACAGAATACTTTGATCAAGAGAGGATAGAGTTACCGTTGGAAACTTTATTCTATGTTGGTGCGATCATAAAACACCCGTCAACAGTTACAAACTAAAAATAGGCGATAATTATAAAAAACTGCAATGTAATGTCCCATTTCAAAATAAGCCAATTTACATTTTGAGAAATTTGCTCAGCAACCCGAAACATGGCATGTTTAGATTTATAAGGCATTTGCCCAAGACAAGAAGGCAATTTGCTAATACACAAACTAAAGGAGATTAAAAAATAGCACCTAAACTAAGATATTTGCGATTGGGTTTACAGAATGATTAAATTAAAATTATAGTTTATCAAAAAGTCAAAGGGCGTATGAAGGGTTGTGTCTAATGAAGCAATAAGATATATAAGGGAGGTCATTTAATGAGAAGAGGAAATGAAGGAATTGGGAATAAATATTATGTCACTTTGCAAGTAAATATTGCAGCCAAAGAGGACAAAAACCCTCCAAGGAAAATTAAGAGATTTAAGGATGAAAACCATTAATTTCTCCTATCAAGTTATTGGATGAAAACTCATAACTTATCTAGATATCAAGGACAAACATTTAAGGAAAAATAGCTGCAAATTGGAAGAAGAAACATAGCAGAAAATCAATATTAGATTATTTTCAGAATTATGTCAAGAGTAAAAAAAAAATCTAGATATTATAATAAAATTCATGATTTTGATTAAGTTATATTTATAAATATAAATGCAATTATCATTTTAGAATTAGAAATATTGTTTTGAAGGAAAAAATAAGAAATTTTCTAGAAAGGGACATTACACACAATTACAACAAATGGTGGTTACACACTTATAACTAAAGTATTTCTTATTTACAATAACAACTAATATTCTAATGCCCCCCCTACCTCCCCACCCAATGACTAAACTAGAAACAACACCAAGCTTGTCTAGAAATTTGATAGGATCAGGAGGTTTAGTCATTAAATTAGGAGACTACCCTTGAGATGTGCAAAACTAGAGAGAACTATGTATACAAGAAATTGTCATGGCAATTGGCACCCAGAACACATTTGAAAAAGAGTGAAGTGTACATGCTTGGCTATCAAATCATTAACTTGCTTGTTTCTCCTCTAAGATCATGCATTTGATTGTGAAATTTCATCCTTGTGCACACCTTCTAAAGTGTTATAATACTAATTATGTTTCCAATGCACCATAGGTGAATGCAATGAAGGTGAAGTCTCAATTGGAATTTGAGACAAACTCTGTATATGTTGGAACTCAATTAGAATGAATACACCCTTAGTCCTACATCTTCAATGGACAAATGGAGAAGAACCAAACAAGTGTTGACACATTGGAGTAGATGAGGAATTGGAAGGTTCGTCTTGCAATGGCACCACAACACTAGATTTTATAAATTCATTGACCTACAAAAAACTAGAAAAATATCATGATATTTTTTTTCCATTTTTTACTCAACATCCCAACTAACAATGACTTTCTTAGTAGAAACATGAATGAGTCCATATACCTTAGAATGTTCACTATAGCCAGCAAAGAAGCACCTGATATTTTGGAATCTAACTTATGTCTTTTCTGCTCAAAACACAAAGTATATGCAACTAAACCAAACATGCAACAAGATGATACCCCAGGTTTGTTATCAGACCAAGCTTCCTCTAGTGTGATATTCTACAAGGCATAGCAAGGACTCCTATTCAAGAAATAAACCGCTATGTTCACAGCTTCTCCCCATTACCAATAGGGCACGCTCTTGCTATGCATTATGCACTATTCCATCCCCATGATAGTCTTGTTATGTCTTTGAACCAGTCCATTCTATTTCTAGAATGTATGGATGGTGCAGACAAGTGGCATTAAATACCTTCTTTCTCATAAAATTATTTGAATTGAATGGAGCTAAATTTCCCCCATTTATTGGACCATAGAGTCTTGATTCAGTGCCTTGTGAAAGTTTCCACCAATGCCTTGAACTTCCAGAATGCACCAAAGCAATCAAACCTTTTCAAGAAGTAAACCCACATGTTCCTCGAGAAATCATCCACCAATAGCAAAAAATACCTCAAACTGCAGATAGTGGGAAATGTCCAAGATGGCTCACATATTTTTGAAAGAACGAGATCTAAAATCACCTTAGCATGCCATGAACCTTCAATAGGAAATGGCTTCCTCTTTTGCATACCAAACAAACAGCTAGCACAAAAAAAAACATTACTATATATGAGAACCATTTATCCATATGGGATTTGCTAAATTTGGCCAAATATTGAAGGTTGAGATGAGACAACTAAGGCATGCAAATCAATAGTAGAGGAATCAACAAATTTGCAAATGCCACCTTGCCCAGTGTCTAGGGCAACCATTTCATCATATTTCACATCAGAAACAATGCACTTCTTTCCACTAAACTTGATGTGAATGTTAGGATTTTGAGCAAGTTAACTAATTGACAATAATTTTTTGTTCATTTTAGGAACATACCTAACATTATGTATAAGAAATTTGATAGCATCATTTAATACAATTCTTACATCACCTATCCCTTCAACCCTATGTGACCAGCCATCACCAAGTGAAATTGAACCCATATGACTAGAATTAATAGTAAATCTTACATGCCAATGCATTCAACATGTCAAATGTCTAGATGCCCCTAAATCAAAGAACCAACAACTAATGTCAATGCTATCTAAAAGAGATGGCAGGACCCATGCTCTTCCTCAATAGTTGTCATCTTAGCTTCACCATACGACTTGTGGGATAAGTCGTACTTTCTTTTCATGTTTTCTTTGATTCTTTCTTAACATCCAAATTGTTAAGAGTAAAACAACTTCACCTTTTTCTTTGACTATGAAGCATGAGAAGTTTGGCCCTTAAGCTATACAAAAAAAGAACTTTTTGAATTCCCTAATGTAGAATCTCCTTGTGTTTGTTTATGTTCCTTCTATAAATAGTATGTATTAACCTTATCAAAAGTTAGAGTTTCAGTTTCAGTCAATAGGTTTAGTAGAGATTCCACAAATGTCTGAAATGAAGGAGGCAAGCTATTGATTATCAAAGCCACCATATCATTCTAATCTACAGCAGATAACTAACCCCTAAGATCTTTCATTTTCAAAAGATGCTTAGAAAAAGAACTCCCTCATTCAGCTTAATAGCAAATAACAAATTCTCTAAATATAAAACCTGTCCTTTTTTTGATGTTTGGTACTTGTCTTTCAAATTAGTCCATATTGTATTTGCAAAAGTAGCAATACGGGCCTCAAGGATAAGCTCATTAGACACAAACAATTTTAACAATAACAAGGATTCCCTATGATGCTTGCCATGATCATCCAAGTTGGTTGCAAATTTGGATTCATCATCTAAAAGGATATAGTCACACATTCTTTAGGCAGCAATGAAAAATAATTTATAGCTGGGTACTGCCCCAAAGGGCTTGGTAAGAGTACGATTTAGGCAAGGTAGCTCCTAGGTTTATCCCCAAGAAGGACCTAGTGTTCCCAATGAGCCCAAGACAAGCAAGCAAAACTTGGCAATTAAATATAGTGAACACAAATATTTTTTTAAAAAACAATGATTTAATAAAGGTCAAAAAGTTTTTTAAAAGTTAACAAATACCTAGCTCAATTATATTAAACTGATCTTATATTTTCCTTGAAGAGCAATCTTAAGGAGATATGAAACATTGGGATCAAAAAATTTACAAAGTGGTATCCAGATACATGATATTACGTCTAACTGTGGAAATATATAATCAGTAAACAATTATGATGCTCCCACTCCCCAGAAAATTGAAAATATTCAACCGCCTACAAACCCTTAAAAAACTTGCCTCTTATTTCACTCACTCTAACTACATGCTTCAGGCTGAAACTACACTGAGGTACTCTTCCAATTTCACTTCTACAACATTGCTATGCCATTCCTATGCCACTATAAATGCATTTTTTCTGCCAAGAGGATTAAAGAGCTCACAGTAAGTAAGATTCTTTCTTTGAAGGTAAGAGTCCCTACTGTAGGAAAGGGGCAGAAATTTCTTAGGCTGTAGATTCAAAGCATCAAGACTTTGAAGCTTCCATTGTCCAACTTTCATTAATTTATGTAGGTGGGAAAGAGACTTCTATGTAGGAGCCAAATTGTGGAAGATAAGGAATGGTACTGATGCTAATCCTAATGCATTTGGTTCTAATTTATCAATTGTTGGTTTGGATGCTCTTTATGAAGAGCAAAATGATGAATGAAGATTTGTTCTATACTTCATGAGTTTGACTTTAATATTAAATATTTTCCTATTTTGAACAAATAACATAAACCTGTGATATATCAACTTGAGACTCATTTAATACTTTTAACTGTCAATTATCAATTGTTTAAAAAAATTGTATCCTTATTCTCTGGATATTATGATTAATTTTGTTTATTTGATCTATAGTTTTTACATTTTTCATTAATTTGTATGGACTTCACCAAGCCCAACTAAGCCCAGGACCTCAAATTATTAGCAAATCCCCATGTACCCCTAACTGTATCAAACCTGTACTTTGTAACTTAGCAAAGCACGTCTAGTCACCAAGCACATTTCAACATTTGTCAGAGAGAGAGAGAGAGAGAGAAAGAGAGTACCAAAACTCCCGCAGCCATGTCCCAAGGTTTGAGGCGATATTCCCAATATGCTTCAGCAATGCCAAAAGCAACATGGCACATGTCCACAGCCGCTGCACCTAGCCGTCTCACTCCCTAATTCATTCACAATATATGAAGCAAATATCATAAATTTATCAAATCCACTCTAAGGAACATAATGTAGTAAATGACAATGAGACCTTAGTCTAAAACATCCAATGTATACCATACTGGTCAAATTTTGAAGAAAGCTTAGAAGTCACTAGAATATACCCTGCTAACATCTGTGAAGTCTTTGAAAAGATCCATATTTGTTGCCCAAGCATCGTCATGATCATATCCAAATCCAGTGATAAGAAGTGACCTTTCAACCTTGAATAAAGTAAGGAGTTAACCTTTTTTGTATCCACATAGATTAAGTTTTAATAATTTCCATATACTGCTAGAGAAACTAAACAGCAATTGACTAGTCTCACCAATTAGTTAAAATTCTGTGATGGAAAACACATGACAAGGTAATCATTGCTCATATATATGCTGGGGGCAATGACAAACCATGAGAGAAAATGTGTGTGCCTCAAAAGGGACAAGAATATAAAGTTTTATACCTTCAAGATAAAAAAATTTCAGGAACTTAAAGAGCCAAAACATTAGCCAATGTAGATTGTCAATGTTTAGCTTCCTTTTTGCTGATCAAGAAAAATTATTGTCTTAAGAATACACATATATAATATTCTGATCAACATAAGAGTCATATAATAGACAATTAGAAAGAAGCTTAGAAAATCAGAACAAAAGATGAAATCATTTCCAAACCTAGACATCTTCATGGAATTGAATAATAGATTTTGCTTCAAAACCTCAAACAATGTTAAATTGATTTGGGTGCTCCTAATTTTTAACAAGGTAAACTTTCTATAATATGTACAGCATATAGAAACAGAATATGCACAACTCAACCAGAAACAAACTATACACTGAGAAATAGAATAGGACACTTGGCACTTTCTTCATTTGCTAATATGTAGAAAGTACAACAATATCATTTGGCAGGGGCTATCCTCAAACACATTAACATAATGATGACAAGAGTTTATCAAAAGGTGTGTATGTTGCCAATGATCCAATGGTACCCCGGCTAATTAAAAAGTTGTGAACCTCTCCTCATGTGATTGCCCACTTGAAACAAAAAGGATTCTTTGCGTGAATTTGGGGGAAAAATATCACCTACATTGTTCTTAGGTTTGGTAGCATCATAAAACTGCAAGGTCAAAGCAATATCATTGACCAACATCAAGGTCTTTAAGCACATGGTTGGCTTCAGCAGTTGACCAACAAGAGAGGACTTGTCAACTGCCAGACCTGCATGCCTAATGTATGGGCCACTTGATCGGTCATCAAAAAACATGATGATTTTTCCTTTTTCACAAACAGGAACAGTTGACTGAGCTTGAGAATCAATAAGCCATATTGATTCCTCTGGTCCTACCAAACAAGAAGAACTAAAACCAGTAGAAGGAAGCCTAATCATAATTGGGATTTCACTTAACATACGTGGAAAATATAGGTATAACAATTTTAATGTTGGAACAAAATGAAAAAGATTTCATCAATGCTAAAGGATTAAACATCAAATCTTCCTTTCAAGGCTGGAAAAATACAGCTATAATCTCATATTCACAAAATTTAGATCATGTTGATATCATAATATAACATATATATACAAGTACATGAACATTTATGTCAAATTGTAAATGTAATCAAATCTTATCAAATTTGGATCCTAAAAGACCTATGGAAATTCTAAGTGTGAAATTCTGTGTAAGAATTCTAAGTCAGATTTATCTTCTTGTATTTCGAATGTGCTGATTGAATAACATTTATTAATTTCGATGTTTGCAAGTCAGGGAATGAAATTGCATTTATATGAGAGATGTGCCTCAAGGAGAGACGCATCTCATGAGAGGACGTGTCTCCACTTTGGATGTGTCCCCTGAGCGCGCGCGGGCTTCTCTTAACAGCTGATATCATATGGTTTACACATAACTAAGATGCATGTGTTTAACCAACAGCAATCATATAATATAAATTCCGATTTTATTCATTGCAGATTTCGATCATCATCATCTCAATTTTGAATAACTTATTTGATGATATTATATTTAAGAGCAAATCGATTAAATATAAATGATGATGATGCATAAATGCAATCATCATTTATATCTGACCGATGCTATCTTAAATCAACACAAATAATAACATACATCAAAGGATATGGGGCACATAACCAAATTACATTGGCTGAATGTAAATATACAATAGCTATCTCATCTAGCCATAGCCAAATATAACAACCATTCACTTTCATTACAGCTATAATTCAAGTATCATATATAATACGGTTTGTTGCCTCTAAGCAAGTGTATAATAACCTCAAGTGTACTCTAGATATAAGAGTGTCCATTCTACATATCATCAAGGTGATTTAATGTCCAACCATGGCTAATGTTTCATCCCACACCCTGAACATATAAAAGTCAGGGCCCACTCTTCAATAAGAGCGATGGATTAGAGCAGTCATCAGGAAAGAGACTTAGAGAACCCTGCATAACAAAAAGTACGGTAACCATTGTACATGCTGGATACCCTACAGAACTAGACAACAAAAGTACTTTTCCCATCTATGGGCAAACATTGATTAGCATTATAAACCAATTAATATGATGATCATGAATACATGATTATTTAAATCATGCTTTGGCCAAAGTTTTAATGGCATAGCAGCCACAAAACACCTGCATCTCTACCCAACAGTATGTGGGTTAAATTGAAAACATTGGTCAATCCCAAATCCTTGTAATTTCTTAATGCTCATCCTGCATAACCATTTCATAATTATATAATGTTCTCTAACTGAAATCAATTTTAAACATATGTGAACAACATCATGTTTTCCTAGGATAAAATATAACCATACTATTTTCTCAGACAAACTCTCTTTTTAATCACAAACCAGATCCTAGTAGTATCCCGACAACAAGCATTAACCTCAAATTATAACTCATTCTTCCATCATGTTCTGACCGGGAATTCACAGTTCCATTAACATTGAAATTCGAATGAAATTCGACAAGGAAAAAATTCGAAAAGTATAAAATTCGAATAAAATTCGCCTTATGTAAAATTTTTTTATTTTTTTATAAATATAAGTAATATATCCATACAATTGTCTAAATAGTTTAACATTGATAGATAGATTTGAATCATTACAAAAAGATGACACATTTATAAAATATAAACCATAAAAAACATGTGAAATCATGATTGCGAAGATGTTCTTTTGTCAAAAAGGTACAATAACAGTAAAGACTTTAGAACTTCAAAAAAGCTCCAAGTCATCAAAAGCACTTGGCTGAGATGCTAAATCATCATCATCTGTATCACTACTCAATTCATCATCAGCAAAGTCAGGCTCATCTGCAACTGGCATTGCTATGTCTTCAAGAATTTGTTGTGAGGAAGAGTCCTTTGCTGATTTGTTCATGAGCAATTTTAAATTGCTGCGAACATAGACAAGATCTCCCAACTTTCCAGACAACAATTTATTCCTCTTTTTGGAATGGATGTGATCAAAGCAACTCCAGTTCCTTTCACAAGCTGATGAACTTGCTCCTTGACTCAAAACTCGAATAGCAAACCGTTGTAGCTCAGGTGTTTGTGCTCCATAGGTCATCCACCATTTATGCCCAGGTACATGTGCCATGTCATATTTGGCTGCTTGCAATCCAAACAACCCTTCTCCGCCCTTGTATACCCAAAATTGACTTCTGATTAGTGCTGAAATTGTTTGATTTGATTCATACTTTCCAACCGCTTCTAAAAGCCCTGCCGTAATTTCAGTGTCACTTTCTCTATCAATAGAAAATAACTTAGGCTCCAAAAAGCAAGCTGCTGCATGTAAAGGTGTGTGCATCATTTTCCATCTGCAATCAACTGTCTCCCATACCTCCATATATTCTGCTTCTACATTGTTTAGTGCTTTTTGAATAGCTTCCTTACAACGGTCCATGCTTTCATAAAGCATGCCAAGGCAAGGAGTGTCACCATCAACCATACGAAGCACATCAACAATTGGTTCACATATAAGCAAAACCTTTGCTGCACTTTCCCAAAAATTGCTGTTTAGAATTATTTGCTCTATGTTTTTCCCCTTAGGACCTTTAGAAAGCACTGAGTGTTCCCACTCATTGGAACAAATAACAGACCTCAAAGCTGCTTTTTCTTCAACCACTCTTTTCAAAGTGATATAAAATGAAGCAAATCTTGTTTCACAAGGCCTCAACAACTCCCTAGATGCATGTTGTCTATAAAGACTCAATGTGAGATGATGATTCCTTATGAAATTTGCAATTGCTCTCCCCCTGTGAATAGCTTCATGTACCCATGGGAATTTAGCCAAGTCATGAAGCAACAAATCGAGACAATGGGCTGCACATGGGCTCCAATATATTTGTGGGTACTTCTCCGCAATCAGCTTCCCAGCTCCCACACAATTTGCTGCACTATCAGTTACCACTTGAACCACATTTTCCACCCCTACTTCAAGAATGGCTTCCTCTAATATTTGAAAAATGTACTCGGAAGTTTTCGTGTGGTTCATGGTGTCAATCACTTTCAAGAACACAACACCCTCAGGACAAGACACCAAAATATTAATCAATGGCCTTTGACATATATCTAACCATCCATCACTCAATATAGTGCAACTTGTTTTCCTCCAAGAGCCTTTGACAGTAGCTAATTTCTCAGTCACTCTATCTTTTGACCTCTCCAAAAGAGTTGTTCTGATAGCCTCTGAACCTGGGGGTGTGTACCCTTTGCCAAACTCTGCAATTTTGTGAACTGCATTACGAAAATGTGGATTTCTCGCAACATTGAATGGAATAGCACTTGTGTAAAACAAATCAGCTACTGCATCATCCACCTCCTGTTTCTCTACTGGTTTCCAAAAGTTTTTCAATGTTCCACTCTCCCTCACCGGTTTGGATAAACCAGAAGAGGAAGACATAATAGATGTTGAGCTTGTGAATTTGGATTGAGACATATCTTCTTCAATTCTCTGTTTTTTTTGTGCTTTCTTCATCTTTCCCACAATTGAAGAGGATTGTTCTTTCTCTAAAGCAGCTCTCATTTCTGGGGTAACTTGAGGACATGCTGTAACACCTCCTCCTGTACCATTTGTAATGCCAAGTAAATGGTCCATTGCCCTTGTCAAACCGCCAACAAAAGGTTTCTGACACTTGGTGCATTTGAGTTCAGTACCATTGCGAGTGATATATTTCCATGCCTCTGCAGTTGATTTTTGGGGAGCCATAATCTGTACGTTTGAATGACAATAATATTTAATATTAAAAAATTAAAACATCCAGATAATTTTATTTCAAACAACATTGAGACAAAATATATAGATTTCTTATTTTAAATCTAAAAAGCAAAAAAAAATACTAAATTTTATTTTAATAAACATAAAAATATTTAACATATTTTTATTAACTAAAAAACAAAATGAAAACACTAACTATTAATAAAGTAAACATGAAATCTATAATAAACAAAACACTAAATATTAATAAAGTAAACTGGAAATTTTTATAAATATATTAATATAATTTACTAAATATTAATAAAATTATAATCTAATAAATATATTAATATAATTTACTAAACTATAAACATTAGTAAATAATAACTTAAGTAGACAAAATACTAAATAATAAAAATATTAAATACAATTGAAAGTCTATAAAATACTAAATATTAATAAAATTATAATCTGATAAATATATTAATATAATTTACTAAACTATAAACATTAGTAAATAATAACTTAAGTAAACAAAATACTAAATAATAAAAATATTAAATACAACTGAAAGTCTATAAAATACTAAATATTAATAAATCTTAAATATTAATAAAAATACTAAATATTAATAAAATTATAAATTGAAAGTCTATAATTTTAAAAATATATAAATATATTAATATAATTTACATGAAAGTGTAAACTGTAAATATTAATAAATAATAAATAAAAGTCAAATACTAAATAATAAAATAGTAAATAGTAAATAAAATAATAAAATACATACTAAATGAAATAAAATTTATTAAATACTGTAGCCGAGCCCTAAAACTTAAATTTTTTTTAAAAAATGAAACAGAATAATAAAATACTACATACTTAATACTTAATAGTTAATGAAATAAAAATTATTATATACTGTAGCGGCTGAGTGTAGCCGAGCCTTAAAAGTTAAAACTTTAAAAAATTAAAAAAATTAAAGATGATCCCTACCTCTTTCCACAGCGGCGACGACGGCGACGACTTGTCCAAGCGGAGTCTTTTGCAGGCGAGTTGAGGCTTCCCAGGTGTGAGAGTAGAATTTCTGGAAGATTTTGCAGGTGATTCGAGGCTTCCCTGGTGTGACGTCGAAGTTACCACACGGATAGAGTGACGAGCAAAGCCGCAGTCAAAGTTGCAGAAGCCGTAGTCGAAGTTGAAGAAGCCGTATTCGAAGTTCGTTGGAGCTCTGCAAGAGTGATGTTGAAGAAACCACTCGAAGATTTAATTGAAAAACAAAACGTTTTTGTAAAAATCGAGTGAAATAAGAGGTGGCTTGAATACAAACATTGTCGGCAGTTTTATAACAAAAAAACGCCTAAAAAAAACCCTAAAAAAACAAACGCGTGAAAAAACCCTAAAAAAAAACGCTTTATGAGAATTTTGAATGATTTTTTTTTTTACCGTACGAATTATATCGAATTTAAACGAATTTAAAGGTTTTATTTGAAATTCGACGAATTTCGAATTTCATGATGAAATTCGGCCGAATATGGTGACTTAGCTTATAACTAGTAAATTTTGTTTTTAAGACAAGTTGCCTTCTCATATCTTAGCCAACATAACAAATTTCACTGCACTTATGCATTGAGGTAAAGATTTTAAGAGTTTAAGAGTTTAAGATGATTGAGACTTGAGAGTATTGGAAAAGATAATGAGGGCAATACTCCCATTAGCCTACCCAACACCGGTTATCCCATTCTGAGGGTGTTAGCTGATTTGAATTTAGATGTCAGAGTGCAGACATGGAATCAACTGTCAAATTTGCAGACCTGATGCCAGTTGTCGGTACAACATATATAATGCCAGACAAGACAGATGATGTCAAATTAATGTCAGTGTATTTGATGAATTCAACATAGGATAAAAACTTATGTGAACAGTAGTACAAACCCTTGAACCCTGTCAGTACTGGCCTCAAACCCTACCAGTACCAGCTCTAAACCCTACATTTGAACTAGTGAACTACATATTTATATGGGGGGAGTTTTTGGGCAACTACAATTAGGTTGTCATTTATGACAGAGGAGCAAAATCATCAAGTGTGGAGTACTATGTCAAACGCTCTTGAATTAGTTCCAAAATGTTGGTAAAGATGCCGATAGGTTTAAGAAGCAGGAGGTAATGTAGACACCAAAATCAATGTCAGTTTTGGGATAAGTTAGAAATAAAATTACGCTCCCATTGTAGGAGCTTTTTCATTGTAATAATTTGGCAAAAGCTGGGTAGTAGGGAGACATGTCTCTGACCCACTGGGTCACATCTCTGAGACTAAGACATATCTCCCATACCAGAGATGGGTACAAAGATGTCTCTAGTCATAAGAGGCATCCGGGCTGCATCTCTAGGAAGCCTTGTTTTAAAAAACCCTTTGTTTCTGCAATTTTTCTGAGAATATTTTGGATGCTTCCTATGTCTGTATTTTGCTGAACCTCCTGTCAATTCTCTGTATCTTCCTATTAAGCTCTATAAATAGGTTTGGCGTGCAGGATTAAGCTGCCTCCAATGTGATCCTGCATTCAAGTTTGATTTTTTTACTATTACAATCTTAAAACATTTTGGACTGTGTTTAAGTTGTGTCTTCCTGTTTATGTTTTGGCTTAGGTTTTACTTCAAATTTTCAACATTAAACTGAACCATTATAAACTATGTTTAACTTTAGGTTTACTTTTTGTTTCAAAATTACTATCAAACATATTCTATGGACGGTACATGTGTGCTCCAATATTTATGGAAAGCATTTGCACCTTACACATTTGGAGTTTTAAGCAAGGCCTTGTTATATATGTCCTCATCTATGTATGCAATCCACTGTATAACTTTTGTATTTGTTTTGGTTTTTAAACTGTTATATTTAAATTTTTAAGATGTTAGGTGTGATTCAATCAATTAGGTATAGTTATCATTTTAAGTTTAAAGCTATAATCTTTTATAATGTTTTCCCAATTCCAAGCAAAATGGTTTCTCATCACAATAGATTTTTCTTGAGTGATGTGTGCAAGAGCAGATGATTTTGAAAGTCTTTTGTTTAACTTATTTGAATCATCATGAAGATTGTTTAAAAAAGGATTACCATGATTTTATAATCAGCATCAATCATCATGGAGTCGTTTGTAGAGAAAGAAGCTAGAATTAGGCAGAATGAGTGTTCAATGGCTGGGACAAATCCACAGGAAGGGCTACTAGCTATTAAGTGGCAAGCAAGGTCATATAAAGTCACAACAAGAAGACATGTTAAGTGGCAAATGGTGGTAGATTGAGTGCTAAAGTATTTCAAAAGTGCGATTGGAGGAAGTTTAAGTGGCACAAGACACATAACCACATGACAATAAGGTAAAAGCTAGGCAATAAACTTAGGTTCATGCAATGGAGCTAATTTAACCAGGCAAAGGTCATATAAAATCACAATAGGAAGGGATTTAAGTGGCAAATGGATACAAATCACACAACTAGAGTAATATAATCCGACAATGAATGACTAAAAATGTGGCCAAGCAATATAAGATGAAAAACATGATCAGAGTTCAAATCTGAGTGGCAATGAGGTTTACTTCACGAGGCAGTGATGTTTTTGTTGAGCAATGGAAAGAGAATCACACAACCAACTCATTTTATCTAGGTTAAGAAGACAAAAGACACAATTGAAAGACTCAGTTGGCCTATGTTTAGAAATCATGACCTCCTTGCAAGCCAACCTTGTTTTTGTAATGTCCCAATTTTTTATGTGCCAACATAAAATTATTAATTAATTTAAGTTGTCGAAAAATAGTGAATTAAAAGGGACAACATAAATTAATAATGCAAAAAGTAACTTAAGCTATAAAAAAAGCTAAATAAATTAATTAAGTTACTTTTAAAAGTGAATTCTCAAATGAATTAAAATTAAAGGGAAAAAGAATGAGAATTCAAGAAGTCATGCTCAGGAGTTACAGAAGGAAATGAATAAAAGATTTCTTGAGCAATTGTTTCAGCTAGGCTAGTTTTTGGATTTTGGAACAGGTTCTTGTTAGTGAACGTAGTTCACAGCCTTTCTGCGGTGGGGTGAGCTCTGAAAGAAGATTGGCTTCAGCAGTGAAAGATCTGCCCTAGCTGATAGTTGGAAAAGACATTCAGTTTTCTCGCTTGGTATTAAACGATTTAAGTTTTGATAATATTTGTCAATTCTTCGGAGAAGACAAATTTGGGAGTTATTATTGAATAGATTGTTCTATCAATTCATTGCTGGTAGTGTTTATAGATGAATTGTATTGGAATTTGAATATTAAAGAAGATTGAATTTTAATGAAGATTTCAGTGTTTCAAATTGATTTGAAGTTTGAGAAAATTCAAGTGTTTCCGGGTTAGTGGCCAGTTAAATATTGAAACAGAATTCATCCTTTTGGAGTCGTTTCTTGTTAAAGGGAACAGAAACAATTCTTATCGGGAGCAGCTTATGTTAATAGATGACAGATTTTTTCATACGTCTGAATACTCCAATAGTGGAGCCCACCATAGTTGCCACTTTCCCATCAGCCACAGCATGGTAATGGTGACGTCTTCACTGGCATAAGTTCCAGCTTGGCAAACGACGAGGAGTCATAGTATCAGAGGGAGGCGTAATATCTTCTGTATGAAAGGGTCGCAAATCCAGAAAACCTATCGCCAGACTATAGTCATTTGATTGTTAACACCATATCAAATTGGGGAGAAATTATCTATTGGTGCCGCTCATATTTCCTCCGGCTGGCATAAGATCGAAGGAGGCTTTGAAATTATATATTTGCCTGGGGAGTCGCCGCTTGGTCAAAGGTGTATATGTCGCTTCAATCAATAGTTTCCAAGGAAGACCGAAACTCTTTCTGGAGTTAACGGTGGTAGTGAAATACGATAATGAGTTCAATAGCTGCTTAATGTATCGAGATGAATTCAGGAGAGAATCACATGTTTTGATATCGAATATATAAGGTCGGGCTTTCTCATTTTAAAGAAATTCAAGGTGTTACCAAAGAAGTCGAATCGTAGAATAACTAAAGGAGCCGTCTTTTATGAATATCGATACAAACTGGAAACTAAAGTTTTGGTGGGTGGCATTCATCGTAGCATCAAAGTTAATAATATATCTGCGCCAAGACTTTGAGGAGGTGTCTGGAAAATATACTCGAGTTTGAAATTGAAACACTCCAGTCGAAGGGTGGGCAACACTTTGGGGAAAGGATACGATAATAAATAAGCTTCATGAAAATCGATATGGGCATCGAGGAAGTCTAAATATCAACTGACCCCGCTATGTTCAATAATGTTATTTATTGATGCCGCTATCTTCATAATAATTGTGTATATGTTGAAGAGGTCGGGTTTTAATTTTAGAAGGAGTCGACTGAACTTTGGAATTGAGTCCAGCTCGACCTTGGCACCACTTTGTCTCTATTAGCCATCGCATTCATTATTGGAGGAGTCTTAAGATATTATCGGGAGCTTTGAAAGTATAGAATCGGATTATTCCAATCGCTGAAGATACTTGAAGGAAGCGCAATTATAAGGAGGAAGCCATTAATTTAATTTAAAATGGCTTGAGTGAAGCTTCAGCATGGTTTATGCCAGAAGAGAATTTGACGAGTTTGAAGCCCACGCACTGAATTTGGGAATATTCACACAGCACTGAGAAATCATTAAGTATTCAATGTTATGGACAATCCTCTGATTCGGAAACAGGTTAGCACTTGGAGTTTATTTTCTTTAGCCATATGATAAACTCTAATTACGGTAATTTCTGTCATCATAATAAAAATAAGTGCAACTGCTGGATATTGCTCATTAGTATATGATATAGCATCCATCTGTTGTTCTGTTCAAAGTTAAATATATTCATATATGAGAGCTGATGAGGAAATCCATTCCACAATTATTTTACTCAAGTCAAACATTAGTATGTTGACGGCACAATGTATACAAATTCAGAACAGCAAGAAGTTAATTGTTCAATGTAATGGTTTGTGTGTTTGGAAATTGAGAAAGTAAAAGTTTGGCATTCAATGTTCTATGCTATTAATCTAAAACTGGGGCATTATTCTTGAAGACTTCTTGTGGAATAACCATTAAGTGAACGTATAGCATGAATAGTGATTATAAAACAGTGATAACAACTCAAGAGCAGCAAACTGTCAAATTGTTTGACGAAATGTCTGGACAGCTTAATTGGTAAATCGAATAAAATTATATGCAAAAAAGGGGTAGCTCATTACAGTTTTAAACCAAAGATACAAAGGAAAACATTTCAAAATAAAGGCAGTCTTCCTGACAACTTTGCAAGGTTAGGATTCACTATTTTTCTAGGGTTTTGAGCCTCTAAAGGTGCCATAAAAACAAGGGTTTTTTGAATCTCCCACAAGGCATGAGATTGGCATCAAACTTGAGTCGTCAAGTTTGGACTGGAGCTGTCTCATGTTGCTTTGGGGTTTCGGTTCTTCAGAAGTGCCATCAGTTTTTAAAGAAAACAACTATTTCAGAATTACAAAGGTCATTTGTGCAAAATATTTCTAGTTTTAGCAATGTCTATATCTAGCAATGATTATTTCCAGTCTATTTCCAAGCAGAGTTGAAAGCCTATTCTTAGGTTGTTTTATTTTATTAATTGTGTAGTGTAGTTTTGTTTTAAAGTTCCTTTCTTTCTTTTCTTTGCAGCTTCTAAGCATTTTGCATTAAAACATTATTTTTGGGATGAAAAATGATTATTCTAATGTACCAAAGATTCGGAGTTTGTAATGTATAGATAAGTGACTTGAGCACATCAAGTAAAAAATTATGATTGATGCTATGCTTATGCTAAAGAAGTTGTTATTTCTTTAGTAATTATGTTTGTAATTCCTTAGATTAAATTGAATTTGAACAATGTTGTCAAGCTTAGTATTATTTTCATTTGCTCAACTAGATTGTGGATTTGTATACATATTAATTGCTTAATTCTAGGAATCAGTGTCATCTATGTGTTGTTATTTCCAATCACTGTGTGCACTGAAATGTTGGCTTTTACTTTTAACCAATAGGGAGGTGTTATCATTTGTGTGTGTCTAGATAGGTTGCTTTCATCTGTTAAATATGAAAATCTCATTTGCAAGACAAGGCTGTTAATAGTTTGGTTCTTGTATCCTAGGAAAAAACGTAGGCAAGTAGTTGTTTATTAATGCAAAACCCCCCATGAAGTTATTGTATAGTGTTGATATTTGGATTTCTTGTCTATAGTTTGGTGTCTAGGGTCAATTTAGATTAGGTTTAGGTTTAGTTTAGATCTCAAGGAACTCCCCATCCAAATCTAAAGAGAGGTTTATCCTCACAAACTATTCCATTTTGTGTTGTCTTGCAAAAGAAAAATTAAAAAGCTAATAGGAATGAAATTTTGGTCAAGAATTGCCCAAGAAATTCAAAACATTGTTCAAAGAATTTGTATGATGGTAGAAGTTTGCATTAGTGAGAGTGAACAAGTGATTTATAGGGTAGGGAGTTCCTAAATTAAAATAGAAAAACAGCATGCCATGAATTACCATGGAAAGAAGATCCTTTTGAAGTTGAGGATGAAATGGAGGCTAAATTGGGTTGCAGTGCTATTCAACAATTTTTGGTGGTGAGGTGTAATGTCCCCAATTTCTGACTAGACAATATTTAATTATTTTAAATAAATAAATATTATTTTTTTCCTGAATTAATAATTGGGGCATTAATATTTATTTATTTATTAAAGTGACTCAATTGAAAATAATAAATATCATAAAGTCACTTTATTAAATAAAATAGAATCTTCTAGAAGATGGGAGCTAAGCCTTTAAAAGGAGATGAAGACAAGTCATTTGGGCATCTTGTGGAAAATTATCTTTTGGGAGAGATTGTGAATTTTGGGAGAGCTTAGCTTTCGGGGAACTAGAGGACGAAAACCCTCAAGTTCAGTTTCAGTGGTTTGGATTAAAACTTAGATCCTCTTACAAGCGGATTCAATTCAGATTTCGCATTTGGGCTTCAAGAATCGATTTGTGGAAATTGGTGAACTCTCCTTTGGAGACCAATTTCAGAAATAAATTATCAGAGGTATTTGCAGGCAAAGATCTCAGGTGATATTTATTATATTTTTCAAGCTGTGAATATTCCAAATTATAGGCAAATATAAATTTATAAATGGTGTGTGTTGGAAGTGAAGAAATCAGAAATTATTAATAGTGTAGTGTGTGCCTGTGAAAGAGTATTTAAGGATTAAAATATTTTGTATTTTTTTGGCACTAAATATTTCCCAGCCGTACCACATATTGGTCAGCATAGGGAGGATCGATGTATTTGTAAAGGCTATGAAAAGCCTTCCTAACTCTTACCACAACCTTTGGTAGGCTTTAGAAACCTAGAGCAGCATTTATAAAGGGAGCTGCTACACTTTATTGGTTGTCGTACAATTTCTCAAGGAAAAGTACCAACATCAAATGGAGCAATATCTCTATGGAGGGTGTCGTACATCTTCAAGGGTGGTCAAAGATAGTGTTGACTGCTGATTTGGACTCCTAATCAGCTACTGTTTGAGGTCAGCAAAATAATAAATTAAATATTTGTAATTTCATGAGAATAAACAAATTCCATTTGGAATTTCTGAATTTACAACAGCAGTATATGTGTTTATCATTTGTAGCTGAAGTATTTACCAGTCAATAATTTTGATAAATAGAAGCTGTTTGTGCTATTGGAGCTGCAAGATTTTATTCTATGGTGATTATTTGTGAAAATTTGTTGAACTCTATTGGCTGCAAACTATTTGTCGAAATGTCCATGTGAGTTCTATGAACAATGGTTTGATGTTATGATGCATTTATGATCTTAAATGTTAGTAGCAGCAACTCTCAGTATTTTCACTCAGAGACATTCCATATTTGATCATATGCAAAAATGTTTGATGAAATGCCTAAGCATCATAGATTGTGAAAACTCAGAAGTTTGGTTAAAATATTCCAGTATGGGACATTACAATGGTATTAGAGTTGTGCATCCAATCAGCTTGAGGGGTTGTCAATGAAAGATATTTTCAGATTGCTTTGTTGAGCCCAATACTCATCTATAACATAACCCATTGATTGTTGGTTAGTTTTAGTGTGAAAGATAAAGACAAATCAGGAGCTCATGACAGAATTTATGCAGATCTTTCATGATTATCAAAAGAATCTAACAACATTATTAGAACATCCTGAAATATTAGAACCTCCTTTTGCAAAAGAAAGGAAAGCAAACACTAAGGTAAATAATTTTACCAATACAGAGAAAAAAGAAAAGAAAGAAAAATTTCTCCTCATAATTTGCAGCCTACGGGTGAACCTAAGAAGAGCAAAAATCAGTTGAAGAGAGAACAACGTTGTTTCACATGTCAAGGTGTTTGGACACCTAGTCATGCATGTGGAGGCGCTAAAGAAGATGAAGTCATGCTCACAAGTCCTCTTCAGCAGGATTGTCATGTCCCGAGATTTGAAACACAGATAAATTGATAAACAAATAAATAATAATACAAATATGAAAAAAATACATATATAAATATATGTTAACAATTTAACATTATTATAATAATATGATACAATAAATATATATATAATTCTAATTTGAGAATAAACATATTAAATAAGAAAATTTAATATATGTATAAAGTTAATATATAAAATTATAATTATTTTAAAGAGAGACATAAATATAAAATAATAAACATAAAATGATAAATATAAAATAACACAAAAATTACAAAGTGTAGTTTAAAAACATCGTAAATATAATAACCTATATGATTTCATAAACCATAAAAGAAGTAATATCTAACATATTAAAAGAGAGATAAGTAAAATATAAAATATAACATATAAATAATACTAAATAAAGGAAAGGTAAATAACACCAAAGTCAACTCCTAATAGGGACAATTAACAAATGCAGCGATCAAACTCTATTAAGGTAAGGCTCTTAACAAAGGGGCACGATCTTATAAAAGGTTGACTATTCTAAAAGATGCCTCCCTTCATGAAACGGTATAAGAAAGATATAAAGGTCGAGGGAAGTTGAATCGAAAGGGAGGGATAAGAAAATGGAGAATAGGATGGGAAAAGTAGAACGAAAGGGGTATGAAGTCTGATTTAGAAAGGATCAGCAAGTATAATAAAATATGCATTCAGAATAGAGTAAAAGAAAATAAGTAAATAAAATATGAGATATGAATTGCTGTTGCCACAAGAATAGTGTTAGAATATGAATAAAGAATAATTAAAGGCATGGCTGGCTGGAAATAAAGAGGTTCTACAAATGGTAGCTTGGAGAAATAGAGATATCGGAGATAAGTATTTTTATGAATTTAAATAATAAGTTAGATAAGTGTTTGTACATTTGAATAATGGTGTTGATAAATACATTATGGATTTAAATAATTTTTATTGATGGCATTGGGAATAATAAATCATGCATGCTACTAGTTATCTTATAACATTGCTGATACGTTTGCTCCATTGACATTATTGTATGTAATTATATATATATTTATATGAAATATATATATATATATATAATTAATATGATTATACAATAAAGATGCTTGCAACAATTATTGAGCCTTATAAGTAATTGTGATTATTTGATAAAAAAATGAATAAATTTATGAATGTTTTTATCTTATGTTTGATCAGGAAAAGGAGAAAAAGAACATAGTTTGAACACTAAACCATCATAAAGGATATCTTTAGACAATCAGGGCAAGAATTATGGTAAACCTAGAAAGGGACATTACAGTGGTATTAGAGCATAATCCTGCCATCCTGTGGAAGAAAGGTCAAAGTCAAGAAAGGTCAAAGTCATACACAATAATCTAAATTTCAAAACATTTGCAAACATTTGAAGAAGCAACAACCTATGACGAGTGGGAAAAATAATTATATGAGAACCAGGGCACCAATACAGTCAAAAGGACCTTACAATAGTATTGCAAAGGGAGATAGCAATGAAGACCTCTTCTCGATACGCCACCCAAGAGGGGACAAGATGAGCCCACTTGGGCCAAGGGGGTACTTGCCTCTGGGGTATCCGAAGGTACTGCCTTTGGGTCTAGAGGAGTTGAGCCAACAAGACAATGAAGACCTCTTCTAGATATGCCACCCAAGAGGGGACAAGATGAGCCCACTTGGGCCAAGGGGGTACTTGCCTTTGGGGTATCTGAGGGTACTACCTTTGGGTCTAGAGGAGTTGAACAAGACAATGAAGACCTCTTCTAGATATGCCACCCAAGAGGGGACAAGATGAGCCCACTTGGGCCAAGGGGGTACTTGCCTTTGGGGTATCTGAGGGTACTACCTTTGGGTCTAGAGGAGTTGAGGCACCAAGTGTCCTATAATGGCGATCATTATGACCGATGTCAGACATTGCGTTCGATAATGGCAGTCATTGCGATTGATGGTGGACATTGCGTCTGATAATGGCAGTCATTGCGACTGATGGCGGACATTGTGTCCGATTACGTCTGATGATGGCGGTCATTGCGACTGATGGCAGTCATTGCGACTGATGGTGGTTATTGTGACCAATAATGGAGAACTTTTTCTATAAGGGAGGGAACTAAGAAAACCCAAAAGGCTAAATCATAAGAGGAAGGGAAAGAGTTGGCATGATGGATCCTAGGCTCCCCATCAAGTCATGATTTCCTATACTCTCTTATGGTTGAACCCTCCATGGATAGGAGATGCATTAGGGACATGTGTGTGTCAGCCATTGTGATGTGCTCGTTAGCCATTGTGTATGTGATGAATATTAGAGCTAATCAATATGTATTTGGAACTTGTCTTTATGTTTATGAATACTTTATGCTTAAAAACTATAGAAATATTAAAAATGTTGTTTGTCAAGTTGTTTGAGCTACTTGGTGTGTGCTTGAGCTAGTTGTCTACTTGCTTGAGCTACTTGCTTGTGTGCTTGAGCTACTTGCTTGTGTGCTTGATCTACTTGCTTACTTGCTTGAGCTGGTTGCCTACTTGCTTGAGCTAGTTGCTTGCGTGCTTGAGCTACCTTCTTGTCTACTTGAGCTAGTTTCCTACTTCCTTGAGCTACTTTCTTGCTTGTTTGAGCTACTTGTTTACTTGCTTGAGCTACTTGGTTGTGTGCTTGATTTGGTTGCTTGCATGCTTGAACTACTTGCCTATGTGCTTGAGATGGTTGCTTGCCTGCTTGAGCTACTGGATTTCTTGCTTGAGCTACTTGTTTGCCTAGTTGAGCTACTTGATTGCCTGCTTGAGCTACTTGTTTTCCTGGTTGAGCTACTTGGTTGTCTGCTTTAATTTTTGATTCATATATGGGGTTCATCGTTGTGTTTACTTTTTGCTTAAAAGTTATGAACTGTTTGGGGGTTGGGAGGGACTAACAAATTAACTTATCTAAAACTGAATTACTATCCAAATGCAATAATAAAGGGTTGTGACTATTTGTTACTCCCTCAATTTTGTGATACAACGGGAGAATCCAATTAAGAATACAACCTTAGTTAACTTAATTTAGGCCCTCAAGAATAGTGAGGAGGTGTGAAAGGACGTAACTCCTAATGTGAAAAGATGTTTATAATTGTGATTGCTTGAGGACAAGCAATCTTGGGTGGGGTGGACTGTCATGTCCCGAGATTTGAAACACAGATAAATTGATAAACAAATAAATAATAATACAAATATGAAAAAAATACATATATAAATATATGTTAACAATTTAACATTATTATAATAATATGATACTATATATATATATATATATAATACTAATTTGAGAATAAACATATTAAGAAAGAAAATTTAATATATGTATAAAGTTAATATATAAAATTATAATTATTTTAAAGAGACATAAATATAAAATAATAAACATAAAATGATAAATATAAAATAACACAAAAATTACAAAGTGTAGTCTAAAAACATCATAAATATAATAACTCTATATGATTTCATAAACCATAAAAGAAATAATATCTAACATATTAAATAAAAGAGAGATAAGTAAAATATAAAATATAACATATAAATAATACTAAATAAAAGAAAGGTAAATAACACCAAAGTCAACTCCTAATAGGGACAATTAACAAATGCAGCGATCAAACTCTATTAAGGTAAGGCTCTTAACAAAGGGGCACGATCTTATAAAAGGTTGACTATTCTAAAAGATGCCTCCCTTCATGAAACGGTATAAGAAAGATATAAAGGTCGAGGGAAGTTGAATCGAAAGGGAGGGATAAGAAAATGGAGAATAGGATGGGAAAAGTAGAACGAAAGGGGTATGAAGTCTGATTTAGAAAGGATCAGCAAGTATAATAAAATATGCATTCAGAATAGAGTAAAAGAAAATAAGTAAATAAAATATGAGATATGAATTGCTGTTGCCACAAGAATAGTGTTAGAATATGAATAAAGAATAATTAAAGGCATGGTTGGCTGGAAATAAAGAGGTTTTATAGAATGGTAGTTTGGAGAAATAGGGATATTGGAGATAAGTATTTTTATGAATTTAAATAATAAGTTAGTTAAGTGTTTGTACATTTGAATAATGGTGTTTATAAATACATTATGGATTTAAATAATTTTTATTGATGGCATTGGGAATAATAAATCGTGCATGCTACTAGTTATCTTATAACATTGCTGATACATTTGCTCCATTGACATTATTGTATGTAATTACATATATATTTATATGAAAAATATATATAATACGATTATACAATAAAGATGCTTGCAACAATTATTGAGCCTTATAAGTAATTGTGATTATTTGATATAAAAATGAATAAATTTATGAATGTTTTTATCTTATGTTTGATCAGGAAAAGGAGAAAAAGAACATAGTTTGAACACTAAACCATCATAAAGGATATCTTTAGAAAATCAGGGCAAGAATTATGGTAAACCCAGGAAGGGGCATTACAAGGATGATGATATGGACAAAGAAGAATCACTCCATGCATCCACAAGTGATGGGCACATTGATAGCATACATGTTGATGTTTTCCAATCAGCTAATGATGATTCAACATCTTATTTTAGTAATGATGCTTATGATGATCCGGGTGTGTTAGCACCGAAACATGATGAAGATTTGGTTTCCTTTTGATGCCGATCTAACTTCTCGGGAGTTATGCGTGAAGGATCACGAAGAGGAAGCTGATTTTGGGAAGCATGATTGTGAATACAAATCAGAAAATTTGTATGAAGATGATAGTTCTCATGGGTCCCATTGGTTGGCAGGGCAATTGAAGATAAGTGAAGACATGATTATTGCAGCCATAAAACATTTTGATGATACTCATAAGTTGATGGAAATTTTTTGTTGGAAAGCTCTAGAATTTTGAAGGAGAACTTTCCCTTGCAGATTTTCAGGTGCTCAGAGAAGCATTGGAGGTAATGAAATTTAATTACCCACCTACTTTCAGTTAGAGACCATCTTCTCATGCTTGATGAGATTTATTTTGATGTGCTGAAAGGGAAAGAAGAGGAATTCAATAAGCTTACCCATGAGCTTAAGGTTACCAAGGATTCTGTGAAGAGCACTCAAATGGCCCTTAAAGAATCAGAAATTCATGTTGATGAGCTTTGTGTGGAGTTAAGCTTGGCACATTCTTCATCATCCACAGCAGAAACTCGGTCATCTATGGCAACCATAACACATGAAGATGATATTGGTACTCATGATTTGAGGGAAGAGCCTATTGTGATGGTCAAGCATGAGGAGCACTCAAATTTGCATAGACAGGAGAGAGAGATATGATTCCGAAATTTTTGTTTTCACACATAGTTTGCATCATGGGAATCATGAGTCACCTCTTTTGGAGAGCCCATTGAAGGCTCAAGTCATACATAGTCATGAGATACATAAGAAAAAACTTCAAGATGGCCTGGTTGAGGAATATGCACATAGTCCAATGGAAGTTAATGCTGATTTTGAGTCTACAACAATTCAAGAAAACCAAGACATCGATATTGTTAATGATGTCACTTCTTCAGATGGCAACATTTGTATAGTGTTTTGCAAAGAGGAAGAGTGTCGAGAATTGAAAATGGTAGCTCATGACCAAATTAGTGAGGTTGATGTTGTCCTGGGAATTCGGTGGCTATATACACTTGCCAAATATAGCTAAGACTTTCAGATGTGAGAGTTGGAGTCGGCCAGGAAGAAGATAGTGTTGAGAGCATTAGTTGATGATGTGTCGAACGTAGTTACAGCCAGGTGTGGGATAGCATTGGAGATGCGAAATGATTCCTACCTTGAGCCAGTTGTTCTTCTAGTTATAATCCAACAGGTGGGGGAATTTTCAGATTTGGTTCAAGGCTTTTCATCTCACACAAGGTTGTACAATGGCTGTCCAGGGATGCTAAGCACAAAAATTCCAAATTTGGCATTGTTAACAGAAGCTAATTATTTGGATTTGTGTGTGCAAAATTGTTACTTCAGAACCTGAAGTTTGAATGACAATGCTTTCTAGGCTTCCTATCCAAGGATTCACATGATGGTCAGATTGCTCCACAAGGTATTAGAGGAAGAAAGAGCTGCAGATTTTGATTGTATCGAAGTAGTGCAACGGAAGCATGGCGAAGGATTCTGCAGGTTTATTTGGGATCCGAGTATTTGGCCATGGCACTTAGGTACAAATTGTTTGGGGACAAGCAATCTAGGGGAAGGGACGACTATAATATCCCCAATTTTTGCCTAGACAATATTTAATTATTTTAATTAATTAAATATTATTTTTGTCCTAAAGTAATAATTGGGGGATTAATATTTAATTAATTATTTATTTATTAAAGTGACTCAATTGAAAATAATAAATATTATAAAAGCCCCTTTATTAAATAAACTAGAATCTTCTAGAAGATGGGAGCTAAGTCTTTAAAAGGAGATGAAGACAAGTCATTTGGGCATCTTGTGGAAAATTATCTTTTGGAAGAGATTGTGAATTTCAAGAGAGCTCAGTTTTCAAGGAACTGGAGGACGAAAACCCTCAAGTTCAAATTCAAACATTTGGATGAAAACCCAAATCCTCTTACAAGCGGATTCAATTCAAGATCCGCATTTGGGCTTCAAGGATCAATTTGTGGAAATTGGTGAAGTCTCCTTTGGAGACCAATTTCATAAATAAATTATCAGAGGTATTTGTTAATGTTTGAGATCAGACATGAAAGCAATCAGAAAATGCAACACATAAGACAATGGACACCACAAGATACCTTGGGAAAACCCTCCAACTCGAGGGGAAAAACCTAGCAAATATATCGCTTATATATTTTAGGAGTAAGAGCAGAAATCTGCTTACAACTCAGGCTCAACACAAGGCCGAATTTCATACAATGAATAATAGCACCTCTCCTAGATGCGAAGATACAGAATATGTTTCTCCTTGAAATCGATCTGCTGCTATAGAATGATGATCTGCTGCTACAGAATGATTTGCTGCTCAAGATCATGATCCGTTGCTCAAGATCATGATCTGCTGCTCAAGCTCATGACCTACTGCTCAAGTGCGAACTTCTCCAAGGAGTCTGAATATGGTGAATGAACTTGATGATCAAAATGAGAGATCATCACCTTCTATTTATACAAAACAAAGTGTCTCTTCATCTAGGTCGGCCTCCTTAAGGAATAATAATAATAATAATTAAATGAGTCGGCCACATTAAGGAAGTTGGCCATAATAAATAATAAATATTATTTAGGTCGACCCCATTTAATTATTCACAATAGTTAAATGTTATATTATAATTTCCAAGTGAAGCGCCCCTTCACTTAATTACACAATGAAATAAATAGCCAAAGGCTATATGCAATTTCATGTCTTCAATTAGGCTGGAAGAATGAACCCGAAGCTACAATAACTTCAACACTCCCTCTCAGCTAGGGAGGAATACTTCCAGCAGTACAAGACACATCACCTCATCGTGATGTCAACCACTATGGCAACTCCCATATGTGGAAAAGTATCATATCACCTCATCGTGATATTAACCATCATGGCTCTACCATGTATGGCAAAGGAACATATCACCTCATTGTGATATTAACCATCATGGCTCTCCCGTGTATGGAAAATGTACATAAGTGCCCATCACTCAATCGTGATATCATCACCTCATCGTGACATTCACCATGGCTACTCCCAGAGGGTGAAAAGTACAAGTACAAGAAAATTATCACGGACTCTCTCACATGATGTTGTCATGGTGTCACACACATGACATCCACCATGGCTCTCCCAGAGGGTGGAAACAAGGGCTTTCACCTTGAAATTCTCTCATAGAGAGAAATGCATTAACAAGGGCTTGCACCTCAAATCTCTCTAACAGAGAGAAATGCATTAAAGCAAATCTGGTGTTCACTGATGTTGAGACTCCTTCTCAGCTAGGGCTTCATTCTCCACAATACCAAGCTTGTCTCGAAAGTACACAAACTTTACTCTGGCAAGAGGCTTGGTGAGAATGTCTTCTGTCTGCTCATCAGTGTTGAAATACTCCAACTGGATTGCTTTCCTCAATACCATATCTCTTATATAGTGGTATTTGATCTCAACATGTTTGGTTCTATCATGAAACACTAGATTGACAGAAAGCTTCACACAGCTTTGATTATCATAATGAATGACACTCGACTCCATCGATTGTCCAAACAATCCTGCAAGGAGCTCCCGAAGCCACACTGCTTCTCTAGCTGCCACACAAGCTACAATATACTCGGCCTCTGCGGTGCTTAGTTCCACTAAAGACCGCTTCCTGTTACACCAGGAGATCAATGTAGACCCCAAACTAAAACAACATCTAGAGGTGCTCTTCCGATCAGTGACACACCCTCCCCAATCAAAATCAGTATTTCCATGCAACTTCAAGTCTACACGAGAAGAATATCTCAAGCCATATCCAACTGTGCCACACAAGTATCTTAGGATATGTTTTGCTGCAACTAGATGTATTTGCCTTGGTTCACACATGAACTAACTAAGTGCACTCACTACATAGCAAATATCTGGTCTAGTATTGACTAGATACATCAAAGATCCAATCAATTGCCTGTACATAGTAGGATCCACCAAATCTGAACTAGTTGCAACCTCTTTAAGCTTCTGAAAATTGGTTTCCATAGGTGTAGACATGGATTTGCAATCCATCATACCAAATCTCTTCAAGATGTCAATTGTATACTTCCCTTGACTCAAAATGATCTTCTCCAGTAAGAATTAGATCATCAACATATAGAACCAAGATCAATGTTTTGCCATCAATTACCTTGAAGTGCAGGTTTGAATCAGCATCATTCTTGGAGAAGCCCAAGCCCATCAAGTATCGATCAATTCTCCCATACCAAGCACGTGGAGCCTGCTTAAGACCATATAAAGCCTTCTTCAGTCTGCAAACATGAGACTCCTTCCCATGAACCTCAAAGCCCTCAGGTCGCTCAATGTATACCTCTTCCTTGATCACACCATTCAGAAATGTTGTCTTCACTTCCATCCGGTGTATCTTCCATCCTCTAGATGCTGCAATAGCAATGATGGTCCTGGCGGATGTATAACGAGCAACTGGAGCAAAGGTTTCCTCATAGTCTACTCCCTCTGTCTAAGAGAATCCTCTAGCCACAAATCTAGCCTTGTACTTCTCGATGCTCCCATCAGCCGCATGCTTGATCTTGAAGAGCCACTTAGAAGATACAGCTGATTTGCCTTCAAGTCTAGGTACGATGACCCAAACATCATTCTAGAGGATGGATTGATACTCCTCAACCATAGCATCTTTCCATACTTGCAAACTAGTAGCTTCCTCAACACTAGAAGGTTCTCACTCAATGATTTGACTCATCAAAGCAACATGGCTTGAAAACTTAAGAGGTCTCTTGCTTTCTCTGAAAGTTCCTCTTGGGGTTGCAATTCTTTCTGCCTCCTGCATTGTTGCCTAGCCCAAAGAGGTCTCTTATGACCAATCACAATGTCTGTAGGCCCATCAGTAGGTTCCAAAGGCTCAACTGGATCATCATCTTCCTTAGGATTAGTAGCTTCCCTCTGAATCTCAGGAGTTCTTGCATCAACCTCCTGACCTCTTCGTCCAAGGTTGCCTCTGTTGGTTTGACAGACTCCCTCTAAAGGTTAATTCCTCCTCTTTGAAGAAACTGATTATAGTGACAACCTGAATAGGTTTTTCCTCTTCGAGAGATGTCTTCAGTCACCAACTCAGTCCCATGGTTGCAAGTTGTGTCTCCATTCTTCAACCTACAGGATGCATCAAGCTCTTCTTCTCTTGAAAGAAATCTCTTATGCTTCTTGGTCTGTCCTGAAAGCATTAAGGAGAGATTACTAATAGTTCATGGAACTCAACTATCTCGAAGAGAAATATCAATGCTAGAAGCATACATGATTGACTATCTCAATGTTATAGCATGAATTAATAACTACATAACAAATTCATGAACAGTATTCAACCATGCAATACTTATCTTATTGAAATCAGAATTTCCTTAAGTAATCCCAGATAATTAATTCATCATTCATCTTCGTTGATTCTGATATGTCTTTCTTCCACTTCCATCTTTATTGTGCTCGGAAGAGCTAATCTCAACATAACAAAAGACAATTTACACAGATTTCATTACGCAGCCAGCATATAGAACCAGACTTCTCAAAGAATTGAGGCTCTATCACAATTCATGCATATAGAGAATGAAATCAATCACAATCGTAATTTCAGTTCTTTTATTTCAGAGTCACACTCAAAAATTAGCATGAAACAACTTGCAATGAATAATTGGTAACTCCAAACAATCTTATCCTAGTGATCACTATTTACTGGTCACACACAATCCAAGCAAACAATGTCAGATTTGCACAACTCAGCAAACTAAGATTCATCCCAGATTTAAAAAGTATAAACAAGAATACTTATCTCTTTATTAATTAAACTTCCTTGCATTCACCAAGGATTCAGATCTGCTCAAGCTTCTTCCATGTAGATAGGTTCAGATCATTCAGCGTATTCTCCACTTTGATAGAACTTCAACAACATACTTAGTAGAGCTTGCACAACAATCACCATGGCTGCATATAAATGAAGATCACGACCTCCTTACTGACAATGCCCAGCACATCATAGATAATTGCCCAGCAAGAAGGATTCGCTAAAAGATTAAACGCTCAACTCCAGGCAACTTCTGATAGGATCTGAAAATGCCTCTTTACTCTCTTCACAATGTCGCAATTACATCGACTAAACACGAACAGGGGATGCCGTTGAAGACTCTCAGTCTATTGTCCCGAAATGTACATAATTTCAATCTAAGTTTCCAATGTCGACAAACTATCTCACTGCAATCAATTTTTGATCAAATCTTTTTCATAGACCCACTCTGATACCATGTTAATGTTTGAGATCAGACATGAAAGCAATCAGAAAATGCAACACATAAGACAATGAACACCACAAGATACCCTGGGAAAACCCTCCAACTCGAGGGGAAAAACCCAGCAAATATATCACTTATATATTTTAGGAGTAAGAGCAGAAATCTGCTTACAACTCAAGCCCAACACAAGGCCGAATTTGATACAATGAATAATAGCACCTCTCCTAGATGCGAAGATACGAAATATGTTTCTCCTTGAGATCAATCTGCTGCTACAGAATGATGATCTTCTGCTACAGTATGATGATCTGCTGCTACAGAATGATCTGCTGCTCAAGTGCGAACTTCTCCAAGGAGTGCGAATATGGTAAATGATTTGATGATCAAAATGAGAGATCATCACCTTGTATTTATACAAAACAAAGTCTCTTCATGTAGGTCGGCCTCCTTAAGGAATAATAATAATAATAATAATAATTAAATGAGTCGGCCACATTAAGGAAGTCGGCCATAATAAATAATAAATATTATTTAGGTCGGCCCCATTTAATTATTCACAATTATTAAATGTTATATTATAATTTCCAAGTGAAGCGCCCCTTCACTTAATTATCACAATGAAATAAATAGCCAAAGGCTATATGCAATTCCATGTCTTCGATTAGGCTGGAAGAATGAACCCGAAGCTTCAATAACTTCAACAGTATTTGCAGGCAGAGATCTCAGGAGATATTTATTATATTTTTCAAGCTGCAACTATTCCAGATTACAGGCAAATATAAATTTATAAATGGTGTGTGTTGGAAGTGAAGAAATCAGAAATTATTAATAGTGCAATATGTGCTTGTGAAAGAGTATTTAAGGATTAAAATACTTTATATTTTGTTGGGGCTAAATATTTCCCAGTCGTACCACATATTGGTCAGCATAGGGAGGATCGATGCATTTGTGAAGCCTATGAAAAGCCTTCCTAACTCTTACCACAGCCTTTGGTAGGCTTTAAAAAACCTAGCACAGCATTTATAAAGGGAGCTGCTACACTTTATTGCCTGTCATACCATTTGTCAAGGAAAAGTACCAATATCAAATAGAGCAATATCTCTATGGAGGGTTCTGTACATCTTCAAGGGTGGTCAAAGATAGTGTTGACTGCTGATTTGGACTGCCAATCAGCTACTTTTTGAGGTCAGCAAAATAATAAATAAAATATGTGTAATTTCATGAAAATAAACAAATGTTGTTTGGAGTTTCTGAACATTACAGTTTACAACAGCAGTATATGTGTTTATCATTTGTAGCTGAAGTTTACCAATCAATAATTTTGATAAATAAAAGCTGTTTGTGCTATTGGAGCTGCAAGATTTTATTCTGTGGTGATTATTTGTGAAAATTTGTTGAACTCTATTGGCTGCAAACTATTTGAAATTTTGACGAAATGTCCATGTGAGTTCTATGAGCAATGATTTGATGTTATGATGCATTTATGATCTTAAATGTTAGTAGCAGCAACTCTCAGTGTTTTCACTCAGAGACATTCCACATTTGATCATATGCAAAAATGTTTGACAAAATGCCTAAGCATCATAGATTGTGAAAACTCAGAAGTTTGGTTAAAATATTCCAGTACGGGACATTACATGAGCCTTTAGAATAAATCACATGGAGAGAAAACTTGAGCGGTATTGGTGTAATCCTTGTCACTCCTTTAAATATATTATAAGGAGAAGAATTGTGCTGCAAGGAAGATGAGAGGATGTTACCTAAACCAAGAAAGAATGCTTTAATATTTGGGTCAAGTAGCATTTGGGATTTCTTTTCTTCCACATTGATAGTGGGAGCATGCTTGCTGGTAATTGCAGATTTAATTGTGCTCATGAGGTTCTATATCCTATGTGCCTTATTGCTTTCTCTCTTTTTATACACCTTCTAGACTTAACTCAGATGATGTAGGCAATTGCATTTGCAGCAATGCAAGGTGCCTTTTATCAATTTTGAACTATATGGCTGCTCTAGCTTTTTATTTCAGAATGACTACAAGTACCAAGGTTGAGTAAATCAGGCTGATAGGATCTTTGGAATTCAATACAATTGTTGCCAAGATATCCAGTTGCTTTGTGGTCCAGTACCTGAAGATAGACTCTCCACCGTGGCAAGAAACTATTCTAATACGGATGAGAGGGAGTACAGCACTTCTATCCACTTGGGAATTTTAATTGCTGGACTGCATTGTGTAGATATATAAATCCTCTGAATTTGGATCATATCTTCATGCTATGGTCTTGCATTGATCATATCTTAAATGTATTAATGGTGAAAGTCTTTTGAAGAATAAACAGATTTGAAGATCATGAGAATGGAAGTAGCGGTTGAAATATGTTGATTTACATGCTTTCATCCTTAGCCACTGCCAAACAAGGTAGAAAGAAAACCATAACAAGGGAGAAAAGCTGATACTTGCATGGGGATGCAATATCCACAAACAAGGTCATGTAGAATCCCAACGTCTACCTGTTAGTGAAATCATCCCCTTAATTTTCATCCCATTGGCATGTTCAATTACCCAGACAAGAAACTTAGATAAGGCCATCATCAAGGGCCTTCTGAACTAGGACAATGTTGGCTTCACTCTCATCCTCTATTACCTCAAAACAAGCAAGGAAAAACCTCGGCCATTGATAGTGCTTTCATTGTCCCAACACACTGACTTTAGTTTTAATTCTTTGAAGACAAAATCTAGGTCTTACAATTTGAGGCCATCATATCTCAATTGGAAATATGAAATGTGTGCTGAATTCTCCTACAACAACTTACTCTGATTGTAGAATATGGTCATTACATTTGTAACTAGAAAAATAATAGAACATTAAAATAGAGGAACCCATTAATCTATGAACTCCCTCGCCTCAATAGATTGAACAAAATGAAACTTTGACTACTTAAAATTGAATAAAACCCAAACAATTTGATTCCCATGCAAAAAGGAGTTAAGTTTTACAATAGAAATACACCTCTACAACTAAAGTGGGTTCTAAATGCCTTGAATGGTAACAAGAAATGACACAGTTTACTCAATATTTAATGAAAAAAAAATTCTGCCATTACATGCAGCTATAATAGATTCAAAATAAACATTCTAAAAAACCAAAAGAGCATCAAGAATAACATCATTGACAAAACCTATCTTCAAATTATTAAATAGTTTCCATCATGCGGCCAACTTTTGTCATAATTAACTTACTAAGAAAGAACAACCACAAAGTGTCTTAACATTAAGTTTGAAGCATCATAGTTTTGAACTCGCTCAAACTCATTGAGACTCAGAAGTCCTGAGGTGATCAAGCCTAACCAAATCCCAATGACATGGACTTAACACAGACTTAGCCTTATAATGACTGTTTTTCAAGTTCCTATTTTGACCGTATTTGAGTGCAAATCACATGCCCTGTTTCAACTGTATTTAGTGCAAACCACACGTGCCCTTGTTTCAACTATTTTACCCTGCCCAGGAGACTCTGAATTGGTCCTTTCTTCCAGTTTTATTCAAGACAATGGTTCTACTATGAGCGGGAATCCTAATAAGAATAACACTTTCCTTGATGGCAACTTATATGATATCTCTTGTAAGACAAAATGTAAAGAAGATGAGATTAAAAGATGGGCACAAATATATAAATGTATATACCTGATCACTGGAGCTAACATGAATTGGCTGACCATTGCAAAATGCTCCACCTCCTATTAAAAATTCCAACAATAAGATACAAGGTAAGCATATGAATAGATCTCTCTAAGAAATATATTATTACCTGCGGATGCAGAAAAGCTACGAGTTACCCAGCACAGTGGTCCTCCAGCAAATTCTACCTGTATCAGATAAAGCACATAAAACACTGCCAAAATGTAACCATATCCAGTGAGCAATGCAACAAATAAGACACATGTAAAACAGCTTGGAAGAATAAGCTACACCCTAAAAGGAAATATTATTCATTGGACAATGTGCAGTGCTTTGTAAAGTTTGGCTAGCCTGCACAAAATACCAGGAAGGCGTATTAAGAAGCAGCACAGCCCTTCCCATATATAAGGAAGGCTAATTCTTCAAGAAATTTGGACTCTTACACCAAAATTTAGAAATTCAGAAACACTATACAAAAGAAAAACTATTCAAAAGTCTAAATATGAAATATCTTGTTGCCAGAAAAATGCTTCACCTCAACATCTGGAATGATTTCTTCTAGTGCAAAAGGTTCATGAAGAAGCACAGTCAACAAGAAGATAACAATGACCTTTCAATAGGTGTCTTTCCCCTTCTCAAGAGATGATGGCTCTTTGACTTAAATGAGAACCAGAAGAAATCATATATAGGCAAAGCCATCTAAGAAGCAGCAAACATGAATGGTGAAGATTCCTTGTCCAAGAAGATAACAATGACCTTTCAATAGGTATCTTTCCCCTTCTCAAGAGATGATGGCTCTTTGACTTAAATGAGAACCAGAAGAAATCATATATAGGCAAAGCCATCTAAGAAGCAGCAAACATGAATGGCGAAGATTCCTTGTCCAAGAAGATAACAATGACCTTTCAATAGGTATCTTTCCCCTTCTCAAGAGATGATGGCTCTTCGACTTAAATGAGAACCAGAAGAAATCATATATAGGCAAAGCCATCTAAGAAGCAGCAAATATGAATGGCAAAGATTCCTTGTCCAATAAAAAATGCAGATGAAGCTTCAAACATCTTTGAAACAAACCCTCTTAGTAAAAGGTAACAACAAAAGTGATTTGTAGGTCACAGCCAACCAAGCATGTTGATTTGGTTTCTGAGACACTAGTGTACCAACAATGGGACTTTTTTCTCTTTACTGGTTAAAACTTGTACCTCCTAGGGTTTTGACCTTTTGACAAAGCTCCAAAGTAAATAAATTGTTGTCAATCCACTTACTCCCTTTTGACAAAGCTCCAAATTAAAAAGGGAGAATATAATAGAAGAGTTGGAAAGGGAAAGTGGCATCCAATTTGCTATTGTTATCAAAACCCTTTTATAGAGCTTGAGCATTTTGTCCATCTCCATGCCCAAGGATGAAAACTTTAGTACAAAAATATGGAGGACAAAAACCCTCTTGATCTCCAGTTGTGGTTCCACTCAATAGTCACATTTGTGCAAAAAGATTGCAAGATTCTAGCTTTAGTTGTAATTGGAGATTTTCAATGAGTTCAAAATTTTATTTTAGTATTCCAGTCTGTTAATGAAAGATAGCTTCGGTCAGATATAAATGATGATTGCTGATTGCATCATCATCATTTATATGTGATCAAAATTATCCTTTAAAATAACATATTTCTGGAAATGAAGATTTCGAATTTATGAGCATGAATAAAATTCGAAATATCAAATCAAATGTTCTAAGTTTGCATTGAATAAAATCGAAACTAGTAATATATGTATTACTGTCTTACGCATTACTTATGTGTGTTAATTGATGAGTTTCGGTCTGCTTGGAGCCCGCGCGCCCAAGGGGCACGTCCCATGAGCGGACTGGAGACACGTCCTCTCATGAGACGTGTCTCTTGTAGAGGCGTGTCTCCATCGTATATATGGTGGTTCATTGATTGATTTGTAAACATTGAAATTTATAAATGTTCTGCAATCAGCACATTCAACATAAGAGAATTAAATCTGACTTAGAATCTTGAATAGAATTCTTACACTTAGAATTATCTTAGAATCCTTGGGCTCCTAGTTTGATAGAAGATTTGATTACATTTACATGGTATAAGAGCCAAGTTGAGTGAATCCAAATCAAATCTAGATATCAGATTGCTTAAGAAAATTCGTATTTTTAAATCGAATTCACATCAAATTCTTCATAATGTCAAGTGTGATCAGATTTGAAGATTGTCCTACAGGAGCAAACAACTTCATATCATGGAAATTTAGAATCATGATGATTCTTAAAGAGAATAAATTAGACTCGCTTGTGAGAGAAAACAAAAGGGAACCAAAGGCTGATCTTGAGAAAACTCAATGGATTGAAAACAATGAAAAGGCCATGAAAATCTTAGTAAATGCGGTTAGGGATCATATAGTGCCCATCCTAGCAAAACATGAAACTGCATATCAAATGTTCAAATCCCTTGAGAGCACCTATGAGATCAACAACACCAGTAGGACTCTTGCATTAAAGAGGCAAATCAACAATGTCCAAATAAACAAAGGAGAAACTATTAATGCATACTTCATGAGGATCATTGAACTAAGGGATCAATTATCCACAATTGGATATCAGATTGATAGCAAAGAGTTAACTCTAATTGCACTAGGAGGCCTACCAAACTCATGGGAGTCATTTGTTCAAGGAATAAGTGTGAGATCTAAACTCCCCAAATTTGATAGGCTAAGAACACATTGCCTTCAAGAGGAAACAAGACTCTCAACAAAAGAAAATAAACAGAAGAACATAGATGAAGACATTCATGTGCTCAACACAACATCTAATAAAAGGAGTAAGAAAAACTCCTACAAGAGAGGATCTTTTAAAAGAAAAAGAAATTCCAATGGAAAGGGATCTTCTAAGAAGAAAGACATCTCTCAAGTACAATATTTTAGATGTGATCAATATGGCCACTTTGCAATGAAGTGCCTTGACAGATCAAAACAAAAAGCATCTTTTGCTAAAGTAGGAAAGTCAAATTCAGATCATGAATCTGAAAACTTTGTGTTCTATTCAGCCTTATCTAGTCAAGTATCTAACAACACCCACAACTGGGTAATTGATAGTGGTTCCTCCAGATATATCACAGGGTTCAGAGAACACCTAGACACTATGACTGAAAAGACTGATGAAGAAGTAACCATTGGGGATGATTCTACACACCCTGTAAAAGGAGTTGGAACTTGCTCCATCAAATTGAAATCTGGTCTTTCTCTCCAACTCACTGGAGTCTTATTTGTACCTGGAATAAAGAGGAATCTAATATCCATCTCTGCCCTTGAAAACAATGGATATAGAGTTACCTTTATAGATGGGAAAGTTCTAGCATGGCCTAAGAACTCAACTATCAAGAAAGCCCAAACCATAGGTATAAGACAAGGGTATCTTTACAAACTATGCACTGAGGTTAAGCAAGCCCTTACCCTTGACACTTTTGATTCAAATGAGATTTGGCATAGAAGATTAGGACACCTTCATTTCCATGCCCTACCTTCTGTGGGAAAACTTGTAACAGGCTTACCTAAGTTAAAACCATCTCATGAAGGAACTTGTAAAGGTTGTGCCCTAGGAAAGAATACAAAGGGATCCTTTTACAATAGCTTGAGTAAAACCCAAAATGTATTAGAACTCGTTCACTCTGATTTATATGGACCCATGTCTATACCTTCCAAGGTAGGATTTCTATACTATGTCATATTTATAGATGACTTCTCTAGGAAAACCTGGATCTATTTCCTTAAGTGTAAAGAGTCAATAGAAATCCTTAAAAGGTTCAAGGAGTTCAAAGCCCTTACTGAAAACTTCTCCGGGAAGAAAATAAAAATCTTGAGGACAGACAATGGGAAAGAATACACCTCTGAAATTTATAAGGAATTCTACCTGAGTGCTGGAATTAAGAGGGAGTTCACAGTTGCCTACAACCCTCAACAAAATGGGGTTGCTGAAAGGAAAAATAGAACCATTGTAGAAGTTGCTAAAGCAATGTTGCTTGACCAAAACATTGAAACTTCTTTCTGAGCAAAAGCCTCTAGAACTGATGTCTACATTCAAAATAGATGTCCTCATTCTCATCTAGATAACAAAACTCTTGAAGAAGCTTTTACCGGCATAAAACCTGATATTAGTCATTTTAGGATTTTTGGTTGCCCTGTCTATATTCATGTGCCCAAAGAGAAGAGATTCAAACTAGAACCTTCCAGAAAGAAAGGGGTATTTGTGGGCTATAATGAAACCTCCAAAGCCTACAGGATATTCATACCAGGGTAGAAACAAATTGAATTGAGCAGAGATGTCATCTTTGAAGAAGACATTGCATTCAAAAGGGCGAGAAGTTCTAGTGAGATAGAAACCTATTCCCCTAGAGTACTTGAAATGGAACCTACTCCTAAGATTCATAGGGAGTATCCGGAGGAAATGCCAAATGAACTTCAATCTACTTCAGATGAGAATGCAAATGACAACAGTAGAAAGAGGCCACTTTGGGCTAGAAAGATGATCAAAGAAGCCGAGAATCATGCAGCACCCAAAGGAACGTTTAGGGAAAGTAAAAGACCCAAACGGTTCTCTAGTTATGTTGCTCTAATGAACAACATCATAAATTCAGAACCTGTTAGTGTTACAGAAGCCTTCAGACATCAAGTATGGAAGGACACAATGACGGAAGAATATCAATCCATTCTAAAGAATGATGTATGGGATATAGTGCCTAGACCAAAAGAGAAATCTGTTGTCTCTTCTAAATGGCTCTTCAAAATCAAGCATGCTGCTGATGGCAGTATAGAAAAACATAAGGCACGTTTTGTGGCAAGCGATTTTTCTCAAAACGAAGGCATTGATTATGAAGAAACATTTGCACCTGTTGCCCGTTACACATCTGTGAGAGCAGTGTTAGCCATTACTGTAGCTAAAGGCTGGAAGATCCATCAAATGGATGTGAAAACTGCCTTCCTAAATGGAACCATTGAAGAGGAAGTCTATCTGGAACAGCCTGAAGGTTTTGTGATACATAAACCTGACTCGCATGTGTGCAGACTAAAGAAAGCTCTCTATGGACTTAAACAGGCTCCCAGGGCCTGTTATGAAAGAATTGACAGCTACCTCTTGGGACTAGGATTTTCCAAGAATGATGCAAACCCAAATCTCTACTTTAAGGTAATCAAAGGTGATATGTTAATAATTATTTTATATGTTGATAACCTGCTGATAACAGGAGAAGATCACCTCATTACTCAAGGAAAGAAGGATCTAACTTCTAAATTTGACATGAAAGACTTGGGCATTCTACACTACTTCCTAGGTTTGGAAGTATGGCAGAAATCAGAGGGCATTATACTAAACCAAGGAAAGTATACTATTGATATTCTGAAGAGATTTGGAATGTTGGACTGTAGACCCATGTCTACACCTATGGAAACCAACCTTCACAAACTGAAAGAAGCAGCAGCAGAATCCAAGTGTTCAGATCCAACCCTATATAGACAAATGATTGGATCCTTGATGTACCTGGTTAACACCAAACTTGATATTTGTTATGCAGTGAATGCTCTCAGCTAGTTCATGTGTGAGCCAAAGGAAATTCACCTTATGGCTGTGAAACATACATTGAGATATCTTCAAGGCACTATTGGATATGGTCTTCTTTACAGAAATAACCAACTAGATCTACATGGATACTCTGATTCAAATTGGGTTGGAAGTGTAACTAATCGGAAAAGCACATCAGGATGTTGCTTCAGTTTAGGATCGGCTATGAGCTCCTAGATTTGCAGAAAACTGTCTTCAATAGCATAGAGCTCAACAAAAGCTAAATACATTGCAGCCTCTATGGGGGCAAGAGAAGCAGTTTGGCTTCGTAAATTGCTTGTGGGACTCTTTGGTGAGCCCTTGAATCCTACAATTATTCATTGTGATAATCAGAGTTGCATCAAACTCTCTGTAAATCCTGTCTTCCATGATAGATCTAAGCACATTGAGATCCCCTATCATTATGTAAGAGACACGGTAGAAAGGAAAGTGATCCAGTTGGAGTATGTTAGTACAAATGATCAAACTGCAAACAGTCTCACCAAACCTCTCTCCCGAATCAAGGTAGAGCACTTCAGGAAGAAACTTGGTATGGTTGAGCTGTAATTTGATATTATGTTTGAAATTCAAATTGTTTATAAGTTGTACTAATATATAAAGATGTTTAATGTGTAAACTCTTTTGTCATGTGTGTGACTCCATGACCTTATGGGCCTACTCCCCCTGTGTACATTATTGAAAGGTGACGATCTTTCTAATAATGAACACTTGTATATGACATTGTAAAGTGACGACTCTACAATGATGAGTTGAACTATAATGATAGATATCATGTGACTTGATATCTGTGGACATGTCATGATAGTATCTCTTAGACACTTTGATGGATATCATGGGACTTGATGTCATTTGAAGATCGGTGTGATCCTTAAGAGATAATCATGGTGGATAATTATATATTCGTGGATATGCCATGAATTATTATGGTAGACATCATGTGACTTGATGTCAGTGCACATACCATAATGTAGATGTGTTATGAAGAATGTCATGTGACTTGACAATATTGAGAAAACATATTATATCTTTGATATCACGTGTGAAGGTGATATCTCCACTTATTTGATTTGAAATATCTTCCCTAGCTAAGAGGGAGTGTTAATGAAAGATAGCTTCGGTTAGATATAAATGATGATTGCTGATTGCATCATCATCATTTATATGTGATCAAAATTATCCTTTAAAATAACATATTTTTGGAAATGAAGATTTTGAATTTATGAGCATGAATAAAATTCGAAATATCAAATCAAATGTTCTAAGTTTGCATTGAATAAAATCGAAACTAGTAATATATGTATTACTGTCTTACGCATTAGTTATGTGTGTTAACTGATGAGTTTCGGTCTGCTTGGAGCCCGCACGCCCAAGGGACACGTCCTCTCATGAGACGTGTCTCTTGTAGAGGCGTGTCTCCATCGTATATATGGTGGTTCATTGATTGATTTGCAAACATCAAAATTTATAAATGTTCTGCAATCAGCACATTCAACATAAGAGAATTAAATCTGACTTGGAATCTTTAATAGAATTCTTACACTTAGAATTATCTTAGAATCCTTAGGCTCCTAGTTTGATAGAAGATTTGATTACATTTACACAGTCCAAGTGGTTTTTAGAATATTTTATTTGTTATTGCAGAGACAAATCTTTGGGATAATTTTGGTGCATAGTACTGGCCTGATCATACCATCATTGTTATTGTATCTGGAGGCTATTATTTATCATTAGATATATATATTATATTTTGTGGCTGGCCATATCTTTCACACTATAGTCATACCAATTCCCTAAGGTAGCGCACCAGGTATTGATAAATTTTTGAATGTTAATGAAAGAGGGGGCATCATATGATTTGAAAAGCAAGTTAATATTTTAAAAGACTATTCATTGGCCACTGATCCTTTTCTAAAGGAGGCATAACTTATATGGAAGCCAATATTTTATAAAGGTTGTTGAATTTATGTCGTATCTTTGAAGGGAAGTTGTTCGCAACTTTTAGAAAATTATTATGACGGATATTACCAATCCCTAGGGTTGCCAGACTTTATGTAAGGAGGATTCAAATTTGTTCAATAGTATTTAAATCCCTTTTGAGCTGCCATATTTCCTCTATGAGTAGGAGGTAGGCCAAACTCATACATGGGCATATCTCTCAATCTTGTAAGTGGTCTAGTTATTTCTGAATTCAATATTAATTAATTATTCACCGCAGTTTCTAGGTAGCTGCAATTTATAGAAACAACATTTGTTCTCAAATTTTATGGGTTTCAGTCACCATTTCAATAAGATATCAGTTTTGCATGTTTTTATTTAGTATTTGATTGTTATTCCAATAATCCAAAAAAATCACGAAAAAATTAAATTGCAAAAAATTAGAGGTTATTACATTGTTCAATCACCATAACATATTTCCATACAGGTGATGCTTGATTGTATTTGAAGTGTCTACCTGTTTCTGGGGCCACTAAACTTGAGCTAGTAGTCATTTTAAATAGATTGTTGTTATAAAATAAATTAAAATTAAAAAAATATGAAAATGTAACTCTTAGTATACATAGAAACATAACGAAAACAAAAAGCAATTTAAAAAAACATTTAATAGGTTTTTTTGAAAAATCTTACAAAAAAAAAATATTTAGAAAAAACTTAAAAGAATCTCACAAAATACTTACCTCAATCAATAAATCTCCTTTGTGCAAGCTACTTCCTTCCCATAGCTCCTAGCAAATGTCTTTTGGCACCTTCAAAATCCTTCACCTTTCAAAAAAACTAGCTAGCTTCACAAATGTAAAACTAGCAAAGGGGAATGATATTATTTTTTTTGTGACTTGTGATTGTGAAATAATGACATTGGTCACTTTTAGGGTTGTCATTCATTTTATAGGGTTTTGTAGGTTTTTTTTTTTAAATAAAGTTTTAAAAAATTGTTGAAAAATGTGGATTGGGCTTGGGCATGGCTGGGAGCGCCCAAGCAAATCATGGAATGGACAAGGTACGCCCTAGGGCTGTCTGTCTCGTCCTCACTCCCACTCCTGCTCAGTCCCAACTCCCACTCCTGCTCAGTCCCATACCAAGTCCAGTTCTTGTCGTTTCCAATAACGTACGATAAGAGTAAAGTTATTCTTGAAGATGTTAATAAGATTTCTATGAAATGAATTTGCAAAATTAATTCGATGACTTAGCATCTCAAGTTTATATTAAGCACCATTTGCATAGGAAGCACATTATCTAATGAAAACAAAGCCCAATCAAAGATGTTTCTCCTTCTTCCACAGAAATAAGAGAGAAGTAATGCTTACAAATGTTTGTCTCCTTTTACTAATATTATGATTATTGTCTACATAATATAAGACTTGGTTTTCAATAACAAAAGTCCTTACCCTCAGAATGGCCTACACAACATCCACAAGTACTTGGCCTTTTAAACAGTTAAATGAAAAACATAACCTTTTTCTATCTAGAAATGGTTACTAATGTTTACAAAAAAGATAATTTTCTAGTGAAATGGAAAATTTTCAATATCCAGCATGTGTTGGAGGCTGGAGCACTAAACAAACTGTGAGTTGATATTAATCACATTTACATATAAGTCTGTAAAAAATAGAAAAGGTGTAACCTAATTCTCAAGCAGGACAAGAGATGGTTGTACTTGAAGATGGAAAACCTCTTGGAGGATTGATATGAGATGAATGTTAAAAAAATTCAATCAGAATAAGGACCTCAAAGAAAAATCTCACTTTGCATTACTGAAATTCAACAGAATAGCAGAATATTTTGAAGGTATGGCATGGAACAAAGAACAAAGATAAATTAATATAAAAAGAAGATAAAATGACAACTAAAAGAAATAAACATGACCATTTATGTATTAACAAAGAGTTAAAGTTCTTGTAGCAACGTTTTAGTACTTACTGAAATTAGTTCACATAAATTAAACAGGAAAATTTATATCATAATTAAAAACCAAATATTTGTATAACTTGATTGTTCCTGGAATTTCTCATGTTTGCTATCCAATATTTCAATATTATGATGGCTTGCCATATCAAACTGTTCAACAGATGATAGAGTGAGACCCATTGCAAGGCACAGTACAGTAGATTTTCTTGTACAAACATGAATAGAAAGAAAAATCACTTGAATGCAAAATACCTTTTTCAAATATGTGAAGAAAAAATTTCCATAACATAAATCAAATGTGAGGGAACAGTGGATACCACAGCAGCTGCTGCTGGCCTTCCTCTGTAAAGCACTCCAACAGATACGGCAAAGCTGGGATAGCCATGCGCAAAGTTTGTAGTTCCATCTAGAATATCACCAAGCCACAGTGCTTTCAGTCAATATAAAAGGGCACCTTCTGGGAAAAGGACAAACAGAGAATGAAGCACAACTCCAAATTACATTTATTACATTGAACAAATTCGCCACTTTGAGATCAATTGTCACTGAATATCAAGTGTTGATATGAAAGATAAGTTCAGATGGAAAATGCTGTCAGGTGTTTTACACCATCTAATTTATTTTGCGCATCAAAGGAATTCCAAGATTACAGAAATCTTGTCCATCAAAGCATTGAAAAAGTAGCTTTTTTAAAGGGAGAAAAGAATAATTGAGTTGCAGAATTTTATCGGATTACTCAACCAGAAGCAGACACTTTGTAATGGTATTAACTCAAATAATTAAGGACCTATGTATGACAACAAAAGATTATTGCCACATGATTCATATAGTTTGTAGGTTACAAGCAAAGAAAAATTTAACAAAGGAACTATTGATAAACCCTTGGAAGTAATAGTTTGTAGGCTAAAAGTAAGAAAAATTTAACAAGGAATTGATAAACCCTCAAAAGTAAGCATACTTATCCCTGCAGTTCAAATCTCTTGCATGATGTAAATGTGTGTGAAAATCATGTCGATAGCCTTAATCAACTCATATATGATTATGTATGTCCATACACAATAATAATATGTAAGAATTCCTCAGCCACTTGAAGGTATTCAATCTTTTCTTGCAGTATCATACATAAAGTGGTTAGCCCATGTTTTCTCGGTTACTTGAATATAGTCCAATAGTTGAAGAAAATCAAGTACTACTACTTCATAGAATGTTAGTTTTTCTGTTGTGTTGTTTTTGTCTGGTAATCAATTATCTAGATACATACACAAAGCATCATGCAGAAAACTGAAGGCCCCTTTTGCAGATCACGATATTTCTTCACCTGTTTTCTGGTTGTATTACTAGTGGGGTGCGGGCAGGGCATCCAGAATTCAAATACTTCACCATAAGCAACTGGTAGACCTGACTCTATTGTATGCTGATTACAACTTGTATATGGAACAATCTACATGGAATGTACCTGCTGGACAAGATAGGCTTATTTCCACTGGCCTAGGATTGTACCAGGAACTGGTAGTCCTTATCCTTTTATCTTCGTTTAAATGAGACATAGGAAGGCTTTACACTTTGAAATGCTCTAATTCATAATTACAAGGAACACAAATGAGCACATCTGGATGAAAGATTTTGTAAGCATATTCTACATGGGAAAGATTATAGTTTCAAATGGGTCTGGCATGGATGCACCAAAATAAGTTGGGTTACTATTGCAATATTTTTACTTTCTTTGAACTTGTGAATGGGGACTCCTAGCCACCAAAGTGCCTAGAAGGTTTTGTTGAGTTAGTGTTCTAATTTGTCTCTTTTGAGATAGCTAAAACTAAAACAGTAAATGAGGTAAAACCTCTCTTCAAACTGTAAAGGGAAACTCCCTAATATCTAAACAAACCCTAGACACTAGGCTATATACAAAATATATAACTATTCACACTATATACTATTCTTCTAATGGTCTTGCATAAATGAAATAGCTAATTGCCTATCTTTTTGCCTTGGGTACAAGAAAAAGGCCAATAAAAGCTCGTCTCACAAGCAAGAGATTTTATAGATTGTGAATGAAAGCAACTAATTTAAACATAAAAATGGCATCTTCCTACTAGCTAAAGCAGTGACCAGCAATCTAATGGAAACAAGATTTCAAAGGAGTAACAACTAGGATCATTATCAACACATGATCTCGGGAATTGAAAAGCTACATAGCAAGCAAAGCTACAATCTAGATAGATAGATATCACCAATACAAAACTTGATGTGTTACACCCGATTTTGTTTTACCAATTACTTTTAACTGTTTATGTTAAAATGCATTTTGATATCTAATGATGAATATATGTTATCTAACATTATGATGAGATTAAATGCAATGCAATGTATTTTAATTTTGATGATTATTAATGTTATTGAATCAAGATTATGATGATGATGATGTGATTAATAACGGCTAACTATTTGATTGATTTCTAAGTGAAATGCAGGACCAATTTCTTGCCCTCCAGAGGGAGAGGGAGAGTATTACCGAAGAAAGGAATATAGACTTCGGAAGTAACAAGGTTATGCCAATTGAGTTTTCGCACACACGTAGGTATAGCCTAATCCTATTGTTGAGTGGATTTTTGTGTTTGTCTAAGTTGAGTCGCAGGGTTAGGTTAAACCTTAACCTAGTCGAGTCTTAGATTATTTCTTTGTCGTTAAAGAAAAATAAAGTAATTTATGATATGAATCAAACTGTTCGTCGATTTGCTAATCTTGTTAATATATCAAGTCAATCGAGTATCATTAAAATGTGTTAAAATATATATATAATTCTGATGAAATCAAGTATATAGATAAATATATATATTATGTCTAATATAAATGTTATATTTATTGCCAAATTTTGCCATGCTTGTAAAAGAAAAGTAATAAAGTTAATTAAAAATTATTAAACGCCAATATCGAGAGGCATATAAGCCTCAATAGAAGGCATGTTTGAAGGCATAAAGCTTGGCATTTAAGCCAAAGTGATGGCCATGTATGACGTGCATCTTTTCCTTGCATATTTGTAGCCACTAAGTGGCAGATCAAATTGAAATTGATTGCATTTTAAACTAACAACACTAAGCCATGCTAAGTGGCAGTTTAAAACTGTCAATTAAATGTTCTTTTATTAGCCACTATAAGCCATGGCATGGAGAGCATAAAGAGCTGTTTGATCGAGCCTCATTATATGGGGCGATGTTGCTTTTTTTGGAAGGCAATTTATTATTGTTTGGGTGCCAAACTTAAAGCAATCTGCTGGTAATGAATACCAACGTGATGGAGAGTAAGCCACAGGTATATGGAAAACAAAAGAAATTTTTCATGGGGCATTATTCACTATCAAAACTTTGGGGAGAGAAAGGAGAGATAGAGCAATGGGTTTTGAAGGCTAGGAATTCATTTCTTATGATGCTCTGGTTTTTGCATGATTATAGTTGCATAGTTCCCTTTGAATTAGCAGCGACTGTATTATCCTTGTGATTTCTTTGTGAATTTCAAGAAAGGGCAGTGACCTATGAATTTGGAGACAGAAAAGAAATGATTTCTTATCTTTTTCGTTGCATTGTTAATCATTTTCTGAGTTTTGAGAAGAGGGAGGCAACAGGCATAGAGTGTTGCATTGTTACCATTCTGAAATGCATTGTGATTAACTTCTGATTTATAGTGTGAGAGCAGCGACTAAGGAGAAGAATTCTTCATTTTATTTCTATATGCAATACCAGTGAGCTGGAGACAGCAGTTTCTTCACGAATCGACAGAGATATTTATGTTTGGAGCTTGGATTGTTGTGTGATTGACTCTAGTATTTGAATCATAAATAGAGATAATTCTCTGTTTAGAGCAAAGAGGTTATTCTTTCTGTTAGTTCTTGATGTTTTTTCAAAGGTATTTTACAACAAGTCTGAGTTTTTCTTCAACATTGCAAGCTGAGTTCTTGGGAAAAGTTGTACAAATCATTGTGACTGTGATTTTTGGAGCTTCAAGACTAGAGCCGAAAGAATAACTCAGGCATGTTTAATTACTTAAAAAATTTGGGTTATCTCATAGTTTACATTTTATAATTTTTCCAATTTGAACTCGGATTTAGATAATTTCACTTTCACTCTAAAATGGACAGCAGAGTTGAAAGATACTTCTCTACAGTATTAAATTAAATAGTTTATTTCATTTTCTCAAGAAGAGAATATTTCCAACTTTTGGATATAAACATTATATATATATATATATGTTCCACGATGTTTCTGGGATGGCAATCCGAGGGCCATTTATTGGGGACGGCAAGGGGACAGCAATATATATGAAATATATATATATATAAGCATATATATTCATTCACAATGATACATATATAAATATATGAATATATATGCAAACATATATAGATATTTATATAAGATTATGTGAAGGATAATTTATGATATATGTTTGTGAAATTATGAGATAAGTTCTATGTTCCACGATGTTTCTGGGACGGGGACGACAGGATGGCAAGGGACGCATTTCGGGGATGGCAATCCGAGGGCCATTTATTGGGGACGGCAAGGGGACTGCAATATATATATATATATATATATCAATGTTACAAGATCTCGCTTCCAACTATAGCACTGCGAGGTCCTGTGGTGAGGGACTCCTACGAGCCTAGAGACTCGCCGGACTGACGACTCTCGTGCCCCAAACTCGGCCATTTTGATTAAATTTTTTTTTTAAAAATTGCATTCTTTTTTTTCAAATTTTTTAAATAAATGGTGTGCGCCATGAAGGTTTGTGTGGTTTTGAAGGTCTTCATTTGGGCTTGGTGGCGGGGGCTCCGCCCCTCGACCCCGCCCTGTATCGCGACAGGGAGCGCGCCCATGGCGCTGCCCCGGGACCCTGCGAGGGGCGCTGCCCTTGACCCCGCTAAGGGCGCTGCCCCCAGACCCCCGCAAGGGGCGCTGCCCCCAGACCCCTGCAAGGGGCACTGCCCCTTGACCCCGTTGGGGCGTTTCCCCCAAACCCTCATCAAACTATAGGTCTAAGCATGTTATAGGCCAATGATGAATCATGATCATAAAAACCTACAAAATACATATCCCCTGTTGCAAATCTTTGCATCTTTCACAGTCAAAGCCATAATCAAGGATTATCTTGTTTCAAAATTCATACATTAGACAACAAAACATGCAATCTTGAAGGCTTCAATAAAATTTTAATAATAAAATCCTCACTTGAATATACACACCAATCATTGAGACACAAGCAAATATCATGGCTACATCATCATCTAGGACCTAACTTAGACACTAGCGCATGACTTGTCATGATATTGGGATGAGTAATGCAAGCTCTTCTGAGCCATAGACTTATTTTTTAGTTTTGATATTTGTTTTGATGCCATGGATTTCATATTCCATGAGTTTTGTATACATTTGACAATATTTATATATCTGAATGTGTTATTTCCTTCAGCTAAAATTTGCGTTTATACTTGTGTGATCGATAGATGTTTGTGTATAGGATCATAGTAGTTTCTATTTCATGATGTTATTGTGTATTTGAGGTTTATTTACTAAAGGGTGCATGAAACAAGCTTTAAATCCTTAAAAATCTCTAAATTTCTTGGGTTTTTCTATTTGCCGAGTCTTGGGCGAGTCTGGGCTCCGAGTCCGAGTCCGAGTCAAAAATCAGCTTGCCGAGTCCGAGGCGAGTCTGAGTCTTGTAACACTGGTATATATATATATATATATATATATATATATATATATATATATAGAGAGAGAGAGAGAGAGAGTCAAATCTCTACAAGTTAATAACACCGGTATAACAGCAGCAATATAACATGACAATGTTAGAATGATGTTGGATGACATCTATAGGAGCCTGCATGCCAACCACATTCCAAAAAGAAATTGTTTGTTTGTACTTCTCACATAATACCACACTATACCAGACCATGGAAAATGTACCTTTAATCTCTTTTGCACTCCAATACCATATGAATAATTTTGAATTTTGATGCTTTTTTTAACAATGAAACATTGAAATCAAAAATCCAGATTATTTCTGTTAGTATTAACTGTTATATAACTTATATCATTAACTAAGAATCTGAATCATGATATAATTATTGTTGTTATACTACAGTTGTTGTTGTCACTGCTGTCATGATTAATTTAATTGTTGTTATATTGCTGTTATAGTGCTGTCATGATATATTTATTGCTGCTGTTAGAATGTTGTCATGTTACATTGCTGTTATAATGTTGTCATGATATATTTAACAGTCATTTTTTAATGTGATGAACGATTACTTTTAAAAACATTATTAAAAATTGTTTTCGACAAGGGACGCCTCGTCATCCCTAGGAAAGTTAGGGGATGTCTGAGACATCCCCAACCACCTTGGGGATGGCCAGAATGTGTTTCCTATCGTCCCCAATTTTGGGGATGAGTTTCAAGACCTTTCCACAATTTCCAGATTTGGGGGGATGGCTAGGGGATGTCCCCTAACGTCCCTTCATCCCTGAAATACCTTAGAGGACAGGGACAAGGGTTTGAGGGGTGGGGACATGTCCCCATGTAACATAGGAAAAGTAAGATGGTTTCTCAACTAAGTTAACTGAGTATAGTCAACTTAATAACTGATCTATTTAAGAACTATCAAACACTTGAATATAGTATTCCTTCGAACATAATAAGATGGTATTTTATATTATATGTTTACCATAATTATTATTGTGTTCTTAAGCATAGAACTGTAATGTCCCCTTCTTGCACTTGATTAGTATGAGAGTTCCATTAGCCTATTCCAAGGTTCCCGTAGACTAAGTAGAGTTGGTTAGGGGACTCGGGGCCTGTGTTGGGCTTTGTGGTGGTTTTGGGTGTTTTCTGGCAGGGGTTACTATTTATAACAGTAGCCATTTTTAGCACTTATTATTTATTGTAAGTTTCAATGTATCTCAGATTGTCTTAGTTTGGTGTTTGGGCACACTTACTATTTTTAGCAGTTGCTATTTTTAGAAAGTGTTATTTTTAGTAGCTGGTTCTGGCCTCTGTTTCTCCAACCATGCAATATTTCTTGTTATGGCGTTGGTGAGTTCTAAGGGTGATTAAATTAATATTTATATTTTTGTCACTTAAGTTCTATTATAAAGTTACTTTTAACTTAAGTGAGTGTCATGTGTTCATTAAAATGCCCCCTTGTCTCACGCCTAGTCAAAAGGTGAATTAAGTTGTTTTTAAAAGCAAAATAATAGCCTCCAAAAGTGGACACCTAGTTTGAGGGAGGCATAAGGGAAATTAAAAATAAATTAAAAGGCTCATGAAAGGGGGCTGTAGTATTCTTGGAGGGAAAAGTGAATTTGAATGTGTGTTGCCCTAATTTCCTCCCCTCTTCTATATATTCACCTCTTGGGCTCTCATTTCATTATCTCTATTTTGGCAACATAATGATGTTGTTGGATTGGCTTCAAGTTTCCATTTTTAGTTGTTGGTTTCGGTGGTTAAAGACCCACCCTAGCCAGAAGGAGTGATTCTACTTCAGGGATCACCTTTGCATTCAAAAAGTTTCTGATTTTCATCTTTTTGGAGGTTTTAGAATAGAGATTTTCTCCGTATTTTGATGTGGGATCGGAGGTTTTGGTATGTTAGATGATTAGTTTCTTTTTGAAGTGTGTTGGAGGTGTTGGAACTCATTTTCAGAGGTCTAATATGCATTTTCAAAGTTCTAGAAATTCATTTTTTCACAATGGCTGGAAGTACTAAGTTGCTCATAACTCCGTTGGTGATTGGAAACGCATTTTGGGCATTGTTCCTAAAGAATCCTCTCTGTTGGGCGCCACATTTAGAGTGTTCATTTGAATTTTTTGGTGGAGGTTTGATTTATTGGAGCTGGTCGCCCCTCCTAGGGAACCATACCATTTTGAGGGTTTGCATTTTCAGACTTCCTTCTCAGAACAGCAACTTTCAGGGATCTGCAACAGTGTGTTAATGGTGTCTTTTTACAGTTGAATGTTGGCCAATGTGAAAGAGAGTGCTGGAGTTGATAGTTTATGCATTTGGTGTCTTCCATGAGGAGTTGTATGCATTTTGCTGCTCAATGTATGATAGAGGAATGGACTTTATATGACTGTAATCAGGTCTGATATGTATTTATTTAAGTCTGATTTCAATTATTATTATATGCTAAGATGATTTGTAATGGTTCAATATGATATGTTGCAAGTCCATGTTCATTTCTTTTCAATGCAATATTATTTCTATGAATGCCACACATGTTGAATGGAACCTTGAAACAAACAAATTTGCAATCTACATCACAACTCAGTAAACAAACAAAAAAAATCAGGGGTGGTTGTTACAAGAACCATAAGGAAAACATTGAAAAGTCTGAACTTTGAACTATTTTAAAGAAGAAGTGATCTTTTATTCCTATTCAACATTATAATATTTTACTTATTTTGACAAGTAGTCAATACCTTAAATGTGAGACCAATGGCTCAAGTCGATGACAATGCGTTATCATTACAACCATATGTGCATGAAAATAGGGGAGTAGTTTACTCTCAAGGTTTGAATGCAAGTAATTGAACAAGTGGCAGTTGTCAAGTCCCAAGTTGTTACGAGAACATAACATGGGTGTTCAAAATCAAAAAAGCATATCCATTCTAGTCGTTTACCGACTTAGTGAGTTATTATTTTATGATTAAATATCCTTAAGGAAGGTTATTCAAGTAAGTCAAACAGTTGGTTATGTGTTAAACCTTAGGTCAAGGTGGTTTCCAAGTCGAGTTAGAGGTGTGTGAATGTACAACTTCACTTCTTGAGGAAGTGTTTGATGTGTATCAAAACTTTGGCCAAAGTAATGCAAAAGTCTCTACTTGCACTAGTCGGTTCACAGTGATCCAGAATGCATATCAAGTCAAATTGGTCATACTTAGTTAGAGATCTCTAAAGTTGTATGGTCGATTGGTTATGTAGAACATGACACTAGAAACTCAGATGGCATACTTAGGGGTTCCTTAATCTATACTCTTCGTGAAGGGTAGGGCCACTTCCAATTGGAAGGTGTGCGAGGGATTGCCAGTTTGTGGTTCGAGGGAAAGCGCTCGGGTGATGCTCCCCCTCTTGCAAACGACAACGCCGAGGCTTGTGAAACAGAAGTATTGTCCAGATATGGAAGACTTAACCTTGTAATATTATTGCATTTTACCATTTTGTAAACTTGTATACTAGAAAGTATTTTGTGTTTGGAATTGTAATTGAAAAGTTATATCTCATTTTCAAGTTGAAATTTAATGTAGTTCAAACTCAAAAGTTGTTTTATACATTCATATTTGATCATGTGCAATAAATGATGAATGAAAAAGAAAAAAAATTACATTCCTATTTTTAAGCAAATGTTTCCATTTACTTCTATGGTAAAAACCTAAGTATTTACTAAGTAGTATGAGTATGTTACATGATGCTATAATCTACTTTTAATTCAATTCTGGATATCACAAACACATACACAAGTAAATGAGCTTGAATCACAATTTCAACAACATAAGCATAGCATCAACTATCATTCATTTTGTCTTGGACTCAAAGCACTTATTTATAGGTTACAAGATGCTCAATTGTGGAACTTAAGATAATCACTATTGTATCCCAAATTCAATGTTTTAAAAGCACAAACACTAACAATTTCCTGAAATGCGGGAAAGAAAGAATTTTAAAGCAAAAACATCTAAGCAAAGAATAAATAAAATCTAGCTGAAAGTGACCTAAAAATAGGCTCTATCCCTTTGTTCAATAATAGGACCTCAAAAATAGTAAATTCTATAAATGTAATCAAATCTTTCCTCAAATAGGATCCTTATACCTAAGAACAAAACTAAGTTCGAATTTCTGTGTAAGACAATTATAAGTCAAAATGAAATTTCCAGAATTTTCTCTAACTGCGATTTCCAGATCTTCTTATTAAATGTGAATGTGCTGATTGCAGAACATTATCTAATTTGTATGTTTGCATATCAAAAGAGGTACCGCCATAAATAGGTGAGAAGTCCACCGCCTAAGAAGCGCGCCTCATGAGAGGACGTGTCTCCACGAGTGGAGGCACGTCCATTCATGGGACGCGTCCCTTAGGATGCGGTTGATAACAACTCTTATTACCATTTGTTATGTATATACTCACACGTATATAACCTTCTATATGATGGTGGATGACATAAGAGAATTCCGATTTCACATGAATGCAGAATATAATATCACGGGAATGATCGAATTTATATGAATGCTCATAATTTCAATTCTAAATGTTTCCTTTAGAAATATCATAACATGAATGATAATTTCGATCACTTATGAATGACAATGATACTTGCATCACTGTCATTCATATCTGACCGAAGCTATCATCCATTAACAAATTCTATAAACATTCATGGCCAAAAATAGCATTATGGCACATGAATCAGCTTTTTGCTCTAAGACCTGTTGAATCCTCTAAAGAATATAAAAACCCTAACTGCTGATCAACTAACAACTCCATGAAACAATCCACCGATGATTTCACCAAACAAAATTGCTGACTCGAATCTACTGTCATATGTTCAAGAACTTGTTACATATTGGTGATACATGTATATGGCTGCTTGAACGTCTACTGGGAACATACGACCTGCTTTGACAAGTCCACAAACAAGCGAAACCCTTGGGTATTCATTGTAACCCTAGGCATATGAAAACTGAAAATGAACTTCAAAACAGCAGAACCCTACAGAGTTTGCTCAACAAATCTGCATCAAGAATCAGAAACTCTATATAATTGGAATGTGATCTTCTAATTAGCAGAACCCTAGCCTCTGAAACTTCACAAATATCACAAAATCCATACTGAAAATGGTCTTCGTCTTTACTGTTCTAACTGTCCTGGCTAATGATAAATGATTTAAACCAGGAGTATAAAAACTGCCATCATGCCTAAATGAGAAACTGCTGTTATATGTGACTGAAACATTGTCTTTTGCTGCTGTATGAAGATGGAAACCTGCTGATCTTAATCTAACCATAAAGATAATAGTCAAGTAATACTGATATCTGGCTAAAGAAAAGAAAACTAAAAGTGCTACAATGCAGTTCGTGCAATTCTAAGACTCTAAAACCAGCATAACTTTAATCCTTTCCCTATCTTCCAGCACTTTCAAGCAGCTGTTAAAATTTAGATTTGTAGACACAAAAGGTAGGTGTAGTCAAATATTAATGCATGCTACATAGAGCAATCCCAGCAAGATATGGCTAGGATGGTAGCATACACAAAAGCAACCTTAATCTAAGAGAAAATGCTATAAGACTTAAGAGTACTAGGTATAAGCTACTAAACCTAGAGACCCATATCCTAAGATATGGCAATAATCTTAAACCATCCCCATACTCGTGCATTAAATCATGAGTTCTTCCATTAGTGAAATATACCGGGCCAATTTTTTCAATTTTTCCACAATTCAATTCACCCGTTAACGTTATGAAAACTCAATCCAACTGAAGGGAACCCTTTCCTCTAATCAACCCAAATCCCAATGCGGGCAAGGTTGAGAGCATACTCGAAAGGGGATCGTTAGCATTGTTGAAACTTGCTGAAAGAGTAATAGAAAGGAAATGCAATCACTCAACCACTTATTCAGCGGGAGGACTAAAACGGAAAGTACATTAGTGAAAGTAAGATGCAACTTGACCACTTATTCAACAGGAGCATGTTGACGGCTCAGCCGATCAGCAAAATGAAGAGATAATGCATTACAATAAGCAAATAGGCAGCAAGCCAGCCTCTTCCACTTGTTCAACGGGGAATGCAATGATTAACCTGAGCTAAAGACTGAAAGGATACCAATCTCTTCCACAATCGTGGGAAATGGCACACAACCAAGAATGTTGACAGTACTACTGTTCAGCTTACAATATGATAGAGTTGTCTATCATCAAGAACAAGTATATAATGCTGCAATAAAATGGAGAGACTCTCCTATACCTTTCTTGATCCCCCAAACTCAAATCCAGCTCACAAACCCAATTTTTGACAATCTGATTATGACAGACCTGCACTGAAAATGCATGATCAACAACACAAAAATTCACTAAATTATTGACAACTCCCTCAAAACTCACTCAAACTTCATGAGATAAAATGCAACATGTTCTAAAACTAATGGCGCCCAAGATGGAACCACAAAACCAACTCAAAAGCTCTGTATTTATTTGGCATGCAAAACAATGCATCTCCAGAATGGTACGGCCCAAGAGAAGGGGCGAAAGGGGCGATTTTACTCTATAAAATCAAAGACATGGAATTAAAATCTAAAAATTGGTGGAAAGGGTCGCCTCAACCATCCAAAAACATTCCCCCACTACCCACAAGCAGAATAAAATCACTCACAAACATATGAGTAGAAAACCAGATCAGCCACAGTCAAGACAGCAACTGTAGAACTCGACTGAAATACAAAAACTCAACTGCAAATTACAAGACAACTCTAAAGTAACCTATTCTCAACTAGTTGCTATCTTTCAAGCAAGAAGTCAAGCCAGCTAGGAGGTGTGCATCCCTCGAAGCAACTCTAGCACCATTCCGGCAACATAACAATACTGAAAACATAAGATCAAAAACATGAAGAGAAGCAACTCCTTATATAACTTTTGAAGAGCATCCTAGAAACTTCTAGAAAGTACGCCAAAACCAAGGAGTCAACCCATTTTTGAATTTCCATGTTGACTCACCTTCCCACAAAGTTGGCGTCCTTTCTCACTTAATGAAATATCTCATTAATTTAAATTACTTCCTCATCTCAAGTTGGCGTCCCTTATTCCTCCTTAGCAAATTTATCATTTTAGTAAATAATTCACTTAACCCCCTGATGAGGCATCCACCCATGAAGACCCCTTTCTAAAACAACTTGAAAGTCATTAGACTAGGCCAAGGGCGTTGTTAGCTCTTAAAGTTGCACCCTATCAAATTCCTGAAAACTTGACACTTCAAGGTAACATGGAATCACTCCTAAGCTGTGGGTCACTTAAAATTTGGAGTGAATCTCCGGATAAGGCCGGTTCCTAACTGGTTTACACTTCTAAGCTAATGAATCTTCCAAGAAAAGGGAGAAGGAAACTTAAATTTAAGAGACTGATAACTGGAAAATAAACTCAAAGCTTAAAGCTTTGAACCGAACTTAACTAAGGAATATCAACCTGAATGAAGATGAACACTTGCAAATCATATTTAATCTCAAAAACAGAGAGAAAAAGAGTATCACTACCTATTATGGGCCCCAATGCATAAATATTTCATTAACCGGTTTAAATGATACAACCACAAAAAGGAAAGATGAATTTCACAAAATAGTAATTGAACATCTGCATAACACAGCTAACAACCTGCACCAGAAACTACTCACAGAAAGGTGAAAAATTGTGAGACAGAGGCTACAAGACAAAATGTTTTAACAACACTTCATATTTACCTTATCAATCACATAACACACTAAACTGCAACAACAAGAAGGATAGAAACCTCTGCAAAATGTGATAAGACCTGCAATGTATTTAACCTTCCAATAAAACTGAGTTACAGAAAAAAGAGGAAAAGGGAGACCAAGATCTGCAAAAAAAATACTGAGTCTCTCCAATTCCCTAAGGGAGACCAAGATCTGCAAAAAAAATACTGAGTCTCTCCAATTCCCTAATCAGAACTAACTGAGCAAATGAGTCCCAAACTCACTTAATACATTTCCAAAACCTCCAAGGGTTGGAAGCAGAAAGATAGCCCCAAAAATAGCTATTCCACTCTCTCAAAAATAAAGCCAAAGCATGAAAAAGTCTTCTCAAGTCCTTAACTACCCAATGACTCATCCAAATAGCCCCCAAAATACTCCAACTGGTCATAAAAGCATCCAAACTGCTTGAGAGAAGACAAATCCAAACCCTGAATCCTCTCTAACAATTCCTAGATACCCTCCCAATGTCTCAAAACTAAGTCAACATGCCTATATCCTCTCCTCATGTTTGCAAGAGCATAAATTCAAAGATATCACTCCCTAACCGTATACAATACATGCTTCATCATTTTGCATTTTTTTTTTTAAAATAGCAAATTGAATTAAGTGCCTTATAACAATGACACTTAAGCCAAATGCTTTACAATTAAACTTAATGCAAAAAAAAAATATGACTTAGTCAAAGATGGTAAAATAAAAGACTAAGTCTTGAGGGACTACGAATTTCACCATGGTGTATACATTGCAAAAATTTGAAAATAAAAATAAAGGAAAAGAACCTTTATTTTATCGGCATCCCCAACTTATTCCAGAAGGCATAAATGAAAAGTCTCAAAAAGATTCGAAGACTTTGAATAAAACAGAAAGAAGGCACAAAAAATGCCACGGCCTTAGCATGAGGAAAAAGTTTTAATAAAATAAAAATGTAAGGCAAAAAACCTCATCCCTCCTACGCACCCTCTAGGGTATTAACCCTAAATGAAAGTAAAGTCTCATTTTTCATTCTGTCTTGAGACTTTTAGGAGGAGCGCCGCCACCATGAGAAACCCTAGCCGCCATGAACCTGAAGATTGAAGTCTTTGCCTTTGGACGCCATAGCTTGTATTTTCTGAAGCTTGCGAATAAAGGTAAGTTTGATTACTGCAGATCTGGAAGTATTCCACTTTCTTTAAAAGCTATTGAAGCAAAGAACAGGCCACAATTTTAAACAGCTTTCTGATTTTGCTCTCCATTGCTTTGTCTATGTTTCTCTTTCCCTATTTGAGTTGGACGCCTTGGAGACAATCTGGGCGAGCTTTAACTAGAAATCTGTGTGTCTCGGACACCATTACTGAAGGTTTTTAGAGCTTGAAATATAGTAAGTATAACTGTCATTAAATCTAGAGATTTCCCTTTCATTTTTTACGACTCTTGAAGCTTCAATAGGTCGCGAACTAGCATGTTTTTGCTTTATCTTTCATTTTCATTGTTTTACCTATGGCCGCCATGAGACAATGTTTCCCGGAGCTTGTCTGGTATAAACAATGCCATTTGCACAAATTTTTTGAAGTTTTTTACTCTCCTGATAGCTATTGATAGAAAAACTCTTGCTGGTATATTTCATACTCTGTGAAACCTTATATTTCTATTTTTTCCCCTTGATGCTGAGCGCCATGAGACTCTTTTGGTCGAATGCATTTCCCTTGGCTCTCTATTCTGAAACAAAAAGCTTAAAAGCTTGTCTACACTAAACAATGGCTACTAATCATGAACTGTAGTGTTACTGTGCCATGTTTGTATATTTTTTGCATTTATCTCACTTATTCTAGTAATGCTTTCTCATTATTTTCTGAAAAATAGAATAGAACTTCACACTGGCCACCATTGATGAAACTTCAGGCATTTCACCTTATCACTTACAAAACCCCAAAATGGGTAAAACAGAAAATGGCCGAAAATTGTATTTATCATAACTCATATGGGTAATTTTTTAAGAAAGTCATTGACATTTCTTGCATTTTGCAAAGAGATTCACATCTGGGTATTCAACGTTTTCATGAAAGAAACTCATAATAAAAATGAGTGTAAATCGGCCCTAGCACTATGGTTTTTCCTTCATATTTTTGAGAAAAGTATTATGTGAGCTTTGTTTTACTTATATTACACTTTCATAAGCATATCTCTGACTATCTCACAGGACATAGGACTTGTCCACACCTGAAGCTTCTGAGAAAAAATATAACAGTGATTCCTCCTCTTCAAAAACATTACTGTTGTTCTTATGCTCTTAATATCATAGCTTTAATAAAGTAAAAGGTTTAATATGGCAAGATATGTCCCTTTAATACTGTATTTACTCCTTTTTTATATCTAAAATCTATCGATCAATGATACGCTGGGCTCAAACCCTTGTGGGAGCCACACATTACGTCCACGTGACATTGATCATCTCTCTGCACAGGAAACAAACTCATTAGCATAAATATCTCTTTTTCAGATTTAGGACAGCCTTAAAAGGCAGCATAGATATGGAGTAATTTTGAGATAACCAGCCATTGCTTAGATCCGTATTGGAATCTAACATCGTTGTTTTCAATTTTACAGGATTCAGGAGCTCGCAGGGAAACTTGCAGACACAGAACGGATTCAGGACCAACTACCACTCATGACCAGTCAAAGCAACAGGCAATGACTGGTTATCCTTGACCTATCTCTCTCTCCTATTCTGTCTTTCAATTTTGTTTTAAGTTTGTAGGAGAAGTAATAGGCTATACTCACGGCTTGTGTGAGGCATTTAATCTGAATTGATCTTAAATACATGTATTTATATTTTCAAATCAGTGAACTCAAAAATGTAATTTATCATCGTTCAATACAAATGAAATGATTCTTTTCAGAACTCCGCAATGTATTTAATCTTTGCTGTTTTGTAAATCAATAAATGAGGTCAATTGATTAGAACAAAGTATCTTTGCAGCAAGAACTGCTAGATTAGTAAAAATTGAAAACATTTCAGCAGTAAGAATTGATAACAAGCATAATATATTAAAATATAACATTATTAAAATGACTTATCTCTCCCGAAGAAGCATCCCAAAGCCAAAACAAACTCTGCCAACTGAACTACCTGAAGAAGAAGCCAAGGGTACTGATGCCAACAGGGTCACTGCCAGAAATAGAATTTACTAAAAATAGTAAATTCAAGAAGTTGCTCAGAATAGCATGCCAGCTATACCATTGCAAAGCTCTCAGAAAACCCATAAAGAATCCACAAACAGAACTTCGAAATTCCAAGGGCAAACTTCTGAAAAAGCTAAACTACCTCTACCAGAGAGGTAAACCCTAATTTCCACATCCGAGTAGCCTACGGGTCTCAGAAATAGGCTAACGGTCATCACCAAGATCACTATTCAGAAGGGGACATTACAATTAGCCTCTTCCATACTTCACTAAAAAATTTAATGTGTTTTCATGTGATGCAAATGATTTTAAATTTGCATTTGCATAATTTATACGTCCTTGGATTGCATCAAGTTTACTAAATCTTCTAAATATCATTTGAGGTTATTAATGGTGTAAGAGAGTTAAGGACCAAAATAGTTAACCAACAATTATATACTAGTCCATAGGAATGTAACCCCAAGGACAAAGCATACATTCAAGGCATTTCGGGCACAGGGGGATGGGGACACTCTCTTCTTCCCTCTAGTCTCCTTTTCTTTTATATTATGGGTGAGGTTCAAGAGATGAGTCCTTTTTTATGGTATTTGTGATGCCCTAACATCCCCCCTAGTCAACAACTATTACAATTGCAAAAAAGAGACCACAGTTGCCAAGAGACTCATAGCCTATCCTCTAATTGTTGGTACTCATCACCTATATCCGAAACTCATCCCTATCTTGGAGACCCATATAGGAACATCTCCAAGCATTGAGAAGCTTTAGATAAGTTTTTTTGTCTCTATATGTCTCCTAGAAGCATCACTTGAAATTTGTGAAACTTTCTAGAAAGGTTTCTCAAATATAACATATAAACTCTAAGTTTCTGAATCAAAATCAAAATCAAAATCAAAATTGGCTACGTGGGTATTGTGCGTTGATACAACAAAGAAATTTGTGAGGGCTAGGTACAATTGGATACGTCCATACAAAAAACACATAAAAATCATAAATATAAACATTAAAAGCTAAAACGTTAATTGAAATAAATATATTAATATTTAATAATGATGTATAAATTATACAAGTTTTAAATTTAGAGTTTTTAAATTTTATATTTTTATTAATTTTTATTAAATTATAATTTTATTATCATTATTTAATATATAATTTAATAAACAATATATTAATATAATATAAACTAGTTTATATAATTATTAGTTTATAATTTTATTATATAATTATTAATATATAATTTAATAAACAATATACTGACACTCCAATATACTAATTATTAGTATAATATTTAATATATAATTATATGATCTAATTATATAACTATTAATATAGAATTTACTAAATAAACTTTTTATCATATATAAACATATGTATTAACAAAAGCTCTCGTAATGTCGTGCTCGACGACCAAACTCCTGCACTGTGTTCCTTCATCTAGCGTTGATTGCTGCGATGGAGATGCCTTTTCTTGCAATGATGACTCCAAGGCCTCCAAGCGCATGGTGTTGAGCTCGAAATGCTCCATTGATTCACATAACATCAATCCTTCAAGCCCTAATCCGCGATGTCAGACTCTGAGCTCACTGGATGGTGGTAGGGTTTCAATTGGCGTCAAAACAAATAATGATTTGCCTCCTGTGTGTGCCCTATATGCTCAGCAAGGTTCCTTTGAGGTGGGGGCAATGGCACTCCCGCCTGTCATGTTGGGGGCAAGCAAATTTGGCCCTCCAAACCTATTCTGGTTGCCTCCCCCAATGGCGATTCTTTTCCTGGCACGAACAGTAATGAAGGCTGCCCTTTCCTTCTTTGTCGTTCATCGCATATACCAAAGATCTGCATTGAAGATTCTATTCGCAACAAGGAGAAATTTTTGCAAGATCATACCCTAATCTACAAATTTGTGAAAACATATGTGAAGCTTTGTGACCTTCACACTTGGATCACCACCACTTGGAAAGATAGCTTGGAGGAAGAGCTCTGCATTTATCCCTGCCCTAGGGGTATTTTATTCTCGAATTTGACTCCCTTGAAGACAAAGAGAAGGTGGTAAAAAATGGCCCATGGAATTTTAAGGGGGATTTCCTTTGCATGAAACCCTAGTTTCCATTCTTTGATCCTCGTATAGAAACCTTCTCCTCTGCATTCCTCTGGATTCATCTACCTTATCTCCCCCTACAATATTGGGAATTGGAGTACCTACAAGCCATTGGGAATAGTTTAGGCAAGTATTATTGTGCAGCTGAAGATACAATCAACTATTCAAGCTTCACATGCGCAAGGATTTGTGTGGAAATGGACCTCTCCAAAGGCCGAAATCTCTTTGAAAGTGGGCAATTATCGTTGGAGGTAGCTAGTAGACTATGAAAGAATTGCTTTCAAGTGCATGAATTGCTTCTCAACAAACCATTCTATCCATCAATGTCCAAAAACAAAAGCACATAATGGTGGAAATCATGCCTTGCAAGATAAGCCCACCTGGTGGAGGGCGGTTGAGCCCCATCATTATGTCATTCCACCAAATGCTCAGAAGGAATCAAATCCCTCTTATCTTTCACCACAAAATCAAACACTCCCTCTTCTCCTAAACTACAAGACATAATTATGGGGTCTTCACATGGGGTTTCCAAAAACATACACTTGAAAGGTTTCAACAATTTCACAAGAAAAATAAAATTCCAAGATTATAGACAAAACAGTGGCATCTCTTGGGTATGTGGTATCCCCAACAAATGGTGGTCATAAAGACAGCAACACAAAAGGAAAAGTTACGCAAAAAAAAGAGATGCACTCTCAGTTAGAGCAAGAATGGACAAAAGTTAAGAGGAAGAAATCCCCCTCTATAAAACTCACCATCAAATGACACTAAGATCTTCTAAGAAAGGGGAAAAATATTTGCATGCTTGAAAGCTCTCTCTTAGGAATTGTTATGACTATCAGTAAAATGAGTTAGTGTTAATAACATTTAGAGAATTCACCATTTTAGGTTGACTAAACAAAAGTAGAGATCATTATGCACCCCTGTGTCCAAGGCATGCACTATATCAATTTATTTTCCAATAATTTTTATGGGGTACAGCTCCCTTAAGCCTCACTAATCGAGCAAAAAAACATATAATTTAATAAATAATATACTATTTTAAATTTTATTAATTTATAATTTTATTACCTGTTGTTGTCGGCATAGTTGATGGTTGGAACATAGAGCAAGTTGCTTTGTTGATAGGCCCGATACTTATCAATCACTTCATGCTCACCAGAGATTGGATGGAGAATACTCTCAATGAGCCATTTTCAAGGGGTTTCATGCTGGATTGGGCCCCTGAGCTATGGGTGGGCCATTAGAAGGCGGAGGTACAATTGAAAGCTCAAGTGCATTACTAAGAATCCAAGCGACTGCTCAGCATAGAAGCCATGCAAACGGTCGGATGCAAACCATTGGATTTGGCAATCGTAGCTATATAGTAATTGAGCAGCCGCTGACTTTACCTAGTTGACTACTTACACATAAGAAACATAAAAAATAACAATAATGTTTTTGACAAATATTAAAAACAAGTGCAGTTCGAGACATTTTCCGTTCATTTAGGGCTTTATAATTTTCAAGATTAAGGGATAAAAAATGTGGTTTAGGGATTTTTTGAGGCCAAGGTTCAAAAATTCAATTTTGTCCTGATTCTGCGTAGATTATGATTTTTCCCCGAATCCGCATCAATTCTGATTCTAGGACGTTTCATACCCAAAATTGGCCTAGTTTTTTGGCGATTCAGTAACATAGTACAAACTACATTGGACTTTCCTAAAGTGCGGATATGTGGTTGACAAAAGCTTAAAGAACTAGAGAAATACACTAATAGACTTGTAATTTTCTTTTCTTTTTTCCTATAAAAATTTACAAGTTCTTTTGTAGCAAAAACTTTTCTTATCAAATCCAAGAGGTAATAGTATGAAGAGAAACAATAGTAAAGCTTAAGATGTGTACATGCATTGAAATTCAATAATTGATTGAAAATACAATCATTTCCAAGGACCCTTGTACCATGTTTTGAAAATAATGGCGTTCCCCTCCCTAGTGTTTGTCTACCATCTGCAACTGATTATGGTTAAAAATTATTATTTTTTATCATCATTATGATTACTAAATATCAATATAATTAACCTTTATTCTTTTTGGAATCTATTGCAATATTGAAAAATGTTATTTTCTTATTTTAAGCATTTTAGTGATTTTACTATCATTTCTTTTCTTTCAAGTTACATTTCCATTTGTATGATTCTTCTTTTCTAAATTTAAATTATATGTAAATATTTTTATTTACTTTTGCTATCACCAAGTACCCATCAATTTTTTTGAAGATACATCAATTTCAATACTTTAGAATATTAATTTTTTTCTTTTTAATAAATTTAGTATTTTACATTCTTTAAAGTTATGTATCCATTTGTATGATTTTTTTTTTTCTAAATTTAAATTATATATAAATACTTTTTACTTTTGCCATCTCCAAGTACCCATAAAACAGAATAGTAGTACCCATCCCTATATCTATGCAATACTAGTCACCATCTCTTAGTAACTATGAAAAAAAAAATCAAATATAATAAGCATTTTTAACCTAGAGGGCAGCCCACCAAGGCCCATAACATGAGTAACTCGCTTTTTTCTTTTTCTTTATTAATAATTGTTTGTTTTATAGTGTCAACATGAGTAACAATGATAAGGGTTACAGCATAATAGAGGAAAGGGATGGTACAAGTGAGGGCGTGGAGAAAGAAGGGAAAAGGCAACAAAAATGGAAAGTTTAGTTGTCAATGTTGTGAAGTTTGATTGTCCTTCTAAGATGTTCACCAAATGGACCAAGGAGACATTTGACAAAAAGAACCTTTTTTGACAGTTTGCCACCATTATTGATACAAACAAACCATAAAATGTAAGTGGGAGTCAGTACAGGATATAAATATTTGCTCTCTTGATTGGAAGGGCAGCATTACCAAGGTTAATGCATATTTTCTTCAAATCAGTGGCATACGGGTCAGAGTTTGTGAGCTCAAATTTGTGAGGAGTGCACAATTGAGCAAAGGCCTGAAAATATCAAATTATTTCATTGAAATTTCTTCACCTCATCTACATCAAGCTTTCCACTAGGACTTCCAAATATGTTTCTAGTTCAACACCTCCTATAGCTGCATCTTTTGAGGTGAATGGAGTGGATAATCAAGGAAAAAGGAAAGTTCATGGATTCAACTTTCAATCCAATTATGGGAATTTTCAATGCACTCACTTGAGAGGAGATAAACAATGCCATTGGATAATTCTTATTTGACAATGGCCTTCCATTCATGTTGTATGTCCCCCTTACTTGAAGGAGACTATAGAAAAGGTACCAAATTTCAAATTTAGGTACATCTTATACATCTCTTAGGGAAACAAAATTAAGGACCACCATCTTGGACAAAAATTATTCCAAGATGAATTCGCTGGTGGAAATAAAGGGCCACATGGATCTCTCATAGCTGTAGTATCACCATGGATGGATGAATGGATATTAGACACTAGACACCAACCACTCATCAATCTTATACTTTGTGTAAGGATGGACCTTAATTAAAGATATTGACTATTCAAGAAAATTCAAAGATGTAGAGTTTCAATTTCAAACCCTAAAAGATACCATTCAAGTTGGTCCTTCCAATGTAGTGCAAGTGGTTATTTATGCAGTCTATGTGTGAAAAGAAACAGGAAAATTCATTGAGTCCACCTATAGACACACATCTTTTGGATCTCATATTGTGTGCATACCATAAAAATTCACTCAACTTTCAAAGACTGACAAAATTGACTTGGTCAAGAAGGTTCTTGCAGGATGAAGGAAGGTACAAATGTCCATTTCAAACCACCACATCTCATCAAAACTTTTTCGATCTTTTTCAAGGAAGGATTTCCCCAAACCAGTTGAGATTCAATTTGTTTCTACTTCATTTTGTTAAAGAGGATGCTTGAGTTGCAAGATCCCTTGAAACTTATGATCATGAAATAGGAGTAGAGTTGGTGGGAGAATCCAAGATAGAACAAGGAAGGAGGGAAAGAGGTTGTGATCAATGATGGATATTGTTCAAACACAAAACACATGAAATCTAGTACATCACTAGTTTTTGTCATCATTAGGTATGGGGATTTTAGCAGTCCCAACATTAAGGAGATATATGAGCATATCGATAGCACACTTGACCAATTTAGGGCACCATTCCTAGGAGAGACCTCACCTAGAGTTCTTACTTGAGCATATGCAGCCCATCATTCAATGGAGGAAGGAGAAAATGAACACCCATTTACACATAGTTGCAAACGAAATGAATCCAAAATAATCTATGGATAGGCTACATAGAGTTATCCTCATTGATGATGGGGTCGAAAATCAAGGCCTCATGAAGGCTTACGTATAATACAAAGGAAGCTTCAAAAGCTACAACTACAGATGTACAATTAATAAAGCATAGTAAACTGAATTGTACATGCATGATTGATTTACATAATAATTGAGAAGATACAACAGCTGTTTCTTTATTCATCAATGCTATTCATACAAAATTGGGATAGGGAAACTCATCCCACAACGTGGTCCCTTTTCCCAAGTACATGAGAAGTATTTAAACGTGTTGACAGTTGCCAAGGAATTCCAACCTTCAGCAACTACCCGAAACTACTTTAATCAAATAGTGAGTCATAATGACACTTGCCAACTATACAATATAACTAATGTAAACTATAACTACGATACGTTTTAGCTATCTACAGATTCAGCAAGGATAGACAGGACTGTTAGTGTTTTAATGATCAGATAATATAACTGGAAGCACTCAGAAAATGCAACACATAAGACAATAAACACAGCAAGATACCCTGGGAAAACCCTCCTCTTGAGGGAGAAAAACCCAGCAAATATGTCTCTTATATAATGAAGAAATAAGAGCAGAAATCTGCTTACAACTCAGGCCCAGCACATGGCCGAATTTGATACAATGAATAATAGCACCTCTCCTAGATGCAAAGATACAAATGAATACGTTTCTCCTTGAAATCGGCCTGCTGCTGCAAGATGATGCTCTGCTGCTCAAGTGCGAACTTCTATAGGAATGCGAATTATGCTAATTGAACTTAATATATTAATGAACAAGTTCGACCTTGTATTTATACACAATGAGGTGCCTCCTCAATCAGGTCAGCCATCTAAAATAACTAATTATTTTACAAAATTGCAAAATAGGTCGGCCCAAGTACAAATGAATATTAATAATCTCAATGAGGGTCGGCCCTCAATTATTAAATCACTCAAGAGCAAATTAAATAGCCAATAGGCTATTATTTAATTTGATTTATTCTCGAATTGTGTAAGCTGGAAGAAGCAGCCCGATGCTGCTAATAACATCAACACTCCCTCTTAGCTAGGGATGATACTTCTAGCTACACAAAGCATATCACCTCATCGTGATAAGGAGCTTATCACCTCATCGTGAAAGCAAATAAGATATCACCTCATCGTGATATCGGATATCACGGCTACCTCCATAGTGTTAGTGTTTCTTAGATCAGATTAGATAATAAATTACTCAATAGAATTGCAACACATAAGACAATGAACACAACAAAACACCCTGGGAAAACCCTCCTACTCGACAGAGAAAAACCCAGCAAATGATTCTCTTATATATGATAACACAGTGACAGAAATCTGCTTACAACTCAGGCCCAACAATGGCCAATACAACGATAATATATTCGCCCTCCTTCAAGGTATCAATGACTGTCTTCTTTCTGGAAATCGGACTGCTGCTTCTAAGGTGCGACTTCTGCTCTAAGTGCGAATTTCTACTCTTCAAAGGTAAGTGCGAACTTGCTTGAGATTTTAATAATTACAATGCCAAAGTGACCTTGTATATATACATCATTAGGCGCCTCTTGACTTAGGTCGGCCTTTCTTGGAATACAAAATAAAAGATAAATAATTAATATAACTTTAGGTCGGCTCAAGTTTGATACAAGGAAAAGGTCGGCTCTTGGTTATATAATAATTTGTCTTCTTCTTGGAAGTGCAGACCGAAGCTGCTATATAACATCAACACTCCCTCTCCGCTAGGGATGAACTTCCATCTGCACAAGACACATTATATTAGAATGAAAACAAAATTAGAATATCACCTCAATGTGATATTAACCATTATGGCTACTTCCATAGATGGTATAAATAAAATCATCACGGATTCCCTCACGTGATGCTGTCATGGAGTCACACACATGACATCCACCATAGCTTCTCCCAGAGGGTGGAAACAAGGGCTTTCACCTCAAATCTCTCTCAATAGAGAATTGCATTATCAAGGGCTTACACCTCAACTCTCTCTCAAGCAGAGAATTGCATTATCAAGGGCTTACACCTCAACTCTCTCTCAGCAGAGAATTGCATTATCAAGGGCTTGCACCTCAACTCTCTCTCAGCAGAGAATTGCATTATCAAGGGCTTGCACCTCAACTCTCTCTCAAGCAGAGAATTGCATTATCAAGGGATTTCACCTCGAACTTCTCTCAAAGAAGAACTCATTAAACAAAGGAACACTGATACTGAGACTCCCTCTCGATCCTGGCTTCAGAGATTGCAAAGGAGACTTCTGGAGATGCACTCCCTCTAGCCATCAACTCAGTCCCTCTAGTGTTTACTCCCTCTTGATCATTTCTTTGGTTGACATGACTTCTTCACAAGATGCCTCAAGCTTTTCATCACTTAAGTAATCTCTTATCATCTTCTTCCCCCTAAACCTGTCCAGGAAGCATTTTAGATAGAGATTACTAACAGTCCATAATTATCCAAAGAAATATCAAGATTAGAATTGTACAAGTTATATCATGAATGAAATTTTTCCAAAGATCTTATGCTAGTGAACACAACACAATTCAAGAGAATCTACTATCTCTCTTAATTACAAGATCCAAAGAATAAATAAATGATATAACTCAGCAACCAAAGAATACTTATCTTTTTAACTATTCTGATAGGTCCAAATGCTGGACATAGTGTGATACGTTGTACTTGAGCTCAGATCAGTCCGTACCCTTCACAGTTTGAACACAATGACGACCTGAAAGGTACTTTGTCTTCGAGAGATATCTCCAATCATCAATGTAGTCCAATGATTGCAAGCTATGACTCCAAGCTTGATCATTTCTCCATTCAGTATGACTTTGATATCCAATCTTTCCAGATGCAGGTTGCTTGATGCTTAGGTTATCTCAATGTTAGAGCATGAATTAATAACTACAAAACAATTCATGAACATTATTCAACCATGCAATACTTATCTCATGGATTTCAAAATTCTCCTGAGTAATAGATAATTAATTCATTAATCATGACATGTCTTTCTTTCAATTTCACAGAAGAGCTGATCTCAGCAAAACAAAAGACAAACTTCACAAATTGGCATGATCCTACTTGCAATGAATAAATCTAAAGAATCTTATTATAGTGATCACTATTTACTAGTCACACATAATACTAAGTAAATAATGTCAGAATTGCATAACTCAACAAATTGAATTTTACCCTAGAATAGTAAATACAATCAAAAGCAAGGAATACTTATCTCTTAAATATTGTGAAGGGTGGACACCGTATGATATGTTGCTCTTGCGCTTAGTACACAACCTTCACAGCTTGAACATAGGCCCATGACTAGAGTAGAAATTCACTAGAATCATTTTGGGGAGAGATCTCAATCACATCCGCAAACGAAGCATGTTGATTAGGCCTGGTAGGACATTCCTTCGCATAGTGACCAAATTTGTCACATTTAAAGCATTGAACACGAGAGAGGTCCCATTTCTTCTTGAATGCAGGAGCACCATCTGACCCATTATCTCGATTCCTTTTAAAGAATCCTTTCTTCCAAACTTTTCCTTTCTTCGATGAATGAGAGGCGAGAACATGTAAATCTTCATTCTTTGAACTTTGACCAATGCCCCTTGCCGTTAGTCTCGACTCCTCTTGAATGCAGTCAATCCTCAATCGATCAAACTTGGGAAGTTTAGATCTTGCACTGATTCCTTGAATAAACGACTCCCATGAAAGCGGAAGACCATTGAGAGCAATCATGGTCAAATCCTTGTCATCAACAATATGACCAATGGTAGAGAGTTGATCTCTCAATTCGGAAATCTTCATGAAGTAGGTGATGACAAACTCTTCTTCCGCCATCTTAATGTGAAGTAGTTGTTGCTTCAAGGTTAGGGCACGACTGGTGTTGTTGATTTCGTACATCTCTTCCAATGTTTTGAACATCTCCCTTGCAGTATCCAACTTGAAGACAATCGGGACAATATGATCTTTGATGGAATCAACCAACACTTTCTTTGCCCTAGTATCTTTCTTCCTCCACTGCAACTTCTCTTCTTCCTCCTCAGGTTCAGGAACTTTTGTTTTCACGAACTCAGCTAAATCATTCTCTTCCAAAGTGAGCATGATTCTGAACCTCCATGATGTGTAGTTCGAAATCCCTTCGAGTCTATCCTCGATTTTCAGACCGTTCACCATCTTGAGAAATTTAGAAGATAGACTGAAAAAGAATAAAGTGAGTGTTGCAAACTAAATCTGATCACGATCTTTTTCACACCCGCTCTGATACCATGTTAGTGTTTCTTAGATCAGATTAGATAATAAATTACTCAATAGAATTGCAACACATAAGACAATGAACACAACAAGGTACCCTGGGAAAACCCTCCTACTCGACAGAGAAAAACCCAGCAAATGATTCTCTTATATATGATAACACAGTGACAGAAATCTGCTTACAACTCAGGCCCAACAATGGCCAATACAATGATAATATATTCGCCCTCCTTCAAGGTATCAATGATTGTCTTCTTTCTGGAAATCGGACTGCTGCTTCTAAGGTGCAACTTCTACTCTAAGTGCGAATTTCTGCTCTTCAAAGGTAAGTGCGAACTTGCTTGAGATTTTAATAATTACAATGCCAAAGTGACCTTGTATATATACATCATTAGGCGCCTCTTGACTTAGGTCGGCCTTTCTTGGAATACAAAATAAAAGATAAATAATTAATATAACTTTAGGTCGGCTCAAGTTTGATACAAGGAAAAGGTCGGCTCTTGGTTATATAATAATTTGTCTTCTTCTTGGAAGTGCAGACCGAAGCTGCTATATAACATCAACACATAGATGCTATGTACAAGTGTTCATCACTCAATGTGATGTTGTCACCTCACCGTGACTTTCACCATGGCTCTCCCAGAGGGTGAAACACAAGTACAAAAAGAATCATCATAGACTCCCTCACGTGATGTTGTCATGGAGTCACACACATGACATCCACCATGGCTCTCCCAGAGGGTGGAACAAGGGCTTTCACCTCAAACTTCTCTTGAAGAGAAGAATGCATTAACAAGGGATTTCACCTCGAACTTCTCCTAAGAGAAGAACTCATTAAAGAGGATCACTGATACTAAGACTCCTTCTCAGTCAAGGGTGCATTCTCCACCATACCAAGCTTTTCTCGAAAGTACACAACCCTGATCCTGGAGAGGGGCTTGGTGAGAATGTCTGTTGTCTGCTCATCAGTGTTGATATACCTCAACTGTATAGCTTTCCTCAATACCATATCTTTGATATAATGGTACTTGATCTCAACATGCTTTGTTCTGTCATGGTAGATTCCAAACTGACGCAACATCGATCAGCAACACAACCATATTTTTTAGGCTCAGTAGGCTCCCTCTGAATCTTCAAGCACTTGCGTCAACCTCATGACCTCATTGTCCAAGATTTGCCTACAATGCTTGCCTTAGAGAAATGGTTACCAACACACACCTCTGTAGGGATTCAGGGTTGTCCTCTTTGACCTCATCCCAGATCACTCTAATCGGAATAGGTTTGCGGAGCTACCAATGTTAAATCCAGGTTGACCTAACTTGAGCAATTCAGAACCCAACTGCTGAAGAGGTACTTCAATAATTTAGCATCTGGCCTTGCAACACTACAACCCTTACTTATTCTCAGCGATTCATAGAACTCCCTCTTAAGGTTAATTATTCCTCTTCGAAAAGATGTCTTCAGCCATTCACTTAGTCTCATAGCTACAAGTAGAGTCTCCATTCTTCAACCTATAGGATGCATCAAGCTCTTCTTGAAAGCAATCTCTTACGCTTCTTGATTTATCCTAAAGGCATTAAGAAGAGATTACTAATAGTTCATGGAACTCAACTATCTCAAATAGAAGTACCATTGCTAGGAACATACATGATTGACTATCTCAATGTTATAGCATGAATTAATAACTACATAAAAATTCATGAACATTATTCAACCATGCAATAGATTTCAAAATCTCCTGAGTAATAGATAATTAATACATCAATCATAACATGTCTTTCTCCCAATTTCTTGGAAGAGCTAATCTCAGTGTAACAAAACACAATCTTCACAAATTAGCATGATACAACTTTCAATGAATAATTCTTAATTCTAAAGAATCTTATCACAGTGATTACTATTTATTGGTCACACATAATCTAAGTAAATAATGTCAGATTTGCACAACTCAGCCAACTAAATTTTAGCCTAGAATGGTAATTACAATCAAAACAAAGAATACTTATCTCTTAGATATTCTGAAAGGTGGACACAGTACGATACGCTGCTCTTGCGCTTAGATCAGTACACAACCTTCACAGCTTGAACATAGGCCCATGACTAGAGTAGAAATTCACTAGAATCATTTTGGGGAGAGATTTCAATCACATCCGCAAATGAAGCATGTCGATTAGGCCTGGTAGGGCAATCCTTCGCATAGTGACCAAATTTGTCACATCTAAAGCATTGAACACGAGAGAGGTCCTACTTCTTCTTGAATGCAGGAGCACCATCTGACCCTTTATCTCTATTCCTCTTGAAGTATCTTTTCTTTCCTCCTTTTCCTTCCTTCTTCGAGGATTGAGCGAAGAGAACATAAATGTCTTCATTTGTAGGGCTTCGACCAATACCTCTCGCAGCCAACCTCGACTCCTCTTGAATACAGTCGACTCTCAATCGATCAAACTTGGGAAGTTTCGATCTCGTACTGATTCCTTGAGTGTAAGACTCCCAAGATGAAGGAAGACCATTAAGAGCCAACATGGTCAAATCCTTGTCATCAACAATATGACCAATGGTAGAGAGTTGATCTCTCAATTTGGAAATCTTCATGAAGTAGGTGATCTTTCCGCCATCTTAACATGATGTAGTTGTTGCTTCAGTGCAAATGCCCGGCTGGTGTTGTTGATTTCGTACATCTCTTCCAATTTTTTGAACATATCCCTTGCTATCTTCAACTTGGAGACAATCGGAACAATATGATCTTTAATGGAATCAACCAACATCTTCTTTGCCTTGGTGTCTTTCTTCCTATACTGCAACTTCTCTTCTTCCTCCTCAGGTTCGGGGACTTTGGTTTCCACAAACTCAGCCAAATCATTCTCTTCCAAGGTGAGCATGATCCTGAACCTCCATGATGTGTAGTTAGAAGCTCCTTCGAGTCTATCCTCGATTTTCAGACCATTCAACCATCTTGAAACTCAAATAGAGATAGACAAAAAAAGATTAAGGAGAGTGCTGCAAAACAAATCTGATCACGATCTTTTTCAAACCTGCTCTGATACCATGGTAGTGTTTTAATGATTAGATAATATAACTGAAAGCACTCAGAAAATGCAACACATAAGACAATTAACACAGCAAGATACCCTGGGAAAATCCTCCTCTTGAGGGAGAAAAACCTAGCAAATATGTCTCTTATATAATGAAGAAATAAGAGCAGAAATCTGCTTACAACTCAGGCCCAGCACATGGCCGAATTTGATACAATGAATAATAGCACCTCTCCTAGATGCAAAGATACAAATGAATATGTTTCTCCTTGAAATCGGCCTGCTGTTGCAAGATGATGCTCTGCTACTCAAGTGCGAACTTCTGTAGGAATGCGAATTATGCTTATTGAACTTAATATATTAATGAACAAGTTCGACCTTGTATTTATACACAAGGAGGTGCCTCCTCAATTAGGTCGGCCATCTAAAATAACTAATTATTTTACAAAATTGCAAGATAGGTCGGCCCAAGTACAAATGAATATTAATAATCTCAATGAGGGTCGGCCCTCAATAATTAAATCACTCAAGAGCAAACTAAATAGCCAATAGGCTATTATTTAATTTGATTTATTCTCGAATTGTGTAAGCTGGAAGAAGTAGCCCGATGCTGCTAATAACATCAACAAGGCCGACTTTGGCACAAGACAACTGGTTGACAGTAACCATATAGGCTTCTAGGACTGTTGCATACACTTGCTATTTGCCCCCTCCCACAGATTACCAATTCCTCTACCACCGAAAGGAATTGGCCAACATAGATTTTTATCCACCTTATAAGGAGGATATTACATCCCAAATTGTGAGGTTACTATTTACTAGTGATATAAAAGGTAGAAATGAATGTAATGTGAAATCTGGAGATGCTTGTACCTTGTTATCAATGTGTATGTTATCTCATTTGACGTTGTTTCATTTGATGTTATCTCCATTGATGTAATTCATGGTGAAATACTACATATATGTGAATAGGAGGATAATGAATCTTGCTTTTTAAACTTGATATATTTGTATAAGTATTGCAAATGTTATGAACAAATAACTATCGTGGTTTTGTGTAGAAACCCTTGTTTCCCCCTGTTTCCGAATCTGACTGTTTTTCTGAATGTTTTGTGTATTTTTGGGTTTTTGACTGTTTTTGGGTTTTTTTTGCATGAATAAAGAAAGAATGCGATTTTGCAATAAATTGGAAATAAATTCACTAAAAATTATTAAGCTCTGGAAATGACAGAATCTAATACCAATACTGATGCCAGTCTATTTATTTATCTTCTGAGACGATTACAATGAGTATTCTATTACATGCAAATTAAAAGGCAGTGATTTGTTATTGAAGAAACCTGATTTGCTGCAATATGGTACGGCTGCAATAAATACTTCTCTCTCCCTCCTGCTGGTGATCCTGAAAGATGTCAGGAAGATAGACGCCCCAACTGGTGAAGCTAGACTGAAGAAAAAGAAGGCGATTTGCTTGCTCTGGAAAGTACGCCTCTTTTAAATGAAGTACGGCCTGGTACAGATTGCACGGCCTAAGTACAGCAGCAGCAATAAACAAAATTGTACGGCCCTTCTAAGAATCTCCAGATTCAAGCAAAATAGGCGCCTTACTGTGGATAACTTCTCTGGATAAACTCTCACTGAAAACCTGAAGATATAAACCTCTGTGAATGCTCTGTAATTTCTTCTGAGTGAAGAAATCTCTTGCCTGGCAATAAATCAAATGATATCTCACACCCTCTGAATTGCTTTCACTGGAGATGGCTCGTTCCCCAATGCTTTGAGACTGAAACCCTTGGCTTCCGTGCTCTGGTCAAACTTCATCAATTTTCAATTCACAAAATAACATAATGCTCGAATCCCAAGGCAAATGCACTATATCCCTCAAAAGTGCGAATTCCTTAAAGATAGGGAATTTTTAAATAATTCGACTTTTTATTCTTTTAATATTTCAATAGTCTCACTCAAATTTTTAATTATAAAATATAATTAAAAATTGGCCCCCTTTCATGATGGGCGACCCCCTTCAGCCAAATCACTTAAGTTATAATAAAAATATTATAACTTTATATTATAATCTCCCATTAATTAATATTTAATTAATTCAATTAAATATTAATATCTCTCTCATTTCTCATCCGATGCTTGATCCGTCTGAAGCTGACGAACACTGAAGTGATTCTGAACACTGCCAAAACCATACTGCTAAAAATAGCACTGACTACCAAGAACTGCTAAAAATAGCAACTTCTGCAAGAAATGTTTGAATGAGTCCAAACGAAAGCCAAATGATCAAACTCTGCCAACAGAAGCTGAGCCAAGCTCCAATGTGACCCTCTATCCAGTCTATCAGCCTACGAGGGTCGTATGATAGGCCAATCCTGTACTCCGAGAGATGTCACTGAGAAGGGGACATGACATTTTGTGGCAATGGATGCAAGAACAGGAACCATTCCTCCAAGCGGAGGGGAAGTATCACTCGGGAGAGGAGCTTGGTCGGGTAACCAGTAAAGTGAACTAATTGAGCATACACCACTCACCTTAGACTGAGTAAACCAAGTCAGTTTTGTATGGGTATAAGGTAAGTCATCCATAGCTTGTATGTCTTGCAAGTAGATGTCTTGACTGCTTCTGTGTGTGAAGTTTATCCTTGTGCTTGATTGTGACATTATGATCATGATGGTGGTATCATATTTGGATGTGAACGTCGAAAGTAAGCATATATACACATGTATAGCATATATACGTATCCGTAAGTATAAACATATCGATACAGGCGTAAGTGGCTAATGGACTTGCCATACGGATGTGTCGATATGGTATACATATGTATACGAGTACATAGAGGATTATACTGCAGTATACATATGTATATAAGCATACGTTCGATAATGTGGAAATATTAGTATTATAATATTATTATAATATTGTCATGGAATTTACATATATACATATATGCACATATACATTGATAGGTATATTGAAAGTATGTTGACTGGCTCGCAATATACGTATTTACTAGATAATATGTAAAAGTGTATATATGTATAAATGTAAATAAATAAGTATATATATATATATATATATATATTTGATATTATGTATATATATATTATTATAGTTTTACCAAAATAAATATATATGTATATATAAGTATATTTAAATTATAATGTTTAAATATATATACATATATAAATATTAAAGCAAAATAAAACTATAATAATATATGTATAAATATAATAAAGCATATATATATATACTATTTAATAAAATAAATAAGAAATTGATTTGGTAAAATAAAAACTTAACTTTATTAAGTCATTTGAAGTAATCAATTATTGCATGTTTGGGAATAAACTATGGAAATCGATTTGCAAATGTTTGAAATATTTGTAGCACTTTAAAATGCAACATATTTCTATGGTAAGTACACCAAACTTCATAAGTTGGAAATATTTCCTTGAAACATAATAGCTGACATTTGAAATAAACGAAATATTGAGAGAGCCTTCCTGTGAAGTGGTGAGGGCTTTGAACGAAGGAAGAAATGGAAGAAAAATTCAAACGCTGGAGAAGAGTAAACACCAGCGAGATGGAATGTGTTGTTGCAAGCTTAATCTTGACAATTTCGCAACAAACATGAGTCATTCTCTGTTATGCGCCAAAGAGGGACGTTTTTCCTGTAAGTGGCAATTTCGAGTTTAAGTTGAACAAGTCTTGAATTTGTTGGCTCTAATGAGGTCGATTCACACTCATTTTTTATGATTTGGGGCTTGAAAACCCGCCATGTATCACATTGACTAATTCTGGGCAATTTGTTGTCCATTCGCATGCCTCCATTTGAGGAATCCGTTTCACTACGGGCTTATAAAAGGACACCTAGCCTTTTACTGGAACATACTTGAGCATTCTGAATTTAGAAATTTCTGAGCTCACTTTCATCACATTCTGTAGATGCATTTTTTGTATTTTTTTTTCTAGAAAATACAGCAGGTTCATATCAGCATTACCAGTCACTGTGTTTTTAATTATTCTGAGTTTAGAGAGGAAAACCCAGGAATTATAACTGAGTAGGAAATTCAGCAGAGAAAATACCTTTGAGAGAGGAATTAGAGGAATTCAGTTAGAGGGAATCGCCATCAACAAAGAAGTTGTTTTCAGTTGGATTATGGAACGCTCAAGAGCATCATAGAAGGAAAAGCTTGAGGAAACAGGCATGGGGAAAATCTTCTTTATTCTCTGTTTTTGAACATTCAAAGTAAAAGAATTATTTGTGCTTTTCTTATGCATTGATTGAAAATAGGCATAGTTGTTCGATTGAGTGAAAGATGATTTATGTTTTCTGCTTATAAGTTTGCAATGACTGAAGAATGTGTCTTGAATGTAATGTAATTATAAGGGAAAGGAAAACTGTTTATTTACTTTGCTTAAAAGGAAATTTTAAGTATAGTGAATTATTAAGAAAGAAAGAATAGGAATGAATTGAAATACATTTTTGTATGAATGTTGCTTATTCTGTATGATGTCCGTATATGGAGAATACGAGAAAATTAGTTAATATCTATTAATGTCGAAATGAAAGCAAAACCAAGTATGGTCTAAAGCTTAAGTTATTAGGTTAACTGAGATAAGCTAAGTACTCTGTGGATAAAGATTTCCGGAATAGGAGTTACCTAAGGGACACTTGTAGGCTGTTTCATTTCCTAAATAGATAGGTTGTTGTAGGGAGTCTGGGGTGAATGACTACCCATCGAAGGACTTAGCCTATTCGTAGTGTAAGATAGCCTTAAGTCAAATCGGCCCTAAGTAGTGTTTATGATAGATGACCTTCATTCGAAGTACTGAATGAGAATACTTTGGCCAAAGTAGTGAAATGTACAACATCCACTTAGACTGTGTGATGCTTGAGACTACACTGTCAGTTCATCGTGATCCTTGTACTAGTATGAGATTGTGAAATAGCAAGGTTCTAGTTGTGAATAGGACGCACACTATGCTTAGTTGGGTTGTCACAGCCGGATACTCTACCAATCTCTTCATTCGAAGGGAGGGCCATCTATCGAATGATAGATGTGTGGGGGACCGCATTAATAGTCCGTGGTTGGCGGAAAAGTGCCCGAGTGATGCTTCTCCTCCACAGCAGGCGACGGATACACCAAGATTTGAAAGGAAGGAAACCTGGACCGTCTTACTACTATTTGTGCTAAAGCTCATTGGAGCTATGTTAGTTAAGGTACGTTTTCTCGTTCTTATACTTGTGAAGTTATTGTAATGAAATGGAATCTTTATTGTAATTTTAATATCATATCATGTTCATATCGTATCAATAAAGGAAAGAAAATTATATTGCAATGACTTGTTAGCACGTTTATTTTCTCTTTTGATGTAAATTGGAAAAAAATTGTTTTACCGAAGGATAGGGTCGTTACAGAGGAACAAACTTGCCTCTAGAAGAGCAAAGAACCTTGTTGCCATACACAATGCTTTTTGTCTCAATGATCACAAGACACTTGAGTACAAGTAGGATCATATCAGCAAACTCTTCAAATAGGCTATTGATTAAGTAAATTGACTTGATTTTTCAATAATCTGTGTCCTTTCTGCCTTACTCTTGTCCTTGGGAAAGATTCCTATTTCTAGGAAACTTCCAATATATTTGTTCTAGGATGAAATTATGGTAGTACAAATAGTTGAGCGCTTGAAAAGCCATCTAACACTCTATTGTGTGGCTCTCTCAAACTTATCTACAATAGTTGGCAGGCTATGACACGGTGATTCCTTGACTTGACTACGATCTTAAGGGTATATCCTTGTCAAAGAAGCAAACCATCTGCTCACTCATCATTAAGTCACCAATTTACTTCTAAGTATGATATAGAAGAAAAACTGATGAGCTAGTAGATGTCAGAAATACTGAACTGTCACTAAGATTCCATCTACATCAACAATAGCATATACCCAATAGAAAAAACCAAGGCGTCTACATGTATTGCAAACTCCTTGCTCCGATCTAGATATGCAGCATTTTACTCCATCTATATACACCTTGTCAATACATCAAAGATTTATGACCTCTGAGGAAAACTCTTAATAAATAATTTTAAAATCCCACATTATTGAGGAAAGATTCAATTGATCCAGTGCCACCAAGTAGTTCCATCCACTCCAAAATATTAATCTTGTCAAGGTTAATCTTCCATCCAGCTTAACATACAATATGATCTCATGATTTCCTAAAATAGACTACAAATGAACATATTTTTGCATTGAGGGCTAAACTGGCTTGTCAACACAACTTCATTGTTCCAATACCCTCAAACGTGTCATTGGGTACCTAAATGGATCAAATGTCTAGGAATACCTTAGATTTCCTTGTATGCAAACATATGGAAGACAATACACAGGGATGTAGCTGGAATGTTGCACAACCTGAGGAAGCATCTAATGCTATGTATAAGTGCAATTCAAGAGCATGGGGTTGTCTTGACTTTTCAACTTGTTTTCCTTAGATATGCTTATCTGATTCTACCCACGGATTGCATTTTGGAAAGAGTAAAATCATACAACTAGCTACTTCCTTGAGGATGGAACCTTTGGAAGGGACTGGGAATGGATCCTTAGTCATTCTTGAATTCAAGCTAGTAAGATCCACACATAATCTTATTTGGATCTTTTCTTTCTCTAGGCTGATCAATATTGGGGAAATCTATTCACTTGTACATACCTTGAAAAATATGTCCTGTCGCATCTTGTTGATTTCCACCTGCACCTTCTCTACACATTTAGGATTCATTCTATATGGTCTTCTAATGGATTCAGATCCTAGCATCAATGGACTCTTGTGCACATAAAACTTGGGCAGAAAACCTTTCAAAAACCCCTATATGTCCAAGCAAAACACATCCTTACAGCCCAAAAAATATGCTTCCAAGATGGGGTTACATTCTTCTCAGATGTGAATAATTTGTGGGGTCATCTTACCAAAATTCACATTCACCATTGCTGAACTTATACAACTGATGGATTCTTTGCATGGAAACATTTTACAAGTCAGAAATGTAAAGAATCTCCAAAATAGAAATAAGTGAAGTATAGTGGAAACTCCTAATCCTAGTCACAGCACTAGCTAGTTCAGTTCCCATTAGTAGCAGCAACATTTTTTAATGTCATACATCATGTTCATCCTTTTGGCAGATGATGCCAACAGTGCCTCCTGCTGAGCATCCATGTCAATGCAAAACTGGGTACAAGTTGTATGACTATTTGGTACATCAAAAACAAAATTGGCAAACATAAGAACATATGTGCAATCATAGTTGAAAAACTTGGACTCATTAATAACTCAGCTGACCCAAAATTTTCAATCTCTTAGGACTCAGGAAAAACTCTGCAACAACTCAGCAAATTTTCTTAGTATTAAAAAACACAAGTTTGTTGAAAAAAATCTTCAAAAACATGCATACCACTGAATTTAGGAAGCATATTACTGATTTTCTTCATATATAGAACAATGTTAAGAGTTTGGTACACATCATAGACCAAAACACATGTTCAGTGCATATCAACTTTGAGTTTCAATTTAAATAAAAATTCCAAATTATTGTTGGGGAACAACGTTGTCCTTGACAGGAGCATGTTGTGAATGCAATGAAGCACCCACTGATGACCCATCCTCTATATGCTATTAATTTCAAAAAATTGGAAATTAATTGGAATCCTAGCAAAATGGGAAAAAAGAAAAAGAAATAAAACAAACAAAAATTTAGCAGTCCACAAAAAAAAAATTACTAACAAACCCAACAGTAAACTAATTACTAAAAAGCCCTTACAGTGAATAAAAAATAAAACAAAAAAATTTGAAAATGCATTGAAAATAGAACAGTAAAAAACAATCTACCAGATTACCACCACTTGAAATCTGCTCTTTAACACCTACAAACCTTAGCTGAATGCCTGCAAACCCTAGCCGAATGTAGAGTTTAAAAAAACACAGTCAAAATAAGCAGAATGGTAACTTTTTTTCGAGTCGACAAAGTTATAAAATCAGTCCGAGCTTTTCTCCAAAAAATTATGAGTTTTTGTAAATAAATCAGCAGCAAGTTATTCCACAAGTAAGTCATGAGTGGTTTCGAGTTTTGATTAACAAGTTATTTGCAAGTTTTGCAACTATGTGTGCAATAATTACAAGCAGCAGAATGTATTGTAATAGCATATCTTGAGGGTAAAGTTGTTTAGTATCTTGTGAGTTACATGACTAAAATTTTCCATCTAGTAAGGACGAGTGACTGTAAAGACATCTAACAATATGATGGAGTAATTGGAGAATGATAAAGCATAGGTTCAAGCAGAAGTAGAATGGTTGCACAATCATTAGCCTTGCTCCAGAACCTGCTCTATGTACCTTGAAGATGATGAATTGCAGAAGACATAAAACAAATAGATAAAAGCTACAAATTAGTTTTACCTTGCCTTTTACCTTCTCATCTCATGGATAGAAGTAGGTGCACCCATGTCCACTTGATGAATGATAGATGGTGAAATGTGATTGCTTATTTAGACCAGCAGCATGATGTTGGGATTGGGATTGATAGATGAAAAAATGGTAACATAAGGATATTGATGAAACACAGTTATACTAAGTGGGGGCTGGGGTGGGCAGAGGGGGCCATGGGCAGGGGGCGGGTGAATCAGTGTAAGACAATCTTTTACTTTTTCAAAACTTAACAACCACAGAAATATCAATCACACAAGATCTAACAATTATGCAACACAAGAAGAACACATGATTTACGTGGAAACGTTTACGGAAGAAAACCACGGAAAAATATTGCTTATATTATTATATAAGATCTTCTTACAAAATTAGGAGACACCAATCCCCTCTTTAATTATTTGTAGGCACCAACCCACTGGAGATGCCAATCCCCACAGCAGAGCACCAACTCAGCAAAAGACACCAATCTCTTCTTTTGAGAGACACCAGCCTCTTCTACAAAATATCACCTTCGGGATGTTGCTCCTTCAACGGATGTTGAACATATTACTTCACAAAATCTGAATATACATAATCTTTCTCTCACAAATCTGCTCTTGAATGATACAATCACTATCATACACTTTCTTTCTCAAATCTGCATGCACTGCCCTTTACAAATCTGCCATAAGTCTGTTGTTAACTTCGTTTATTTCTGCTCCAATTCTGCCTTAATCTTTGTTCCAAATTTGCCTTAATCTTTGCTCCAAATCTGCCTTACATGTCTGCTCAAGTTCACCTTATATCTCTGCTTCAAATCTACCTTATATCTCTGCTCAACGTCTGCAATAAAGTCTGCTCCAAAATGATGCAATTTCTGATCCAAATTCTGCTCCAAATCAAGCACAAGGTCTGCTCCAAATCAGTTCTTAGGCCTGCTCCAAATTTGCACTTGGAGGTCTGCTCCAAATCAAGCACAATGTCTTCTATAAATCTGCCTTATGTAGTCGGCTGAGAGTGTTCATGTTGTTAGTCGGCCATTTAGTGTAATTAAATAAAAATAAAGTATATGCAGCAAAATATTTTATATTACATGTTTCAGGAATTAAATCACTGACTAGTTTTGATTAGTTGTAGCGGGTAGTCACAACGGTTGGTGTTTCAACCACCGCCAGCAACTATATATATGTTTGTTTCACTGTAGTTGGGGACATGACATGTTATGGCGTGACATAGCACGGATGATTGTATACTATATCTATTGCATTAATGAATGAAGGTACCATTATTCTGTGCACATTATGCGTTCATGAATATTTCATGTATATGTTCTACAAGTTACATTCTCATTTACTCTATTAGCACGTCTAGTCATTCCTGTGAGTAAACATTTGGCACCGTTGCCGAGGAACGAACCCGAGTCACCTGCATGAAAGGCGCGAATACTCACCACTATACTACAACAACGACATTGGTGAGTGTTACTCTCAAGTGTGGCATTGTCTGTAGAAGGTCTATTACCTTGATAGGTACGGTTGTGTGTAGCACCTGCCATACTATGTTCTTCTCCGACTCCAACTACAACGACGTACTAGTTACCTTGTTGGAGGTTCTTCATTCCTTGGCCATTGCCTCTTCCACTTCTGCCCTAACCTCTCGAAGTCGTTCCTTCTTCATACGAGGATTTGGATAGATAGCTTTCTTCATCTGTACTCTGGTGATCGCCAAAACCTCCTCCTCGTCCACCTCTAGCATGTTTATACCTTTCTGCTTCGGGCAATTGATATCCTCATGATTGCCCAATCCACACCATTTGCATAGTCTTCCTCCTATACCTTGATTATTTTGGCATTCCCTGGCAAAGTGACCTGCACTTTTGGCACTGTATCATAGGTCTTCCTTTGTTGTCATACTGTATTTTGCTTCTTGGTCCACTGTTATTGCCTCTTTTGTTGTTGTGGTAACCTCCAAGAGATGCATTGTTATTATTTTGGGGCTTTGGTGGTGTGGTCGGAGGGGTTGACTATTCCCCTTGTGCAAAGGAAACTTGTGTACTTCTTGTCTTTAGATTGTACGGGCACTCCTTGATGGAGTGTCCCATAACTTGGCAGATGTCAAAGAAAAATTTCTTTGGGCAATTCGCCTTGGTATAACCTCCTTTGCATTCGATACACCACAATTCTTTAGATTCCTTAGAATTCTCCTTTTCCACCTTCAGCTCCATCATTCTCATCATGTCTCGTCTGAGAGCTTGTACAATTTTTGATTCATCTTCACTACTCTCCTTCGTACTTTTATTGTCATCTGTTCTTTTCTCCCCCCAAGAGGATGTCATATTCTCGCTCTTGATGTCCATCGCTCGATTGTAGGGTTCAACGTACGAGGATAGAGGTACCACCTTCATTTTCCTTCGCAACGAGAGAAGTAACCCTTCTATAAACCAACGCTTCTTCAAGCCGTCTACTGGTTGCATCTCCAATTTCACCAAATCCTTGAGCCTACGATTGTAAGCTCGTACATTCTCATGTTTCCCCTGTTTTTATTATAAATTTCAGCCACTATCTCATTGTCATCTCTCAAGAGCCTGAATTCCTCTTGGAACGCTCTCTTTAGTGCTCCCCATGTGGCTTGCAATAGACTGGTACACAAAACTGGAAGTAGCATAGAGATCCGGTAGGAGAGGTAATAACAGACAATCAAACTCGTCGGAAAGGTCCAAACGAGAGTACAACACAATCGGTAGGAGAGGCCACGGATCCAATGCTACTCACAATAAACATCGGGAGGAAGCCTACCATCGTATAGATGGAAATAATGGGGACAAAACTCTCCAACACCATTGTCGACGGAGGCTCAAGAGTGAACGTACTACCAGAAGAAACTTGGAAGTGTCTGGGAAAGCCAACTCTCTAGCCCCCGACATTCCATCTGGTAGGCGCAGATTAACACGGCATCAAACCTCTCAATACACTGATGGCACAAAAAGTAATGATCAACACATAGCAATTCCTTTTGAACTTTGTCGTCATCCCACTACAAAAGAAGGCGTATGATGCATTACTTGGGAGAGGATGGCTGATTGCCACCAAGGCAGATCACAACTGGAAGCAGAACACACTCTCGATTGAAAGCAATGGGAAGAAGTTCGTGCGTGAAGAATTGGCATCCTCTAGATTAGAATCCAATGGGAGAGAGTCAGATACGAACTAAGGAAGGAAGGCTATGGAGCCAAACAAGGCGGGCGTACTTAACCTCGAGAGTTGCTCGGAGGACGAGACGAGCTCTCTGAATGGCCTATTTCATTGGCAAATGGAAGACTATGAGGTGTTCCACTGAGAGAGAAACATGCTACAAATATGGGAGATTGAAGAAGAAGACGATAAAGACTCGACTAGTCACACATTTCCTACCAAGTACGGAGTATACAAGGAGAGAGTAGCAGATGACACACCAACCCACAAGTTCGAACAAGATAAAATAATCAAGTACAAGGAACCATGGGTGAAAAAAGTGAACCTAGGGAATGAAGACAAACCAAAGACAATCATGGTCGGAGATGATGGGGACTCAATACTAAAAGCGTCGGAGATGAAAGTAAAAAGAAGCAATGAAAGGAAAAGCCAAAAAATAAAAATCAATGACAAAAAAATAATAAATGTAAAAAGAAAAAAATTATATTGACGAAATCGAAAATAGAAAAAATGGAAAAATTAAAAAAGCAAGGGCAAAATTCAAAAATGGGAAAAATAAAAGAAATGGAGGAAAAAATACAAAAGTGGGAAAATAAGAAAATTAAAAATCAAAAAAGTGTTAAAATGGAGAGAGAAAAAAAGATTAAAAGAAATGAAAAAAATTAAAAATTAAAAAATGCCAAAGTATGGAAAGTGAAAATTAAAGTGCAAAATATTAAATTGAAAAAGAGGATAAAAGAGGTTGTATGTCATAGGAGAGTCATAATGTACAACCATCAGTGAACAATAAAAACCCCTCCATAAGGAGAGGAAAGTTGCAAAGGCACAGAGCTTCATTGTACAACCAGGGCAACCTTCAACAAAAATTTTTGTATAGAGAGGAAACTGTGTACAACGAGCAGGGAGAACAAAAAGCACACAACACCACGAACAGGCATAACTCGTACGAGTTGTTGTCGTACAACGGAAGAGAAGCAGCATTGTACATTTGAAGAGACATATTGTCGTGCGCCTCAGGGGAACAACTGTACGTTGCCACAGGAGAAAAAACACTCAATTTGTACCACCAAGCAGAGGTGACCCTACGGCACACACAAGGGGTTTGATCGTACGAGAAGAAGTCATGATTGTACAGCTGAAAATTTACAAGGCATTCTATCAATCCCTACAAAGACACACCGTACGCAACAAGTTGCATATCGTCTTCGTATAGCTAGAGCAAATTGGTTGGCGGAAGTATGCACCGTACGACATACGACTAACAATATAGAAAGTGCAGGGACACAGGCTACTGACATGTACGGCCCAATTTGATCTCTAAGCAAAAGGTGTGACAAAGTCGTGCGACATAAGGGAGAGAAAAGCGGGAAGGAAAGATGAGTTTGAAGAATACCATACAAGTTGAAGGTTATAAGGGCGTACAATGGAGAATCAATAAAGTACAGCAAAGAAGATTGTGCATTGTAACCATACGACCTAGTATTCACACAAAATACAGCGTGACATCGTACGACCACCAATCACTATATGGCAACTTCCTTCTCTAGTGGACATCCTACATTAGTTAATCATTCAAAAATCTCTAAATTTTGTCTCTATCAACATTGTTTGTTGTCACTTAAAAGATCATGAAAATGAGATGCGTCATGAAGTTCTCTGTGGTTTCGAAGGTCTTAAATTGGGCTTGGCATTGCTCCCAGACCCCACGAGAGGCGCCACCCCTCGACCAAGGCTGGGGGCGGTGCCCCTCAACCCTGCTAGGGGCATTGCCCCAAAATCACCATAAGGGGTGATGCCCCTTGACAGGGCGTTGCCCCCAGACCCCCCATCAAACTCATTTGAATTGTCAAATCCCAGTTCCACTAGCCTCATGCCCAGAGCCACCAGTATCACAATCAGTTTGGCCAACCTCACGACCGACCCACACAGCACCCTCATGGCCAGCACAAAGAGGCACATCCAGGAGAGCCAGCGAAGGCAGAGTCTAGTGAGAACGAGTCAGAGGGGCTCTTTCAGATCACTCAGCCAGACCCTCATGACCCCCTTGGTATGATACAAAAATATCTTAGTGAGTTGCAGGGGATGGCTTGGATCATGCACGAAATGGGGGAGATAAGGCAGTATTTGATCATAGGGCTCTGTAATGTCCCTTTCTAGGTTTACCGTAATTCTTGCCCTGATTTTTTGAAGATATCCTTTATGATGATTTAGTGTTCAAACTATGTTCTTTTTCTCCTTTTCCTAATCAATCATAAGATAAAACATTCATAAATCTATTCATTTTTGTATCAAATAATCACAATTACTTATAAGGTTTAATAATTTGCAACAAGCATCATTAGTGCATAATTGTATAATACATATATATATATATATATTCTTTTACTTATATCCATTAGTATTCATATATATATGTTTATCTAATTATTTTTTCCTTATTCATATATTTATTCTTTATTCATTGCATATTATTCATTATAAAATTTATCTATATATATGCATATATACTTGTATGCCTATTAGATATATATATATATATATATATATATATATATTAAATGGCTATATTCCAATGCATAACAATCATTGTTGTTGTTGTTCTAAATTGCAGATCGTATTTATCCATGCCTTTTTTTCCCCTCTTCCTTATTTTCCTTCCTTCTATTTATACCATTCAAGGTAGGTGACTCATGGGGGGAATGTATTGTTTGGTGAAAGAGGTGACTTTTCACAAAATATATCCCTTTGTTAGATTTAATTGCTGCCTTTAAAGGCTTATTATCACAATAATATCTATTTTGAAAATAATATATTATTACTAATAATTATGATATTTCAGATTATATACTTATTTTATTATTTTATTTTGATGTTTTATTGAACATATTTTAATATTAAAGTATAATAATAAAACCAATTTGCTAATATCTTATTATTATTTTCTAATATATTACAATCTTTGATGTGCACTGATTATAATATTTGTTTATTATTATTATTTTTTTGATATTAAGTTATTTAATACTAGAATGTAATAACAATAATTTGCCTATATATTTACTATATTTGTTATTTCATATTAATATATTTTTATATTGATATGGTACACATTTATTTTATATTTAATAGTTACAATATTAATTGATGTTTATAATATTAAAATCATTAACTTGTTTATATTATATTATAATTACAATATTATTATTTAATTGTTCTATACATTTTATATAATAATATTATATTTTATCTCTATATTGATATGTTTATTTTTTTAACGTGTTATTGTATATCTAAAGATATAAATAGATTAAGCATATACTTATCTCAAATGCCCCTTTGTGATGGGGACATCACAGGCTCGATCCTCTAGTGGCGCACGAGGCTAGGAGGATCTTGGACTTTATGCAGAATGGGTGCGAGAGTGAATTCTTTCAGTGCTTTATTTTGAGAGGATAGCCAGGGGTAGAGATGGCAAAGATGTAGGCCACCTGGCACTGTCGTTGAGAAACACAACAAAGTACTCACAGTACTCCATGGGATGGAGAAGAGTTACAGAGATGTATTCCTTTGGTGGCGCCACCACACACTTTCCATAGAGGAAGCTACTGAGGTGAGAGATAGAGCATCGGTGTAGACAGAGAACAACAGAGTGGAGTTAGTATATCAAATCCACAAGTCATAGGAGTAATTGGCTCAAGTGACTGCCGTTGGGCATACGAGAGTCGCAGCTCTCAAGCAGACAATGGTTGAGAAGGAGAGAGTGCTAGCAACGTGTGATGTACAATTGGGTGAGAAGGAGAGACTCCTGGAAAAACGTGATGCATACTTGGCCAAGGCAGGGAGACTTCTAGCTAAGAGGGAGGGCCAATTGCAGGCGAAGGACAAGGAGTTAGAGGAAAAAAGCCAAGAGCTCGAGAGGGCGAAGGCCAAACTTTTAGAGGCAGTGCAGATGGTGAAGACAACACAAGAGAGGCAATTGGCAGCCAACTAGAAACTTCAACGTCTGCAATAGCAACAGTCAGCAACCACGACCCCTACATCATCAGTGCATCCAAGGGCGCCCTCTCACCCTCCCTCTTCTTGATATTTCCTTTTTTGTAATCCCCATTTTGGTTTTTTGTCGTCTGGAAGACAACTTATTTTGTGGGGGGGATGATGCAATCGGCCGAGAGTATTCATGTTGTTAGTCGGCCATTTAATGTAATTAAATAAAACTATAGTGTATGCAGCAAAATATTTTATATTACATGTTTTGAGAATTAAGTCACCAACTAGTTTTGATTAGTTGTAGCGGGTAATCGCGACAGTTGGTGTTTCAACTGACGCCAGCAACTTTATATATGTTTGTTTCATTGTAGTCGGAGACATGACATTTATGACGTGACATAGCATGGATGATTGTATAATGTATCTATTCCATTAATGAATGAAAGTACCATTATTTTGTGCACATTATGTGTTCATGAATATTTCCTATGTATGTTCTACAAGTTACATTCTCGTTTACTCTATTAGTACGACAAGTCATTCCTATGAGTAAACACCTTAAAGGTCTACTCCAAATCAGGCACAATGTCTGCTATAAATCTGCCTTAAAGGTCTGCTCCTAATTAGGCACAATGTGTGCTATAAATATGCTCCTTTTCTTCTTAAATCTGCTCTTCTCCTCATTTATGCTCTTAAAAGAAATGATTGTGCATTGAAGAACTTGCTTTCTTACCTCCAAAATAACTTGTATTTATATCCAAATCATGCACTATACCAAAAGTAGGTTGGCCAAAATTTAACATAAAATTTATTTTAAATATTTAAATTCACCTTTCAAAGTAGGTCGGCCATCTTTGATAAATAGATGCAGGTCCACCATAAATAAATTAAATCAAACTCATACTATTCCTTATCTTCAATCAACGAACTTTTCATCACGGATGTCTTTCTTTGACATCAATAATAATAATTCTAACAATTTTGTCCATAGGCCTTTGACATCAATGACAATATTTCTAACAAATATGAGAAAAGTGAATGATCAAAATGAGATCAAAGGCCTCAATTTATAGATTTTCCATGAGGAGAATCAAGGGCCAGGATGCATTGATTAATGGATGGCCAAGATTGAATGAGAATGAGAACATGGATTGAGGGCTTAGCCTTGCGACAAGTGTCACAAGGTGGAGGCATGAGAATGACACATCATAAGTGTAAGAGCTAGGTGCGCTCAGCCTCACATACATGTGAGCACACACATAGGGAGGCAAGTTTAGATCTTGATCCGTGTAGATGGATTCAGTGGCTAGAATTGAGGATGAGGTGGAATTAAATATTATGAAAAATGGTAATGAAGGTTTATTAGCCTAAATCAATTAATTAAATAGATATTAATTAATTGATTCAGTTGGAGGATTTGGGGATAAGGTTAAACTTAATTAAATAAATGTAACTTTATTTTATTAAAGGTGAGGGATAAAGGTGAAGAATTAATTAAATAAATAAATTAGGATGGGGTGAGGTCAAGTGTGATCAAGCATGGATAGATTTAGGTGTCTACATACCCAAAATGAATCTTTCATTCTTGATACCTGGTTGTAGCAGGTCCTCGATTTATAACATTAATAGTTGATATATTTTGGCTTGATTTGAAAATAATTATCGAGATGATATCACTGAACTATGTTTTAAGTCAGTAAACATGCTTTGAAATTAGTTTATAAACAAATAACCATTGGCCATGATACTTCATATTTCCTAGTCCTAGAGTTTTAGGCAATGTAAAACAAAATTTTACTTTCATGATCAAAAAAAAAAAAACACACTTCCAGCATTTGTCTTCTAAGGATACAGTAGTTTGATGAGAAAACTCGGTGTAAGCAAGCATATATAAGTAATTAATAAGCAAATTATGACCCAAATTAAAAAAGATTAACGCAAATTGTAAATTATTCAAATATGCACGAAAAAACTCAAAAAGCTTAAATGCACTAGGTTTGAAAAGCATTGAGCCCATAATGGTGTGGAGATCACTGCCACCCTACAGTCTTTTACTACGTGGCATATACTAATTGCATGTGCAGTGTTTAGACACGCAAAGAACACACCCACACACACACACAGATATATAATTCTAGGTTCTGATAAGTTAAAGTCGCAGTCTGCAGATTTTGTAGCTATATCAAGAATTTTAGTTATTCACGAGTATTTTCCATGAATAGAAAATGAGAACTATTTTATTTTTATATATAGCAACAAAATTCTGTCATGCATTCTCTTTATGCCTTGACACTCTACACGACAAACAGTCCAATTTACTTCCTACACAAAACATTAAGTACCAGAAACCAATCTAAACATAATATCCATACCCAAAGGGTCAATGCACCAAAGGTATTCTGAAGAAGCATCCCCACTGAATCCACCCTCCTCTCCAAGAATGAGATGATTCTTAAATTTTTCCCTTATAACCTCAAGAATGGCAAGTTCGCTACGTCTATCTGTACTGGAAGCAAAATATTTATAACACATTAATATTTACTCAAAATATTTAAAACACATTAATATTTACTTAATAAAAGATTCCAAGTGCACGCATGTGAATTCGCATAGATACAATAGGCAAACAGATGACGAATTTGATCATCCAGAACCAAGGTGTATAAGAAGATAATAATAATATTCCATATTCAATCTTTGCTATCCCTTCAATCAAGAAGAGAGTGGGTTTAGTTGTAAATTCCATTAAATGTGTTTCATGATAGCATTAAATCCAATCTCGGGGAGTAATTTATTCAGAAAACCTTGTCAATGGGGCATGATCACTATGTAAGCACAGGAGGTCAAGATGAACATCAAAATAGAACAAGGTACAAGATATAAAATTGCTTAATTCACACATTACACATAGAAGATATGAAGATTCATATACAGACTGATCAAGTAGAATATGCAGAGACAGAAAAAAAACACCAGAAGAATCAAATCTGACAATTAGATTGGACCAGTGGTAACATAAGAGAGGACTCTAAAAGAAAGCAACACTATCTTTTTTATAAATCAATCAATGATGTAAATAGGCTCACCCTAATATGAAGGTAAAAATGGATAAAACATTGTCAAGAATGCTATGTTGTCCACATGATAGGTTGAAATGCTTTTAAAGGTAACCATAGTGTGTTTGAGTGTACAAGGTGGTAGCCATGATAGCTCATTATAGAGCTAATGAGTCATGTTACAAGAATACTCTCCATCAAGAGAAAATTTGTGCTCTAGGATTGGAGATGCCTTTCATAATATAGAATTCTTTGAACTTCATAAATCGTGCATCTTTTATAACATTATTTTGATGTTAGGTGGTAATTGTAAGTGAGCTAGTTCACATCCTAAGTAGTTTACAAATTTGATATTTTGTATGTCATGGCCCAACAGTGTGAAGTAGGTAAAGTGCAAAGAGAAAATAAAGATTATAATCTATGATGAATAAAGCAAATTAATGCTAGTTTGTTAGTCAAGTATATTATATTAAGCACAATCATCACTAAGTTTGATTAGCATAGGTTGTTGCATCACTGGCAATGGTTGTCTCAAATACCACACCCATTGATCTATATTGTCTATTTGGTTGTGGCCTTCCTGTGGTCAATGAAAGTAACATACAAGGTACTTATTTGATAGAGAGATGGAGGATGGCCAAACAAGTTTGTGGGAATAGAGTTTGACTTCACTATGTACAAGCAAGAAAGAGATGACAGTCTCAGAGAAGACTTCTCAATCTTGTGGCATATTAGGTCAGAAAATACATCACACAAGAAGCCACATACTTCCACATGACACTGGTTGAAATCAAAGATAACTTTGGCTTCAACAACCCTTCAGAAAGATTGATTGCCAACCAGCCAAAAGATTGAGCATATTATGTTCTAGGAATCCTCAGGCAATCACAACCTGATCTCTCTGTGTTTGGTGTATAAAACTTTGCATGTTTATGAATGTTTCATTTCTGTTCTTCAAGGAAATACTACACTTTAAACACTCACATCAATCTTCATGAAGTTTTACATCTTTCTAAATACCTAATCTGGAACCAAATTAAAGAAGACCATCTCATGTTTCACAAGGTTTATTCTGAAAATTCATGATAGTTGCAACTAAATTCTAGATTTTCAAATGATGCCAATACTGTCCATCATCTCAGTAAGGACCTTGGAGAATGCATCGAGAAGGGATTAAGCTAGATTAACTCTCTTAAGAAAGCACCTACAAGGTTGGGGCAAGCATTGCAGTTTAGGAATACGGGAAGTAAATACATTATCACGGTAACTAAGGAAAATTGAGATGAATGTCGTTTTAGGGAGATCCTCTGCTGATTTGTTTGTATTTGGGGCAGTATAGGTTAAGTTAACAAAGCAGGTGATATAGCTCAAGATGTGCAAGTATTGTGGTTTACGAATACCACGAGATATGCATAGCTTGGATAAGGGCATCTAATTATCGAGTTTGTACCTGTTGGTTTGTCATGTTTAGTTCAATGGTAGAGGCTTTGTTATGGGTTGTTATTGAGATTTGGCATTCACCCAAAGTGGATACTATGGTGAAGGTTGTGAGTTATTATTCGTAAGAATTTGGGGGACGGCAACAATCAAGCAATATTAACTTGAAGGGTCAGATAGCTCCATTCATTAAGGATGAGCATAGTCAAAGGGGATTTAAAGATGAACACTTCCATCTGAATGCTAGATCCAAGGAGGCAAAGGACTTTCTTGGGTTTCATCACAAATGTGCGCTTATGTTCGATGTTTAAAGTCACAAGTCAACTCGAGATGACAGCAATCCAGTTCATTCTAAGGAGGGATTTCTTAAAATTGGTGGAGAGATACCGGGTCAATTCCGATATCTCTTTTCATTTCATTGCTTCTCCATTAGACATTAAAACACAAAAGGCAAAAGAGTTAACATTGGAAAGGATTATGGTCTGTGCGGAATACCTAGGAGGGGTTAAGGATGTCATCGTCGTTGTCGAGCCTAGTGTTGGGACTGAAAGAATTCTCACATTTTTAATAGCTTAGATTCATGAATTCCACAAGGTTGCCACATTTTGAGTGCAAAATTGCTATAATCCATTTCACATGCCATATTCATCCATAGTCCCATCTGATTTGACCTTTTGACACACCAAAATCCCTCTGTTCATCATTGAGTAGGAGCTTCTAAACAATTAATTCATATCGCCATGACTAAGTACATGTCTCTCTGACCCATAAGTCATAGCCTCTCAATTCAAGCATTTATGGCATATTGGCGAAAGGTTCATATTGTCACATCGATCAACAATTTATCACGATTGCATGGTCGGGAAGACAAGGCCTAGCGTTCCACCAACGTTGGTCCATCGGCCTAAGCAAAGGATTTCGAGCAGAATTTTAAAGTTATACCGAGTGTGGAAGTTACGCCAACGGAGACTTCATCGGCGAAAGAAGGTTAATTGGAGAGTAAATTTTGAGTTACACCAACCGTACAAGCTACACCGATGGAAATATATCGGCGAGGGATACCATATCGGTGGGAAATATTTTGAAGCCCCCGATAGAGTAAGTTACACTGATGAATGTTTCTTCGGGGAGAGTCTCACCGATAGGTCAACTGCATGAGGACTCATTGGCGAAAGTAAGCTTGTCAGAACAGAATTTTCAAGCGAGGTCGAGCTCATAAGTCAGATCGATAGATTTCTCATCGGTCAGAAATATATTGCCTCCTACCGACAAAGCGGGTGAACCACTTGTCGATGGAACTTATACAATCGAACCCAAGTCCCTCAGGTTTGTCCCAATCACATTAGTCGCACCGATGGAAATATCATCGGCAAGAAACATGTCTTCTTTCGCTGACAAAGGAGGTAAACAAACTTATTGGTGAAACTTGTACACTCGGGCCAAGACTTCCAAGATTCCACTGATCTCATAAGCTACACCGATGAAAGAAGTTTCAGCGAAAGTATTGCCGATCCACCCAAATGGACAAAGCGATGAAAAAGTTATATCGGGGGAACATCTATTATCGGTTGGAATCCCTCAGATTCCACCGAACTTATAAGTTACACCGATGGGAATATTTTCGGGAAAAGTCTTACCAACCTGCCCTAGTGAACGCAACGGTAACAGAATGTGCGTCGGGGAGACATGTATGATCGGGTTGAATCCCTAAGGTCTCACCTACCTGATCGGTCACACCAATAAAGAAGTTTCGACGAAAGTCTTGCCGATTCACCCGAATAGTGAAAGCAATGGAAAAGATATATCGGAGAGACATGTGCAGTCGGAGCAAGTTTTTCAAATCTCCCCGACCATGTGGGTCATGCCAATGAGAAGCTTTCTGAGAGACTCACACCGATAGCCTAGCAAGGAATTTCATCGGTGGGACAGTTGATATCGACAGAGGTTATCTTGAGGTCCCTGACAAGGTAAAGTCCTCCCAATGCAACATGGAACAATTCATCGAGGGGTATCTTCAATGTCGTTGAGAGTCACACTGAGTCTCGCCGATTGCCCGAGAAGAATGAAAAAACAATGACTGAAGAGATGTTCTTGGAGAAATGAAAAGAATTGACACATCTGGTGTTATCACTCGCATGAGAAAATTGTTCAAAACGGCAAATGAACCAATTTTTACCAGAGGATTATAAAAAGGATAATTATTTTTTACCAAAAGATAATATTGAAAGTGAAGTGAAAATCTCCAACAAAACGAGATTAATATTGAAATAAATTTCACGGAAATGATGAAGATTAAAATATTTAATTTGCCAAAGGCAACTAATTAAATATTTTACCCAAGATAAGTAAAACAAAGGGCTATACTGAAAAGAAGAATTACACGAGACGGGTGTTGTGAAGGGTTGTAACCCTTGAACAATGTATATATGTAAGATGAAATAAAATCATCGAGAAAAAAAGAGAAGGCAGAGTAGAAGTAGGTTAGGAAATTGCCAGTAGTTGGATAGGGTGATCAGTTGCTGAAACAGAATGTTATGTTATGTATTGCAAAATCTTTTGGAATAATATAATGGACAAAAAGATTTAATCTGGTAACTCAAATATTGGTGTCAATTGTTTGTTAAGTTAAACAATTATTTGGCTGTCTCCAAGTTGGTGTTCCTTATTATTTGAATTTATTCCATGCAGAATACTAAATTCATCAGAAACATTTGTTGTTCTTGTGTAATTTGCTTAATTGGTTTCTTCAAGTAGGAATTAAAATCCTTTTAAACAGATTACAGTAATTTGGAAATATCAATTGGATCAATAAGAAGAGTCAATAATTGAAGGCTACCATACTATTTCAAGAAAATCCTATTAATTATTCAAAACTGAATATATCAAGTATATTTTTCATTTTGTCAGTACACATTTGTTGTCACTGTGTGACTCCTTTTAACTAGTTCCTTCAAGGAAGGATTAAAATCCTCTTAGATAGATCACAGTAACCTAATAGGCCTTGATTGGATCAATAAGAAGAGTATGTTAGTCACATCCTTGCACGTTTATACCAAGTATAAACAAGTACAAGTGCCAAACAATTAGAATTGTAGCCAGTTAGTAAGTCACATATCATTTACATCTTGACTCCATTTACCCAACAGAAGTAGGCACTGGTCATACCAATTCCATTTTACAATTTCATAAAATCTTATCCATACATTCATATTTCAAATTTCATTAGGGGTAGAAGTAGTTATTAAGCTTTCATCTATCCCTCACTATTTTCCATTGGGGATAGATTGCACAAGTAGGAATCATACAGTTCAAGTCTGCATCATTTACATAGGTACACCCACCTAGGTTTAGCAGAGCCTAAAGAGTAGAAGGTTCAATTACATTAATTGGCCTTGTACGTTAGCCAAAAACGTGTCAAGAGCTTGGCAACCTCTTGTGGTTCAAACATACGTTTTTGAGACCTAATAGTTTGGCGACTCTGCTGGGGAGAACTTGAAGATATCCAGTAGCAAACCATCTTGCCTTATAGAGTCATAAAAGTAAATTTCACATTTGCATTCACTTGAGTTCATAGGGGATTCGCTAGGGTAAACCAAGAACAATATCAAAATCCATTTCATTTTCCTACTTTTGGGAAAAGTAGGTGGCAACTCTGTTAATAGGTGGTAGATAATGCATAGACATTTTGGGACAGCAACACTATTTCTACTCAAAGATAAAAAGCTGCTGCAAATTTCCTATCAAGATGTCAAAAGAAGTAAAAAGGCAACAGACAATAAGAGAGTGTAAAGAATTGAAACAACAAAGGCTACAATTGGAACAACAAATACTACAATTGAACCAACAACTGCTGCAATTGGGAGTCAAATATGTTCCAAATACATCACAAAATAGGCCATTCTGCAAAAAGAATGAATACACAAATGCCAGTAGACCTTGGACCCCACAAGTGCCTGATAATACAATTGGGAATTTTCACAGTGGAGGTAATGCATATCATGCACAGAAGGACAAATATGCACCACAATCATCAAGACAAATAAATACTTATCCTGTCCCTCCTGATCAAATATTAGTGAGCTATCAAGATCATGAAAATAATCATTATGCTGGGCACTATCAATACCAAGCTCCATGTCAAAATGTACGAAGCAAGATTATTCTACAAGCAGAAATTAATTTACCGCGAGCAAATTTCCAGTTGAAGGTAGCAGATCTTGCAGTGCACAAACCACTTGATTTCGGAAATATTAAGGGTTATCCAAATCGTTCTCCTCCCTTGAATATTAAAAATCATTTGCCAAAATTTAATGGATACAAATCAGAATCAGCAGAAATGCACCTGCAGCAATTCATTGATTTAGTGGTGAACTAGCAAATCAATGGAGAGGATGTTATCATGAAGCTCTTTGTTCAAACATTAGAAAATTGATGCTAAAGATTGGTTTTGCAGCCTTCCTATGCTTTGCATAACTTCATGGAATGATTTGGAAAACAAGGTCATGTACCAGTTTAAAGAGAAAAATAAAGAGTGTCTTCAAAGGGGAAGTCAAAGAATGTCAAAATCTGGATTTTCTTTATTCAAGAGAACATTGAATATTTATATGCAAATACCTACTAATGTTAGGCCTGATAAATCCATATGCATTGAAACATTCATTAAAATATATGTGCCTCATTCAGACAAGTGGCCTGAGTCATGGAAACCAGTTGCTTTCAACCAAGTGTATGAAATGATTGAATTCGTAGAAAAGAAAAGGCATGAGGATGCTATCAATGGTGACCACAAAGGCAAAATCATTGATGAAGATGGAAAAATTGATCAAATAATGCAGCTATCAAGATCATGAAAATAATCAGTATGTTGGGCACTATCAAGATCATGAAAATAATTAGTGAGCTATCAAGATCATGAAAATAATCAGTATGTTGGGCACTATCAATACCAAGCTCCATGTCAAAATGTACGAAGCAAGATTATTCTACAAGCAGAAATTAATTTACAGCGAGCAAATTTCCAGTTGAAGGTAGCAGATCTTGCAGTGCACAAACCACTTGATTTCGGAAATATTAAGGGTTATCCAAATCGTTCTCCTCCCTTGAATAGTAGAAATCATTTGCCAAAATTTAATGGATACAAATCAGAATCAGCAGAAATGCACCTGCAGCAATTCATTGATTTAGTGGTGAACTAGCAAATCAATGGAGAGGATGTTATCATGAAGCTCTTTGTTCAAACATTAGAAAATTGATGCTAAAGATTGGTTTTGCAGCCTTCCTATGCTTTGCATAACTTCATGGAATGATTTGGAAAACAAGTTCATGTACCAGTTTAAAGAGAAAAATAAAGAGTGTCTTCAAAGGGGAAGTCAAAGAATGTCAAAATCTGGATTTTCTTTATTCAAGAGAACATTGAATATTTATATGCAAATACCTGCTAATGTTAGGCCTGATAAATCCATATGCATTGAAACATTCATGAAAATATATGTGCCTCATTCAGACAAGTGGCCTGAGTCATGGAAACCAGTTGCTTTCAACCAAGTGTATGAAATGATTGAATTCGCAGAAAAGAAAAGGCATGAGGATGCTATCAATGGTGACCACAAAGGCAAAATCATTGATGAAGATGGAGAAATTGATCAAATAATGCAGCCAATAGAAAAATCAGGTGCAAATGAAAATGATTCCTATGACAGCATGCATGAGGAGGATAAAGATACAGAAGATCTCTCTTGCATAACAAATTGTGACAATGAGAGTAGTGCATGTTATGAGGGATCCATTGAATATTCAGATTGTGAAGCTGAACCTGTGGATTTTGATCTACAACACAATGATTTTTTCAATTCTTATAGAGGTTTAGAGGAAGAGGCATCTCCAAATAACCAAGATGATATATCAAGTTGTGGAACAAATGACCGTGCTAGTAATGCATCTAATTCATCATTCTCTGGTGATCTTGAGTTTCATTGTGATGATGAAAAAGGTGAAGAGTACATCAATGGTGAGATGGATGAAGAAGCTTGTTCACTCAGCAGTGAACAAATTTCAAATTTGCTGACAATAGAATATCAAAAACATATCCATAAGAACAATTCAAAAAATTTGTCTCCAATATACATTTGTTTTGAAAGTGAAAGCACTTTGTGTGGCAATGATGAGGGGACTCTTGCAGCTGATCAAGATTCTATGTTTTCCCCTGTTCAAGATAAAATATGTAAATCAAAATTGGATGTCTCTAAGAAAAATATTGGTTTGCATATCATTGATGAAGATTGTCCAATATTAATTGATTCAAATATACATAATGATGACTCTATGGATCAAAAATTCACGTCACTACAAATTGATGATATGGAAGGAATGAAAGATGTTTCAGATCTGATTGTCTTAGAAAATGTTGATATGAAAGATTTCTCAAACCCATGTGAGAAACACTCGGATGATGGAATGAGCAGAATGAAGGAGCATAATTATTCTTCCAAATTGCACCGATGGCCTCATAATGATTTCAGATTTTCTATGCAGCTTCATGATGAAGAGAATAATGAGTATTCTCAATTTTCAGTTCAGCCGGGAGATCATTTTATAACACATAATAGTGAGCAAAATAATGACAAATGTTGCATTGAATGTGTATACATATTGTGTGTTGAAGATAAAAAAGATTTATCACATGATAATAAATTCCAGAAGGGTAAAAGGAACATGAGTCAAGCTGAACACAATGATCTTCTAAAAATCTCCAATGGTAGTACATGTAGCAGGGCAGATGGCATGAACATTTTCAAGAGGAACCTGATGAACTCAAAACAAAACAAAACAAAACAAGGTGTATGACAGGGAAAAATAGGGGCCGTTCTTGTTTGGGTGGCCTTGTGCCATCAGCTGTGGGGTGATTTTTTCAAAACCATATCATTTCATGACAGAAAAGAATTTGAATTTGCTGCTCAATAGATATTTGGTTTACTTTCCCAAAGATTTTTTGGATTCTTGCAATGATCTCACAATCATTCATCCCCAAACGGAACCACTGTTGGGACTGAAAAAATTCTCACATTTTTAATAGCTTAGATTCATGAATTCCACAAGGTTGCCACATTTTGAGTGCAAAATTGCTATAATCCATTTCACATGCCATATTCATCCATAGTCCCATCTGATTTGACCTTTCGACACACCAAAATCCCTTTGTTCATCTTGAGTAGGAGCTTCTAAACAAATAGTTCATATCGGCGTGACTACGTACATGTCTCTCCAACCCATAAGTCATAGCCTCTCAATTCAAGCATTTCTGGCATATCGGCGAAATGTTCATATTGTCACATCAATCAACAATTTATGAGGATTGCATAGTCGAGAAGACAGGGCCTAGCGTTCCACCAACGTTGGTCGATCAGACCTAAGCAAAGGAGTCAGAGCAGAACTTTAAAGTTCTACCAAGTGTGGAAGTTACGCAGACAAAGACTTCATCGGCAAAAGAAGGTTAATCGGAGAGTAAATTTTGAGTTACACCGACCATACAAGCTACGCCGATGGAAATATATCGGCGAGGGATACCATATCAGTGGGAAATATTTTGAAGCCCCCAATAGAGTTAAGTTACACCGATGAATGTTTCTTCGGGGAGAGTCTCTCCGATAGGTCAACTGCATGAGGACTCATCGGCGAAAGTAAGCTTATCGAAGCAAAATTTTCAAGCCAGGTTGAGCTCATAAGTTAGACCGATAGATTTCTCATCGGTCAAAAATATATTGCCTCCTGCCGATAAAGCGGGTGAACAACTTGTCGGTGGAGCTTATACAATCGGACCAAGTCCCTCAAGTTCGTCCCGATCACATTAGTCACACCAATGGAAATATCATCGGCAAGAAACATGTCTTCTTTCACCAACAAAGGAGGTGAACAAACTTATCGGTGGAACTTGTACCCTCGGGCCAAGACTTCCAAGATTCCACTAATCTCATAAGCTACACCGATGAAAGAAGTTTCAGCGAAAGTCTTGCCGATCCACCCGAATGGACAAAGCGATGAAAAAGTTATATCAAGGGAACATCTATTATCGGTCGGAATCCCTCGAATTCCACCGATCTTATAAGTCACACCGATGGGAATATTTTCGGGAAAAGTCTCACCGACCTGCCCTAGTGAACACAACAGTAACAGAATGTGCATCGGGGAGACATGTATGATCGGGTTGAATCCCTAAGGTCTCACCGACCTAATCAGTCACACCGATAAAGAAATTTCGGCGAAGGCCTTGTCGATTCACCCGAATAGTGAAAGCAATGGAAAAGATATATCGGGGAGACGTGCAGTCGGAGCAAGTTTTTCAAATCTCCTCGACCATGTGGGTCATGCCAATGAGAAGCTTTTTGAGAGACTCACACCGATAGCCTAGCAAGGAATTTCATCGATGGGATAGTTGATATCGGTAGAGGTTATCTTGAGGTCCCCGACAAGGTAAAGTCCTCCCAATGCAGCATGGAACAATTCATCGAGGAGTATCTTCAATGTCGTTGAGTCACACTGAGTCTCGCCGATTACTCGAGAAGAATGAAAAAACAATGACTGAAGAGATGTTCTTGGAGAAATGAAAAGAATTGATACATCTGGTGTTATCGCTCGCATGAGAAAATTGTTCAAAAGGGCAAATGAACCAATTTTTACCAGAGGATTATAAAAAGGATAATTATTTTTTACCCAAAGATCATATTGAAAGTGAAGTGAAAATCTCCAGCAAAAAGAGATTAATATTGAATTAAATTTCACGGAAATGATGAAGATTTAAAATATTTAATTTGCCAAGGCAACTAATTAAATATTTTACCCAAGATAATTAAAACGAAGGGTTGTACTGAAAAGAAGAATTACACGAGACGGGTGTTGTGAAGGGTTGTAACCCTTGAACAATGTAACTATGTAAGATGAAATAAAATCATCAAGAAAAAAGGAGAGGGCAGAGTAGGAGTAGGTTAGGAAATTGCCAGTAGTTGGATAGGGTGATCAATTGCTGAAACAAAATGTTATGTTATGTATTGCAAAATCTTTTGGAATAATATAATGGACAAGAAGATTTAATCTGGTGACTCAAATATTGGTGTCAATTGTTTGTGAAGTTAAACAATTATTCGGTTGTCTCCAAGTTGGTGTTCCTTATTATTTGAATTTATTCCAAGCAGAATACTAAATTCATTAGACACATTTGTTGTTCTTGTGTAATTTGCTTAATTGGTTTCTTCAAGTAGGAATTAAAATCCTTTTAAACAGATTAAGTAATTTGGAAATAACAATTGGATCAATAAAAAGAGTCAATAATTGAAGGCTGCTATACTGTCTCCAGACAATCCTATTAAGTTATTCAAAACTGAATATATCAAGTATATTTTTCATTTTGTCAGTACACATTTGTTCTCACTATGTGACCCCTTTTAACTTGTTCCTTCAAGGAAGGATTAAAATCCTCTTAGATAGATCACAGTAACCTAATAGGCCTTGATTCGATCAATAAGAAGAGTCTGTTAGTCACATCCTTGCACGTTCATACCGGGTATAAACAAGTATAAGTGCCAAACAATTAGAATTGTAGCCAATTAGTAAGTCACATATCATTTACATCTTGACTCCATTTACCCAACAGAAGTTGTAATGATATTTTATTATTAACTAATTGAGTGATTACAAATGGAAACGTAGTCTCCTTATATAGAGAAAAACGAAGAACGAAAATAGAAACTTACTAAACTCTAAACTAACGTATAAAATAGAAACTACCTAATAAACTAAATGACCATTATAACATTTATTACTTTATTACCCTCCCTTAATGGTCATTTCACTAACTACCCAAAAAATTTAAAACGTATAGAAGGCTGACTTCTTCGCCTTCTCCTCAAAATGCTCTACCACATGAGCCTGTTGCTAAGACTCTCCTTGGTTGGACTTCTGATCAGCCAACATCTTTCTACAGAACCTCTGGATGTGACTAAGCTTCCCACAATAGTGACAGGTGATACTCTTCTTGGAACCCTCCTCAGATGTGCGCTGTCCTTTCTGCTGAGTGGACTCGCCTTTGCCAATGTCCTTGGCAATAAATGCTTGTTCAACACTAGGAGACTCACTGCTGCTCCCAAATTGCTTCTTCCACCTATCCTGCTGCAATAGCTTGTTGCACAGCTCATCGAACTTCAAGTCAACATTGGTGGATGTAATGTTGAGCGTTTCGGTGAAGTGCTCGTAGGAACGTGGCAAACTCTTCAAAGTGATCACCACCATATCCTCCTCTTCCATCTTACAACCAATGGCCTCCAGTTGATCGCGAATATTTTTTATTTTCATCAAGTGCTCCTGCAAAGACACTTGGTCATCCATCATAATAGAAAAGAGCATATTCTTCAAGAAGAAAGCCCTACTCTTGTCTGTGGTTTCATGAAGATCTTTCAAATGCTTCCAGATCTCTACAGTAGACTTACCAGAAGGCATTTTTGGTAACATCTCATCGGTGATAGATAATTTGAGAAGCATGACCGCCTCCCTATTACCTCCATCATACTTGTCCTGATCCCTCCCAGCAAAAGTGGGACGAGTTTCTGTACCTAGGACAAGCGCATCCAAACACTAGTACTCCAAGATGATAAGCATCCTTTGCTTCCACGTGTTGTAATTCTTGCCATTAAACCTCTGCGAACTTTCCAACATAATATTGGACAAAGTCGCCATCCCTCCTGTTTTCCAAAGAACGAAAAAACGAGGAAACTATGTGATCAGCTAGCAAAGCACTAGGCGATCAGCTGGCACAACTCCTTAGAAAAACTAGCACAAAATTCAAGACAAATCCGTAGGCTCAAAAATTGAGGCACAGAAAACGATGCACCCAATAAAATCAGAGACCAACACAGTTGAACTCTCAAAAAACCCAGAAGGAATATGTAAATCCAAAAAGATTTCAGACCTCGGATGTCCGGTCAAAACTCTAGACGAGTTTGCAGAGACCTAGGCCGCCATGAAAGCTTCAAAAAAAATGCAGAAACCAACTCAAAATCTTCTGGAGACGCAACACACAAAGGGCATAAGCCTAGGCGACCCGATTCAAGAAAAAAAAGACCACTTTCAACTCAAAAATCTTGCAACCAAATAACCCGACCAAGAATCCTGCACAAAATGCTCTGAAAAATGCGGCCCTAAAAGCCACAAACACACGTCCTGAAGAGTAAAGACATTCGTGCCCTGGAAGAGCTAAATCCCAGCTAGAAAACTGAAAATTGCGAGCTCAGAAAACACGTGCCAGAAAGTGCAGAGGGAAGACACGACCACAGTCTTCATTCAAGTCCGTCAAAAACAACAACGCCCAGGTCTCCACGGATCAGCAGAAATGCGGGTATCCGGCCACGAAGGTCGCAAGAAACACGGGTATCAGGCCACAACGCCAGTAAAAGTTCCCAGAAAAACTACAGAAGGGTGCCCTCAAACATGAGAGAAGCCAAAAACCCTTGCACCAAGACTGAATGGGATTTCTAAAACGCGATTTAAGCACAAAAAAAATTGTGTTTCTTTGTGAAAAAAGAAACCACGAAGCCACTTCAGAAATCTGCTCCAAAAAAAAAAAAAACGCGCACCCTCCCAAAATCCTGAACGTCCCGCGTGGGAGATTCAGACCCACTCTGATACCATGTAATGATATTTTATTATTAACTAATTGAGTGATTACAGATGGAGACGTAGTCTCCTTATATAGAGAAAAACGAAGAACGGAAATAGAAACCTACTAAACTCTAAACTCACGTATAAAATAGAAACTACCTAATAAACTAAATGACCATTATAACATTTATTACTTTATTAGAAGTAGGCACTGGTCATACCAATTCCATTTTAGAATTTCATAAAATCTTATCCATACATTCATATTTCAAATTTCATTAGGAGTAGAAGTAGTTATTAAGCTTTCATCTATCCCTCACTATTTTCCATTGGGGATAGAGTGCACAAGTAGGAATCATACAATTCAAGTCTGCATCATTTACATAGGTACACCCGCCTAGGTTTAGTAGAGCCTAAAGAGTAGAAGGTTCAATTACATTAATTGGACTTGTACGTTAGCCAAAAACGTGTCAAGAGCATGGCAATCTCTTGTGGTTCAAACCTACATTTTTGAGACCTAACATCTAGAGTGGGCATTCTTCGTCCTCACGACTTTTAAAAGCTCTTGGAACCCAACAATGGTGGAAAAGCTCCCCTTTTTGCTAGAATTTGATGGATCGGAGCTAGATTGGCATAGGATAAAGATGCAAGGTGGTTGTCTTCTTGAAGAAGCTGCTTTTTTTTGGAACAGGACAATAATTTGGTTTGGTTTGGTGAAGTTTCTCGTTTTCACAAGACAAGTGCACGTGGGGCAAGTGTAGACTAGGGTTATCTAAATCTAGTTGAATTGGGGTTATTTTGTGAGCAACATCCGTGCCAAGTCAGGATAGCAGGTTTGGGATGAGATGGGTGATATTCTGAAGATATTATGGATCAAAGCCCAATGCTTTGGGATTGTGGGGATCGAAGATTGTATGGATAGAATGATTTGGTTCGGCATTCAGTTTGAGTAGGGCTCAACACGAAGTGCTTGTATTGGGCATCAAAGATGGAAAACCAATGTAATATTTATTTTTTCAAATTAATATAAAACTTTTCTTATATAGTAAAAAATAAAAAATAAAAATTTAAAACTAAAACTATATTTCAAATAAAAATATTAAAAATAAAAATAAACTATAGTAAAATTGTTAAAACTAAAATTCAGATTTTTAAATTAAAAATTACAAGTAACACCAAACTTAAAAAGTGAAAAATAAAATGAAACCTATTCAAAAGATAAAAAGTCAATTCCTAATTTATTGATTTATTATTATTAATATTATTATTTGAAATATATATATATTAAAAACTTATTATTATTTATCTAAAAATCTAAGTTTAAAAGAAAAAAACAATTCTTATCCTATCTTTTCTTAATTTAAAGCTAAGACTAGATAAGAAGTTGTTTTTTCTTTAATTATATATTAAAAAATTTAATATTTTAGAAAATCGACGGTTGAAATCATTTCAATGGTCTTGCATCCTTCTCTACCATTTTCAATCGTTGATTTTCAAAATCAATTCATTCACTTCATATAGGGAACACCTTCAGTGTAAAAATAAAATAAAAATAAGAATGAAAATATAATGTAGAATTAGTAAACTAATTACTAATTACATTTACCTTTAGGATCTTCGCAATAGGTACACAAAAGCCTTGCTCATCAAAAATCCAATTTGACACATCTTCCCCTGCATTGGTCTTAGCATATGATGAGGAAGTCCACTCCTCACTAACTAACATGCACCTCAAAGCTCCCTTTGACTGCAGCAAGGATTGTAATGTGATGAAATTGGTAGCAAACCAAGTTATCCCAAGGCGAGCCAACTCCTTCTGCCTTGTGAATTGCCTCATTAGGTTGAGGACCCATGTGTGATTATATATGAATTTACAAATATTTTTTGTTGTCTCCACACATGCTCTGATCCATGCAATCTTGCCAAGATCCTCCAATATGAGGTCAAGGTAATGAGCAGCACAAGGAGTCCAAAATAATGATGGGTTCCTATCCATCAGTAGTCTACCTATAGCAACATAATTTGCCGCATTATCTATAACTACTTGCACCACATTCTCCTCACCTACATCAACCAACTCCCTCGAAACCTTCGCAAAGGAATTTAGCATTTTTGGTGTTCCCAAAACAATGTTGATCGTAGGTATGTAATTGTACAAATGCAAGTCGTACTTTGTCTATAGTTCGTCATACCTTGTGAAACAGCTTTGTTCATACCAATGTTCCACGGGGACGCGTCCCCCCCAAAATTTCAGTCATCCCCTTGACCCGAAAGTTTCGGAGACTTGGGGACGGCTGAGAGATGTCCCCCCGCCATGCCCCCACCGCCGTCAAGACATGAGAGACTTCAGGGAGACGTCGAGGATAACTGGACGTCTCGGGGACTCCCAAACGCCCCTCGAGCATCTCGAAGATGCCCAAGCGTCCCCTGTTAGTGTTGTAGCGGCAAGAGATATTTTCTCCTAATTATATCTTGTTCAAGGTAGGTTGGCCTTCATCCTTTATAAATAAAATATATTTGTTTTAGGTCGGCCCTAGAGAGAAGGTTGCCTAGTTTGGTATTTATAGAGGATAGAGTCCTCTCATTTTGTCATCAATCAATTTCACTCTCCAATTCGCATCTTCAGCAGCAGCAACAGTTCGCCATTCTTAGCAGCAGATTTGATTCTAAAAGAAGTGTCATCATTTGTGGAGAAGTGTCTCTATTCATTGTATTAGACTCGGCCTTGTCTAGGGCCTGATTTGTATGCAATTTTCTGCACTTTTCTTCTGATTTATAAGAGTATATTGTTGTTGGGTTTTTCTCCCTCGAGTAGAAGGGTTTTCCCAGGATAAATTGTTGTGTCTTCCGTTTTGTGTTGTGTTGTTTAATTTTCTGCTTATTGTGCATATCTGATCTGAAAATTCAACATCCCCCGTGCTAAGACGTGATAAAAAGTGATTTTTTTTTTAAATTTCTTTTAATTTACTTGATCTTTGCGCCTAGGGCCGAACCCTAAAGGCTTGTGGGACCCATCTAAAAGCTTCTAAACTCAATAAAACACTCTAATTGTTCATTTTTTTGCTCACATATGCATTTGATGTTTTGCAACAGCTAGGTGAAGAAGAGGAGGAGCATTCTACACCAATTTTGAAGGATTTTTCAAGCACAAGATAGGTTTTTATGACTGTTTTTTGAAGTTCAAAAAAAAAAAGGTTTTTTTTCCAAGTTTTTAAATTCATTTTGAAAATGTAGTTTGATGTTGAATCTTACAATGGGCATTGAAATGAAAACATGAATATGCATTTGCAGCCATGTTTATGAAATTTTTTAATCATAATTTCATAAACATGGCTGCAAATGCATATTCATGTTTTCATTTCAAGGCTCTTTTTTTTTTTTTCATCTTTCCATCAAGATTCATCATGAAATTTTCAAATTTGTTAAACTAGGCACTTATAGAATTTATTTGTTTATTGCAGTGTCACAATGAGCTCTCATGACATGAGTGAGGATGAGGTTCATTCACATAGTAATATTGATCCTAAATATGCACCTAAGGCTGAGGGGGTGACCATGGGGCTGAGCATGAAGCCCAAACTAGTTCCATGGCAAGTGAAGCAAGTACTTTAGAGTGCCCTTCTGCAGTATTGGCAAAGTATGCTAAGGGTCCTTTTGATCCCAAATCCCCTCTCAAACAACTTGCAACAAAAGAACTAAGCAGGTAAGGGGCAACATCTGGTGGCACAAGGAGGTGGAAGTTCAACTTTTGTGGTGAGGGGTGGTCTGGGAGCATCACTAGAGTTAATGCACACTATTTTTTCATTAGAGGAAAAGGTGTGGAGATATGCGAATTTTTGGCAAAACCAAAAAACATCAAATACAAAGTTCAAATAAATAAGTTATGGGGTGTTCCTGATGATACACCAGCTGCACCTGTGCCTACTACTTTGCTTCATAGGACACATCTTCAACATAGCCAGCCACAGAGATCCAGCCATACTTTGCAGACAAGAGTAGGAGGGACACCAGGTTCTTCTTCTAGTGCCTACGCAGGAGAGGGGAGGGGGAAAAGGAAATTGCAAAGTCAAACTCATGGCCCCATAGCAGATTTGTTTAATGCGCAACTCAAATATGACATAGATGATGCCATTGGCAAGTTCTTCTTTGCCAATGGCATCCCACTTCATGTTGCCCAATCTCCTTATTATAAGGAGATGATATCGATGGTGGCAAGGGGAGGACATCATATGTGCCACCAGGTGAGACGAAATTGAGGACCACGATCTTGAATAAGAACTATTCCAAGATCAATTTGTTGATGGAGAAGATGAAGGAGTGTTGGGCTAAGACAGGATGCAACATAGTCATGGATGGGTGGACGGACATTAGCCATCATCCACTCATTAACATCATGGTTACATGTATTGAGGGCCCATATTTTCTTAAGGCAGTTGATTGTACAGGGCACTGCAAAGATGCCGATTTTCAGTTTGAGGTTCTCAAGGATGCTATTGAGGAGGTTGGGCCACAAAATGTGGTCCAAGTTGTGACAGATGTTGCATATGTGTGCAAAGCCGCAAGAAGACTTGTTGAGGCTTCTTATAGGCATATTTGGTGGACCCCATGTTGTGTGCATGCCATGAACAATGCACTCAAGGACATGGGAAAGATTGATTGGATTAGAGCAATGGTTAATGATACGAGAGATGTGCAAATGTTTATCTGCAACCACCACACATCACATGCACTCTTCAGGACCTTCGCTAAGGAGTTCCTGAAACCTATTAATACGAGATATGCTTCCTATTTCATTCTCTTGGAGAGAATGATGGAGTTGCAGGCATTGCAACTCATGGTCATGACAGCAGATTGGAATAGGTGGGCCAAGTCTAAGATAGAGCAAGGGAGGAGGGTAAAGGATACAGTGAAGAGCGATGTGTTCTAGGGTAATGCAAAATATATTGTCGCCATCATTAAACCAATTTTCCAAGTTATCAGGTATGGGGATGTGGATGCACCTAGCCTTGGAGAGGTGTATGAGTGCATCGATTCTATACTTGATCAGATGAGGGTTCTTGTGCAAGAGAGGGACCCACATTAGCATTCTACCACGAGCACATTCAACAAATCATTCACAAGAGATGGAAGAAGCTCAACACTCCCTTGTACATGGCAGCCTATGCACTTAATCCTAAGTTGTATTTGACTAGGCCCGGTAGAGTGACACCGATAGAGGATGCAAAGGTGAAGGCAGGGTTCTTCAGGTGGTGCATTGAGAGGATGTATGATGTTGTAGATGCGAGCGTGATTCGCACTGAGTGGACCAAATTTGCCACTCTTAGGGGTTATTCAGAATGCATCCAAGATGGATATGCGAACTATGGCGCAAGAGGACCCAATTTTGTGGTGGACTTGCCATGGATCGGGATCTTTGACTACCACTCTAGCCATCTGATTGTTATCTCAAGTTTCTAGTTCTTCAGCTTTTGAGAGGAACTGGTCTACATAGAGCTTCATCCACTCTCTTAAGAGGAACAAAATTACCTCTAGGAAAGCAGAGAAGCTTGTGGCTGTACATAGTGTTTTGCGTCTCATTGACCGCAAAACACTTTTGTACAAAGAGAGTCCAGCAACACGATGGGATGTAGAGCCAGAGGAGCCAGGACAGATTGATGAGGATGCTTCAGTTTCGGCTTCAGATGCAGGGCTGGTTGGTGTTAGTTTGGCAAAGCTTGAACGCGAGGATTCCAGTAGTTCAAGTGATGAGGAGTTTGGGGATAATTAGAGGCCTCCTCCCTTCACTACATTTTTGCATTTTGTACTTATTTTGATATCAATGTATCATGCTACTCATTGTAATCATCTTTATGATATGATATTATGATGTGACATGTCATATTTTTGATATTCATATAATAGAAATCTCAAATTCGACAAATTCATTTGTCAAATTTTAATATTTTATTTATTTTTAGTCTTTTAGTAATAGTATTCAAGTACTTAAAATGTTAGTATTTGCAATTTTACTAATTTGCCAAAGTTTAATTTGAAATGTTATTCTTAAACATCTTTTTATAACTAGTTATTCAAGTACCATATGTATATCAGAACCACCCCCCCCCCTGCCCCCCCGGTCCCCAAACTTAGACCCCTTGTCCCCCCGTCCCCGAGATGGTTCCCGTCAGGAAACTCCGTGGACACTGGTTCATACCATCTTACAAAGTGATCGTCATATGTGAAGACTATTGCTCCCTTTGTCATACGATGATAACCCATGTTGATCGTATGTTCTTCCTTCATACCTTGCGACTGATCAGTCATACGATCCTCCACAATACCATGCACGAGTCTTAAGGTTGATCATACACTTCCTCTTTGTACCGCCTGCTAAAGTCTTTTCCATACAATGAGAACCTTTATCCGTACGCTGTAGTCATGCTTTTGTTGTACGTTATAGGATGGAGGTGGTCATATGGTGGTCTCCAATTGAGGCCGTACTTGTTGTCGTACTGAGTTGCACCACATAAAAACGCATTTCTTTATTTGTCTTCTCCTCCCAAGGATCGTACGGCACTTACGAAGTGGATTTGTATTGTTTTTTTTTCGTTGGCCATATTTTAATGTTTTTAAACTTTGCCACTTTAATTTTTAGTCTTTTTACAATTGTCAACTGGAATATTTTAATATCCCCCTTTTTACATTTTTAATACATCTTGCCTTTATTTTAATATTTTTTCTCCTCAATAATTTTAAATTTTTGCTTTTTTTCAAATTCTAAACTTTAATAATTTTCAACTCCGTATTTTTTTAATTTTTTGTTTTTTATTTTTTATTTTTTCATTTCCACTTTCTCTTTTGTCCTCTTTACTCAAATTTTTCTTTTAATTTTATTTCTAAGGCTTGATCTCGTACCCTAGTTATTTCAGGTCTTTTGTAATTCACATTTTCATAGTTTGTTCCTAGGTATATAATTTATGAGGCTAGATGTTGTTTCCAAAATACCCACGACCTTTTATAATAGTCATTATCACAACATGTTCCTACATAATCAAGATCAAATAGTTTCTATAATAATGGTGGATTTTGCATACCTTTATAAATCTGATTGTCGTCAATGTACATTCTCCCCCCTTGTAGGTACCATTTCACTTCTTCCCCTTTGACTGTTGGTGGTGGTGTTGGATTATGTATCATGTGCCATAGTCCGTTAAGACATCAGTAATGGAGGTGGTTCTATGTTGTGTTCTATTGCCCACTGAATTATATCTTCGTTGTATCTTTCCCGTTTTGCTATGAAGTAATGTTCGGCCATGAATACTGGTCATAGGTTGGGGCCTTCATCCTCCCAGTCTTCTAAATGCTCTCCTAAATGCCATTCTTCGATTGTCTTCCTCTCCTTTTGTTCTTCGTCTAACACATAGGCGATGTATCCTCTTCTTGGTCCTGAATATGGCGCTTTCAAGTGCCATATGTCGCCTTGTAATTTTATCCATTCTGCAAGTGGTCCAAATAACACAATTGTAAGTGTCAATGAATCCTTGGCACTACCACAGCTTTAGGTCTTTACAAAATTGGTTTTACTTTTACGCCTGCAGGTCCTAATTTTTTTGGTATTTCCATGGTAGGTTTCTTATCTGCCATACAATCCACCATGTTGATTGTAATTGCTCTCTTTATATGGCTATAATTTGGATCCATTAATACTATCTTTCAATATATTGTCATCTAGAGTCTCCAATTTGATAGCTCCATTCTCTGAGATTTTTCGGATTTTAAAGGGACCAAGCCATCTCACCTTAAACTTACCAAGTTTTAATTCGTTACGGCTGTTATATTTGACAACCAACTATCCTAGCTAGAATTTTTCCCATTGGAGGTGTTTGTCGTGCCAGAATTTCCTTCTTTTTTGCATCATCTTCATTGCTCATTGGGCAAGTACTCTCCATTCATCCAATTTGTTTAATTGGAATAGTTGTTCTTCAAGCTCTTTGTGTCACCTAGTCGGTTCTCGATGGCAATCCTGAGACCCAATACCATATACTCAATGGGAACTAAAGCTTCCTAACCGTACATCAATTGGAATGGCGTGTGGCTTGTTGTCAGCTTGTATTTCGTACAGTAAGCCCATAGTATGGCTAGCAGCTTCTCTTCCCAGTCAGCTTCTTCGATGTCACACAACTTATTAATGATCGAGATGAGCACTTCATTTGTTGATTCTACCTACTTGTTTGCTCTCGAGTAGTATGGGCTTGATAAGTTGTGAAAAAATTGAAACTCCGTCATCATCAAGCAAATGACATGGTTCATGAAGTGTCCTCGCTTGTCGTTGGTGATCTAAATTGGGATGCCATAGCTTGTGACAATCTAATCGTATATGAATCTCGTCATACTAACTACAGTGTTCTCTGGCAATGCCCAAGCCTCTGCCCATTTGGTTAGGTACTCCATGGCAACAACGATGTACCTGCACTAATGTAGTTCATTGACTTTCAACAGACCAATGAAGTCCAATCCCCACCACTTGAAAAGTTCCTAAGGTTGAGATGGGAACAGCGGCATGTAATCTCTTTTCAGTGATTTGCCAACTCTCTAGAAAATATTGCATCCTACCACCCACTCTAGGGCATCGATGTGCAACCTCGGCCACCACAGATCTACCAATAAGATTTTATGTGTTGTAGCATCTAGCCCCATGTGTCCTCCAACCAATCGTTTGTGTGCTTCCTTAAGTACTCCAAAAACTTCCTCTTCCATGATGCATCGCCTTAGTACCTAGTCTGACCCCATCTTATATAGCAGCCCATTGATGAGTTGGAATGTTTTACTCTTCAATACTAGTTTCCTTCGCTCTCTCGATGCCATCTCCTTAAGAAACGTGGAAGTAGAGAGGTATTCTCCAACGTTTTCGTACCATCGAGGTAGTGTTGCAATTGAAATAAGTGGGTGTCTGGAAAATCTTCATTATTCCCTCTAGAGGTTCACCTAACTTGATCCTTGACAATTGGTCGGTAATGACATGGCTCTTCCCTGGCTTGACAAAAATTGTGAATGTGAATTCTTGTAGTAGTAGCAAAAGCCATCTACTCACTCTCCCTTGAATTATGGGTTTTTTCACCAGGTCCATAAGGCCCTGGTGATCGACATAGAATGTGAAGGGAGTTGCCAAAAAGTAGTGTCTGAACTTTTGTACGACATAAACCATTCCAAGTGCTTCCCTTTCCATCATACTATAATTAATTTTTGCCTTCGACAGTAGCCGACTGGCGAAGAACACTAAGTGATCTAACCCTTGTGGTCCCACTTCTGCCAACATTGCTCTGATGGCGTAGTTTGATGCGTCGACTTGCACATGGAACTCCTTACTCCAATCGAGATATGGAAGGATGGGCGAACTTATCAATTGTACCTTCAATTCATTGAAGGCCTTCTCTAGGTCTTCAGTCCATATGAATTGTCGACCCTTTCTTGTAAGTACGTCCAACAAGTAGGATACCTAGGCAAAAAATTTGATGAATCTTTTATAGTAACCGACATAACCCAGGAATGACTTTGCTCCGATGATGTTCTGAGGTGGTTCCATCTATACAATCACCCTTATTTTTTCTAGGTCGGTTTTTTATCCATCTTTGCAAACTGTGTCTGAGCAATTTCCCTTGAGGTACCATGAACCGATACTTCTTTGGATTTAACGCCAATCGTGTTGCTTTGCATCATTCCATACATTCTCAGAGAGCATTCAAATGTGTGTCTTCGTCACTATAAATTGACCAGTCATCCAAGAATGACTTAAAGTTCCACTGACATTCTCTCAAATATATGTAGAATGATTCTTAGGAAAGTCGCCGAAGCATTAAATAGACCAAATGGCATGCGGTTGTATGCATAAACTCCGTCTTCAACCATGAATGTTGTCTTCAATTTATCCTCCTTGGCTATGCATCTAATTGTAGCTCAAGAATCCATCCATGAATGAATAGATTTCGTGACCAGCCACCTCTTCCAATATTGAGTCAATGAATGGGATCGAGAATGGGTCCTTTATAGTTACTACACTCAGGCTTCAAAAATCCACCTATATCCGAATTTGTTCGGATTCTTTCTTTAATGATATGACAATTGGTGAAACCCAATCATTGACTTTGACCTTGAAGATTATTCCCGCTTCCAACATTTTTTCGATTTCCTCTTGTACCTTTACAACATAGTTTTTATTCATTCGGTAGGGCCTCTTCCATACGGGTTGCGCTCTTGGTACCAAAGGGATTCTATGCACACATAATTCTAGAGGTACACCTTTTAAGTCTTTGTACATCCACACAAAGGCATCCTTGTATTTTGTGAAGATCTTGAATGCTGTCGCCTTCAACACTGGATTCCAGTTGTCTCCCACTAGAATCATTCGGGGGCTATCCTCCTCTCCTAAGTTCAACTTCTTTATTCTTGGTTCTTTGTACTTAATCACTTTGTTTCATTCAAAATCATAAGTTGGAGTGTCATCCACCCTAGCCACTCCCTCCTTGCATTCTTCGTACTCTAGAGGAAATACTCAACTTGGTGAGGCTTTGTCCTCTTCTACTCTTTCAATCTCCCTGATCTATAGCATATTGCAATCCCGTTGGAACACTTCGTAGTCCTCCATTTGCCAATGAAAGAGTCCATTGAGTGAACTCATTTCGTCCTCCAAGCAATTATGGAGGTCAAGGACACCTTCATCATTTGATTCCATGAATCTCCTTCATCTATTCTGATCCTCCTTCAGACGATGCCAATTCTTCACTTACTGCTTGATTTCTCAAGTCAATCATGTACTTTCTCCCATTGTTCTCTATGGAAAGTGTATTTCATTTCCAGTTGTGGTCTGCCTTGGCTACAATCAACCATCCTCTCTCGAGTAATGCATCGTACGCCTTTTTCTCCAATGGGATGACCACGAAATGCAATAGGAACAATTGGGTCGTGATCATCACCTTCTACGCCATCAACGTTCCTAATGGCTTGATGCCATGCTAGTCAACGCCCACAGACTGGAATGTTGATGGCCAGAGTGTTGGCTTCCCAAGGCACTTCCATGTATCTTTGGCCAGTACGTTGACTCTCGATCCTTCATTGACAATCGTGTTTGTTAAACTTTTTCCCTCAATCTCCATCTGTATGATAGCCGGTCTCTTCCCTATGTTCACTGTCAGGAACATTGGGTCGATGACTTGTTCACCTTCAAGTAATGGCTCCACTACCATTCCTTTTCTTCAGCCTTCCTGTTGTTGACTTTGCTCATCACCGACTATGTTTGTTGTCGCCACTCCCAATTGTGGCATTGTTTGCAGGAGGTTTGTCACTTTAATTGGTACGATCGTATGTAGCATCTGTCGTACGAAGTTCTTTTCAAACTCCAACCGCAACGAGGTACTTGCAGTTTCGTGGGAAGTTCTTAGTTTTTTTGCCATCCCCTGTTCTAATTCGACTTTGGCTTCTTTCATTCATTCCTTTTCCATATGAGGATCTAGGTATATTGCTTTCTTCATTTGTGCTCTAGTAATTGCCAGCACTTCCTCGTCTTGTTCCTCCATGTCCAACATGTTGATGCCTTTTTGTTTTGGGCAGTCGATATCCTCATGGTCACCCGGTCCACACCACTTACACAACATCCCCATTTTGTCTTAGTTACTTTGGCATTCTTTGGCGAAGTGACCCCATTCGTTACATTTTCTGAACTGGATCATCAATCACCCTTTGCATCATATTGGATTCTACTCCTCGGTCCATTGTTGTTGAATCAATTTTTATTTAGTATTTTGCTAAGTTACCGGTTTTGATTCAGGTTTGGTTCGCGGGTTCGGGCAAAAAATTTTGGGGGGTTGGGTTCATTTTGGGTTTGTTAATACAAAAACATATAAAAATTCAGAAATATATACATATTTCCAGCAGTAATTAAGTTCAAAATACACCACCATATTAATAGGCAAATAACATAGCAAAAATACACCACCACTTTTATAGTCAAATAATAAAATATTACTGAAACTCGAATGTCATGATATAGATTGTAAGGACCCTTGCAAATTCTGCACTTAATTTTTCAGTTTGAGTGTTTTGTAATTTTGTCAAACAGGTGTCTCATAAACTTCTTACAGCTGGTAATTGATTTCTCTTTTTGCTTTTTCTCAAATAAAGATGAAGTGTGCATAAAAGACTCTATCTAAAAGGTGCCAATGACTGAGAATGCAATGTGGAATGAAATGCAATATGTGTTAACTGATTTTCCAAGACTCAAGATGACTGAAATGAAATGCAATGAACAGTTACAGCAAAGAGACATTTTGACAAACAATTATTGTGCAAACTCCAAACTCCATTATGATAAGAATTGCAGCTAGGAAACTCAAACAGATTACAAATCTTTGCCACTATTACTCACAGCAGATCGCCCTCAATAGGAGATGATTCGCAATGATGATATAACTCAGACTTAAATGGCAACGATGCACTATTATCTAGAATGTAAAATGCAACTACTAAATGCTGCAAAGACAGTGATACATTGACTGCTGTGTTGGCGTAAAAACTAACACCTCTAGAGTGTAAGTTTGTACGGACAGCTATGCACACTATGTAATGAGTGCTCTTCAAATTAGGAGGGGAAGCTCCCTCGTTGTGCTAGAATGCATGGAATGGAAAAGTAAACTAGTATCCTATATTTTTGTTCTCAGCTGGTAGAGGCACAAGGTTAAGAAAACCTAGAACGTTGCAGCTAAGTATTTTCTGGTTTCGCAGATCATCTAACTACAATTAAGCTAACTTCTTTAAATCTATCCAGTTTCCTCAAGAAATAGAGCATGAGGAAATGGAGCAGGAATGTATTATATGATAAACTTCAGGTGCGAGCTCACAACATGAAGGCAAGGGAGGCGCAACTATTTTCTAATCCAGGAAGAAGTTTATTAAAACAAACAAATAAACGGTAAACCTGGTACAGCTTCACAACATGAAGGCAAGGTAGGCGCAACTATCTGCTTGGCTGAATGAGTCTACTATCACACACATCAAACAATAAGCTTTAAGTACAGTTTTGCAACATGAAGGCAAGGTGGGCACAACTATTTGCTCTTCTGAATAGGCTCATGATAAACAAAACACAAGGTAAGCAATTGGGACAGTATATTGTATAGACACCATATGCATGCAATAACGATCAAACCAGCAACCCCATTTAACTAAGATTGAATGAACACCATGACAATAACATGAAGGCAAGGTAGGCGCAGCAATTTATTATAACAGTAATCACTCTTTGAACAGATACAATAATAGCAATACTACAGGCAAGGTAGGTGCAGCATGTATGCTATCAAGCAAAAGTTCTAATTTACAAGGGTGAACCAATCTTGAGAATAGGCATGTTGCCGACAACGCAGCAATTCTCTATCACCAGGAAAAGCTAATTACAAATGAGCTAAAAGCTCTTATTTATAGACTTCAAGGTGTAGGCAACCCTAAAATCACCTTGAGTCAACTACAGTCTTGCAAGACATGCAAGATCTTATTCCTAAACCCTAATTGAATGAAACTATACAGTTAACTGGGAAACTATCATCAGTTAACTGAAACATCTAATCTAAATGGACAAGGTGCAACATGCACATCCTTATTGAAAGCAAGTCAACTGGAATGCTATCATCAGTCAACTAAAAGATCTAATCTAAGCTCCAAGTGTTTGTAGATAATTCCAAGAAAGACATGGCATGCAATGTATAACAACCAGTTAACTTGGAAAGAAGCCTCGAGTTTAACTCCTGTGTCTAATGTCTATCTTGGAAAAGGTGGGACGCCTTGAACTAAAGTTTACTGGCCCTGATCTCTGGCAATTAACCCATCCACTAGGTTGTCGACTGCATCATCACTTAGAGGTCATCACATGTCTTAACTGTCAATTCACTGCTTGTCAGCAACTCAAGCAAACCTAGAAGCCTCTTGGCACTTCACTGATTGGTAATTCTGGCGGCTCTGCAATTGAAGTGATGGCCACTTTTTCTTCTACAGCTTGATACTTCTCACGTTTTTTATGCTTTTCTCTATGGAAGAGTGTTGCATGATGAAACCGCAAAGTTTGACTACGAACACTTTGGTTGTGATAAAATGCAAATGAACTTGCTGCATGCGCAGAAACCCAATGGTATCAACCCTCTAAACTGGCCTTGGAAGACAATCAGCTATACAAGGCATGAAACCATGTGAACTTGAGTGACTACGCTTGTCAACCTTTTCGATGTGCTTGATACAAATTGATGTCAGCTTTTTTGATGAAATCATGAATTAAGACTGACTTGGTCTTGAATTCATTTTGCGTGAACTGCATCCTGAAAAACTCGCCCGTTGACTGTGAACATGGCTATATTCTGACAACTTTTCTAGAAAGCCAAAAATAGCCTACTGAGGCTAAAAATAGCTTGTCGGATAAGAATTTTTACGGAAAAATCTGAGATATGGGTTTTGTCCAGTAAGTGATTCTAAGACAATCTAGAACATCAGAAATTCCCTTTACTCAACCATGCAAAAGAATTTCGGTTGAGAAAATTAAAGCTTCAAGAACAGATGTTCTGGAACAAATTTTCCTGAAAAATTCTGGCACATGGGTTTTGCTGAGAAAGCTCTTCTGAATCAACCCAGATACTTTGTTTCGCCAAAATTTGCCAACACTTCGAACATGCGAGAGAATTTAAGACGAGAAGATGGAAGAAATATAGAAGAGAAAAAGACGTTTTTTATTATTTTAATTGTTTTTGTGCCTTCTTTCAAAATCGCCACTCTGTCTTTGAATCTGATGCTGAATCTGGACTTGAACCTGCAAAAGAATTTACCTATTGCCTTCGAGCTTGATTCTCTGATGAAAATTCACTAATCTCTTTGAGGAAATTCGAACTTTCAAAGCTGTGTGAATGAGAAAAGACGCCATGCTTGGTTAAATAGATGAAATCGTACCCTCATGCATGCATGCTAAAACCCTAATTGTGAAGAAGGAAGTCGATTGGCCTTTTACCAGTTGAACTGCCACTGTTTCTGAGTCTTTAGACTAATAATATTTTAATTTCAACACATGCAAAGAACTAAAAGTGACACCAATATTTATCTTTGAAGAAATTCGTCACTTTTTAATGCCTTGCATGCAAAAATATTATTATCATTTTGCTAAAAATAGCATCTTGTTGTGCTCAACACACTTCACTGATTTCAAAAAGTCAAATTTTGATCTTTTAGGCGTCCGTCTGCAAGAGTTATGAAATTTTTTGAGAATCTCCTTTTTTATAGCTGGCTGCGAAATCACATCTATCCATGTTCAACTCTGATTTCCGGATGATTGAATGATCCTGCGACCGTGCTGAGATATCCACTACGAAGCCTGCATAACAAGGATGAAATGTCTGTTGGGAGCAACAACTGCTAAAATCATCATCTAACACCTCAGAAAATTAAGCGCCTCTGATTAAATTGATGCATTGATTCCAGACTTAGCCATTCCTTTGTATTGCCTTCTGATACTTCAAATTGCTATTGACGGTGAATGATGAACCCTGTTGACTGAAAAATAGATTCATTGCGTGACTGGAAGTACTCTGCATCCAATGACTGTATGTAAGGTATCTGAAAATTGAATCAGGAACCTCAAAAAGATGGGCACCCCTATTCAGTGAAGATGCAAACACCATTTTGTCAAAAGTGTTACTTTCATCCAAGCACCCTACTTTGACCCTTGATACCGGGAGCTGGAATGCTCCGATTCGTGTGCTACTTGTCTCCCTGTATAATTTGGTCAACTTGCAAGAGATGTTCTTGGAGAAGATGAAGCCAGAAAACTGCTTCTAAGGCCCTTAAAAGAGAATCGCCTTTTTCAAATAAAATTCTAGCCTTCTACTTAGTCATTTTTTTGAACTGTCTTCAACCACTTCCACTTTACAGTATTGTCACCTTGACCTCGCACGTACGAGCACTCGCCAAATCCCGGAGGCTGTCGGCTAGACTCGTTGAATGGCTGGAGTAATTGCACACAAGTCTTGTGAAGATTGCAATTGCAAATAACCCCATCTGGCAAGCCTAAAGGCTGGGCGCCCCTAGCCTACAGATGTGCAGCTTTGTGTAGCTACGCTTCACCATCCGCTGTTTTACGTGCTCGGTAGAACCTTTGTCATGATCACTCAGAATACTGGATCATCTTGTGAACTACTACGTTGCAAAGCTAGACTGAACTAGAAAAGATCTCAGGAAGACCTCAATTGCAAACTCATCCATCAAACAAGTCATATTTAGGGGCGCCCCTAGGCTACAGGGGCGCTCAAACCATGCTTTTAGCAATCTTTTCTCACATGTATCCCGCCTGCAGTTTCCACTTCTGACGTTGATAACCGGAGTTTTGTACCGGATATGCTTCAGCTCGATAGCTTGCTCAAAAGCCAGACTAATTCTGCAAAGACTGAATCCAGTAATACACACATGCATCCAGATCTGGGCCTTCAAAAAGAAGGGCGCCCTGGGCTACAGGGGAGCGGATCTGTATTTCTAGACTGCCTCCATGTGGAAAGCACTCTTCGTAACCTCTCCTTCTGTCTTCGTCTGCCGGATTTCTGCAACTCAAATGATCTCGCTCCATAGTTAGTCGGAAAGCTGACTGAAAACATAAAACAATGAATGTGTTCTCAATCCAAAACAATCAAATCTTGACCTTCAAATGGAAGGGCGCCCTTGGGCTACAGGGGAGCAGATTTGCTCTGAATTCATTGATTTTCACCATTTTATGCTTTGCAAATGCTGTATCCACCGCTGAGTTTGACCGTGTCAACGTGCTATGACTACCGAGGTGTGTGTATGACTATACTTCATCATTTTCACAAGTACGGACACTGTAAAGTTGATTTGCACGTTGATTGCGCAAGTGTCTACTATGTTACATAGTGAGAAGTTCCTAGACTTAGAATATTTTAGCACTTTTTGCCAATCTGAAAATCCCCTCCATCAAAAAGCATTATTTTCAACATCTTTCTTCGTAGAACGTTCTTGGAGTTTCAGGCTTAGATATTGACACCTGGTACTGGCCAACTGCCATTGACGACCTCGGAAGTCCTAACTTTTCTCCTAAAAAAGTTATAACTACCCACCAGCCTTCAACTGACTTTTAACTGAAACCGACTTCACCACTGTGATCGTGATGTGAAATAAGCCAATCAAAATTAATTTCAGCCAATTCTGACAAGTTCCTATTTTTTAGGGTTTCGAGCTAAAAATAGATTTCAGAAACCCTAATTTTCAAATTTTTCAAATTTTGCCAATATCTTCCTGGCATCACACTGACTAAAAGCCCATACTTTATTTGCCCAAAAACTGAGTTTTGACCCCGCTTTTACAAGGTTTAGACCATTTTAAGCAAAATGCCTTAATGAAGCAAAAAATTTGGTTTGGGTACAACATGCTGTAATGACAATGAAATAAAGATACCTAAATGCAAATTTATACAATGCGAATGAAGAACCTAATTGACAGCTTGCAAGATGTAATGAAAGTGACTGTAGACCAAGTCTGATAGCTTTGATTCTTCTCTAGACCAGCAACTATATTGACGTCTTGCCCAGCAATGAATCGTCCATAGCTAGGGGCCTCAAAATGATCGAACTTCCTCCAAATCAAGCTGGTTACAATGCCAAAGATGTTGTGCCTGGCTTTTAGATGGACTACGATTTCTCCCAGCCAAAATCGAACAAGAACAATGTCACCAATCTCCAAAATCGACTTGATGCAAAGCAAAGTGCTGCGCCAATATGAAGGATGATTTTCCCAGCAATGAAATCGACCTTCAATGATAAAATCGATATGCCAAAATGACTGTAAATGATTCTCCAAACTGCTAATGCTACCTTCACCAAAATCGACCCCTTATGCTTCTTCAAAATTTGGTCAATGACCATTAAATTTTGCAATGATCGCTCAAGTAGGAAGATTGAATTATCTCCCTCCACAACCTCCAGCTAAGGTTGATCTTTCACAACCGAAACCGGTATCCTAGAGTATTCAAACCCTCGGACAAGCAAGCATTCAAGCTTTTCACCAAACTGGTATGAAAGTATATTCCAAGACATGCTCAAATGCCAAGCCCACAGCCCCTTATAAAGATTTCTCAATCACCTCCAAGAAGCTTCTAGAAAATATTATTATTTTATTCCTAAAGTGACTTTATGATATATTTTATTTTAGTTTATTAAATTAATTAAAAATAAAGCTATCTTAATGATTTTGAATCATTGAGATAACTTTACAAATAATTAATTTAATCATTATTCCCTTATTTCTCCTTTAGCCTTCAGGAATAATAAAGGCTAAATGACCTCCGGGGTGGCTACTGAGAAGGGGACATTACATAGATTAAAGTTCAAACATAATAATGTCAAGTGTTTACAATCAGCTACCATTGATCATTGATCAAATATCATATGGGTCATCAAAAATATCATCATCATCCATATTAGATGATGTATGTAGTGGTAAATTAGAAGAACCACAAATAGCGCCAGTGGCACTCACACTTGCACTGGCACTAGCACTAGCACTCTCACGCTCACTAGCTGGCTCATAGTCATCATCAACATCAAGTGCAACAAAGTGGCTTGTGAAAGCATCCAAGTCAAGACGCTCTGGCTCGATATCCCACTCCCTTTTGTCTCCTTCTTTGTAGGCACTTTGTTTGTATGTAAAGAGCTGCAAGCTTGAACGCACATACACCAAGTCCTTTGCCTTTTTTTAATGTAGTCTATTGTGCTTTATTGAGTGGACGGAGTATGTGCTCCAATTCCTCTCAGATGAAGATGAACTAGCAACCTATTAAGACCAAATTAAATAGTTAAGAGTTACAAAAATTAATTAATCAAAATATAAATAAAATTATTAAATATAAGACTTAAATTTAAAAGATAAAATATTTTGACTATAAAACTTACTTGGGATAAAAAAATTATTGCAAGAGGTTGTAGGTACGTGTATGCTTGGCCATGGAAGTACCACCAACTATGAGTATCAACCATGTACTTGTCTCGAAGAGCATCAAGACCACAATCATTGGAGCATGCAAAACCCATGAACTCAACCCTCATTACATCACGTCGGTCACGATCAGTGAAGAATCTATAAAGTGTTGCCGTGTACCCTTGAACCACTTTAGCATCTCTATATGAGGCAACTCTTCTTGTCACAGAAAGTAGTTGAGCACTATAGTATTTGGGACTCAATGCAAAAGCAAGAAGATGTAGTGGAGTGGTCATTTTGTTCCATCTCTCTACAATGATTTTGTGTAGCTCTTTGAAGAACTTTTCTTCAAGATCTTCCTCTTTTGCATTGATGATGGATTTCATTTTCCCAATCATTGAGTCGATGCCATCATATACTTCACCCAACAAGGTCTATCCATGTCAGTATAACAGATCATGCTCAATATGGGCTCAATGAAACTGAGGAGATACTCAACACGATCCCACCAAATGTCACCTAGGATCATTTGCTTAACCTCAGTTGCCCTTGGAGTGCTAGATTGCCTCCATATGGACCAATTAGGGTTGATGACCATATTAGAGAGTGCCTCACGAATATTCACAAATCGTCTCAACACAATTGTGTTGGAGGCAAAATGGGTCTCAGCAACCTATTTGAAAACCAAAATAAAATAAATTTAAGTTTACAAAAATTAAAATTTAAAATTTAAAATATTACTAGAGTGAAACATGTTTATTATTTAGCTTACCTTCAACAACTCCAATTTCAAGAAGGCTCTAAATATGCCTTGTGACATATGGTGGTTGGTGATGAACATTTGGATGTCTTCGGCCTCAACATACACCTGTTTGATCCAATCATTTTTGTTTCCATTTTTTTGTAGCATTAGGTTGAGGGAGTGGACAGCACAAGGTGTCCAAAAACTGTGTGAATACCTCTCCTCAACCAATAACCCAGCAACCCTACAATTTTTCGCATTGCCTGTTATAACTTGCACAACATTTCGAGGGCTCACTTCATCAATAGCTTGACAAAAAATAAATGCCCCATCATTCACGTCTCCTTTATAATCCACTGCTCTAAAAAACATTGCTCCTTTAGGGGACACTGCAATAACATTGATCAATGGCCGAGTTTTTGCATCTTTCCATCCATCAGAAACGATGGTTACCCCTATTTCAATCTACGAATCCCTTATGGGCTTCAAGGAGTCCTCTACATATTTCACCTCTTTATCTAACAAGGTGCTACACACCTTCTCAAAACTTGGGCCCTTATACCCTTTTCGAGCCTCATTAATAGATTTCACCATTTTTTGCCAATATGGTGAGAGAACAACATTGAATACCAATCCATTCACATTGACACATCTCGCTATGTCTTGATCGGCAATCTCTCTAGCCTCATTCTGAAATGAAGTTTCCAACGATCCCTTTGATCTCTTATGTGTAGAGGCCACAGTTTTCTCTTCAGGAATGGATATAAATGGATGGCTCTCTGTAGGTGGAAAATGAGAAGGCGGCGTACGGGGCTTCATCCCTCAATATCCTTTCTTTATCAAAGGATGACTTGATCTACGGCCTATTGCTTGGTCTACTTTTTCTTGCTCTTCAATATATGCCAATATTTGGATTTTTGGAATGCCTTTATTATCTTCACCTGGACAAGATTTGATGCCTAGTCTAGGGATCTTGCACAAGTGCCCTTTCACTCGACTGTATGAGCTCGAATATCTAACTTTACAATGACTACAAATCCAAACATAACCTCCACCACCTAGAAGTTGTTGAACCATTTCAACATATTTCCAAAGGGGAGACTTTGGGTCTGTTTTGAAATGAGATTGGTTCATGGAGCTAGAAAAGGTTGTCATTGTAATACCTAAGGCAACAAGTTCAATTACAATAAACAACCCATTCCATTTATTCAAAATTTCAAAGTATTGAAACTAAATAACTTAATTCATTTTCTAAAAATTAAACATGTGTTATAGATACCTAGAAGAATGAAAACAAAAACAAAACAAGAGTTCATTTGTAAAAAAAAAATGTAGAAAAAAAAACCAAAAAACTTCAAAAAACCTACCTAATGAAATCTTCCTCTACAATCTTCTTGGCAACAAACGAACACTTGCAAATGCTTAGGAATAGCACAACAACCAACTTCAAACATTCAACGATCAATCTTCAACTCTATTCATGCAATGGTAAGCAACAAAGTAAGTTCAACAATGGAGGTAAAAAGTTTTTTTTCATTCACAAATTGATAAATGAGTTTGTTTTTACCTATTAGGTGTTTTAGGAGGCATAAATTAGGGTTGGAGACTTTTTTTAATGTTTAAAAGTCAAAAAAAAATTAAAAACTCAAAAGAAAGGTAGAAGTCGCGACTGGGTGCGTGAACTGGGCAAATTCGTCTCGAGTTCGACCTAGGTTCAACAAGGCCAAACCCACAGGGAACCAGACCCAGACCCCAAACTCAGATCGGATTGGACCAAGACCTTGGCCTTACCCCCAACAGACCGGTAACTTAAGTATTTTGTGTTTTTGGCAATTTGGTTAGAGGGGTTGACTGTTCCCTTTGAGTGAAGAGCACTTGTGTGCTTGTTTTCAAATTGTATGGGCATTCCTTGATGGAATGTCCCATTACTTGGCAGATGTCGCAGAATAATTTCTTCGAACAATTTTTTTTTGTATGACTTTCTCCTTTGCAGTCAATGCACCACAATTCCTTGCTTTCCCTTGTATTCTCCTCCTCATCTTTCAGCTCCTTCATCATTCTCATCATATCCTTTCTTAAGGCTTGAACGGTCTTTGATTCACTGCCACTGTTGACATTTGTGTTATCATCGTCATCCATCCTCCTCTTCCCTCAAGAAGACATTTTATCTTCACTTTCTATATCCATAGCCAGATTATAGGCATCGATGTACGATGACGAAGGTACGACCTTCATCTTCTTCCTCAACGAAGGAATCAATCCTTAGATGAACCATCACTTTTTCAATCCGTACATTGGTTAGGTTTCTAATTTGACAAATAATTCTTTTGAGTCTACAATTGTAGGCTCATATGTTTTTGTGGTTTCCTTGTTTTGTGTTGTTTATGTCTACTACGATTTGGTTGTCGTCTCTGAGGAGTTTGAATTCTTCCTGCAATGCTCTTCTCAATGCTTCCCATGTGTTTTTATGAGTCGCTTCCAATTCAATATACCAATCAATGGTTATTCCTTTAAGGGTTGTTGGAAATGCCCTAAGCCAATATGTCTTGTCGTCCTGACCATTTGCTACCCAGATTGTCTCACATGTTTTGCAGTATCTTACAAGGTCCTCCGACCCGTTTCCAGTGAACTTTGAGCATTTTTGCCACTCCACATTCGGACTTGTTAGGGGAGTCACCATCTTACCTCTCTATTTCACCTTTTGTGACAATAACCTATTTGGAGATTTTTGATTTGTACATTCCAATGCCTTCCCTACACTCTCAGACACACCACAATCCTCTACTCGTCCCTCTTCAACATTCGTCACCCTCAGGTTGCCTTCAAGGTCCCTTTCATGCTCCCTTTGTCCTAGTTTCTTCGGCTCCAATCTTCCAATGTTCACTTCTCTCATCAATGTCAAGTCTTCAATCTGGCATATGGTCTTTTTCAGACCGTCAATAGGTTTTCTCTAGTCTTCCTCTTCGGCCAGTTTTCTTGGTACAAATTGTTCTTCATTAGTCGGGTTGGCGTTTCCCTCCTTACCTTCTCCTTCACCCAATGGTGAACCTTCTTTTCCACTCGGCAATGCTTCTTCAACTATCAGTGATGGTTTGTAGAGTTCTTTGGCAATGTACTCTTCACTTTCCTCTTCGTCCTACGCTGATGGTACAGAGGGTTCTCTATTTTGCTCGACAAGATCGGTGTATGTTTTGTCGGGAAGTGGTAAATGTCGGGTTGTTTCTACCCACTCTCCTTTGTATGTTCTCTTCTCTTGGCAGTTCTCTTTCTCTCTCGACTGCGACTTCTCACACTTCAGCTTCTGCTCCTAGGTGGGCTCGAGCTTTCCCTCAAAAACCTTTCACCTTCTTCAACTTCGCCCCTTAATTGACGTCATTGTTCTCTTTGTTCTTTTATTCTCAGGGATTTTCTTATTTTCTAGTTGATTGATTCTAGACTGCTTATAATTAATTTCTTGGTTTTATTTAAGGTTAAGGGCATTAGTGTCTTGATGTACGTCATCGGTCAGTGTCACACTCTTCTTCCCTTTTGTTTCGCTCTCTGTATCGTTGCAATATCTATTGCCTTCATTGTTCCCCATCTTTGTCAGGTCGAAGATCTTGCAGTATGATGTAGTGGCGTGTAATCAATCTCAGTAGTTTATCAAGAAGACGATCAATCTCCGGATTGACAGTTAGATTGTCCTAGATGGTTGCCTGAGGGACCTCTCTCTTGAGATTCCCTTTGTACGTGTTCTTTTAGCAAAATGTCCCACACATTTATCAAGTCTTTTGTCAACATGTCCTCTCTTTCTTCATTTGCTTGCACAGGTTCTTCAGCTCATTGTCCCATTGCATCACCATGATTCTGGTCTATGTGTTGTGTATCACCAGGGTTCATATCAGCAACAGTGAGAAATGTTTACTCACTAATGCTACCTAACTGATTAACAAAGTAAACGGAAATATGTAACAGCAATCATAAAACATATTAATTACTCAAACAATGCACAGAATATGTCTTGTATTCTTCATTCATCATATCGGCATTAATTACAGAATACCAAAATGTATGTAGTCCCCAACTACAAGTGTAAACATGAATTATATAGCCAACCGACGTTGGTTGAGGATGCTACCCGTCAGCAACTACCCAGTAACAACCGACCAACAATCGGGGACTAATTCCCAATTACAACATCTAATAATTATTTACTTTTGCTGATTACAATATTATTTATTTTTTGGATTTGGCCAGCTACAATCATGGTCCTCGAAATTCTTCACAATCCTGCAGAAACTAGATAAATATGCCTAGTTTCTGCTATAAAAAGCAAAGCTAAATTTGTTTAGTGAGTTTGAATGAGATATGAATGGTTTATATAGACACTTCATGCTTTCACCTGTAGCTTTGTTGTTTACAACTGACCTTAGACAATATGGTGCATATCACTTCCCATATTTACATCTTATCCTTTCCTAGGCAAAAAATTCCTTTGGTTTTGCAGCTTGCCACTAAAATAGTGCACCACATGTTATGCTTGAGTGCTGGGAGGAGTTTTATAATATTTTGACAATTTTCCCAACTTAGGTGGAACTTTCATGTGGCAATGCCACGTAAAAAGTGTGCTCCAAACTGATTTCATATTTCTTTTAGGGCTGGTGGAGTTCACTTAAGTGTTTGACACTTTTACCTTAAGTTTGCTGCTATTTTTACTTGCCAAATCCATCAGAGATGTGTGCATCCTTTTCCCTTCATTTGCCAGGTGTTTTTCACTTGATCCTTTGCCAATTGCTGTGACCTATTTCACACATCGCTTATCGCAAATAGGGACCCCAAGTTTGGTTCCGCCCTCTGCGCAGCGTCTTTGAGAGTCTTGAATTTGGATAAAATTTTGAAAGTCAGTCTGGCTAAGTTGAGATTTTGAACCCGTTTTTGGGCCTTAACGTCATAGAAGTGCTTAGAAGACCCGGTGGACGAAGATCGCCATTGCTTTCGGTCGTTTCTGACACTTCCTATTTTTTTAGGGAATCTGCTTTTTTGCTTTTTGCTTTTTTGATTTTTGGCATTTTTAGGCCATTCCGGAGTCCCTATTTTTTAGGGATGCTTTTTGCTTTTTCTATTTTTGGAAAGTTTCTATTGTTGGAAAGTTTCTATTTTGGGAAAAAGTTTCTATTTTTGGATCCCACAGAGCAGAAAATCAATATGTCTTCGGAAAACAAGAAAATCAAGGCAAAATCTAAAAAGTTTGAAAATTGGCAAGGAATTTTTGAAAAATGTCTAAGTCTGAGAATGGCGCCATCAAGAGAGGAATGGCATGGAAAAGTCAAGGTCCGCCCTACCTTTGGCATGCCAAAGGTAGGCACTGGCGAGAAATTCATCAAGTCCGCCATGGCATGAGGAAGCCAAAGTCCGCCCAAGATGATAGGGAGAGGCGCATGGCACAAAGAGGCTGAAGTCCGCCATAAGCATGAAGTTTGCCAAGTCCGCCATAAGCATGAAGGTTGCAAAGTCCGCCCTTGGCACAAGGAACTCAAAGTCCGCCCAGCAAGGTAGGAAGTGCGCCATATGGAAAGTGGCATAGAGAAGTCAAAGTCCGCCCCTAGAAAAAATGGCATAAAACTCATGAAGTCCGCCCCTAGTGAAATTGGCATAAAACTCATGAAGTCCGCCCAGCCTAAGGAAAATGGCACAAAAGGTTCAAAGTCCGCCCTTAAGGAAAATGGCATAAAATTCATGAAGTCCGCCCAGCCTTAGAGGAAATGGCATGAAAAACACAAAGTCCGCCCCCAAGAAGTGTGGAGAAGGGTAAAACATGAAGGGGTGCGCTCCAAGGTGTTTGGAAAGAGGTAAAATTGCAAGATAATTCATTGAAAATTGAATTAAATGATGGAAACAAGTGAAATTTTCCGTTGGACAAGGCACAAATAAAATTCGCCATGGCAAGGAAAATCTAAGACCAATGGATGATAAAATACGCCATAGGCAAGGAATAATAAGACATTCGCCCAATTCTTGAAGAGAAAATTATCCTAAGGCATGAAAAGCGGAGAAATGTCTAGAAGAAGAAGAGGTTTTGGCCGGCATAAAAATCACGCCCCAGCACAACGGAGTGAAATTTTTTGGCACAAAATGAAGAGTGCTTGGCAGAGCAAACATGAAGTCCGCCCCTCTCAGCTTGGAAAATTCCTAAAGCGCTAGTAAAAAATGGCAAAGTGGCAGAGGTCTCCAGGTTCGCCCAACCTAGAAGATGAATC